>SSOS01000003.1:2488814-3688814 GCA_004849945.1 Aspergillus ochraceus
TAGAAGAGAATATATATATTTAAATATTATATATAAAAAAACTTCGCGAGAAGATCTAAAGAAGTATTATAAAGATTTAAAATTATTAAATAAAATATTATAATTTAAAATAAATTAAGAAATTATTTATAATAAAAGATTATATATAAATCTTTAATATAAATTAGTTATAAATATAATTAAATAAAAAGCTAAATTAGCTATAAACTAATCCGCGAAGAATAATTAAAAAAATAGATTAAAATATTTATTATATAAATTTTTTAATAGGATTTTATATATATAATATTTTTTATATATTAATACTCCGCGAATATAATAAAATAAAAGATATAAATATTTATAAATAGTTTAAATTCTGTTTTATAGATAAAAATAAAATAAAATATTAAATAAATAAGATTTTAAACTCTAAAATAAAAAATTTTATAAAAATCTAAATTAAATAAATAGATTATATAAAAATAATTAAAAAATCTTATAAAAATTTATAATATTTATAAATTTATAAAAATTATTTTCGCGACGATAAAAATTCTTGTATTTAATTAAAAAAAAAATAAAACTATTATAGTAGAGAAGAAATAAAAAATATATTTATAATATAAATTTTTATTTTACTATTTTTATTTTAAACGCGAGATATAAATTATTATAAAAAAAAATCTAAAATTATTTAATAAAAAATAGAGTAACTATTATAATTAATTAAAAAATAAATAAAATTTATATTTATTATAAATATAATTATTATATCTCTATTTTAATCTCTTTAAGATATATACTATAAATATTATAAAATTAGATAGATTATAGTAAGATTTATATTTTTAATTATTAGAAGACTAGTATCTAATATAAATAATTAAAAAAATCTTATATATTTATATATATTTTATTAACTAATCCGGACTTACGAAGCCGTACTAAGATATAAAATATATAATTAATATAAATATCTAATAATATTCGCGGATTAATAGAAATTAATACTCTATTTATAAAAAAAATTTAAAAATTATAATAGAATTAACCTGTATAGTCTAATAAAATTAGACTATAAAGAATAGTTTAATAAAATAAATTAAAATTTATTTTTTATATATTATTACTAGCGGAACTAGTTAGTCTTAGTTTATTTAAAAAATATTTAAAAAATATTTAAAAAAATAAAAAAAGATTTTATAATAATTAGAGTATATTCTATAGAAGTAGTTTAAATATAATTAAAATAAAAATAATATTTCTAGATTTATATAAAGCGGGCGGAGACAGGAATTATAAATAATAAAAAAATAAAACTAGTAAAGAAAAAAAATATAAAAAAATTAAAAAATATAATAATAGTAAATATAATAGAAATAGAGAATATAATAAGAATTAAAAAATATAATAAAAACTAAAAATATAAAAAATATCTTTTTTTCTATAAAAAAGACTTATCTAAGTTAGTTAAAAAAGTTTATAAAATCTAAATAAGAAAGAAACTTATCCTATTTTTTTTTATAAAGAGTAAAATAAAACTAGAAAAAAATAAAGATATAATTTTAAAAATAGTTAATTTTAATAAAATAAATAAAAAGAAGACGGGCGACGTAATTATAAATAAGATAATAAATATTTTTTTTTTAAAAAAAAAAAAAAAAAAAAAAATAAAACTTACGGAAGCGGGAACGTGCTAAGTAAAAAAATTTAAAAATATATAAGTAATTAAATAGATACGAGAATATTTATAAATTTATAAATAAGAAAAATAATAGAAAATCTTATAAAAATTAATTATTATAAATTATAAAAAATCTTTTATTCTATAATAGTTAATCTATACTAGATAAAATAGATTAAAATTATAAAAAATTATAAAATAATACGAAAAAAAAAGATAGATTAAAATTATATATAAGATTTAATTTTAAAATATGTAGAAAGCGTATAAAATAATAAAAAATAATAAAAATAAATAAAAATTAATAAAAATTAATATTAGAGATACTTATTTTACTAATAAAAAAAATAATTAAAAAAAAAGAAAAAAAAAAAAAAATTTTTTTTTATAAAATAAATAATTAATTAATAATAATTAATTAATTATAATTATTTACTATAAGATACCAGCAGTTACTAAGTAAAAATATTTATAAAAAAGATAATTTTTAGTAATATTTTAGAAGTATCGTAATAAAGAAATTAAAATAAGAAGATATTTATAAATAAAAAAAAGTTTATAAAAAATCTAATATTTAAAATAACTAAAGATTATCGCGAACTATAGAAGAATAGAGTTAGATATTATTTATAATTAATAATTAAATTTTTATATATATTCTTTCTATAATATCTTAATATTATAAACCAGCTAAAAGATATTATGAAAGATAATATATTTTTTATAATAATTAGATTTAATTAATATATATAAAATTATAGAAAGAGAGCTGTAGAGCTGTAAATAATATTTTTTTTTATAGGATTTTTAGTACTCGCGGGAGATTTTTTAAGAATTATTAATAAAGAAGTAGCGCGCGATACTATAAAATTATACTTATAAATAAGAAAAATTCGCGAGTAGATCTTAAGAGACTAAGACTTTTAAAAAAAAAAAATAATTATAAGATTCTTATAATATATATTTAGCTATAGAAGCTATTCGCGAATAATTTAATTATAAACTAAATTATTATATATATAAATTTATTTTTATAGAAATAAAGAGTTCTATATTTTAATATTAATTTATAATATTAATCTTATTCTTAAAATACAACCTCGCAATATCTCTTTCTTAATTATTATTATCTTTCACACCTATCACAAACCTCTTAGAGACCCAAGGTCCTTATAGAAATCTTATTAATTTTAATTAATTTTTTATAAAAGATATATTCTCTAGCTATTTATCACGTTTTTAAATTATAAAATTTTAATTAAAGTATCTTTAGTAGTACTTATTTTATATTTAAAAATATTATTATAAATACTCGAAACTTTCTTTAAATATTTTATAAATCTTAGAGATTAACTATAATTTTTATAATATTTTTATTTTATAATTTCTTTTTATTTACTATTTATATAAATATTTAATATAAAAATATTTACTATCTAATTTATTTTATAAATAAGAATAATATTATATTTATTTAATTTTTATTATTAATTAGAGCCTCGCGATCTATAAATATTTTATTAAATAATATTATTTTAATTAGTAAAAATATATATTTTATAATAAGTTAATTTTTATTCCAAGATAATTTTTTTATAAAAAGAAATATTATAATCGCGGATTTTTTATTTTATATTATTTTTATACTTTCTTTCTTAGAATATTTTAAATAATTTTTATAAATATATTTAGCTTCTTTATAGTAGAAATAATTTTTAGTAAAAGATTTATTTATTTATTAATTTTTTATTTTTTTTATCTAATAACTATTTATCTACAAGAAGCTTTTTATATTTTTTTATTATATAAATTTTTTTAAATTATTTCCGCTAGTTTATATTAATTATAATAAATTATTATATTATTTATTTCTTTAGTTCGCGGGAGTTTCTTTATATATAATTATTTATAAATTTATTATTAATAGACTTAATTAAAGTTTTATAATAAAAGATACTAATTTTATTAATATATTTAAAAATTAATTTTACTCGCGAATCTTCTATTAAATCGTGAATAAAAAAATTTTATAAAATAAATAAAATAAAATATTTTTTATAAAAAGTTTTTCTAATTCTAGTTTATTTTACTACTCGCGCTATCTATTAAGATACGCGAATTTTTTTTTTATTATATAATTATATATAAAAATTTTTTATTTATATTATATATTATTTATTTATAAGATCCTCTAACTATCTTAGTAGAAATTAGTAAAAATTTTTTTAATTTTATAAAAAATTAATTTTTTTCTTAAGTTTTTATAGATCTTATAAGATAAAGTCTAAATATATTATTATAAAATTAAAATAATCTTTTTTTATAAGCTAATTTATTTCTCCGAATTATCTTATTTTTTATATAAATTTATAATAATTTTTATAAGTTAAGATTTAGTATTATTCCTTTTTAGAAGGTAGTCGCGAAAAAAAAGATTATTTTAAAAAAAATATTATATAAGTTTAAATTTTTACTTATATATATTTTTATAAGACTAATTTAGTTTTTTATTTAATAATTTTAATATATTTTATTTATTTATAATTAATTTTAATTATTTTTATTTTTTCGCGAAGCTTATCTAATAAAAGATTTATATAATTTATTATTTTATAACTATTCTAGCTTGTGGTTAAGGTCTTAACTTTAATAGCTAATATTAATACTTATAAATAGTTAGTTCTTTTATTAAGATTATAAATAATTTAATTTTTTACTTTCTTATAAGAATAATAAATATCTTAAAATAAGTTTCCGTAAGATTTTATTTATTAATATATTATTTTTTTTAATTCTATTATCTCTAACAGATATATTATAAAATTAATATTAAAATTATAAAGATCTTAGATCTTTAAGAGATTTATAATAGATATAAAAGATAATAATAATTAAGAAAAAAATTTCGCAAGATTAGATTTTAAGAATAAGATTAATATTATAAATTAATATTAAAATATAGAACTCTCTATTTCCGCGAAGATAAATTTATATATATAATAACTTAGTCTATAGCTAAGTTATTCGCGAATAGCTTCTATAGCTAAGTATATATCGCGAGGGTCTTATAGCAGGAACGTGCTAAATAAAAAAATTTAAAAATATACGAGTAATTAGATAGATATAAGAATATTTATAAATTTATAAGTAAAAAAATAATAAAAAATCTTATAAAAGTTAATTATTATAAATCATAAAAACCTTTTTATTCTATAATAGTTAATCTATATTAAATAAAATATATTAAAATTATAAAAAGTTATAAAATAGTATAAAAAAGAGAGATAGATTAAAACTATATATAAAATCTAATTCTAGAGTATATAGAAAGTATATAAAACAATAAAAAGTAATAAAAATAAATAGAAATTAATAAAAGTTAATACTAAAGATACTTATCTTACTAATAAAGAAGATAATTAAAAAAAGAAAAAAAAGAAAAAAAAGGAAAAAAAGAAAAAAAAGAAAAAAAAATTGTTGGCTCGGCTCGGCGCCCGGCTTTACACTTGTTCCGCTTCGGCGGCTAGTTAGGCACCTCCGGTGCAATTAAATAAAAAACTAACTTATTACTACTATATATTCTACTACGTAGGAATTTGATGGCAATCGCTATTAATTATAGTAGTCCCAACGAGGGTTGATAGTTAGTTTAATTTAATTTATATTTTATCGATTCTTATTAATTTCCTTATATTTTATCAATTCTTATTAATTTTCTTATATTTTATTAATTCTTATTAATTTTTTATATTATATTAATTCTTATCAATTTTTTTATATCTTTATCAATTCACGTCGATTCTATTATGTTTATATTAATTATTATCTAATATCTTATATTTTATTAATTTTGATTGATCTCTCTTTCGCGTTATAATAAATATATTAAGAAACACATGTCTACACGCTTATAATTATATTTTATAAAATATATAAGAAGGTTATATACGAGCGCTTTAATAATTACGTACGAATATAGCTATTCTAAGTTATATAATATATCGGTCCAGCTCGATTATTTTATATAAATAATATATAATCTTTACGTATATAGAAACAAGCTTAATAGATTTATAAAAAAGTTTACTAAAAAAATAAATTAATATATTAACTATCTTATATCTATTTACTCTACTTCTTAAAAAGAAAAGTTTAATACTAGTTATCTACTTATTTAAAACTCTAAGAGAGTAATACTAAAGAATATAATATATATCTAATTTAGATATATTAATCGAGAGCTTAAATTTATTAATTTTATTAATTAAAAGCTTATTAATAATTTTAATTTATAAAAATCTTTTTTTACTACTATAAAAATATATTATATAGATTATTAATTATTAAGCTCTATTTTATTAAGCTTAAATATCTTATAAAACTCTATTATAACTATTATCTTAACTACAGCTACTTCTATATCTTTTTTATTCGAAATTATTTATATAGAGGTATTCCGAATATTTTTAATCTAATTAAAAAAAAATTTAGTAATAGTCTAGTAAATATATTACTAAAATCTTAAATTAAAATATATACTAGTTAATTCTAAAGATTTTAATTAGCTAAAAAGTTTATTATTAAAAGTAGTTTTTATATTAATATTTATTTTATTAGAAAAAAATTCTATTTTTATTTTAAATATTTTTATTCTAAATATATTATCTCTATTATACTAATATATTACGAAGTATAAAAGGGTTCTAGTAAATAATAGTAATATTAAATAAGAAATCTTTTTATTATTACTATTTTAAATTATTCTAAAAATAATTTTATAATTTTTATTTCTATAAAAAAAATCTATATATTATAATTCTTATTTTTTTAGATTTATAATAGAATTTTTTAATTATTCTTTTATATTTAGATCTCTACTAATTTTATTTAGAATAATAAAAGGATTATTTAATTCTAAAATATTTTTTATAGGAAAGTTATATAAAAGAAGATTTTAAAATTATTATAAAAGAAGATTTTAAAATTATTATAAAAGAAGATTTTAAAATTATTATAAAAATAAATTTTAAAAGCTTTATAAGAATAGACTATAAGTTTATCGCGAAAAGAGATTTAAAAAATCTTATAAGAAATATTAATAAGATTATTATAATTATATTTATAAATCTTATTATTTTAACTTATTTTTATCTAGGTCTGAACCGTCTATATAAGATATTATAGATTTTATAAAAACTTAGTAACAGAAATAAAAAAAAAGATATAATATATTATAAATTTAAATAAAAAAGTTAAAAAATTATTTTATAATTTTATAAAAATTTAATAATAACAGTTTTAGTTCTAGCTTAAATAATATAGAAGAGAAGAAGTATTATAAATTTTAAGTTAATAATTACTAGAAGAGTTGTCGCAGGAATATAATTAAGACTAATAATAAATAATATAATAATAATATTAAAAAAGATTCTAATTATTATAATAAAAAGTATTCTTATAATAATAATCTTTTAGACTTTAAGCTAAATTATGATTTAAGATATTCTTATAACCTATATTATTTATATAGATTTTATTATTATTTATATTATTTAAGTACTCTAAGTTCCGATTTTAATCGCTTAAAAACTTACTAGAAAATAAAAGATATAAAATATTTTTATTCTAAAGTTATAATAAGTAAGACTATTTATAATTAAAACTTTAAGATTTTTTATATTAATATTTAAATCTTTATTAAATATCTTAGAGATATAGTATATTTTAAAAATAAAAAAATAATTAAATTAAATCTTTATAGCTATCTACGTAGTATTATTTTAGAGTAGTTTATAATAAAATTCTAATTAGAAAAAAAAAATTATTTAAAATTTAATCTTTTTAAATATAAATAGTTCGCGGTATTAATTAATTAATTTAAATTATATTAATAAGAAGTTATATATAAACTTAAATTACTTAGTTATAAATTTAATAATATAAAATAAGATTATATTTTATATATTTATATATAAAAATTCCTTTATTACGTCTGTATAGCGTAGGTTAGTAATCTAATAAATTAACTAATTTAAATATAAAATTATATTAAGTTCTTTCTATAATATAATATATCTAAATTTATATTACTAACTACCCTCGCCGTTTTCTTTAAATAAATAGATACTAAGTAGAGAATTTAGTAAGATATAGTTTTAAATTAATAAAAATAAAAATTTATAAAAAAGAAGAAAATAATTCTATTAATTACTAAATTTTAAGTACTAATATAATAAAATTAGATTAATTATTAATTTTAATAAATTTAGATTAGCCGCCTGTTTTATTCTAAAAATAAAAAATAAGATTAATTTTTTTATTAAAATTAATTATAATATGATTCTAAAGTCCCTGAGTAAAGATAATTATTATAATAAAATTAAAAACTACTTATTTATTTTTATTAGCTATAGAATTAATCTTTTAGTTAATATTATAGTTAAAGTAATTAAAATAATTATTAGAATTAGAATAATCTAAATTTAAAAATCTAAAATAATTATAACTAGTTTTAATCTATTAGATCTTGTCGAGCTTACTATATAGATATTTAAATTAATAATAATATTTAAAATAAATTTTATTACTATAAGAATAAATAGTTTCTCGAATTAAATAATTATAGAGAGAAATATAATTAAGAGAAAACTATTAATAATTATAATAATAATAATTATAATAACTATAATAATAATATTAAAAAGTAATAAGTCTAATATATAGATATAACTTTTTTATATATAGATAATAAGATAATTACTATATATTTTTATTATTAATATTTTTTTATATCTTAGAATATACTATATAAGTATTTAATTACTTATTTTAAAATTTCTATCTAAGTAATTACTTATAAAATCTTAAATATAAATATAATTAAGTCCTTAAGATCTAGATATAAAAGAAAGAATTTTTAATTTATATTATAGAAATTTATTATAATCTAAATAGATATAATTTTTTTAAATAATTATATAAATATTTATCTTAACTCGGGCTGTGCTATAATAGTGATTAATTAAGATCTTATTATATAGTAAAAATTTTTTACTAAGATAATTTTTTTTATTAGTATATTAGAAATAGATTTAAAATATATTTTAATTAAATATATTATTCTCTCTCTATATTTTATTTTAACTAAGGGAATAGATATAATTTAAATATTTATTAAAATATATATAATTAATATTTTATTCTCTAATCTACTAGTAGATATAGATTTTATAATTTTAAAAAATATAGTTTTTAATTTTAATTAATATAAAAATTATATTAATAGCCTAAATAGCTTATAATTTAATATAAATATTTATATTAAAAAAAACCGGATTAATAAGATCTTTATATATATGTCGGTCTATATTATATTATTATTATACTTAGAGGATTAGATTTTTATAATAATTAAAGCTTAGCTATTTATAAGAGATTATATATTTAAATTAAATTTTAAACTAGCTTATTAACTTTTTAATTATTTATTTTTTTATAAAATGATTATTTTATTTATATAAAACTTATCTAATAATTTAATTAATATTAAATAAAGAGCTCGCCTAGAGCTTATTTTTAATTTAGATATTATTTATATTTATTTAATTAATATCTTAGTATATAAAATAGTTATAGTTAATAAGGAAGAGAAAGTATATCTTAAATCTAATTAGATAGTAAGTAAAATAGAGATTAAGCTTTTAAATAGAATTATAATTTATAGAAATTATATTATTATTTATAAGATTATAAAGATTCTAAACTTCTATTAAATATAAAAGAATAAAGGAAAAACTAATTTTATTAAAATATTAAATAATAAGTTTATATATATTCTACTTATTAATAACTAGAAATCTAAAATATCTAAATTTTATATTTATTAGCTAGAATCTCGCGAAAAAAAGTTAGTTAATAAGATATTTAATAAGCTATATAAATAAGAAAAGATAGAGTAGTTTAAAAATTATATTTTTATAATATATCTAGTTTTTATTATTTATTATTAAATTATTAAAAAAGATAGTACTATCTTTTATAAGAATTATATTATTATAGATATATAAATTTTAAATATAATTATTTAATCTAACTTCTATTTAATTTTATAATAGAAAGAAGTTATTAGTCTAATTAGAGATAAATAATTTATTATAATTATAAATACTACTAGTTAGTTTTATTAGTAAAGAGTTTTTTAATAATATTATAATAAATTAGTTATAAAATTATATTAAGAATAGAAATAGTTTAAGATTATAATTATAGACTTTTATAATTTTATTTTTTATATTTAATACTAGCTTGATCGCATGCTGCGTGTATTTATAATATTTTATAAAATTTATATTAATAATATAGTAAAGTCTTAGATATTCTTAAGAAATATCTAAAATATTTATATCTAATTTTTTAGAAATTTAAAAAATTTAATATTATTTTTAAATTGAAAAAGTATTTTATAGTCTATTTTTTAGTTATTTTTTTAAAATATCGTGTTAATATCTTAGACTTAATAATACTTAAAGAGAAGTTATAAACTATTTATAATTTTTATATATTAAATATTCTAGTCTAGCTAGAGCGGTATTTAGGTATAATAAACTATTTTAAATATAAGATATATTTTTATACTAATATTATTAAATCTTTTAATACTTTAAAGATAATACTCTTAAAAAAAAGTTTTATTAGTAGATTAAAAAAAGCTAAGAGATTTATTTTTATTTATTTTATTTTTTTTTAATAAAGAAATAAGTTTAGAATAAATTTTAATTTATTTTTATTAAAAATTTATTTTTATATTATTTTAATCTTACTCTATAGCTTTATATTAATCCTAATAGCTTAAAGAAGTAAGATTATAAAGTTTAAATATATTATTTTATTATTTAATATAATTATATAGATAAAATTAAGCCGCCTTTAAAAATAATTATAAAATTAATTATATTTTTAAGTTAAAAGACTATATTAGCTAAGTTAAATTATTAATTAATTAAGTTAGAGGTTTTATATTTTATTTAAATATTTAAAAAAATATATTTTATAATTAAATTAATTCTTAATAATCTCTCTACTATTATTTATACAGACTATTCGGCGATATACTAAATAATAATAAAAAAAATATTTTAATTAGATTTTATAAATATTTTATAATATATTTAACTATTTTATCTTTAGCTCTATTATAAATCTAATTATATTAATATTATCTTTAATACTTTATCAAGACTTCCGGCTACGCTTAATAAATCCTATTTAAATAATATATTTAATCTTAATATATTATAAATATTATATAACTAGTTATTCTCGACTATATATCTTTTACTTAAGTATATAATTAAGCTTAAAAAAGTCTATTAAAAGGATTCTAGAGTTTTAACTATTTTAAATATTTTAATTAAATATAAATCTAATAATAATCTATCTATTAAGAAAATACTATATTAACTATAAGAAGATATTCTATATTTAATTAAAATATTAGATAACTAGTAGATATATATTTCTAGATTAATAATAGATACTATCTTTAAATAAATATATAATAATACTAACTACTAGAATTATACCGCTAAAATAGCTAAAATAACTAGTCTTATAATATATAAAGCTTTTAAACTTCTATATAAATATATTAATTACTATTCTTTATACTTATTAAATTAAACTAGTTAATATCTATCTTATAATTTATTAATATTAATAGTACCTCTTTTAATACTTTATAAAATAATTATAATAGACTTTATTATAGCTCTTTTAACTACTATAGAGTATTATAATTAATTACTAATTATTATTAATAAGTTCTCTAAGTAAGTCGGCTTAGTAGAGAGCTATTCTTATATAAAAATTACTAATTAAGATACTAAGCTTATAAAATTTTTTTAATAAAATAATTTATAAGAACCTTGGGTCTCTAAGAGGTTTGCGATAGGTATAAAAGGTAATAATAACTAAGAAAGAGATGTCGCGAGATTATATTTTAAGAATAAGATTAATATTATAAATTAATACTAAAAAATAGAACTCTCTACTTTCGCGAAAATAAACTTATATATATAATAATTTAGTCTACGGCTGAGTTATTCGTGAATAATTTCTATAACTATATATTATAAAAATCTTATAATTATTTTTTTTTTAAAGATCTTAGTCTTTTAAGACCTACTCGCGAATGCTTCTTATTTATAAGTATAGTCTTATAATATTGTGTGCTACTTTTCTATTAATAATTTTTAAAAAATCTTCCGCGAGTACTAAAAACTCTATAAAAAAAAATATATTATTTTATAATAGAAAAAAAATATTATTTATAATTTTATAACTCTTTTTCTATAATTTTATATATATTAATTAGATTTAACTACTATAAAAAATATATTATCTTTTATAATATCTCTTAGCTGGTTCGCGATATTAAGATATTATAAAAGAGATATATAAAAGTTTAATTATTAATTATAAATAATATTTAGCTCTATTTTTTTATAATTTATAATAATTTTTAGCTACTCTAAATATTAAATTTTTTATAAACTTCTTTTTATTCACAAATATCTTCTTACTTTAATCTTTTTATCGCGATATTTTTAAAATATTACTAAGAATCGTCTTTTTTATAAATATTTTTATTTAGTAACTACTAGTATCTTATAGTAAATAATTATAGTCGATTAATTATTATTAATTAGTTATTATTAATTAATTATTTATTTTATAAAAAAAACTTTTTTTCTCTTTTTTTTTCTTTTTTTTTTTTCTTTTTTTTTAACTATTTTTTTTATTAGCAAGGTAAGTGCCTCTAGTATTAATTTTTATTAATTTTTATCTATTTTTATTATTTTTTATTATCTTATACGCTTCTTATATACTCTAAAATTAGATTCTATATATAGCTTTAATCTATCTTTCTTTTTCGCGCTATTTTATAGCTTTTTATAATTTTAATCTATCTTATCTAATATAGATTAATTATTATAAAATAAAGAACTTTCTATAATTTATAATAGTTAATTTTTATAAAATTTTTTATTATTTATTCTTTTTATTTATAAATTTATAAATATTTTTATATCTATCTAACTACTTATATATTTTNTTTTTTTTTTTTTTAAAAAAAAAAAAAAATCTATTATTTTATTTATAACTATATTATCTACCTTCTCTTTACTTACTTTATTAGAGCTAACTACTTTTAAAATTATATTTTTATTTTTTTCTAATTTTATTTTACTTTTTATAGAAAAGAATAAAATAAATCTTTTTTTTATTTAGATTTTATAAATTTTTTTAACTAACTTAAATAAATCTTTTTTATAAAAAAGATATCTCTTATATCTTTAGCTTTTACTATATTTTCTATTCTTACTATACCTCTTATTTTTATTACACTTATTACCGCCGCGCCTTTTAGTCCTTTTATACTTCTTTTTTTTACTAATTTTATTCTATTATTTACAGTCCCTGCTCCCGCCCGTTTTATATAAATCTAAAAATATTATTTTTATCTTAATTATATTTAAACTATTTTTATAAAATATATTCTAATTATTATAAAATCTTCTTTTACTTTCTTAGATATTCTTTAAACGAACTAAAATTAACTAGTTTTATTAGTAATAATATATAAAAAATAGACTTTAATTTACTTTATTAAACTATTTTTTATAATCTAGTTCTATTAAGCTACGCAAATTAATTTTATTATAATTTCTAGATTTCTTCTATAAGTAGAATACTAGCTTTTATTAATTTATAAATATTACTAAATATTTATACTAATTATATATTTTATATCTTAGTACAGCTTCGCAAGTCTAGATTAGTTAATAGAATATATATAAATATATAAAATTTTTTTAATTACTTATACTAGACGCTAGTTCTCTAATAATTAAAAATATAAATCTTACTATAATCTATCTAATTCTATAACATTTATAATATATATCTTAGAAAAATTAAAATAAAAATATAATAACTATATCTATAATAGATATAAATTTTACTCGCTTTTTAATTAATTATAATAATTACTTTATTTTTTATTAAATAGTTCTAAACTTTTTTTTATAATAATCTATATCTCGCGTCTAAAATAAGAGTAGTAGAATAAAGATCTATATTATAAATATACTTTTTATTTTTTTTTATTATAATAATCTTATTTTTTTTTTAATTAAATATTAAGATTTTTATTATTATAAAAATATTTTTTATAAATTTATAAATATTATAAATTTTTATAAGATTTTTTAATTATCTTTATATAGCTTATCTATTTAACTTAGATTTTTATAAAATTTTTTATTTTAAAATCTAAAATCTTATTTATTTAATATTTTATCTTATTCCTATCTATAAGACAGAATTTAAACTATTTATAAATATTTATATTTTCTATTTTATTATATTCGCGGAATATTAATATATAAAAAATATTATATATATAAAACTCTACTAAAAGATTTATATAATAAATATTTTAATCTATTTTTTTAATTATCTTTTATAAGCTAATCTATAATTAATCTAGCTTTTTATTTAATCATACTCGCGACTAATTTATATTAGAGATTTATATATAATCTTCTATTATAAATATCTTTTTAATTTATTTTAAATTATAATATTTTATTTAATAATTCTAAATTTTTATAATATCTTTTTAAATCTCCTCGCGAAATCTTTTTATATATAATATTTAAATATATATATTCTCTTCTATCTCTTCGCGAACTAGTAAGTTAATTATAATTATTTTAAAATCTATACTGTAGACTAGTTAAAATAAAATTATTTTTATAGATATCTACTTTATATTATTATAAGTAAATTATATAAATAATAAATAATCTATCTAGTTATTTTATAAAAAATTAATATATTTTTATAAATATTATTCTAATATATTATTTAACCGTTTAGTTTACCTATCTATTTATAAATAGTAAGCAGTATTTATCGAGTATTTAATTTATAAATAATAAATAAAATCCGACTAAAAATCTCTCGCGAATATATTTCTATAATTAGTAACTATTATTTCTAGTACTCTATAAAGATTAAAAATTTTATAAATAAAAATATATACTAGTTCTTTTTTTTTTAATATCTTCTATATAGAGATAAACCGAGCTATCTTATTTAAGTAATTTATAATTATTAGAATTATATTATATAATTTTTACAAGTCTTCTAGATCTTCTTATTTAATATTTATAAAGAAATCTATAATAAAATTTATTATAATTTCCTATTAAGGATTCGCTAAAATTAATAAAAATTATAATAAACTATATTTTTTTCTTCTTTATATATAAAAATCTTAATAAATTTTATAAATCTTTATATACTCCGCGACGAATTCGCGGAGCTTAAATTAAAAGAATTTTTAATTTATAAATTTATAAATCTTCTTTTCCGCGAAATATTTTATAATAGAATTATTATATAGCTTTGTAAGAATCTCTATTTTTAATTAATAATAGTTTAGAAAGTATAACTTCTTTTAATAATAAAATAGATTCTTTTATAATTACTATTTCTTTTATAATTATAAGATATTTTTTATCTACGAAAAATCTCTACTACGATTATTAAACTTTTTAATTACTATTTAGACTTTTTATATAAATTTATTTTTTATAAGAAGCTTCGAAAGCTCTTTTAATAATCTTTATAAGAAGTTAGTATAATATAACTTTTTTTTATTATAAGCCTCGTGTAACTCTTTTTATAAAAGCTTTATTTCTAGAAGATCTCTATCTTTAATAAAGTATATAGTTATAAGTTATATTTTTTTTAGCTAAACTTCTATAATCTTATTATTATTATCTTATATATATTTTATACTTATAGTCCGGATTTTATCTATAATAGTTTTTAAGACTAAATACTTGCTTATAAATCTTAATTAATTATTTCTATTTTATATATCTTTAATATGTATAGTCTAGATATCGCCTATAATAATTTTTAAAACTAGATACTTACTTATAAGCTCTAGTTAATCTAATAACTTATATTTTATATATTTATTATATTCTTCCTAATCCTTTTTATATTAATTATTTTAAAAATAGTTAATTCTCTATAAAAAACTATTTATAGAATTAAGCTTTCCTATATAATAAGTAATTTTAAATTAAAACTTTATTAAAAACTACAACCAGCGAATCTATATTTATAAAAATATCTTAATAAGTATTTAGAAGATACTACATATATATAGAACTTTATAAATCTTTAGTAATATTATTTAATTTAATAAAAATATCTAAAATCTTTTAATATTATATTAATAATATTTTATATAATTATTTTAATATCTTTTATATTACTTATCTTAATAATATTCTAATTTATAATTATATCTATTTTAAATATATTAAATATATCTGCTATATTCTTATAAAGCTACGAGACGCGGACTTATATAGAAAATTATTAAAATATAAGTTTATAGTACTAAAAATAAAATTTCTAAGTTTAATTATTAATTAAAATAGTATTTATATAAATTTAGATAAAATAAAGATTATAATAAATTAATTTATATTTATTTATATAACTAATATATAAGCCTTTCTAGGATTTAGTAATTTTTATTAATAATTTATTTAAGATTTTTTTAAAATTACTATACCGCTGGTAGCTCTAATTAAGAAAAATATATTATAAAATTAGATATCTATTTATTAGATAATTATAAATATTTTAAAAAAGACTTTTATAGACTCTTCTATATTATAATTATTTAACTAAATCTAATTTATTATCTTAGAGATTAATATATCTAATTATATATTTATTAAAATATTATCTTAGTATAATAAAGATAGTATATTATACTTAATTATCTTTTTTTTTAAGAAATATTTACTTATTAAGTATAATTATAAGATCTATAATAAAGAACTGCTTACTATTATTTATTATTTTAAAAAATAATATTCTAAATTTAAAGAATTTCTATTTTTAATCTATATTATTTCTAATTATTATAATCTAAAATACTTTATATCTATAAAATTTTTAAATTAATATTAAATCTAGTAGTTCGAATTTCTCTTTTATTTTAACTTTAAAATTATTTACCGACCCAAAAAATACGATATAAAGCTTAATAATTTAATTAGAAGATTAGAGAATATTTTTAAAAAAAGAAATAAGTATTTATTATATTAGAGTTAGATAATTTTAAAATATAAAAATCTTAATATATTTAATCTATCTAAACTAATCTATCTGTCTTTCTAATTAAAGTTAATACTAAAAAATTAATTTTAATTAAAATTATTAAAATTCTCTCTTACTCTAATAATCCCGATTACCCGATTCTACTAAAAAGTTAATTTTAAGAATAAATAAGATTTATAATTACTATTTAAAATCTAGACTAGCCTAAAAGAAATTTATAAAAAAGATAATTTAATTTATAAAATCTAAAAAACTCTAATTATAAAAAAAGATTATTATCCGAAAATTATTTTAATTATTTATAAAAGACGAGACAGTCTCTTATTTTATAAAAATTATTTATAAATTTTAAATAATAACTAGTTAAAAACTAATCTAATTTAATTAATTTATAATAAACCTATCTTTAAATACTTTAGAAGAAGCTAAATCTATAAGTTATTATTTTAAAAATACTACTAGCCTGATATATATCACTATATAAGTTAATAAATCTAGAACTATTATATATACTATTATATTATTTTATTATAAAAAATAAAATAAAATATTCTAAAGCTTTTATTAATATCTAAATATATATAATAAAATATATTTATAAACTTTATTATCTATCTATTTTAAAGCTAAAACTATAATATTATATTTATAATAGTAAATTAATTAATAAAAATAAAATACCTAGCCTCGTGCGATATAATAATTAATACTTAGAATATAATAATAATATATATTTAATATATCTAAAAATTATATAATTTATTTTAAACTATTATCTTAGATAAAAACTCTTAGTTTATTATTAAATTTTAAAAATATCTAACTAGATATTTTAAAATAATAAATAAATTATTGACTACTTATTATTCTAAGATAAATAATTAGATTAAGTATATAAATATTATAATAGAGTAATATTTATAAATTTATATAAATTATTTATAAAATAACTAAAATATCTAACTTCCGCTTATTAAATTCGTATTAAATAGTATATATTTAAATACTATTAAAACTATTTTATTTTTTATAAATTATAATTTTTATTTTTATATAAGCTTCGAGCCGACGCCTATAGAAGATTATATTATATAAAATTAATTTATTATCTAAAATATTAAATAATTTGCTATAAAAATATAAGCTATTACTAAATTTATTTATATAGAAATAATTATCGTTTAAATTTAATATATTAAATAAACTAATAAAAGACGCTATTCTATTAAAAAATTTAAAAAAAAATTAATTAGTATAGTTAGATATTTAATATATTAAAATTTTATACTCTAGTAAAAAGCTTAACTAGAATATATTAAATCTATATTAAATTAATAAAATTATTAATCTATATATCTATTATTTAAAACTACTATCTAGTATAAAGATCTATTTTATATTTAATATTAATTTATTTATACTAGTTAATTAAAATTTTTTATTAAGCTAAATCTAACCCTCTCTGCTATATATAAAGATTAAGAAACTCAAAAAATAAAAAGTAGAGAATATTCTTAATTTTTTTTAAAATTATTAAAAGCGCGGCTGTTCCTGTCTAATATATATTATAAAATAAATAAAATATCTAGATTTAACTATAAAATTAATCGAATATTTAGAATATATAAAATAGATTATTTATAACTATTATTATAAATATCTAGATAAATCTAGCTTCTATCGGCCTTAACGGAGTTTGATTATAAAAAAAAATATATTATTATAATATAGATCTAAAAATAACTAATATATTTATTAGAATATTATATAATTTTATTATCTTCTATCTTCCCGCTATTTAAAGATTTTATTATAGCTTTTTAAACTATATCTTATCTATTAATCTGTATATAGCTTAACTCTGTAGCAATCGAGTATCTAATATTAAGAAACCTGTCTACCTGCCAGCCACTAGCTCTACCAACCCTGCCAGCCCGCACCCTGACAATTTAGATATACTTATAAATTATTATTATTTTCTAAAAAGAATAATAATAAAATAATTTAAATAAAATTTTTTTTTCTATAAGATCTATTTTTAGATCTATCTTTTTATAATAAAATAAAAGTTTCTAAGATTTCTTTTTTAAAAAGGTTTTTAAAAAGTTTTTATACTATTCTAATAAATTCTTTTTTATATAATCCTCTTTCGTGGTAGCTATACTAATCTAAAATAATTAATTTAAATCTTTATATATCATCTTTATAAACTCGTCTATAAGAATCTTATTAATTTTAATTAGTTTTTTATAAAAAATATATTCTTTAGCTACTTATTATATCTCTAAATTATAGATTTTAAACTAAAATATTTCTAATAATATTTATTCTATATCTAAAAATACTACTATAAATACTTAAAATTTTTTCTAAATATTTTATAAATCTTAAAAATTAATTATAATCTCTATAATATCTTTATTTTATAATTTTTCTTTATTTATTATTTATATAAATTTTTAATATAGAAATATTTATTATCTAACTTATTTTATAAATAAGAATAATACTATATTTACTTAATTTTTATTATTAATTAAAGCTTCGCGATCTATAGATATTCTATTAGATAATATTATTTTAATTAATAAAAATATATATTCTATAATAAATTAATTTTTATTATAAGATAGCCTCTTCGCGGAAAAAAATATTATAATTATAAATTTTTTATTTTATATTATCTTTATATCTTCTTTTTTAAAATATTTTAAATAATTTATATAAATATATTTAGCTTCTCTATAATAAAAATAATTTTTAAGAAAAGATTTATTTATCTATTAACTTTTTACTTTTCTTATCTAATAACTATCTATCTATAAAAAGCTTTTTATATTTTTTTATTATAGAAATCTTTTTAAACTATTTTCACGAGTCTATATTAGTTATAATAAATTATTATACTACTTACTTTCTTAACTCGCGGAGATTTTCTTATATATAATTATTTATAAATTTACTATTAACAGGCTCGATCGAAGTCTTATAATAAAAGATATCAATTTTACTCGCGAATCTTTTATTAAATTGTAAAAAGAAAGAATTTATAGAATAAATAAAATAAAATATTTTTTATAAAAAGTTCTTTTAATCTTAGTTTATTCTACTACTTATATTATCTATTAAAATACGCGAACTCTTGCTTTCTATTATACAGTTACATATAAAAAACCTTTATTTATATTATATATTATTTATTCACGAGATCTCCTAACTATCCTAATAAAAATTAATAAAAATCTTTTTAATTTTATAAAAAATTAATTCTTTTTATTTTTTTATAAAACTTATCTAATAAAAGATTTATATAATTTATTACTTTATAATTACTATAACTCGCGGTCAAGATTTTAACTTTAATAGCTAATATTAATACTTATAAATAGTTAATTCCTTTACTAAGATTATAAATAATTTAATTTTCTATTTTCCTATAAAAATAATAAATACCTTAAGACAAATTTCTATAAAACTTAATTTATTAATATATTATCTTTCTTAGTTCTTTTATTTCTAATAAATATATTACAAAGTTAAATAATAAAATTATAAAAATCTTAGATTTTTAAAAAATTTATAATAAATATAAAAAATAATAATAATTAAGAAAGAGATATCGCGAAGTTATATTTTAAAATAAGATTAATATTATAAATTAATATTAAAAAATAAGACTTTCTACTTCTATAAAAATAAACTTATATTTATAATAACTTAGTCTATAGCTGAGTTATTCGCGAATAGCTTCTATAGCTAAGTACATGTCGCGAGGGTCTTATAATATAATGAGATTTAGATATAAGATAGTTTTTTTAAGCGGTTAGTAATATAGATTATGTTATGGTGTAGACCCAAAGATGACTAATACACCTACTAGAGTATTATATAACCATACAATCTCCTATCTTTTTATTATCTAAAGATCTTAGCTTTTTAAGCTATATTTTATCTATCAATCTATATATAGCTTAATTCTATAATAATTAAATATCTAATATTAAAAAGTCTATTCATCTATTATTAGCTTTATTAACTCTACTAGTTTATATTTTAACACTATATGGCTTTTTCTTATAAAGCTAGTATTTAATATTAATTTAATATATTTAAAATCTTAAAGTCTCTATCCCTGCTTAAGAATCTCGAGTAATTTATTTAGTATATAATTAAATATATTAAGAAATAGTATCTATACTATAAATAAATCTACAGATTTACTATTAATATAAATATCGACTAAGATTATTTTAAAAAAATATAATAACTATTATAACTATTATCTCTTATTAGATCTAATAGAATAAAATTCTAAATTTTTAATTAATTAAAGCTATAACTATTCAAAAAATCTTAATAAAAAAAATATAATTAAGTTATCTAAATTATTACTTTTAGAGTTAGTATTTTAAATTAAATTTTTAAATTAATTATTAAAAAATCTCTAATTACTCTAATAAAAATATTTATATTAGTTAATTTTAGATTTTTTATTTTTATTTATTTTTTTAAATATTTATCTAATTTTAATAAATTTTAAAGTGTCTAATCAGATTTTTATTATTTTATTTTTTAGATTAAGAAAAAAATAATTATAAATTGTAATTATTTTCTAATTTGTAAGATTTATATAATTTATATTATTAACTATTTAAAAAGATTACTTTATATCTAAATTATATTATATATTAAAAATAGAATCTACTAGTTAAATAATTATATTAATATTTTAAATATATTAAATAAAGTCTATAATAATCTAAATTATATTTATAATATTTATAATACTCTTTTTATTTTAAAATAAAATAATTAGAAGTTTTCTATTTTTTTATTAAATTTTAATATTTACTTATAAAAAATAATTAAAAATAGTTTTATAATATTACTAAAATAAATAATTAATTAAAAATTAAAAATTATATTATTTTATTATAGATCTCTCGCTAGCTTTTATATTAATCTAGCTATTTTTTTTATGAAAGCTAAAAGTTTACTAGATTTAATATATTTAATTTATACTTAATTATTAAGATCTCCATTAACTAAAAATTTAAAAAGTTAAAAATTTAAATAATTAATTATTTATTAATCTTTTTAAGAGTTTCTTAGAAAAGACTTTTTTAGATATTTTTAAAAATTAGTTAATTTTCTTTAATCTCGATCTTATAGATTTATTATTATTTTATTATTAACTACTTAATTTATATAGCTCTACTTATTATAATTATAAAGAAAATTTTTAATATAGTTTAAATAAATATTTAATTAAAAATTATTTTAAGTTTAATAATTATATTTATTAAATTAATTATATTAATTATTTTAATATTCTATAAATACTATTTTTTAAAAAAATTATTTTTTTAATACTTCTATTTTACCACGCTTCGAGAAATCTATTTTAATTATTTTTATTATATATTTTTTAATTTTAAATAGATTTCTAATCTAAATATTTATACTTATTTAATTTAAATAAATAATTAAAAAAAGTCTATCTAATTTAAGTTGTAATTAGACGAATAAATTTATATAATTTTATTAAATATTTAAAGTTTTTACTAAAAATCTTTTAATTAAAGAGAAACTTTAAAAAAATAATTTATTAATTATTATAATAATATTAAATTTTAGTAAAAGCGAAATTATTAATTATATTTTATTAAATATTGATAATTTTATATTTTATATAATAAACAATAATAAATTAAAATTTATTATCTTATTTTATATTTTCTTTAGAAACCTAAGCCGCTGATAGATTTTAATAATATAAGAAATAAAATTAGTAAAATTATTTATTATATATATATAATTCTAAAAATATTTTATTTTTAATTATATAATTAATCTATTTTCTAATAGTAATTAGTCTATTGTAGTTTAAACTATATAAGTTATAAATAAATTTTACTAAATATATTTTTTAATTTATTAATTTATATTATTAAAAATATTATAATATTGTAAAATATTTTAAAAGATCTAAATTTTATATAATATTTTAATTAAAATTTATTTTAAAAATGTTAAAGCCCATATCTTTATATTATAAGAATATTTAATAAATATTATTTAATATTTATTTTAATACACCCGCCGAGGAGATCAGATCTATATTATAAATATAAAATAAATTAATTTTATTATTAAAAATATATTAAATACGTTTAAATTCGAGCTATTTAAGAAATTTCAAAATTTTATAGATATTTTCTCTTTTAAGAAAATTAAGAAATTATTATTATATTAAAATTCTAATTATATTATTATTTAAAACTAAGAAAGAGAATTCTATTTAGTTTATTTTATAATATATTTAAAAGAAAGCTAGTAGCTTTTAAAAAAAATTATTAAAGAATTTATAAAAAGATTTTATTTAATCTAGCTTTTTATATATAATATTTTTTATTTTATTTATTAAAAAATTAGATAAAGTTTTATACTTCTATATAAATTATTATATCTTAAGTATAATTACTATTAAAGATCGCTATTTATTTTCATTTATAAATAAAATTTTAAATAATGTAAAAAAAAATATATCATTTAACTAAAATTAATATTATTAGTATATTTAATAATCTCTATATTAAAAAAATAAAAATAATTAATAGTTTTTTATATATATATAAAATTCTATAAATCTTTAATAATATTATTTAGTCTAATAAAAGTACCTGGGATTTTTTAATATTATATTAATAATATTTTATATAATTACTTTAATATTTTTTATACTATTTATTTTAATATCTTAATTTATAGCTATATTTATTTTAAATATATTAAATATATCTATTATATTTTTATAAGATTATAAGACGCGGGTATATATAAAAAATTATTAAAATATAAATTTATAGTATTAAAAAAAAAGTTTCTAGATATAATTATTAATTAAGATAATATTTATATAAATTTTAATAAAATAAAAATTATAATAAATTAATTTATATTTATTTATATAATTAATATATAAGTCTTTCTAGAGTTTAGTAATTATTATTATTAATAATTTATTTAGAATTTTCTTAGAATTATTATACTACTAGTTATTTTTATTAAGAAATATTATATTATAGAAATAAATATTTATTTATTAAATAATTATAAAATATTCTAAAAAAGATTTTTATAGATTTTTTTATATTATAATTATTTAACTAAATTTAATTTATTATTTTAAAAATTAATATATTTAATCATGTATCTGTTAGAGTATTATCTTAGTATAATAAAAATAATATACTATATTTAACTATTTTTTTTCTAAAAAAGATTTATTTATTAAGTATAACTATAAGATTTATAATAAAAAACTATTTATTATTATTTATTATTTTCAAAAATAATATTTTAAATTTAAAAGACTTTTAGTTTTAATTTATATTATTTTTAATTATTATATTTTAAAATATTTTATATCTATAAAGCTCTTAAACTATTATTAAATTTAATAATCTAAAATTCGTTTTATTTTAACTTCAAAATTATCTATTAATCTAAAAATATAGAATAAAATTTAATAACTTAAATAAAAAATTTTTAAAAAAGTTTTTTTAAAAAAAATAAGCGCCTACTATATTAGAGTTAAATAATTCTAACATACAAAAATTTTAATTTATTTATTTTTTAAAATTTATAATTATTATTTAAGATTTAGACTAGTTTAAAAATAATTTATAAAAAAAATAATCTAATTTATAAAATTTAAAAACTTTTAATTATAAAAAAATTATTATCTAAAAATTATTTTAGCTATTTATAAGAGGCGAGATAGTCTTTTATTTTATAAAAATTATTTTCAAATTTTATATAATAATTAGTTAAAGATTAATCTAATTTAACTAATTTATAATAAATCTATTTTTAAATATTTTAAAAAAATTAAATCTATAAGCTACTATTTTAGAAATATTATTAGCTAAATATATATTATTATATTATTTTATCGCGAGATAAAATAAAATATTTGTTAATATTTGTTAATATCTAAATATATATAATATAATATACTTATAAATTTTATTATTTATCTATTATAAAACTAGAGCTATAATACTATACTTATAATAATAAATTGACTAATTAAAATAAAATATTTAATCTTATATAATATAATAGTTAATATTTAGAATATAATAATATTATATATTTAATATATTTAAAAATTATATAACTTATTTTAAACTATTATATTAGATAAAAATCTTCAATTTATCATTAAATTTTAAAGATATCTAACTAGATATTTTAAAATAATAGAGAAATTACTAATTATTTATTATTCTAATATAGACGGCTAGACTAAATATATAAATATTATAATAAAATAATGAGAATATCTAATTCTCGCTTATTAAATTTATATTTAATAAAATATATTTAAATATTATTAAAACTATTCTATTCTCTACTAATTATAATTTTTATTTTTATATAGATTTGATATTAATATTTATAAAAAACTTTTATATATAAAATTAATTTATTATCCACGATACTAAATAATTTATTACTAAAATATAAATTATTACTAAAAATATTTATATAAAAATAGTAGCCGCTTAAGTTTAATATATTAAATAAACTAATAAAAGATACTATTTCGCTAGAAAATTTAAAAAGAATTAATTATTATAGTTAAATATTTAATATATTAAGATTTTATACTCTAGTAAAAAATTTAACTAAAATATATTAGATCTATATTAAATTAAAAAAATTATTAATTTATATATCTACCGCCTAGAATTATTATCTAGTATAAAAATTTATTTTATATTTAATATTAACTTATTTATATTAGCTAGTTAAACTTTTTCTTAAGCTAAGTTTAACTCTTTTTATTTTATATAAAAGTTAAAAAACTTAAGAAATAGAAAATAAAAGATATTTTTAATTTTTTTAAAATTATTAAAAATATAGCTATTTTTATTTAATATATATTATAAAATAGATAGAATATCTAGATTTCATTATAAAACTAAAATATCTAGAATATATAAAGTAGATTATTTATAATTATTAATATTAATATTTAAATAAATCTAGCTTTTATTAGTCTTAACGAAGCTCGGCTATAGAAAAGAAATATATTATTATAATATAAATTTAAAAATAACTAATATATTTATTAAAATATTATATAATTATATAATCTCTTATTTTTTTATTACCTAAAGATATTCTTATAGCTTTTTAAATTATAGCTTATTTATTAGTCTATATATAGCTTAATTCTATAATAATTAAGTATCTAATGTTAAGAAGTCTATGATGGCGATTGCCATTGGATTCCTACGTGGTATGTATAGCAGTGGTAAGTTAGTTTTCTTTCATTAAGTTGCTCCAAAGGAGCCTAACTAACCGCCGAAGCGGAACAATAGTGAAACCGGACGCCGAGGATCCTAATAACTGGTAGCTACTATACTATCTAATAAAGCGGCTAACCTATTCGTTGATGTTCCCGGCAATAGAATTTAAGAAATTAAATATAAAGACGGGAATATATTTATCTAAAAATACTAGATTAATAATATCTAGTAACGAGATTTTTATATTTTTAAATATATAATAATTTAATAAAAGACTAATAGAACATAATATAAATATAATAGTAATATAATTAATTAAAAGTAGTAATTAGAATAATAATTAAAATAGTAATTAAAATAATAATCTAAATAATAATTAAAATAATATTTAGAGTAATAATAATATTATAAGTAAAAATAAAAAGAGAAGTACTTATAATAAAAGAACTCTAATAAGCTTAAAATAAAATAAAAGTAGTAATAATATTATTAATAATAATAAGTAGAGCTGTAACTACAAATATAATTATAATTATTACCATAGTAGTAATAATAAATAGAAATATAATTAAGACTATAATTATAGAAAATATTTTTAATTAAATATATAATCTTATTTTTATTTTTATTACTTTCTTCTTTAATACAAGAATTATTAAGATAAACTTATTCTTTTTAATAAGATCGCGTGACTAGTTTAATATAATTAAATATAAAAATTTAGTTACTCTAGCTATTAAATCGTAAATCTTTTATATAAGATCGATATTATAATTTCTTAGTATTATTATTTAATTATTAAAATCTTTAATATAAAATCCTATTTTCTATATAATAGCGGTATAGCTTTGCCTAAGCTTATTTACTAGAGTATTATACGTAGTAAGAATATTAGTAAGTAATTATAGTAATAAAAATAAATTAAAAAAAGATATTAATAAAATAATTTAAATAGAATTAATGAACTTCTTTAAATTAATAGACTCGACGACTTTTTTAATATTAGATTTAAAATTAATTAGTTTTAATATATTAAATATCTTATTAAATATTTTATTATTAATAGTTATTTCTATATCTTTAGTAGTCTTAATATCAGCAGCGGCTTTAATAGTAAAAGTATTATTAATAATGGTTTTGAAAATATAAGAATTCTTATTATAATACTTTTTATCGGTAGTTCTAATTTATTTATAAAATATATAATAATTAACTTCTTAATAAATTAGAGTTACTTATTTACTAAATAGATTTAGATTCCCTAGAATTAGAATAGTGTAATTAGATACTAAAAATATTAATTTAAGTAAAAAATTTAGCTATATAAAAAAAATAAATTAATTATAATAAAATCCTATAATAACTTGATTTTATAAATACTAATTTATAATCTAATATTAAAGAAAGTATCTCCCGTAAAAGTCTAATTAATTAGCTAAAAATAACTAGCGGCTAGCTTATTATTATATAGTATTATACTAAACTTTATAACAGATATATAGTAATAATCTTAGTAGATAATTACTATTAAAAGACTCTTAAAATAGCGTTTTCTTTATAAAATACTATTTTAGTTAAAATCTAGACTATAATCTATCTTAATTATTAATAAGATAATATAAAAATTAATATAAATATAAATAATTTATATATCTATAAGATATATTCTCGCGAAATATCTAACGTAATCGGACACCGAACCGCCGCGATACCAAACCGCCGGTCCCTCACCGCTTCTTATTATTAAAATATTTAATTTTTAATTATTTTATTAAAAACGAAGTTTTTTATTAATATAAAAACTCTATCTCGAGATAGGAGACTAACGCTTATTATTAAAACTTTTAAAAAGAACTTTTTTACTTCTAAATAGATTTATATAACTGTTTTTAATATTAAGATAAGTATCTTAAAAGATTAATTAAGAGAAGTTAAATCTTATAGTAAAATAAAAATAAATTATAGAAAGCTCTTTATTAATAATAAATTAGTATTAAAATAAAAAATCCTTAATATAAACTTTTATAAATATTTTTTTATAATTATAAAAGTTCGCTATCTTATAAAGATTCTTTTTACTATGAAATTAAAATTTTTTATTTTAAATAATATTTTTATAAGCGCTCGCTAAATTAACTGATTTATTTCTTACTATAAAGCTAAATTAGAATTAAAATATATAAAATAATATAATTACTAATATATAAAATATAAAGATTTTAAGATTATAAATTATTAATTTAATTTAGTATAAAATATTATATAAAAATATAAGATTCTAGACTAAAATATTTATAATATAAATAAAATAGATTTTTAAATAAAAATAGCTACTACTGCGAAGATTATATATAACATAGAATTATAAAAACGTAATATAAGGTTAGTATAACTAGATAATTATAAATAAATTATAATAATTATTATAATTAATATTATAAGTATTATTTGATGGCGATTGCCATCGGATTCCTACGTAGTGGAATGTATGGCAGTAGTAAGTTAGTTTTCCATTCAACTGCACCGGAGGTGCCTAACTAGCCGCCGAAGCGGAACAAGTGTAAAGCCGGGCGCCGAGCGCCGAGCCAACAAAGCAGCCAACCCACTCGTGGGCGTCCTCGGCAACTAAATACAAATACGGGAATATATTTATCTGAAGACGCTAGGTTAACAATATCTAATAGCAAGATTTCTACGTTTTTAAATATATAATAACTTAATAAAAAAGTAATAAGAAATAATATAAATATAATAACAACATAATCAACTAGAAAATAGTTATTAGTAGCGATAATTAAAATAATAATTAGAATAGTAATTAAAATAGTAACCCGAATAATAATTAGAGTAATAATATTATAAATAAAAATAAAAAGAAAATTACCTATATTAAAAAAACTCTAACAAGCTTAAGATAAAATAGAAATAGTAATAATATCGCCGGTAATAACGAGTAGAACTATAACTATAAGTATAATTATAACTATAGTAGTAATAACAGATAAAAGTATAATTAGAATTATAATTATAGAAAATATTCTTAGCTAGATAGGCGGTCTTATTCTTATTTTTATTCTTATTATTATCTTTCTCCTTTTTAATATAAGGATCGTTAACAGAAGGATTATTAACAGAAGGATTATTAATAAAAGAATTATTATTTCTAGTAAAATCGCGCGGCTAGTCTAGTATAGTAGAATATAAAAGCTTAGCTATTCTAATTATTAAATCGCGAATCTTTTATATAAGATTGATATTATAATTTCTTAGTACTACTACTTAATTATTAAGATTTTTAATACGAAGTCTTATTTCCTATATAATAGCGATATAACTTTGTCTAAACTTATTTACTAAAATATTATACCCAGCGAGGATATTAGTAAGCGATTATAATAGTAAAAATAGATTAAATTAATAAGATAACTTAAATAAGACTAATAGATTTTTTTAAATTAATAAGCTCGACGGCTTCTTTAGTACTAGATTTAGAATTAGTTAGTTTAAGCTTACTAGATATCTTACTAGATATTTTATTATTAGTAGAAGCTTTAATATCTCTAGTAGATTTAATATTAGTAGAAATCTTAATAATAGAAATAATAATAAAAATACTATTAGTAATAGTCTTAAAGATATAAAAATTCTTATTATAATATTCTTTATTAGTAGTTCTAATTTATTTATAAGATATATAATAATTAATTTTTTAATAAATTAGAATTACTTATCTAGTAGATAGATTTAGATTTTCTAAAATTAGAATAGTATAACTAGATACTAAGAATATTAATTCGAATAAAAAATTTAGCTATATAAGAAAAAATAAATTAATTATAATAAAATCCTATAGTAACTTAATTTTATAAATATTAATCTATAATCTAATATTAAAGAAAGCATCTCTAGCAGAAGTCTAGTTAATTAGTTAAAAATAAATAATAGCTAGCTTCCCACTATATAGTACCGTGCTAAATTTTATAATAGATATATAGTAATAACCTTAATAGATAATTACTATTAAAAAGCTTTTAGAATAATATCTTTTTTATAAAATACTATTTTAATCGAAGTCTAGACTATAGTCTATCTTAATTATTAATAAAATAATATAGAGATTAGTATAAATATAAATAATTTATATATTTATAAAATATATTTTTACTAAAAGTCTACTAATAGTAAAATTATCTAATCTATTTAAAAAAATAATATTTTCTTTTATATAGATTTTATTTAATTTCTATTATATTATAAGCTCCTTATTCTTCTAGATCGCGCGTATTTTATTATAAAAAACTATATAACTTATAAAGACTCTATACTACTTTTAAAAACTAAAAAAAATACTAAAGGACTTATTACTAATAGTCTTAATATAAATAGATAGCTAAATAATATTCCTTTTAATTATAGAGAACTACTCGTGATCGGGAAACTTTATTATAGTATTAGAGAATTCTTACTAATCACAGGATTTTTATTAATCGCAGGATTCTTAGTAATTATAGGATTCTTACTAATCGCAGGATTCTTATTAATCGCAGAATTCTTAGTAACTAGAAGATTTAGAAAGTTAAATTTATTCTTATTTTTTTTACTTATAATCTAGTTTGTTCTAGCTTTTGCTGAAATTCCCAAAAGTGTATAGAGAAGGAAATAATTTATAAATAAAAGATTTTATAGAATAAGATTCTTATTTAATAAAAGATTAAGAAAGTTCTCGATAATAAAGATAAAATTTAGTTTTATTAAAGACTTACCGACGGTAAAATTCGTAATCTTATTTATTATAAAGTCTTCTGAATTAGAAAAAAAATAGAGTAAAATCCGGCGAGTTAAAGTATACTATAAAAATACGAAGAAGTTAAAGATAAAAAAAGATAATAAAATAAAAAAAAAAAAATAAAAAAAAGTATAATAATAAGAATAAAATAAAATAAAAAAAGATAGTAAAGTAAAGTAAGATAAAGATAATAGAAAAATAAGAATAAAATAAGATATAAAATAAAAAAAAGTAATAAAGTAAAATAAGATAAAAATAGTAGAATAAATAGAGTAAATAAAATAATAATTAAATATAAATATAGAAAAAAAAAATTTAAATATATCCGTGGCCTCCGGGATCTTGCGGACCACCCACCGCCTTTCGGCAGTGGGTGGTCAACACCGGTCAGGCATTTTCAGCGGAAAGGCAGAAATTCATATTTTTATTTATTTAAAGCCATAAAAGCCACAAAAAATGCCGAAATTAAGCGAAAATCGAGCTAAATATATAAATAAGGCCACTAAATTCGTCTATTATAATAAAAATCTCTCTATCGCACAAATCGCGCGGGATTTCGATATTCCCTATTATACGCTATTCGGACGCGTTCGAGAAGGAAAGAGGGCCTTTATAATTTAAAAATCTATTAATACGACTTTTAATCAGTATCAGAAAGCTGCTTTAATCAATTAGATTACTTATATAAATAATTACTATCTTCCTATCACTATTCCGATGCTTATAAAATAGGCAAATCTTATCTTAAAGCGTGCGGGCTCGAAATAGCTTATTAACTTAATTTAGCTATATTACTTCGCTAAAAAGCTTTCTCTATACCTTGAATTAGATCCCGTGGTATAAAAAACGAAGGAAAAGAAACGCCTGGATACTAAAAATGTTAAACAGCTTTAATTCTAGTATAATTAACTTACTAATATAATTAAGAACCTTTCCGCGCGTCTTATCTACAATTTCGATGAATGCGGCTTTTAACTAGGCAAAGGAAAACGGCGTAATATTATTAATAGAAAAGAAAGAGTTTCTAATATTCCTAAAATTAAGTATTCTAAAAATATTACTATACTTGAATATATAGCTACAGACGGCTGGCTTATAAAGCCGCTTTTTATCTTTAAGAGAAAGAAATTTATAGAGAACTAATATAATAAGAATATACCGGATTTCTATATAGCTATTTTAGAAAAAGATTATATCAATAATAATCTCGCTCTAGAATAGCTTTATTGTTTTTACGAGGATATAAAGAAGCGTATAAAAAAAGGAGAAAAACGCGTATTTATATTTAATAGCTATATATCTTATAAAATAGTTAAATTTATTCAACTTTGTAAGACTTATAAAATTATTTTTTTCTACTTTCTATCTTATATAATATATCTCTGCTAACCGCTTGATGAAAAGCCTTTTCTTGCATATAAAGCGATATTTAAGAAGGAGAATAATCGTATAGTATAGTAAACTAATAAATTAGGAGATAAAGCTACTTTTCTGTAAAATATTATTAACGTACGTGCAGAGGCTTTTAACTAGCGGTATATATAGAATATCTTTAAAAAACGTGGTATCTTTCCTTTAAATAGATCATTAATAATTAAAGCTTTTAAGTATATTTTATCACTAATTCCTGAGCTCGCTGTATCTGATTTATAGTTATATAGAAAGATTACACCTCCTCTAAATTCTGTCTTCTCGAGTATTAAAAATACACCTTTAAAAAGCTCTATACAAGCCGCAAAAAATAAGAAAAAGATTACTTAAATCTTTATAAATAAGGATTTGACTCCAAAAGTTAAACGCAACCTTTAACGTATTCTATATTATATAAAACTTTAATATAAAGAGCTTACTAATATGATTAATACTCTTGAGTGAATTGAAGCCGTTTTAGGCCTACAAAAGCGTAAATATACTAAGTAAGAGATTCCACGGCTTGGAGATAGCGGTATATTAAGTATAAAGAATATAAATAGCTCTATTATAAATAGACGAGCAAAAGAAGCTGCGGCTAAGTAGAAAAAGCTTAATAAGACTTTTTAAAAAATATATAGTGTTTTACCTCCTTAAATTACAGCTCCGGATAGAGGATTAAATATAGAACACGCTAATTAGCTTCATTTTATTAATTTTACGCGTGGTTAATTAATATATTCAATTGAATTGAAATTGCTTCATTTCTGCCTTTCCGCTGAAAATGCCTGACCGGTATTGACCACCCACTGCCGAAAGGCGGTGGGTGGTCCGCAGGATCCCGGAGGCCACGGATATATAAAAAAGATTATAAGATCCCTAATAAAGAGTTATAATAATTCTTAATTATTTCCTTTACTTTTTAAAAGTTAAACTAAGATTTCTAGATAATTTTATTAATTAGCTAGCTCTTCTAGTAGATAAGAAACTATATTTATTTACTTATTTTTTATTTATTCAAAACTCTCTTAACTTTATAATAGTTATTATTATATACAAACTTTTTTATTTATATTAGATTAGATTTAATAGCTTATTAATTAAAAAGATCTTTTCCTAATAGTATAAATTAAAGATAAATAACAGAGATAATAGAATATATTTTTTATATAAATAGTAAATCTAGATAATAAATAGATTTATTTATTTTTTTAAGAATAATATAAGATTCTATAAGTTAAAAACTAAGTTTTTTACTTAAATACTTATTTATAGATATATTATAGCCTTTATACAGGCGAATTAGCATCTTTTATTTTAATTTAAACTCTATAAATTAATATTTCTTATTATAATATTACTTTATCTGCAGAGTAGCTTATTAAAGTTTTTAATATATATCTAATTTAGCTAAAAAATCTTAAAATAATACTATTTATATAACTATTTATAATTAGCGTAAGCTGATATTATATATAAGATAATAAAATAAATAGCTTATTAATTTTTTTACTATATTATTAAGAGAAGCTTAGATATATCTTAATAAAATATTTTATTTATTAATTAAAATAGGATTGCCTATAATCTAGTACTATAATATAATTTTAATATATTAAATAACTACTTCGGATTATCCGTCGATCTGCGGATATTAGATAGTTAAATAATACTATCTTATTTCTAAGATCTTAAAGAAAATCTTCTAAAAATCTAATATAAAATAAATATCTCTATTAGAAATAAAATATAAGAATATTTCTTAATTATTTTATTAAAAAAATTCTATAAGCTTAGTATTCTAGTTAGTAGTTTTTATACAAGAATAGTCCTCTACTAAGCCGACTTACTTAGAAAACTTATTAATAATAACTAGTAATTAATTATAGCTCTTTATAGTAGTTAAAAAAATTATAATAAAATTTATTATAATTACTTTATAAGATACCGAAGGAGGCATTATTAGTATTAATAAATTATAAGATAGATATTAACTAGTTCGATTTAATAAATATAAAAAGTAGTAATTAATATATTTGTGTAAAAATTTAGAGGCTTTATATACTATAAAGTTAGCTATTTTAATTATTTTAGTAATATAATTCTAATAATTAGTATCGTCGTGTATTTACTTAAAAACAATATCTACTATTAATCTAAAAATATATATTTACTAGTTGTCTAATATTTTAGCTAGATATAGAATATTTTTTTATAATTAATAAAATATCTTTTTAATAAATAGATCGTTATCAGATCTATATTTAACTAAAATATTTAAAATAACTAAAACTTTAGAGTCCTTCTAGTAGATCTTTTTAAGCTTAGTTATATACTCGAGTAAAAGATATATAATCGAGGACAACTAGTTATATAATATTTATAATATATTAAGATTAAATATATTACTTAGATAGAATTTACTAAGCGTGATTAAAAGTCTTAATAAAGTATTAAAAATAATATTAATATAATTAGATTTATAATAGAGCTAAAGATAAAATAGTTAAATATATTATAAAATTTTTATAAAATATAAATTTAAAATATCTATAAAATTTAACTAGAGTATTTTCTTTATTACTATTTAATATATTACTAAATAGTTCGTATAAATAATAGTAAAAAGATTATTAAAAATTAACTTAATTATAAAATATATCTTTTTAAATATCTAGATAAAATATAAGATTTTTAATTTAATTAATTAATAATTTAACTCGGCTGATATAGTCTTTTAATTTAAAAATATAATTAATTTTATAATCGTTCTTAAAGACAGCTTAGTTTTATTTATATAATTATATTAAGCTATAAAATAATATATTTAAACTCTATAATCTTACTTTTTTAAGCTATCAAGATTAATATAAAGCTGTAGAGTAGAATTAAAATAGTATAAAAATAAATTTTTAGTAAAAATAGATTAAAGCTTATTTTAAGCTTATTTTTTTATTAAAGAAAAAATAAATTAAATAAAAATAGATTTCTTAGCTTTTTTTAATTTACTAATAAAATCCCCTTTTAAGAGTATTATCTTTAAAATATTAAAAGATTTAATAAGATTAATATAAAAATATATCTTATATCTAAAATAATCTATTATATCTAAATACTACTCTGACTAGGCTAGAGTATTTAATATTTAAAAATTATAAATAATTTATAGTTTCTTCTTAAGTATTATTAAGCTAAAAATATTAACGTGATATTCTAAAAAAATAATTAAAAAATAGATTATAAAATATTTTTTTAATTTAAAAGTAATATTAAATTCTTTAAACTTCTAGAGAACTAGATATAGATATTTTAAATATTTTTTAAAAATATTTAAAACTATTATTATATTATTAATATAAGTCTTATAAAACGCTATAAACGTATATAGTATATAATTAAGCTAGTACTAGATATAAAAAATAGAATTATAGAAATCTATAATTATAATTTTAAACTACTTTTATTTTTAGTATAATATTATAGCTAGTCTATTATAATATTATTAAAAAATCTCCTACTAATAAAACTAGTTAATAATATTTATAATTATAATAAAATATTTACCTCTAATTAGGCTAATAACTTCTTCCTATTATAAAATTAGATAAAGATTAGACTAAGTAATTATATTTAAAATTTATATATCTATAATAATACGATCTTTATAAGAGATAGTATCGTCTTTTTTAGTAATTTAATAGTAGATAATAAAAACTAAATATATAATAAAAATATAATTTCTTAACTACTCTATCTTTTCTTATTTATATAACTTATTAAATATCTTATTAACTAACTCCTTTCGCGAGGCTCTAGTTAATAAATATAAGATTTAAATATCTTAGATTTCTAACTATTAATAAATAAGATCTATATAAGCTTATTATCTAGTATTTTAATAAGATTAGTTTTTTCTTTATTTCTCTATACTTAATAGGAGTTTAGAACTTTTATAATTTTATAAGTAATAGTATAATTTCTATAAATTATAATTTTATTTAAGGGCTTAGTCTCTATCTTATTTATTACTTAATTAGATTTAAAATATGCTTTTTTTTCCTTATTAATAGTAGCTATTTTATATACTAAAGTATTAACTAAATAAGTATAAGTAATATTTAAATTAGAGATAAGCTCTAAATAAACTTCTTATTTAATATTAATAATATCGTTAGACAAGTTTCGTACGAATAAGATAGTTATTTTATAGAAGAGTAAGTAATTAAAAAGCTAATAAGCTAGTTTAAAATTTAATTTAAATATATAATTTCTTATAAATAGCTAAGCTTTAGTTATTATAGGAATCTAGTCCTCCGAGTATAGTAATAGTATAGTATATATTAATATATATATAAAAATCTTATTAATACAGTTTCTTTTAATATAAATATTTATATTAAATTATAAGCCGCTTAGGCTATTAATATAATTCTTATATTAATTAAAATTAAGAATTATATTTTTTAGGATTATAAAGTTTATATCTACTAATAGACTAGAGAGTAAGATATTAATTATATATATTTTAATAGATATTTATATTACTTTTATATCTTTATATAAAATAAAATATAAAAAAAGATTAATATATTTAATTAAGATATACTTCGAGCCTATTCTTAATATACTAATAAAAGAGATTATCTTAGTAGAGAGTTTTTACTATATAGTAAAATCTTAGTTAATTATTATTATAGTATAGCCCGAGTCGAGGTAAATATTTATATAATTATTTAGAGAAATTACGCCTATTTTAATAATAATAAATTTTTATAAAATAAATTAAAAGTCCTTTCTTTTATATCTAGATCTTAAGAACTTAATTATATTTAAATCTAGAATCTTATAAGTAGCTATTTGAATAGGAATTTTAGGATAAGTAGTTAAATACTTATATAGTATATTCCGAGATATAAAAGATTATTAGTAGTAAAAATATATAGTAATTATTTTATTATCTATATATAAAGAAGTTACGTCTATATATTAGATTTATTATTTTTTAATATTATTATTATAATTATCAATAATCTTCTCCTAATTATATTCCTCTTTATAATTATTTAATTCGAGGAGTTATTCGTTTTTATAATAATAAAACTTATTCTAAATATTATTATTAGCTTAAATATTTATATAGTAAACTTGATAAGATCTATTAGATTAAAACTAACTATAATTATTCTAGATTCTTAGATCTAGATTATTCTGATTCTAAAAACTATTCTAGTTATTTTAATTATAATATCAACTAAAAAACTAATTCTATAGTTAATAAAAATAAATAACTAGTTTTTAATCTTATTATAATAATTACTCTTACTCAGAGATCTTAAGACTATATTATAATTAATTTTAATAGAAAAACTAATCTTATTTTTTATTTTTAAAATAGAACAGGCGGCTAATCTAGATTTATTAAGATTAATAATTAATCTAATTTTACTATACTAGTATTTAGAATTTAGTAATTAATAAGATTATTTTTTTTTTCTTACTAGCTCTCTTATCTATCTATTTAAAACTATATCTTACTAAATTTTCTACTTAGTATCTATCTAACTAAAGAAAATAGCGAGGATAATTAGTAATATAGACTTAAATATATTATATTATAAAAAAAACTTAATATAATTTTATATCTAGATTAGCTAATTTATTAGATCGCTAATCTATATTATATAAATATAATAGAGGAATTCCTATATATAAATATATAAAATATAATCTTATTTTATATTATTAAATCTATAACTAAATAATTTAAATTTATATATAGCTTCTTATCTACGCGGTTTAAATTAATTAATTAATACCGCGAATTATCTATATTTAAAAAGATTAAATTATAAATATTTTTTTTTTCTAATTAAAGCTCTATTATAAACTACTTTAAGATAATACCGCGTAGATAGTTATAAAGATTTAATTTAATTATTTTTTTATTCTTAAAATATACTATATCTCTAAGGTATTTAATAAAGATATAAATATTAGTATAGAAGATCTTAAAATCTTAATTATAAATAATCTTATTTATTATAATCTTAGAATAAAAATATCTTATATCTTTTATTTTCTAATAAGTTCTTAAGTAGTTAAAGCCAGAGCTTAGAGTATTTAAATAATATAAATAATAGTAAGATCTATATAAATAATACGAGTTATAAGAATATCTCAAATTATAACTTAACTTAAAGTTTAAGAGATTATTATCGCGAGAATATTTTTTATTATAATAATTAAGATTTTTTTTAGTATTATTATTATACTACTTATTATTAGTCTTAATTATATTTCTGTAAGAACTTTTTTAGTAATTATTAATTTAAAATTTATAATACTCCTCTTCTTCTATATTATTTAAGCCAGAACTAGAACCGCTATTATTAGATTTTTATAAAATTATAAAGCAATCTTTTAATTCTTTTATTTAAATTTATAATATATTATTTCTTTTTTTTTATTTCTATTACTAAGTTTTTATAAAATCTATAATATTCTATATAGATAGTTTAGACCTAGATAAGAATAATTTAGAATAATAAAATTTATAGATATAATTATAATAATTTTACTAGTATTTCTTATAAGATTCTTAAGATCTTTTTTTATAATAAATTTATAATCTATTCTTATAAGACTCTTAAGATCTATTTTTATAATAATCTTAAGATCTTTTTTTATATAACTCTTTTATAAGAAATATCTCAGGATTAAATAATTCTTCTATTATTCTAAATAAAATTAATAAAGATCTAAATATAAAAAAATAATCGAAGGATCCTATTACAAATTTGAAGAAGTAAGAGTTATAATATATAGATTTTTTTTATAAAAATAGAGATTATAAAGCCGTCTTTAGAGTAATCTAAATAGTAATAGTAAAAAAAATTTTTATTTAATATTACTATTATTTATTAAGACTCTTTTATACTTCGTGGTATATTAGTATAATAGAAATAATATATTTAGAATAAAAATATTTAAGATAAAATTAGAGCTTTCTTTTAATAAAATAGATAATAATATAGAAATTATTTTTAATAATAAGCTTCTTAGCTAATTAAAATCTTTAAAACTAACTAGTATATATCTTAATTTAAAATTCTAATAATATATCTATTAGACTATTACCGGGTTCTTTTTTAATTAAATTAAAAATATTTAAAATATCTTCGTATAAGTAGTCTTAAATAAAAAAGATATAGAAATAATCACGGTTAAGATAATAGTTATAATAAGATTTTATAAAATATTTAAGCTTAATAAAGTAAGACTTGATATCTAGTAGTTTATATAATATATTTCTACTATAATAGAGAAAGATTCTTATAGATTAAAATTATTAGTAAGCTTTTAATTAATAAAATTAGTAAGTTTAAGCTCTTAATTAATATATCTAAACTAAATATATATTATATTCTTTAGTGTTGCTCTCTTAGAGTTCCAGGCGAATAAATAGCTAGTATTAAATTTTTTTTTTAAGAAGTAGAGTAGATAGATATAAGATAATTAATATATTAATTTATCTTTTTAATAAACTTTTTTATAAATCTATCAAGCTTGTCTTTATACGTGTAAAAATTATATACTATTCGTATAAGATAATTAAGCCGAGCCGATATACTATATAACTTGAAATAGTTATATTTGTACGTAATTATTAAAGCGCTTGTATATAACTTTATTATATATTCTATAAAATATGATCGCGAGCGCGTCGGTATATATCTTTTAATATATTTATAACGCCGCGAATAAGAGGTTAATAAAAATTAATAAAATATAAGGAATTAGATAATAATTAATATAGTTATAAGAAAATCGATAAGAATTAATAAAATATAAAGAAATCGATAAGAATCGATAAAATATAAGAGGATTAATAAAAATTAATAAAATATAAGAAGATTGATAAGAATTAATAAAATATAAGAGAATTAATAAGAATTGATAAAATATAAGAAGATCGATAAGAATTGATAAAATATAAGTTAAATTAAACTAACTATCGCCCCTCGTTAAGACTATTATAATTAATAGCGATTGTTATCGGATTTCTACGTAGTAGAATATATAGCAGTAGTAAGTTAGTTTTCCATTCAACTACACCGGAGGTGCCTAACTAGCCGCCGAAGCGGAACAAGTGTAAAGCCGGGCGCCGAGCGCCGAGCCAACATTATTTTACCTCCGTAAATTATTTTTATAGGTAAAATATCATAAGAGAGATAGTTTAAAGATATTTTAAAAAATATTAGATTAGTATAAACAAAAACAAATAAATAAATAATAAATTCGGCTTTAAATAGTTTTAATTTTTCGATAATTTTATAGTTTTAAAAATAGCTAGTTAATATTAATTTTTATTATTTAATAGGGATTTTATTCTATATTTAAATTTAATTAATTTTATAAAGTAAAAAATATTACTTTTTAAAATATACTACTATATTTTTTATATAAATTATAACCGCTTGATATAGGCTATTTCTTACCGCTTAAAAAATATTATAGTAAGTAAATTAGTAAGGCTATATAAAATATAATATAATATATTAATAAGAGTAATTTTATTTATTGTTTTAAATATATATATAAAAAAGTATTTTTTATAAATAATATAAAAAGCTTTTTTATTATTATAAATTTTATTTTATATAATTTAAATAAAATATGTTTTAAATTAAAATTTTTATAGTCTTTAATATCTATTCTATCTTTAATTTTATTATCTAATTAATTTATATATTTTAATAAAACGCTTGTAAATTTCTATTAGCTAAATTATTAATATTAAGAATTTTAAGCGCTGTAAGAATTAGAATTATTATTATTTATTTATAAATTAAGCGCTTGAGAAGATCTATAAAGATATAAAATAATTATATAGAATATAGTCCTACTTTAATAAGAAATATATTAACTTTATATAGTAGAATAGTATAAAAAAGATAAGAAAAAAGCTTTACAATAATATCTTTAAGTAGGAGATATTTTAACTAATTAAGAAGATTAAGAAATAACGAATAAAGCTATAAAAGAAATAAGAAATTAGATTATTTAAAAATTTTTAATACGCTGGCTACTGTGTTATAATAATTATAATTAGAAAGATTATAATCCGTTAAAATATTCTTTCTAATTAGAAAATAGAGTATAATTTATTTTTATTATATTTTTTATAGTTTTAGACGTTGAAATCGATTTATTTTTAATTAAATTATTAAAATCAAGCGCTTTCATAATTACAATAGTAGGCGGCCGGCGGTTTGATGTCACGATGGTTCGGTGTCCGATAACGTTATTAGTAGTAGAATTATTTAATCTATCTAAGAAGATAATATTTTTTTTTATATAGATCTTATCTAGTTTTTATTATATTATAAACTTCTTATTCTTCTAGACCGCGCCTATTTTATTATAAGATATTATATAGTTTATAAAGACTCTATACTACTTCTAAAAACTAAGAAAATATTAGAAAACTTATTATTAGTAGCTTTAATATAAATAAGTAGCCGGGTAATATATTCCTCTTAATTATAAGAGGTTGTTTATAATTAGAGAATTTTATTATAGTATTAGAAAATTCTTATTAATTATAAGATTCTTACTAATTATAAGATTTAGAAGATTTAGAAAGGTAAGATTAAGTTTTATAATCTTATTTTATAATTTTAATTAATTTAGAAAGTTAAGATTATTTTTATTTATTTTATTTATAATCTAGTTTATTTTATCTTCTATTAAAATCTCTAAAGGTGTATAGGAAAGAAAATAGATTAAAATTTAAATATTTTATAGAATAAAATTCTTATTTAATAAATAAAAAAAAATAAAAAGATTTTCAATAATAAAAATAAGATTTAATTTTATTAAACGCTTATTAATAGTAAAATTTATAATCTTATTTATTATACAGTCTTCGAAATTCTCTAAATAAAAATTAAGAAGGAAATGAAGTAAAATCCGGCTAGTAAAACTATACTATAAAAATATAAAAAAGTTAGATTAAAAATAAAAAGAAATAATAAGATAAAAAAATAAAAATAAAAAGAAAAAAGAATAATAATAAAAATAAAATAAAATAATATAAAGATATTAGAATGAATAGAATAAATAAAAATAATAATTAAATATAATAATAGAAAAAAAAATAAAAATAAAAAAGAATTAGAAGATTTTTAAAAAAAAGTTATAATAGTTCTTAATTACTTACTCTATCTTCTAGAGATTAGATTAAGATTTTTAAATAGTTTTATTAATTAGTTATTCTTTCTAGTAAATAAAAAACTATATTTATTTATTTCTACTAATTTTATACTTATTTAAGACCTTCTTAATTTTATAATAATTATTATTATTCGCGAATTTCTTTATTTATATTAAACTAGAATTAATTATTTATTAATAAAAAGAACTTTTTTAATAGTATAGATCTTAGATAAATAATAAAAATAACAAAATATATTTTCTATATAAGTAAGAAGTCTAGATAGTAGACAGATTTATTTATTTTTTTAAGAATAGTATAAAACTTTATAAATTGAAAATTAAGTTTCTTATTTAAATACTTATTTATAGATATATTATAGCCTTTATATAGGCGAATTAGTATCTTTTATTTTAATTTAAATTTTATAAGTTAATATTTTTATTATAATATTACTTTATTTATAAAGCAGTCTATTAGAGTTCTTAATATATATTTAATTTAGTTAAAAAATTCTAAAATAATATTACTTATATAGCTATTTATAATTAGTATAAGCTAATATTATATATAAAATAATAAAATAAATAGTCTATTAATCTTTTTACTATATTATTAAAAGAAGCTTAAATATATTTTAATAAAATATTTTATTTATTAATTAAAATAAGATTACTTGTAATCTAATATTATAATATAAATTTAATATACTAAATAAATATTTTAGATTATCCGTCGATCTATATATACTATATAGTTAAATAATACTATTTTATTTTTAAAATCTTAAAAAAAGTCTTTTAAAAATCTAATATAAAATAGTTATTTTTATTAGAGATAAAATATAAAAATATTTTTTAATTACTTTATTAGAAGAATTTTATAAGCTTAGTATTTTAGTTAGTAGTCTTTATATAGAAATAATTCTTTACTAGATCGACTTATTTTAAGAACTTATTAATAATAACTAATAATTAGTTATAGTCTTCTGTAGTAGTTAGTAAGATTATAATAAAATCTATAATAATTACTTTATAAGATACCGACAAAAACACTATTAATATTAAAAAATTATAAAATAAGTATTAGCTAATTTAAATTAATAAATATAAAGAATAATAATTTATATATTTATATAGTAATTTAGAGGTTTTATATATTATAAGACTAATTATTTTAATTATTTTAATAATATAATTTTAATAATTAGTATTATTTATTATATATCTACTTAAAAATAATATCTGCTATTAATCTAGAAATATATATTTACTAATTATCTAATATTATAACTAAATATAGAATATTCTTTTTATAGTTAATATAATATTTTTTTAATAAATAGATTATTATTTTATCTATATTTGATTAAAATATCTAGAATAATTAAAATTTTAAAAATCTTTTTAATAAATCTTCTTAAGCTTAATTATATACTTAAATAAAAAATATATAATTAAGAAGAACTAGTTGCACGATATTTATAAAATATTAAAATTAAATATATTATTTAAATAAAAATTACTAGGCGTGGCCGGGAGTCTTAATAAAATATTAAAAATAATATTAATATAATTAGGTTTATAATAGAACTAAAGACGAAATAATTAAATATATTATAAAGTTTTTATAAAATATAGATTCAAAATATAAAATCTAATTAAAATATTTTTTTATTATTATTTAGTATATCACCGAATAGTCTATATAAATAATAGTAAAAAGATTATTTAAAAATTAATTTAATTATAAAATATATTTTCTTAAATAGCTAAATAAGATATAAGATCTCTAATTTAGTTATTTAGTAGTTTAATTTAATTAATATAACTTTTTAACTTAAGAATATAATTAGTTCTATAACTATTCTTAAAAGCGGTTTAGTTTTATTTATATAATTATATTAAATAACGAGATAGTATATTTAAACTTTATAATCTTATTTTTTTAAGCTATGAAGATTAATATAAAGCTATAGAGTAAGATTAAAATAATATAAAAATAAATTAAAATTTATTTTAAGCTTATTTTTTTATTAAAAAGAAAATAAAATAGATAGAGATAGATTTTTTAATTTTTTTAATTTATTAATAAAATTCTCTTTTAAAAATATTATCTTTAGAATATTAAAAGGCTTAATAATATTTATATAAAAATATATTTTATATCTAAAATAATTTATTATATCTAAATACCGCTCGAGCTAGGTTAGAGTATTTAATATTTAAAGATTATAAATAATTTATAATTTTTTTTAAATATTATTAAGTTTAGAATATTAATATAATATTCTAAGAGAATAATTAAAAAATATATTATAAAATACTTTTTTGGTTTGAAAATAATATTAAATTTTTTAAAGTTCTAAAAAACTAGATATAGATATTCTAGATATTTTTTAATAGTATTTAAGATTATTATTATATTATTAATATAAGCTTTATAAAATATTATAAAAATATATAATATATAATTAAGCTAGCGCTAGATATAAAGAATTAAATTGTAGAAGTTTATAATTATAATCTTAAACTATTTTTATTTCTAATATAATATTACTACTAGTCTATTATAATACTGATAGAGAACTTTTTATTAATAAAATTAATTAATAATATTTATAATTATAATAAATTATTTATTACTAATTAGGCTAATAACTTCTTTTGATTATAAAATTAGATAAAAATTAAATTAAATAATTATATTTAAAATTTATATATCTATAATAATATAATTCTTATAAGAGATAATACTATTCTTTTTAATAATCTAATAATAGATAATAAAAACTAAATATATAATAGAAATATAATTTCTTAACTACTCTATTTTTTTCTATTTATATAACTTATTAAATATCTTATTAACTAATATCTTTTTATAAGATTTTAACTAATAAATATAAGGCTTGGAAATCTTAGATTTTTAATTATTAATAAGTAGAATTTATATAAACTTATTATTTAGTATTTTATTAAAATTATTTTTTCTTTATCTTTCTATACTTAATAGAAGTTCAGAATCTTTATAATTTTATAAGTAGTAATGTAATTTTTATAAATTATAATTCTATTTGGAAGCTTAATCTCTATTTTACTTATTATTTAATTAGACTTAAGATATGCTTTTTTTTTCTTATTAAATATAGTTATTTTATATACTAAGATATTAATTAAATAAGTATAAAAAATATCTAAATTAAAAATAAATTCTAGGCAAGCTTCTTATTCGATATTAATTAAATTATTAAATAAGTTTTATATAAATAAAATAATTATTTTATAAAAAAGTAAGTAATTAAAAAATTAATAAACTAGTTTAAAATTCGATTTAAATATATAATCTTTTATAAATAGTTAAACTTTAGTTATTCTTAAAATCTAGTTTTTTAAGTATAGTAATAGCGTAGTATATATTAACACGTATATAGAGATCTTGTTAATCCGATTTTTTTAATATAAATATTATATTAATTAAAATTAAAAATTATATCTTTTAAGATTATAAAGTTTATATTTACAAGTAGATTAGAAAGTAAAATATTAACTGTATATATTTTAATAAATACTTAAATTACTTCTATACTCTTATATAAAATAAAATATAGAAAGAGATTAATACATTTAATTAAAATATATTTTAAATTTATTTCTAATATATTAATAAAAAAAAGTTACTTTAGTAGAAAGTTTTTACTATATAATAAAGTCTTAATTAATTATTATTATAATGTAGCCCGAGTTAAGATAAATATTTATATAATTATTTAGAGAAATTATATTTATTTCAATTATAATAAATTTTTATAAAATAAATTAAAAATTCTTCCTTTTATATTTAGACCTTAAAAACTTAATTATATTTATATTTAAGATTTTATAAAAAGCTATTTAGATAAAGATCTTAGAATAAATAGCTAGATAATTATATAATATATTTTAAAATATAAAAGATTATTAATAATAAAAATATATAATAATTATTTTATTATTTATATATTAAAAAATTATATTTATATATTAGACTTATTACTTCTTAATATTATTAATATAATTATTATAATTATTATTATTATTAATAATCTTCTTCTAACTATATTTTTCCCTAAAATTATTTAATACGAGACCTTGTTTATTCTTATAATAATAAGATTTATTCTAAATATTATTATTAGCTCAAATATCTATATAGTAAGCTCGATAAGATTTACTAAATTAAAATTAGTTATAATTATTTTAGGTTTTTAAATCTAGATTATTCTAATCTTAGTAACTATTCTAGTTATCTTAATTATAATATTAATTAAAAGACTAATTTTATAGCTAATAAGAATAAATAAATAGTTCTTAAGCTTATTATAATAATTAGTTGTATTTAGGGGCTTTAAAACTATATTATAATTAATTATAATAAAAAAACTAACCTTATTTTTTATTTTTAGAGTAGAATAGATAACTAATCTAGTTTTACTAAAACTAGCAGCTAACTTAATTTTATTATATTAATATTTAAAATTTACTAATTAATAGGATTTATTTTTTTTCTTACAAGCTCTTACTTTTACTAATTTAAAACTATATCTTAACGTAATCAGACACCGAACCGCCGTGATACTAAACTACCGGCCGTCTACTGCCGCGATTATTAAAACGTTCGATTTTAATAATTTAATTAAAAATAAAATAATTTTAATATCTAAAATTGTAGAAAATATAATAAAAATAAATTAAACTCTATTTTCTAATTAGAAAGGATATTTTAACTAATTATACTCTTTCTAATTATAATTACTATAGCGTAGTAACTAGTATATTAAAAGTTTCTAAATAGTCTAATTTCTTATCTTTTTTATAATTTTATTTACTATTTCTTAGTCTTTTTAACCGGTTAAAATATCTTCTACTTAAAAATATTATTATAAAGTTTTTTTCTTATCTTTTTTATATGACTCTACTACACAAAGTTAGTATATTTTTTATTAAAATAGAATTATATTCTATATAGCTATTTCTATATTTTTATAAATCTTCTTAAGTATTTAATTTATAATAAATAATAATAATCTTAATTTTTGCAGCGCTTAAAGCTCTTAATATTAATAATTTAACTAATAAAGATTTACAGGCGTTTTACTAAGATATATAAATTAATTAAATAATAAAATTAAAAATAGAATTAATATTAAAGATTATAAAGCCTTTAATTTAAAAAATATTTTATTTAAATTATATAAAATAAAATTTATAGCGGTAAAAGAGCTTTTTATATTATTTATAAAAAATACTTTTTTATATATATATTTAAAATAATAAATAAAATTATTTTTATTAATATATTATATTTTATTTTATATAGCTTTACTAATTTACTTGTTATAATATTTTTTAAGCGGTAAAAATAGCCTATATTAACAAATCTAATTTATATAAAGAATACGGTAGTATATATAAAAGAATAAAATTTTCTTATTTTATAAAATTAATTAAATTTAAATATAGAATAAGATCCGTGATTATTAAGTAATAAAAAATAATATTAATTAGCTATTTTTAAAGTTATAAAATTATTAAAAAATTAAAATTATTTAAAGTTAAGTTTATTATTTATCTATTTATTTTCGCTTATACTAATCCGATAATTTTTTAAAATATTTTTAAACTATCTCTCTTGTTATATTTTACCTATAAAAATAATTTACGGAGGTAAAATAATATCTATAATATTAATTATAATAATTATTATAACCTATTCGCTATTATTTAATTATATTAATTTTATATTATTTTCTTATAATTTTATATTATATACAATCTTTGTAGTAGTAGTTATTTTTATTTAAAAATTTATTTTATCTATATTATAAGTATCTTAATCTAAAATTTTATATTTTTATATAGTATTTTATACTAAATCAAATTAATAATTTATAATATTAGAATTTTTATATTTTATATATTAATAATTATATTATCTTATATATTTTAACTCTAATTTAGTTTTATAGTAAGAAATAAATTAGTTAATGTAAGGGCTTGGCTACCAGTCAAGAAGACATTATATCAAGAATATATTATATCCTTATATTCTAAACGCCGGCCTAGAGATAGAAGGTGGCTTGTTATAGCGGTCTATATAAATCATAGCCGCAACTAATACTAGCTAGAAATATAAATAAATATAGTAATAATTAGAAGAATAAAAAATAAGATATCGTTCTCGACGTAGGCCATAATATAGTAAAATATAAGAAATTATTTAATAGTTGTGAAATCGTAAGCTTGTATTTATAGTATTATTAAAGCGAGGGAATTAGATCGGATAATAAAATAAATAAATAACTTAGTACTCGCGACTTTGTTACCGAAACTGTAGATCTAAACTAGGAATCCTATTTATATATTAAAATATATAGTTCGCAAGGTTCGCCAGGATATAATAAGTATTAATTAATTATTTATAGAAATAACAAAAAAGATAATAAAATTAATAGTTTTAATAAGCTAGCTTATTAATATCGCGAGCGATTTTTTTAACCGTAAGAAGTAGATTATAATTTACTTTTTATAATTTAATAATCTTATAATTATAATTATCTCTTATATTAAGTAATACGGTAATAATATCTAGCTGATCGGATTTGCTTATTAGTAATAATAGTAAAATAGACGGAGAGGAAATCGGTAAATAGTATTAAAAAAATATTATAAAGAAGTATTAAGAATACTAAGTAAATACCGGAGTAAATAGTTAAAAAATAGTTAATCTAAAGTAATTAGGTAATTCTAATTTCTATTTTAATAAAAATAGTCTAAGACTTGTCTAGCAGCGGCTAGCTTGATTTAAAGATAATTATTTTTATATTCTACTATAAGATACTTCTAATAGAGATATATTATCTTATATTTTAAATAATTTATACGCTAGTAATTAGTCTTAGGTATTCTTAATAAATCTATTAGTAAGAAAGAGTATTAACGTAATTCCCAACCGAGCGGGCCACCCCTACCGAGCGGGCCACCCGCACTGAATTTTGACCGCTTATACAAAAATAAAGCCTTTTTAAATAATAAAACAACGCGAATTTCGCTATATAAATTAAGCTGCGCGTGTAGGACACCTAGTTCTCGTATAATCTTAAATATAACAATTAGAATATGTTGGTGGAGCCCTTTTTGGAGCCCCTGAAGGAGAGGTTCGGGATGCAAGATATAGAGCTTTATCCTTATTCTATTAATCGTTCCTACGCTGAATCAACTTCCTAGTTTCCTGCACGGAGAATCCCTTATTCGGAGTTATTTAACGCCTTAATCGTGTACTTTTGAACCTCTCTTTTCTATTCGCTAAGCGTAAATCGTGATTTTCTTTACTTAGTATAGCGGCACTCTACATTACAATCTCGCAGCCTTTGATAAGCTGCTGTAGAGCCGATTTTGAAGGCGTAGAAGGATTTTGGGAATCCTTTTTAAGTAACTTTCTAATTAACAAAGCCTGCTTTCTTAATTAATATATTATATGAGGCGTAGCGAGCGTAGATAAGATAGATCTACGGCTTGTAGGTGGTGTAGGCGTTGTTAATTATATATTTAACTTATTAAGAACTGCCTGCCGTGAAAAGAGCTGTATATCGGTTGCTACAAAGCCGCTTTAAATATTTAAAACTGTAAAGACCTCTATACGAGCGGCAGGATACGCCTTTAAAAAATTAAGCTTATTAATATGATTAAAGCCGCTTCTCATCCGCTGCTCTATAAGGCCTCCGTAGGCCTTCTTTAGAGGACTAAAATAGCTAATATTAAGAGGCTGTAAAAGATGCGAAGAATACGCAGGTATATATAAGACGATAATCTTATTATCTGTATATATTTTATTAAATACAGGCGTAAGGTGGCTTCCATAACTATCGAGAATAAGAAGCCGATAAAAGCTAACGATACGGTGAGAAGTTGCAGGAATAAAGACTTTTTAAAGCTATTTAAGTTCGATTTTATTAGTAGTCTATTTATTTATACTAACTTCAATTCTCTAATCGCCCGGAATACTATATTCTTTATACTATCCCTGTATATAAATCTTTCCTTTAAAGATAATACAAGTAGGAATTGTCCAGCCGCTTGAATTAATACATTTAATTATAGTAACCTATTCGCGATTACCTGGCTAAATTAGATAAGGTTTTCCGGCCATATTAGCTCTCGTTACTATCTTAGTAGTAGCGATTAAGCCCATTACGAAGCCGGTTTTGTTAAAATTAAAAATATTTTTATCTTATATACTGTACTGCATTCGAGTCTTCTATAGGCTATCAAACCACGCGTTTATAATCTTCGGGTCTTTATATTTTACGTGAGAATAATTATATCGCCTTACAAAGCGAGCCTTTATCTCGAGACGTTGTTTAATAAAAAAGGTAACCCAGTTCTTACCTATAGACTTATACTAAGTTGATTTCTCTGCTTAAAGAAGAATATTAGCCATTTCTTATATATGCGAAGGTCTCGGAGCTATTCCACGCGAATCTAGCGAGAGTATCTATTACACAAGCGAATTCTCTTAAATAAGCGATAGTCGATAACAATTTACATATTTTTCCACGCGATATTCGCGTTCTTTAAGGCGCGCCTAAAGAATCATACACGGAATTTAAAAAAGCTCTGCTGCACGACGAATTGATCGAATTTCTTAATTTTTAATTAATTAAATTATCAGTAGAATCCTCCCCTCTTGACTCTCTAATTTTTACGATGATTGACTTCTTTTCGGGGTCATAGTTAATGATTGAATTGCTTCATTCATGAGCGTTGTGGAGAAATTGAAGTGGTGGCCCGCTCGGTAGGGGTGGCCCGCTCGGTTGGGAATTACGTTATAATCGGATTAAAAATAAAAATAAAAATAAGAGTAAAAAAAAATAGAAGTAAGAAAATTATTAAAGAAATAGAGAATACAAATAAATTTTATAAATAGATAAATAGTAAAATAAATTAATAAGAATATTATAAGATAAATAATAGAAATATAGATTTAAAATTACTATTTATTTTTTATCTGGATTTTATATATATTTATTAAAGAAACAGTCTAGCTATTTATTTTAGATCTAACTTTTAATATAGATATTAATATATTTTTAATATAAAAAAAATTAAATTAATAATAATAAATATAATATAAAAAAAATAAGAGAATAATTAAAAAAAATAATAAAAAAATATTAGAAAATAATTAAAATAATAAATAATAATTAGAATAAAAAAATAAACTAATTTTAAATATTATACTTAGTAATAAGCTATTTAGTATTAAAATTCTTTATATAAATTTATTTATTATCTTCTATACTATATTTTTTTTATTAGATAAGATATTCGATAAATTTATAATAAAATTATCAAATTTATTTTATATATTCATTAATTATTTACTTTACTTTATGATAATTATTAACGTAATCGGACAGCGAACCGTCGCGACACCGAACCGCCGTTTCTCACTATAACTACCACTATAAAAAATGGATTTCAACAATGAATATAGATATGGATGAACAGCAATAATAGGATAGTAAAAGATATTATACTTAGCAATTTTACGTTTTATATATAGAAAATAACAGGTTTCATAGCTCCTTTTTACTAGAATTATATTATAAAATACTACCTATAATTATGCTTCGGGAAGCACTGTAGATGGAAACTAGAGAGAGAAATATAATATAATAGCTGTAATATATCGGATATATATATATATTTTACATATTTTTAAGTAATTTATAGTATATTTATATAATAAAAGAGTCTCTGTATAAGGATTACTCTATTCTTAGAGAAATGGTAGAGTTTCATTTTTTTTAGTGATAGTTATAGTGAGAAACGGCGGTTCGGTGTCGCGGCGGTTCGGTGTCGCGGCGGTTCGGTGTCCGATTACGTTAGTAATAGTCGAGGATTATTTTTACTTATATTTATAAGAATTATCAGTTTTAAATAGTTCTAGCTAAGTTATAGATATAATAGAATAGATTTGCTAAAATACTAGAAACTTTATATAATATACTAACTAATTAATAAATTTAAGTACTTTAAAAAAATTAATATACTTAGAATTATATTTTCCTAGTATAGTTAATAAAAAAATCGTATATTTTTTATATAGTCTTAGAAAAATCTTATTTTTTATATAGTCTTAGAAAAATCTTATTTTTTATATAATATATTAAAGACTTTATATAATATAAAATAAAAAGCTTTTTTATATATAAGCTTATATAAGTAAGAGCTTTTTTTATATTATTCTAGTATATAAAGTCTTATTTAGAGAATAGATCTTTAATAAATAATTATAGTTTAAAATTAATATTAAATTTAAATTTATATAATAACAAACTAGTAGACTGGTTAATACTAAAATTAATAAATAATAGAATAAATAAAAGTAGATTAGATTAGTATTTAAGAAATAAGCCGGCTATAATATAGTATTATGATATATATTTAATAATTTAATTTAGATATTTAGTCTGCCTATCGGTCTTAGAATAGTAGATAGTATTATATAGCTAGTTAATATCTAGATATTTAATAAAATCTTTTTAGAAATTATCTATAAAGTAGATATCGCGATTAGAAATAATATATTTAGAAATTAGCTAGTTATAGATAAATAAATAATTATATAAAATAGCTTTTTACTATTCTACTATTTATATAAAATAGCTAGATAGTAGTTCTAAATACTTAATATATTTATTTACTATAATAAGTAGCTAGTCGGGCGAATCAGTTTTCGATAAAAATAATATAATCTAGTTTATAGTAATAATTATAAAAGATTTTATTTTAACTATTAATTATAGAGACCTATATAGTAGATAATAATAAGATTTATTAATTAGATAAAAAAAATAATAGATATTATATCTTTTAAGAAGCTTTAATTCTTATAAATAATAAGATCTTATAAGTATTTAATAATCTTTTTAAGATCTTAATAATTTTTACGATTATAGACAAGCTCGAAGATATACTTAATAAAAAAATATAAAATATAAAATTAATAGTTTTATTTAAAATTATTAACTTCTAATATTCTATAATTAATATAGCTAATAATATAATTTAAATATAAAAATCTATTATTATATTTACAAAAAATCTACAACTTTCTATCTTCTAGAACTTAAATAATTTATATAATATAATTATTATAGTAGTAAGTAGCTTAAATCTAATATTTAAAATCGGATAATATCTCTAAAAAAGTATAGGATATATAATATACTAAGTTAAAATTAATATTAAAATAAATTATTTAATAAGTAGATATTCTTAATAGAGTATTAGTAATAATATTATTTTTATTAGAATAATAGTATAGTTCTACTTAAAATTATTATATATAAATTAAAACTTATATTAGATATAGATTAAACTTCTTAATTATTATAATTATATTTATAAACATCTATTTAGATATATTAATAATAAATATATAGACTGTATAAATAATAGAAAATAGGTTAGTAGTATTAATTATATAATAATATTTTTATAAAACTAAAACTAGGCACGATACTTCTAACTCGGTAAGTTAGTAGTATTATTTAGTATTAGTTAAATAATAGTTTAGAAATATAATAGATTATATTTTAATTTTTAAAAATAGCTTTAATTATTTTTTATATAAATAGTCTTTATATAAATAGTAAACTTGTATATTAAGATCTTCGTATAATATTATAAGCTTAATATTTTTTATTAGATAATTTAAATTATTATATAATATAATTTTTATAAGTATCTAGATTACTTTTAGAATATTTCTTTAAAAGTAGGATTTTTTATATAAACTTTATAAAAAGAAAGTCTTATAAGTAGTTTATTTATTTATTTTTAAATATAGAAAATAAAATTAATAAAGTTTATTATAGTAATATTATAAACTTTTATTCATAGTAATTAACTATAACTAGTTTATTTTAATAATCGGTATAAATTAGCTACTAGTAAAAAAACGTTGTAGTATTAATTATAGTAATATAGAAATAACTATTAATAAGATTAATAATATTTAACTATTAAAAAAATATATTAGTTAAACTTAGCTTTTCTATTAATTCCGCGAAAATTAATAATAATATAATCTTTTAATATAAAGAATCGGGACTTTTTATTCTATATAGATTATTAAATAATAAAAATAAAATAATTATTAAATATATATCTTATTATCTAGATAAGTTTGTTTATCTTATAAAATTAAAAAATTAAAAATTTTATTAATAAACTCGTAATTATATAATCTAATATAATATATTTTAATCTTAAGAATATACTTCTACTAATCTTTATATATAGAAATTTTAAACTATTTATTTTTAAAAATATTAGTAATATCTAAATTTAATCTATTTAACTAGATATTATAATACTTGATAAGCTAGCAGATCTTAGTAATTTATTTATAATCTTTATATATAATAACTTTATTTAGTAGAATACTTTATTTATTCGGAATATAAGTATTATCTATAATAATTAAACTAATTTATAAAACTTATATAAAGAATCTTTCTATATATTATTAATAAGTAAAACTAGATTTATACTAATTAAAAATTTTATAAGTTTTTCGATTTATCGTATAATACTAAAATTAATTAAATAAAGAAATAGAGAGTATTTTAATTAATTTATTATTTAGTATAAAAATATTATAAAAAATAATACTATAGTTAAATTTTTTTTATCTATATTTAATAATATGTTAAATTAATAATATTATTACACGATTAGGAGCTTGTTAGTATAATTATTAATTTTAAATAAAATAAAATTAATATTGCTTAGATAGTTATCTATATTAATTAAAATTATATTAGTTAAATTAAAGATATAATTATAATTATTTTATAAATTATGTTTAATTTTAATAAAAATAGCTTTAGAGGATTTTATAAGAATAGGTTAATAAAAATATAAATATATTAGAGTAGAATAATATAAAGATCTAATATAATATAAAATAAAAATAATAAATCTATTATAAGACTTAATAACTATATAGTTATTTTTTAAATAATATATAATTTTTTTAGATATTATAATATTAGTTTTAATAAGTAGTTGCGCTTTTATATTAGAATAGAGATATATCTTAATTTTAATTTTTATAAATAAGACTTAGATAGTTTTATTCTAGTTATATAAAAGTTTTAGAAAGTAGATATTAATTATTATAATTTTAATAGATCTATATCTAGATATATCTATACTAATAACTATAATAGGGAATATTATATTCTTAATAATAATATTTTTAATAATCTTAGTAAATATTTTATTAATAATAGTAAATAAGTAGCTTAAATTAAGATAGATTTTATTAAACTAATTAATAGTATTTAATCCGATCCGAGTAGTAGTATATTTTTAAATATATATATTTAATATATAGTCCTTATTAGCTATCTTTTAAATAGATTTAATAAATTCTATCTAACTTATATAATATTTATAAATCTAAATAGGGGACTCGATAATACTAGTAGTATTATAAATAATAAAAAAATACTAGTTAACTTTATAAGCTTAATATAAGATAGGTATTAATAAAGCTTATTATTAGAAAAGAAATTTTATAAATAATAGTTATAAATAGTAATAATTATTTATAAATTAGACTCGAAAATATTCTTTAGAATTATAAAATTTTAAATAAAAAATATATTATAGTTATTATAGTTTTTATTATATAACTTATTATAATTAAAATTATTCTGATTTACTATATAAGCTCTAGAATTATTATTAAAAATATTATTATAATTATTATAATCTTTATAACTATTATTTTTATTAGTATAGTTTTTACTAAAAAGATCGGTAGTTATATCAGCTTTATAAATATAGCTATAAAATAGTTTATTTTAATTATTCTAATTTTAGTTTTAATACTAAGTAGATTAGTAATTATTTTATTTATTATTAAAATTAATATTATTATAATTACCTCTATAGTTAGAAGAATAATTATAGTTAAATAAGTAATTATAATTAATTAAATATAAGAAACTAGTATTCTAATTATTATTACTACTATTATTTAGCTTATTATTTTTATACAAGCTATTTTATAGGTTCTAGCTATTTTATTTTTAATTTTATTAAAAAAAATTAAACTAATTTTAAAAATTATTTAATTTTTTATTATTATAATATAAATTCTATAAGCTATATTAATTAATATAATAATAATTATCTTAGCGGAAATAGATTTTCTTAAAATTATTATAAGATTTATAAAACTTAGATTTATTAATAATATAGTATTATCTATTTTATTTTAATAATAAATTCTACTAGAGGAACTGGTGTTCTTTAAAATATTATAAAAAATTAGTTTTTATAGTAGTATAATGCGAAGAATTAATATATTATTATAAATAAAAATTAAGAATATTCTAGATTACTATAAATTACTAGAAAAAAGACTTCTACTTAATATTTTAAATATAATAAATAATATCTTTAGTAAATATTTATACTAATTTATCTACGGATATGTTCGCGTAGATATATTTTAGAGAATATAGTTTAATTTATATAATAAAAAGATTTAATTTAAAATAATATTTTAAACTACTTAGCTAGCCGGCTTTAAAACAAAATATTATATATAAAATCTTTTTTAAAATTAAGAAATTTATTACTATACTAGTCTATAGTAGTTTTATAAAAATATATTTAGATATTTATTTTTATAATATCTTTATTTTAAATCTTATAACGTTTTTAAGGCGGTTAATAAATATATTAATATTTTTATAATATATATAATTTACTATTTAATAAATATTCTCGTCTTAGCTAGCGTCTAGCTAGAAATAACTAATATTATTTATTTTTTATAATACGTAATTATTACTATTACTATTACTATTACCAATAGAATCTTAAAAATTAATATTATTAAAATTATTAAAATTTTTTTAATTATCTTTATTATTTTTATTTCTAGGTAGACTAGATGGACTAGAAGAATCTTATTTAAAATAATTATTTTTAAATATCTTAAAATATTTATAACTATTAATAAACTCTTAGAGTAAGATATTCTACTTGTTAAGTAGCTAGATAATTATAATTTAGAACTTAATATTAGACTATATTTACTATACTATAATTTTAAAATTTCTATATATAAATTTTATAAATACCGAGTCGATTAGTAACTATATATTAATATAATTAAGATTAGAATTAGTTAATTTAAAAATAATATTATATAAATTATTAAAAATACTCTCTAACTTGTTAAATTTAAAATTAGACTTATAAGTAATTTCTAAATTATAATTAGATTCTAATTTAATTTTAAAATTAATATTACGAAGCGGTCCGAGACGCTATTTAATAAAATTAAAAAAAACTTAGTAAAAAAGTTAGATTTAGACTTATAATTATTTTATAAGCTAAAAAGATATCAAATAATTTAGCTTAATTTAATATTAAAATTAATAAAGAAAAATCACGTATTTCTTATAATTATTATTAGAAGAAATATACTAGAGAATTAAAAAATTATTTAGTTTTAAAAATCTAAGATAATAAATAGTATATAAATTTATAATTTTAAAATAGAAAGTATATAAGTTAATTTTAAAAAAGAAATATTATATTTAATATTAATTTAGTAAGAGTCTTAATAAGCTATCTAAAACTTAACTATAATCTGATAAGCTTAATAAAACGCGACGCGGTTAATAAAATTATAATAAAAAATAAAATAATTTTTAATATTATTTTTAATAAGAATAAGATTTCCGGAGTAGGCTAAGTAAGCTAAAATAATATTAAATTAAATAGAGTAGTTAAAAAGTTTAAAAATAAAAAAGTTAATATTAAAATATATTTAGAATACAACTCGCGTCTAAGATATAGATTAATATATTTAATATATATTTTTACTAGTTATTCGAACTAATTATATTTTAAAATTGTGTTAAAAAGATTATTTAATAATAATAAAAAAATAATTATTAAAATAAATTATAACCTCGACTGTAAGGTCTTTAAAGAATACTTAGAATTTTAATAATTAAAAAATAAGATAATAATTAGATTAGATAAAAAAAGCTTATAAAAAGATTATAATAATTTAGAAGCTTAAGAAACTCTTTAATAATTTTTTATATAAATAATTTTCTAAAATCTTAGTTAGAAGAATAGAGGAAATATTTAATAAAAAAAGATATAAAATATATATTAATAATATAAAATATAAAGCTAATTAATTTAGAAATAGTTTAATTAAAAGTAAAATATAGTAATCTAATAGCTAAGCTTAATAAAATAATTTAATATGAGAGAATAAGAGATATAGAAAAAAATAAAAATAATAAAATTTATATTTCTAGAATAAACTATACAAACGGGAATAATAAGGTAAATAATAAGTAGAAACTTAAAATTAACTATAAAATAAAAAATAAAAAATAGAACTCTAATAAATAGCTCGAGATTAATCTTGAGATAAATAAAAAATAGCTAATAAACTTATATTTAAAAAGATCTCTAAGATAATAAAAATATACTACTAATATAAAAGCTTAGCTACTAATTAAGAAAATATTATATTAAGAATATATTATATTCTTATATTCTAAATACTAATCTAGAGATAGAAGGCGGCTTGCTATAATAATCTATATAAACCATAGCCGCAACTAATACTAGCTAGAAACATGAATGACTATGGCAACAGTTAAACTAGCGAATATTTATAAAAAATATTATTTAAAGCGAAGAGCTTTAATTTCGCGGTAAAAAGAATTTTTATAAAATTATAAATTTTTATAATTATAAAAAAATATCTATAAGAGTTTATATTAAGGATTTTTTATTTTAATATTAATTTATTATTAATAAAAAGTTTTCTATAATTTATTTTTATTTTACTATAAAATTTAACTCTTTTTAATCGATCTTTTAAGATATTTATCTTAATATTAAAAGCGGCCGCGTAGGCTTATTTAAAAGTAAAAAGATCTTTTTTAAAGATTTTAATAATAAGTATTAGTTTTTTATCTTAAGATAGACTCTTTATATTAATAAAAAGCTTTATTTTTAATAAAATAATTAAAAATTAAATATTTTGATAATAAGAAGCGGTGAGGAACCGGCGGTTCGGTGTTGCGGCGGTTCGGTGTCCGATTATGTTATTAGATTTTTTACTTAGTGTTTATCTATTTAAGGAAAACGGCGAGGGTGATTAATAATATAAATTTAAATATATTATATTATAAAGAAAACTTAATATAATTTTATATTTAAATTAGCTAATTTATTAGATTATTAACCTATACTACGCGGACGTGACGAAGAAATTTTTATATATAAATATATAAGATATAATTTTATTTTATATTATTAAATCTATAACTAAGTAATTTAAGCTTATATATAGCTTCTTATTAGCGCGGTTTAAATTAATTAATTAATACCGCGAATTACTTATATTTAAAAAAAATTAAATTATAAATAATCTTTTTCTTTTAATTAGAGTTTTATTATAAACTATTTTAAAGTAGTACTATATAAGTAGTTATAGAGATTTAATTTAATAATTTTTTTATTCTTAAAATATATTATATTCTTAAAATATTTAATAAAAGTATAGATATTAATATAAAAGATTTTAATATCTTAATTATAAATAGTTTTATTTATAGTAGTTTTAGCATAAAAATATCTTATATTTTTTATTTTTTAGTAAATTCTTAAGCGGTTAGAGCCGGAATTTAGAATATTAAAATAATATAAAAAATAATAAGATCTATATAAGCAGTATAAATTACAAGAATATTTTAAATTATAGTTTAGTTTAAAATCCGAGAAATTATTATTATAAGAGTATTTTTTATTATAATAATTAGAATTTTTTCTAAAATTATTATTATATTATTTATTATTAGTCTTAATTATATTCCTATAAAAACTGTTCTAGTAATTATTAGCTTAAGATTTATAATACTTTTTTAGTATTATTTAAGCTAGAACTAGAATTATTATTATTAAATTTTTAAAAGACTATAAGATAACTTTTAAGCTTTTTTATATAAATTTATAATATATTATTTTTTTCTTTTTATTTCTATTACTAAGTCTTTATAAAATTTATAATATCCTATATAGACGGTTTAGACCTAGATAAAAATAATTTAAAATAATAAAATTTATAGATATATTTATAATAATCTTATTAATATTTCTTATAAGATTCTTAAAATTTCTTTTTATAATAAATTTATAATCTATTCTCGTAAGACTATTAAGATTTATTTTTATAATAATTTTAGAAAATCTTTTTATATAGCTTTTTTATAAAAGATATTTTAGGATTAGATAATTCTTCTATTATTTTAAATAAAATTAGTAGAGATCTAAATATAAATAAATAATTAAAAGATTCTATTATAAATTTAAAAAGATAAGAATTATAATATATAGATTTCTTCTATAGAAATAGAGATTATAAAACTATTTTTAAAATAGTCTAAAATAGTAATAGTAAAAAAGTATCTTATTTTATATTATAATTATTTACTAAGACTCTTTTATACTTTATAGTATATTAGTATAATAGAAATAGTATATTTAGAATAAAGTTAAAGCTTTTTTTTAATAAAATAAATAATAATATAAAAACTACTTTTGATAATAGACTTCTTAATTAATTAAAACTCTTAGAACTAATTAGTATATATTTTAATTTAAATTTTTAATAATATATTTATTAGACTGTTACAGGGTTCTTTTTTAATTAGATTAAAAACATTTAGAATATCTTTATATAAGTAAATTTAAATAAAAAAGATATCGGAATAGTTATAATTAAAATAATAATTATAATAAAGTCTTATAAGATATTTAAATTTAATAAAGTAAAACTTAATATTTAATAATTTATATAATATACTTTTACTGTAGTAGAAAGAGTTTCTATAGATTAAGATTATTAGTAAGTTTTTAATTAATAAAATTAGTAAGCTTAAGCTTTTAATTAATATATTTAAGTTAGATATATATTATATTTTTAAGTGTTGCTCTCTTAGAGTTCTAGGCGAGCGAATAATTAATATTAAATTTTTTTTAAGAAGCTAGATAGGTAGATATAAGATAGTTAACATATTAATTTTTTTTTAATTTATTTTTTTAATTTATTTTTTAATAAATCTTTTTATAAAACTACCGAGCTCGTCTCTATATATATAGAGATTATATACTATTTACATAAGATAATTAAGTCGGACTAATATACTATATAATTTAGAATAGCTATATTTATACGTGACTATTAAAGCGCTTGTATAATCGCGAACGTGTGGATATATAACTCTTAATATATTTATTATAACGCGAAAGAGAGATCGATAAGAATTAATAAACTATAAAATATTAAATAATAATTAATATAAATATAATAGAATCGACGTGAATCGATAAAGATATAAGAAAATTGATAAAAATTAATAAAATATAAGAAATTAATAAAAATAAATAAAAATATAAGAAAATTTCTAAGAATCGATAAAATACGGAAAATTAATAAAAATTAATAAAATGCGGGAAATTGATAAGAATCGATAAAATATAGGAAATTAATAAGAATCAATAAAAATACAAGTTAATTAAACTAACTATCGGCCCTTGTTAGGACTATTATAATTAATAGTGATTACTATCGGATTTCTATATAAAATATATGATAGTAGTAAGTTAGTTTTCTTTTATTAAGTTGCTCCGAAGGAGCCTAACTAACCGCTGAAGCGGAACAATAGTAAAACCGGGCGCCGAGGGTCCTGACAGCCGGTAGCTGCCATACCACCCAACAGTCTACCTACCTACCACTAGCTCTACTAACTCTACCAACCCGCACCCTGACAGATTATATAAGTTTTAGAAATTAGAAAATAATTATAATTTATAAGTTTTTTTTTAATTTAAGAAATAAAATAGTAGAGATCTAATTAAACATTTTTATTAAAGTAACTAAAAATTTTCTAATAACTAGTTTATGTCACGGTGCAGACCCAAGGATGACTAGCATGCCCGCTAGGATATTATATAACCTTACTACCTCCTATCTTCCCGCTGTTTAAAGATTCTATTATAGTTTCTTGAGCTATATTTTATTTATTAGTTTATATATAGCTTAACTCTGTAGTAATTAAGTATTTAATATTAAGAAGTTTATTTATCTATTAGCTACTAGTTCTATTAATTCTACTAGTCTATACTCTAATACTATATAGCTCTATTTTATAGAGCTGGTGTTAAGTATTAATTTAATATATCTAAAATCTCGAAGTTCTTATTTTTATTTAAGAATTTTAAGTAATTTATCTAATATATAATTAAATATACTGAGGAATAGTATCTATACTATAAATAAATCTATAGATTTACTATTAATATAAATATCGAGCGGGATTATTTTTAGAAAAATATAGTAGCTATTATAATTATTATTTTTTACTAGATCTAGTAGAATGAAAATCTAAACTTTTAATTAATTAAGACTACGGCTACCTAGAAGATTTTAATAAAAAAATATAATTAAATTATTTAAATTATTATTTTTAAAGTTAATATTCTAAACTAAACTTTTAAACTAGTTACTAAGAAATCTTTAATTACTTTAATAGAAGTATTTATATTAATTAATTCTAGATTTTTTATTTTTATTTATCTTTCCGAACGCCTGCCCGACTCTAATAAATTTAAAGATATTTAATTAGATCTTTATTACTTTATTTTTTAAATTAAGAAAAAGATAATTAAAAATTATAACTATTTTTTAATTTCTAAGACTTATATAATTTATATTACTAACTATCTAAGAGGACTATCTTATATCTAAATTTTATTATATATTAAAAATAAGATTTACTAGTTAAATAATTATATTAATATTTTAAATATATTAGATAGAGTCTATAATAATCCGAATTATATTTATAATATTTATAATATTTTTTTTACTTTAAAATAAAAATATTAGAAATTTTTTATCTTTTTTATTAAATTTTAATATCTAGTTATAAAAAATAAAATAGTTGAAGACGGTCTTGTAATATTATTAAAATATATAATTAATTAAAAACTAAAAAATATATTATTTTATTATAAATCCTTTATTAGCTTTCATATTAATCTCGCTATTTTCTTATAAAAGCTAAAAAACTATTAAATTTAATATATTTATACTTAATTATAGAAATCTATATTAATTAAGAATTTAAAAAACTAATTATCTATTAATATTTCTAAAAACTTCTTAGAAAAGATTTTTTTAAATATTTTTAAAATTTAATTAACTTCTCTCGACTTTAATTTTATAAATCTATTATTATTTTACTATTAATTATCTAATTTATATAGCTCTACTCGTTACAACTGTAAAAAATACTTTTAATATAATTTAAATAAATACTTAATTAGAGATTATTTTAAGTTCGATAATTATATTTACCGGATTAATTATATTAACTATTTTAATATTTTATAAATAGTTTCTTTCTCTAAAAAACTATTTTTTTTAATATCTTTATTTTACCGTACTCTAAAGGATTTATTTTAATTATTTTTATTATATATTTTCTAGTTTTAGATAAAGTTCTAGTCTAAATATTTATATTTATCTAATTTAAGTAAATAATTAAAAGAAGTCCGCTTAATCTAAATTATAATTAGATAAATAAATCTATATAATTTTATAGAATATTTAAAGTCGCTGTTAAAAAAACTTTTAATTAAAGAGAAATTTTAGAAGAATAACTTATTAATTATTATAATAATACTAGATTTAAGTAAAAGCGAGATCGCTAACTATATTTTATTAGATATAGATTATTTTATATCTCGTATAGTAGATAATAGCTAGATTAAGATTTATTATTTTATATTATATTTTTTAAAAAGATCTAAGCTGTTGGTAAATTTTAATAATATAAAAAATAAAACTAATAAAATTATTTATTATATTTATATAATTCTAAAGATATATAATTATATTAAGAAGAATATCTTATTTTTAATTATATAATTAATTTACTTTCTAATAGTTATTAGTCTATTATAGTTTAAATTATATAATTTATATATATATTTTATTAAATATATTCTCTAGTTTATTAGCTTATATTATTAGAAATATTATAATATTCTAGAATATTCTAAAAAGATTTAAATTTTATATAATATCCTAGTCTAAATTTATTTAAAAAATTTAAAGGCTTTTATATTTCTATATTATAAGAATATTTATTAAATATTATTTAATACCTACTCTATATATACCTACTAAGGAGATTAGATTTATCTTATTATTATAAAATAAATTAATTTTATTATTAAGAATATATTAAGCGCGCCTAAATCCGAGCTATTAGAGAAATTTAAAGATTTTATAAATATTTTTTTTTTAAAAAAACCGAAAAATTATTACTATATTAAAATTATAACTATATTATTACTTTAAAATTAAAAAAAAATCTTATTTAATCTATTTTATAATATATCTAGAGAGGGGCTAGTAATTTTTAAAAAATAATTATTAAAAAATTTATAAAAAGATTTTATTTAATCTAATTTCTCACCCGTAGTATCTTCTATTTTATTTATTAAGAAATTAAATAAAGATTTATATTTTTATATAGACTATTATATTCTAAATATAATTATTATTAAAAACTATTATTTATTTCTATTTATAAAAGAAATCCTAAGTAATCTAAAAAAAATATACTACTTTATTAAAATTAATATTATTAGCGTATTTAATAATCTTTATATTAAAGAAAAATAGAAATAGCTAATAATTTTTTATATATATATAAAATTTTATAAGTCTCTAATAATATTATTCGGTCTAATAGAAGTATCTAAAATTTTTTAATATTATATTAATAATATTTTATATAACTATTTTAATATTTTTTATATTATTTATTTTAATAATATCTTAATTTATAGTTATCTCTATTTTAAATATATTAAATATATTTATTATATTTTTATAAAGCTACAAAACGCGGGTCTGTATAAAAAATTATTAAAATATAAGTTTATAATACTAAAAATAAAGTTTCTAAATTTAATTATTAATCAAGATAGTATCTATATAAATTTAAATAAAATAAAAACTATAATAAATTAATCTATATTTATTTATATAACTAATATATAAGCTTTTCTAAGATTTAGTAATTTTTATTAATAATTTATTCGGGATTTTTTTAAAATTACCGCACCGCTGGTGGCTCTAACTAAAAATATATTATAAAATTAGATATTTATTTATTAAATAATTATAAATATTTTAAAAAAAGCTTTTATAGATTTCTTTATACTATAATTATTTAATTAGACTTAATCTATTATTTTAGAAACTAATATATCTAATTATATATTTATTAGAGTATTATCTTAGTATAATAAAAATAATATATTATATTTAATTATCTTTTTTTCTAAGAAATATTCGTCTATTAAGTGTAATTATAAAATCTATAATAAAAAACTACTTATTATTATTTACTATTTTAAAAAATAATATTTTAAACTTAAAAGATCTCTATCTCTAATCTATATTATTTTTAATTATTATAATTTAAAATATTTTATATTTATAAAGCTTCTAAATTATTATTAAATTTACTAATTTAAGTTTCTTTCTTATTTTAACTTTAAAATTATTTATTAATCTAAAAAATACGATATAAAGTCCGATAATCTAATTAGAAGATTAGAGAATCTTTTTAAAAAAAAAATAAATATTTATTATATTAGAGTTAGATAATTCTAAAATATAAAAATTTTATTATATTTAAATTAATCTATTTATCTTCTCGACTAGAGTTAATACTAGAAGATTAATATTAATTAAAATTACTAGAACTTTCTCCCACTCTAATAATTCTGATTATCTAATTTTATTAAAGAATTAGTTTTAAGAATAAATAAGATTTATAACTATTATTTAAGATTTAGACTAGCTTAAGAGAGATTTATAAAAAAAATAATTTAATTTATAAAATCTAAAAGATTTTAATTATAGAAAAAAATTATTATTTAAAAATTATTTTAGTTATTTATAAGAGACGAGATAGTCTCTTATTTTATAAGAATTATTTATAAATTTTAAATAATAATTAGTTAAAAGCTAATTTAATTTAATTAATTTATAATAAATCTATCTTTAGATACTTTAAAAGAAGTTAAATCTATAAATTATTATTTTAAGAATACTACTAGCCCGATATATACTACTATATAGACTAATAGATCTAAAATTATTATATATATTATTATATTATTTTATTATAAGAAATAAAATAGAATATCTTAAAGCTTTTACTAATATTTAAATATATATAATAAGATATATCTATAAATTTTATTATCTATCTATTTTAGAGCTAGGGCTATAACGCTATATTTATAATAATAAATTAATTAATTAAAATAAAATATTTAGCCCCGTATAATATAATAGCTAATATTTAAAATATAATAATAATATATATCTAATATATTTAAAAATTATATAACTTATTTTAAACTATTATCTTAGATAGAGGCTTCTAGTTTATTATTAAATTTTAAAAATATCTAACTAGATATCTTAAGATAATAAATAAGTTATTAACTATTTATTATCTTAAGATAGACGGCTAAACTAAGTATATAAATATTATAATAAAATAATATTTATAAATTTATATAAATTATTTATAAAATAATTAAAATATCTGACTTTCGCTCGCTAAATTCGTGTTAAATAATATATATTTAAATATTTTTAAACTTATTTTATTCTTTATAAATTATAATTTTTATTTTTATATAGACTTTAAATCGACGCCTATAAGAGATTATATTATATAGAATTAATCTACTATTTAAGATACTAAATAATTCGCTATAAAAATATAAGCTATTATTAAATTTATTTATATAAAAATAACCGCTGCTTAAGTCTAATATATTAAATAGATTAATAAAAGATACTATTCTACTAGAAAGTTTAGAGAAAATTAACTAGTATAGTTAAATATTTAATATATTAAAATCTTACACTCTAGTAAAAAGCTCGACTAGAATATATTAGATTTATATTAAATTAATAAAATTATTAACTTATATATCTACTATCTAGAACTACTATTTAATATAAAGATTTATTTTATATTTAATTTTAATTTACTTATATTAATTAGCTTAAATTTTTTACTAAATTAAGTCTAATCTCTTTTACTATATATAAAGATTAAGAAACTCGAGAAATAGGAAATAAAAAATATTTTTTATTTTTTTAAAATTATTAAAAATACAGCCGTCTCCGCCTGATATATATTATAAAATAGATAGAATATCTAGATTTAATTATAAAACTAATCGAATATTTAGAATATATAAAGTAGATTATTTATAACTATTATTATAGATATCTGGATAAATCTAACTCTTATCGGTTTTAATAGAGCTCGATTATAGAAGAAAAGTATACTATTATAATATAGATCTAAGAATAACTAGTATATCCGTTAGGATATTACAGTGGGGTGTCAAAAGTTTGAAACCGTCCGCTTGACCGCCTTGAATACCGCCTTATTTCAACCCTACTAGAGTTGATGCTTAAACCTCCCTATTCTACCTATACGCGTCAAAATAGCACCTAGAAAGGAGCTAGATCCTCAAACTCGCTCACGTATATGTGAGCTATCTAGTATTGGCTGGGGCCCTACTAGAATTTATTATAAACATCCTGAAATACTACTTTCTACTATTAAAACCACTATACGTCGGGAGTTAATTCGGCTCAACAATACTACGCGTACGCGTACTGGCCGTCCTCGGAAGCTTACTAAGCAACAACGCGATCATATATATGATTTAGCTTATTCTAAACCATATATACAGATAAATAATCTACTAGTTAAGATAGATTATATGGTTAAACGTTGCTCTATTTAACGTCTACTACATGAAATGAACTGCCGTAAGTAGAAGCGGCTAAATCAACCTAAAATTCTATCTATACACGCAGCTAAGCAACTCTCTTGGGCTAAACAATACTAATACTTTACAGTAGAGAACTGGGCGCGTGTTAAATAGAGTGATAAATACATAGTTAAGCGAGGGGTTGGTATACGACTAATATAGATATTCTTACGTCCAAAGAATCAGCTTAAAAATTATGATATCTCTATTAAGCCTTGTGGAAAAGGTGTAAAGCAGATGTTTTGGGCTGCCTTTGATAAAGATATCCGTACAGGCCTTGTTCCACTAGATAATGATCTTGACGCACCTCGAGGTGGTATTACTGCAGCTATTATTCTTACTTTATATCGTGCTTTTTTACTAGACCTATTAGAAGAAGATAATATCTTTATATATAATAAAGCTGGGATACATCGCGCGCATATTATACGCGATGGGCTAAAGGAAATAAGTATAGAGGTAATAAAATAACCACCTTATTTACCTAATCTTAACTCTATTAAAAATCTATGAGCTTTGATAAAGAAAGAGATTTATAAACTCTATCCAGAGCTTCAACAAGCTTCTAATATAGTAGCTACTTATAAGTTTTAGTTAATGCAGCTAAGGAAGCCTGGCATAGTATAGAAAGTCATATTTTAATACACTTGTCTACTACAATACCTCATCGAGTTCAGGTAGTTATTAAGGCAGATAACTAGTATACTAAATATTAAAGTCTTTGCATTTTTGGAGGTTTCTGCCAGGCAGAATGACCGAATTAGGAAAGCGGTTATATAAGACAATAAATGGACGGTTTCAAACTTTTGACACCCCACTGTATATAATCTTACTATCTCTTATCTTCTTACTATTTAAAGATTCTATTATAGCTTCTTAAGCTATATCTTATCTATTAGTCTATATATAGCTTAACTCTATAGTAATCGAGTACCTGATATTAGAAAGCCTGTCTACCCGCCAGCCACTAGCTCTACCAACCCTGCCAGCCCGCACCCTGACAGTTTAAGAATCTAATCTAAAATACTTATTTTAAAAATAATAATTTAAAAATTTAATTATATTTTTTTATTAAAATTTTCTAGATAGCTGTAGTTTTAGTTAATTAAAAATTTAGATTTTTATTTTATTAGATTTAATAAAAATAATAGCTATAATAATTATTATATTCTTTTAAAAATAATCTTACTTAATATTTATATTAATAATAAATCTATAAATTTATTTATAATATAGATATTATTTCTTAATATATTTAGCTATATACTAAACAAATTACTCGGGGTTCTTAAATAAGAATAGAGATTTTAGGATTTTAGATATATTAAATTAATATTTAATACTAGTTTTATAGAAGAAGCTATATAGTATTAAAATATAGATTAGCAGAACTAGTAGAGCTAGTAATAGATAAATAGATAGATTTCTAAATATTAGATACTTAATTACTATAGAATTAAACTATATATAAACTAATAGATAAGATATAGCTCGAAGAGTTATAATAAAATCTTTAAATAGCGGGAAGATAGGAGGTTATATAGTTATATAATACTCCGGTAGATGTATTAGTCATCCTTGGGTCTGCACCGACATTAAGATCCTAGTTAAGAGGATAGAGAAAATACTTAATAAAAAAATATAAAATATATATTTATAATATAGAGTATAGAGTTAATTAAGTCATTACTAAACTAATTAATCTAGAAATAATCTAATTAGAAGTAAAATATAGTAACCTAGTAACTAAGCTTAATAAAATAATTTAATATAAGAAGATAAAGGATATAGAAAAAAATAAGAATAATAAAATTTATATTTTTAAAATAAATTATATAAATAAAAATAATAAGATAAATAATAGATAGAAACTCGAGATTTATAAGGACCTTGGGTCTTTGAGAGGTTTGCGATAGGTGTAAAAGATAATAATAGATAAGAAATAGATATCGCGAGATTATATTTTAAAAATAAGATTAAGATTATAGATTAATGCTAAAAAATAGAACTTTCTACTTTCGCGAAGATAAACATATATATATAATAATTTAATCTATAGCTAAATTACTCACGAATAGCTTTTATAGCTAAATATATATTATAAAAATCTTATAATTATTTCTTTTTTTTAAAAGCCTTAATCCCTTAAGGCCTACTCGCAAACTTTTTTTACTTATAAATATAGTCTTATAGTATTATATAGTACTTTTCTATTAATAATCCTTAAAAAATTTTCCGCGAGTACTAAAAATCCTATAAAAAAATATTATTTTATAGTAGAAAAAAGATATGATTTATAACTTTATAATTTCTTTTCTATAATCTTATATATATTAATTATCCGTGGCCTCCGGGATCCTGCGGACCACCCACCGCCTTTCGGTGGGTGGTCAACACCGGTCAGGCATTTTCAGCAGAAAGGCAGATTTTTTATATTAATTTATAATTAGCTATAACTATCTACAATAATTATCTAAAAATATAAAAAAGTGATTTTAATATAAAACAGAATATGTAGAATTCTATAATATATAAAATTATTTATGAAAAGTTTTTATTGAAGATTCATTATTAAATTAAAAAAAAATTTAAATAAAGTTTTGTTAAAAAGAATCTAATTTATTCAATAAAATTTAACATTTAAAACTATTTAAAAATATAAATATTTTATTTATATTTAAATATTTCTTTTAATTAAATAAAATATAATATTCCTTTATATTTAAACATATTTAAAAATAAAAGAAATTTTTAAAAATCAAGTTTTGATTTTCTTGGAAAAATATATATATATTTAAGATTTTATATTATTTTTTATATTCTATATAAATTATTAAAAAATATTCAACTATTGATAATAATATATAATATATTATTTATAAAATATTTTTTTTAGAATATAGTTTAAAATTATTTATTTTATATATTATTTATAAAAAAGATTATAATTTACATATAAAATTTTCTAAAAATCTTTCATTATATATGAAAATTTGAATTTTTGAAATTTTTTTTTATTTGAATTTTATGATAATACTAAAGAATATATATTTGGAATTTAAGATTAATAGAATCTAGAAGATCTTAATAATATAAAACCTACTTTTTTATATTTTTAAATAATTATTGTGAATAGTTATAGCTAAATATAAATTAATATAAAAAATCTGCCTTTCTGCTGAAAATGCCTGACCGGTGTTGACCACCCACCGAAAGGCGGTGGGTGGTCCGCAGGACCCCGGAGGCCACGGATAGATTTAACTATCGCGAAAAGTATATTATCTTTTATAATATTTTTTAACTAGTTCGCAATGTTAAGATATTATAAGAGGGGTATATATATATATAAAAGTTTAATTATTAACTATAAGTAATATTCGGCTCTATTTTTTTATAGTTTATAATAATCTTTAACTACTCTAAGTATTAAATTCTTCGCGAACTTTCTTCTATTTATAAATATTTTCTTATTTTAATTCTTTTATTATAATATCTCTAAAATATTACTAAAAATTATTTTTATTATAATATCTCTAAAATATTACTAAAAATTATTTTTTTTATAAATATCTTTATTCGGCGACTACTGGTGTCTTATAATAAATAATTATAATTAATTAATTATTATAGGATAAAGAACTTTCTATAATTTATAATAATTAATTTTTTTAGAATCCTTTATTATTTCTTTTATTTATAAGTTTATAAATATTCACGTGTCTATCTAATTATTTATATATTTTTAAAACTTTTCTATTTAGCACGTTCCCGCCCCCGCAAGTTTTATTTTATTTTATTTTTTTTTAAAAAAAATATCTATTATCTTATTCGTAACTATATTACTTATCTTTTTCTTACTTATTTTATTAAAGCTAATTATTTTTAAAACTATATTTTTATTTTCTTTTAATTTTATTTTATTTTTTATAAAAAAAATAGAATAAATCTCTCTCTTATTTAAATCTTATAGACTTTTTTTAACTAATCTAGATAGATCTTTTCCGCGGAATTGAAATTATTTTTTATATTTTTTATATTTACTATACTTTTTACTTTTATTATATCTGCTACTACTATATTTTTTAATTTTTTTTATATTTCTTCTTTCTATTAGCTTTATTCTTCTATTATTTAGATTCCTACTTTTATTCGCTTTATATAAATCTAGAAATATTATTTCTGTTTTAATTATATTGAGACTATTTCTATAAAATATATTTTAATTTACTTTATTAAACTATTTATTATAGTCTAGTTTTACCGAGCTACGCGGATTAATTTTATTATAATTTTTTAATTTTTTTTATAAATAGAGTACTAGTCTCTATTAATCTATAAATATTATTAGATACTCGCGCTAATTATATATTTTATATTTTAATATAACTTCGCGCGTCTAGATTAGTTAATAAAATATATATAGACATATAAAGGTTTTTTAATTAATATATTAAATATTAGCTTTTTAATAATTAAGAATATAGATCTTAACATAATCTGTTTAATTTCATAATATTTACGATATATATTTTAAAAGAATTAGAATAAAAATATAATAATTATATTTACAGTAGATATAAGTCTTATTTATTTTTTAATTAATTATAGTAGTTATTCTATTTTTTATTAAATAGTTTTAATTTTTTTATAATAATCCGCGTCTCGCGTCTAAAGTAAGAGTAGTAGAATAAGAACTTATATTATAAATATATTTTTTATCTTCTTTCTTCTATAATAATCTTATTTTTTTTTTTAAATTAAATACTCTATAATAAATTTATAAAGCTTAGATTAAAAGAATTATTAATTTATAAATTTATAAATCTTTTTTTTATAAAATACTTTATAATAAGATTATCATATAACTTTACAAAAATCTTTATCTTTAATTAATAGTAATCTAAAAGATATAATTTTTTTAATAGTAAAATAGATTTTCTCACGATTATTATTTTTTTTATAATCGCGAGATATTTTTTATTTATACAAAACTTTTATTATAATTATTAAATTCTTTAATTATTATCTAGATTTTCTATATAAATTTATTTTTTACAAAAAGTTTTAAAAGCTCTTTTAATAGTCTTTATAAAAAATTAGTATAGTATAATTTTTTCTTATTATAAGTCTTATATAACTTTTTCTATAAAAACTTTATTTCTAGAAGATCTCTATCTTTAATAGAGTATATAATTATAAATTAGATTTTTTTTAATTAGATTTATATAATATTATTATTCTTATTTTATATCTATTTTATATCTATAGTCCGGATTTTATCTATAATAGTCTTTAAGATTAGATATTTATAAGTTCTAGTTAATTATTCTTATCTTATATATCTTTGATACTTATAATCTAGATATTATCTATAATAATCTTTAAGATTAGATACTTACTTATAAGTTTTAATTAATATAATAATTTATATTTTATATATTTATTATATTCTTTCCGGTTCTTCTCGCGTTAATTATTTTAAAAATAGTTAACTTTCCATGAGAAATTATCTGTAGAATTAAGCTTTTTTATAAAATAAATAATTTTAAATTAATATCTAGTTAGAAACTATAACTAGTAAATTTATATTCATAAAAATATTTTAATAGATATTTAAAAGATATTAAGAATTTTATAATTTATAATTATTTATATTTTCTATAATATTTTTTAAAAATAGTGGTATTACTCTCTAAAAGCTTTTATTATTATAAAGAATTCTTACTCTTTTATAATATAGTTTCTTTCTATAGTTATAAATTTTTATAAAAAAAAGACTACTAGCCTTTAATTTTAATTATTAAAATAGAATTATATTAGAATTTTATAAAATGATTTGATTTAATTATTTTTATAAATTACTTTTTTAACTAATCTACAGCTTCGCGAGTCTTTAAAAGTATAATATTTTTTAAATTTTTAACTATTTATATCGGCCTATTTTTAGCCTTATAAAGAAGATTTATTAACACGACTGTTATTTTTATATAGATATAAATAAATTTATAGTATTAGTTTATAAATTCTAGAGAGACTAGAATATTATAAATAATTTTTAGTATTAGCTAGTTTTAAATAATAGCTACTTATAAAAGCTTTATCTTAACTGTATTAGATATAATAATATATCTTAGAAAATTAATCTTCTATATTATAAATATATATTTACTTTACTTATAATAAAATTCTATTTTATATAATTTATAAAGTATCTTATAAATATACTTATTTTATAAATAAGAATAATATTATATTTATTTAATTTTTATTATTAATTAGAGCCTCGTAATCTATAAATATTTTATTAAATAATATTATTTTAATTAATAAAAATATATATTTTAATAAATTAATTTTTATCTTAAAATAATCTCTTCGCGAGAAAAAATATTATAATTATAAGTTTTTTATTTTATATTATTTTTATATTTTTTTTAAAACGTTTTAGATAATTTATATAAATATATTTAGTTTTTTTATAGTAAAAATAATTTTTAATAAAAGATTTATTTATTTATTAATTTTTATTTTTTTTATCTAATAGCTATTTATCTATAAAAAACTTTTTATATTTTTTTATTATATAAACTTTTTTAAACTACCTCGGCGAGTTTATATTAATTATAATAAATTATTATATTATTTATTTTTTTAGCTCGCGGGGATTCTTATATATAATTACTTATAAATTTACTATTAATAGGCTTAGTCGGAGTTTTATAATAAAAAATATTAATTTTATTAGTATATTTAGAAATTAATTTTGTTTATAAATCTTTTATTAAATTATAAAAGGAAAGAATTTATAAAATAAATAAGATATTTTTTATAAAAAGTTTTTATTTATATTGTATATTATTTATTTATAGGACCTTCTAACTATCTTAATAAAAATTAGTAAAGATTTTCTTAATTTTATAAAAAATTAATTTTCTTTTTAAGTTTTTATAGATTTTATAAAATATAGTCTAAATATATTATTATAAAATTAAGATAATTTTTTATAAGCTAGTTTATTTTTTCAAATTATTTAATTTTTTATATAAATTTATAGTAATTTTTATAGATTAAGATTTAGTACTATTTCTTTTAAGAAAATAGTCGCGAAAAAATAGCCGCGAAAAAAATATTATTTATAAAATTTTAAAGTAGTTAATATAATTAATTTAATAAATATAATTATCGGGCTTAAGATAGTCTCTAATTAAATATTTATTTAAACTATATTAAAAATATTTTTTATAATCGCGGCGAGTAGAGTTATATATATTTAATAATTAATAATAAAATAATAATAAAATTATAGAGTTAAAATTAAGAAAAATTAATTAAATCTTAAAAATATTTAAAAAAGCTTTTTCCGAGAAACTTTTAGAGATATTAATAAATAATTAATTTTCTAAATTCTTAATTAATATAAATCTCTATAATTAAGTATAGATATATTAAATCTAGTAGTTTTTTAATTTTTATAGAAAGATAGCGAGATCGATATAAAAACTAGTAAAAGATTTATATTAAAATAATATATTTTTTAATTCTTAATTAATCGCGTATTTTAATAATATTATAAAACTATTTTCGGCTATTTTATCTTCTATAACTAAATATCAAAATTTAGTAAAAAAGATAAAAAATTTTTAATTTTTTTATTTTAAAATAAAAAAAGTATTATAAATATTATAAATATAATTTAGATTATTATAAACTCTATCTGTAAGACCCTCGCGACATGTACTTAGCTATAGAAGCTATTCGCGAATAACTCAGCCTATAGCTAAGTTATTATATATATAAGTTTATCTTTACAGAAGTAGAGAGTTCTATATTTTAATATTAATCTATAATATTAATTTTATTCTTAAAATCTAATCTCGCAATATCTCTTTCTTAATTATTATTATCTTTTATACCTATCGCAAATCTCTTAAAAATCTAAAATTCTTATAATTTTAATACTTAACTTCGCGATATATTTATTAGAAATAATAAAATTAAAAAAAATAATATATTAATAAATTAAGCCTCGCGGAAACTCGTCTTAAGATATTTATTACTTTTATAAAAAAATAAAAAATTAAATTATCTATAATCTTAATAAAGAAATTAACTATTTATAAATATTAATATTAGCTACTAAAGCTAAAGCCTCGACCGTAAACTAAAATAATTATAAAATAATAAATTATATAAATCTTTTATTAAATAAGCTTCGCGGAAGAGTAAAAATAATAAAAACTATTTATAACTAAGTAAAATATATTAAAATTATTAAATAAGAAACTAAATTAGCCTCGCGAAAATACGCGCGAGTAAAATTTTAAATTTATATAATATTTTTTTTAAAATAATCTCTTCTTTCGCGACTATCTTTTAAAGAGGAATAATATCGAATTTTAATTTATAAAAATTATTATAAATTTACGCGAAAGATAAAATAATTTAAAAAAATAAATTAGCTTATAAAAAAAGATTATTTTAATTTTATAATAATATATTTAGACTCTACTCTATAAGACTTATAAAATTTAAAAAGAAAATTAATTTTTTATAAAGTTAGAAAAATCTTTATTAATTTTTAATAAAGTAGTTAGAGGATCCCGTAGATAAGTAATATATAATATAAATAAAAATTCTTTATATATAATTATATAATAAAAAAAAAGAGTTCGCGTATTTTAATAAATAGCGCGAGTAATAAAATAAACTAGAATTAAAAAAACTCTTTATAAAAAATATCTTATTTTATTTATTTTATAAGTTCTTTTCTTTCACAATTTAATAGAAGATTCGCGAATAAAATTAATTTTTAAATATACTAGTAGAATTAGTATCTCTTATTATAAAACTTTAACTAAGCTTACTAGTAGTAAACTTATAAATAATTATATATAAAAAAATCCTCGCGAGCTAAAAAAGTAAATAATATAATAATTTATTATAACTAATATAGACTTATAAAGATAGTCTAAAAAGATTTATATAATAAAAAAATATAAAAAATTTTTTACAGATATGCGGCTATTAAGTAAAAAAAATAAAAAATTAATAAATAAGTAAATCTTCTACTAAAAGCTATTTCTACTATAGAAAAATTAAATATATTTATATAAATTATTTAAAGCGCTCTAAGGAAGAAGATATAAAGATAATATAAAATAAAAAATTTATATATATTAATACTCCGCGAATATAATAAAATAAAAGATATAAATATTTATAAGTAGTTTAAATCTTATCTCGCGGATAAGAATAAGATAGAATATTAAATAAATAAGATTTTAGATTCTAGAATAAAGAATCTTATAAAAATCTAAGTTAAATAGATAGATTATATAGAGATAATTAAATAATTTTATAAGAATTTATAATATTTATAAATTTATAAAAATTATTTTTATGATAATAAAAACCCCGATATTTAATTAAAAAAAAATAAGACTATTATAATAAAAAAGAGATAAAAAATATATTTATAATATAGATTTTTATTTTATTATTTTTATTTTAGGCGCGAGACACGGACTATTATAAAAAAAAATCTAGAATTATTTAATAGAGAATAGAATAATTATTATAATTAATTAAAAAGTAAATAAGATTTATATTTAATATAAATATAATTATTATATTTCTATTTTAGTCTTTCTAAGATATATACTATAAATATTATAAAACTAGATAGATTATAGTAAGATTTATACTTTTAATTATTAGAGAATTAGTATTTAGTATAAATAATTAAAAAAATTTTATATATTTATATATATTTTATTAACTAATCCGGACTTGCGAAGCTATATTAAGATATAAAATATATAATTAATATAAATATTTAATAATACTCGCGGGTTAATAGAGGCTAGTATTTTATTTATAAAAAGAATTTAGAAATTATAATAAGATTAATTCGCGTAGCTCGGCGGAACTAGGCTATAGAAGATAATTTAATAAAATAAATTAAAATTTATTTTTTATATATTATTACTAGTAGAGCCGGCTAGTTCTAGTTTATTTAAAAAATATTTAAAAAAGTAGAAAGAGATTTTATAATAATTAAAATATATTTTATAGAGATAGTCTAAATATAATTAAGATAAAAATAATATTTTTAAATCTATATAAAATAGATAGGGATAGAGATTATAGATAATAAAGAAATAAAGCTAGTAAAAAAAAAAAATATAAAGAGATTAAAAGATATAGTAATAATAGATATAATAAAAATAGAAGATATAATAGAAATAAGAGATATAGTAAAAATTAAAAATATAAAAAATATCTTTTTCTCTGCGGAGGAGACCTATCTAAGTTAATTAAAAAAATCCGCGAAATCTAAATAAAAAAAAGATTTACTTTATCTTTCTTTATAAAGGATAAAATAAAACTAGAAAAAAATAAAGATATAATTTTAAAAATAATTAATTTTAATAAAGTAGATAAGAAGAGAATAAGTAATATAGTTATAAATAAGATAATAAAAATTTTTTTTTAAAAAAAAATAAAATTCGGGGGGGTAAAGACGTGCTAAGTAAAAAAGTTTAAAAATATATAAATAATTAAATAGATATAAAAATACTTATAAATTTATAGATAAGAAGAATAATAGAGAATTTTATAAAAATTAATTATTATAGATTATAAAAAGCTCTTTATCTTATAATAATTAACCTATATTAGATAAAATAAGTTAAAATTATAAAAAATTATAAAATAGTATAAAAAAAGAAGATAGATTAAAGTTATATATAGGATCTAATTTTAAAATATATAAAAAGTATATAAGATAATAAAAAGTAATAAAAATAGATAAGATTTAATAAAAGTTAATATTAGAGGTACTTATCTTACTAATAAAAAAGATAATTAAAGAAAAAANAAAATAATAAAAATAAATAAGAATTAATAAAAATTAATATTAGAGATACTTACTTTACTAATAAAGAAGATAGTTAAAGAAAAAAAAAAAAGAAAGAAAAATTTTTTTTATAAAGTAAATAATTAATTAATAATAACTAATTAATAATAATTAATTAACTATAATTATTTACTATAAAATATTAGTAGTTACTGAATAAAGGTATTCGCGAAGAAGATAATTTTTAATAATATTTTAAAAATATCGCGATAAAGAGATTAAAATAAAAAAATATTTATAAATAAAAAAAAATTTATAAAGAATCTAATATTTAGAGTAGTTAAAGATTATTATAAATTATAAAAAAATAAAGTTAGATATTATTTATAGCTAATAATTAAACTTTTATATATTTTTTTTATAATATCTTAATATCGCGAACCGGCTAAGAGATATTATAAAAAATAGTATATTTTTTATAGCGGTTAAATCTAATTAATATATATAGAATTATAAGAAAAAAGTTGTAGAGCTATAGATAATATTTTTTTTTTATTATAAGATAGTATATTTTTTTATAGGATTTTTAGTACTCGCGGAAGGTTTTTTAAGGATTATTAATAAAGAAATAGCGTGCGATATTATAAGACTATATTTATAAGTAAAAAAAATTTATAAGTAGATTTTAAGAGACTAAGACTTTTAAAAAAAAGAGGTAATTATAAGATTCTTATAATATATATTTAGCTATAGAAGTTATTTATAAATAACTTAGCCTACGGCTAAGTTATTATATATATAAATTTATTTTTATAGAAGTAGAGAGTTCTATATTTTAGTATTAATCTATAATATTAATTTTATTTTTAAAATCCGACCTCGCGATACCTCTTTCTTAGTTATTATTACCTTTTACACCTATCGCAAACCTCTTAAAGGCCCAAGGTCCTTATACTATCTAATATATTTAGAATATTGATATAATTATTTAATTAGTAAATTCTATTCTTAATATATAATAAGACTTAAATATAAAATAGTTTTTTTAAATAATTAATAATATAAATTATATAAGTCTTAGAGATCGGAAAATAATTATAATTTATAATTATTTTTTTCTTAATCTAAGAAATAAAATAATAAAGATCTAATTAGACGCTTTTAAATTTTTTAAAATTAAATATTTAGAAAAATAGACAGAAATAGAAAATCTAAAATTAATTAATATAAATATTTTTATTAGAATAACTAAAAAAATTTTAGTAATTAATTTAAAAATTTAATTTAGAATATTAACTCTAAAAATAATAATTTAAATAATTTAATTATATTTTTTATTAAAATCTTCTAGATAGCTATAATTTTAATTAATTAAAACTTTAGATTTTTATTCTATTAAATCTAATAAAAAATAATAATTATAATAATTATTATATTCTTCTAAAGATAGTCTTATTTAAAATTTATATTAATAGTAAATCTATAAATTTATTTATAATATAAATACTATATCTTAATATATTTAGCTATATACTAAATAAATTGCTTAGAATTCTTAGATAGAAATAGAAATTTTAAAATTTTAAATATATTAAATTAATACTTAATATTAGCTCTATAAAATAGAGCTATATAGTATCAGAATATAGACTAGTAAGATTAATAAAGCTAATAATAAATAAGTAAATAAACTTTTTAATATTAGATATTTAATTACTATAAAATTAAGCTATATATAGGCTAATAAATAAGATATAGTTTAAAAAGCTATAATAGGATCTTGAAATAGCGGGAAGATAGGAGATTATAAGGTCATATAATACTCCAGTAGATATATTAATCATCCTTGGATCTGCACCGTGACATTAAGATTAACTATAAAATAGATAGAAAATAATTAATAAATTTATATCTAGAAAGATCTCTAAGATAATAAAGATATACTACTAATATAAATACTAAGCTACTAGTTAAGAAGATATTATATAAAGATTAATAATAGATTATATTCTTAATATTAACTTAGAGATAGAAAGCGGCTTACTATAGTAATCTATATAAACCATAGCCGCAACTACTATTAGCTAACGAATATGAAGGAATATGGCAATATTTATAGTCTTTTTAACTAGCTAGTTTTTTTTATTTATTTAGATATTTATTTATCATTTTTTCAAATTTATATTTATAGGATTTTATATCTCTATTTAAAAAAAAAAATAATATTAAAAATCTTCTAATTTATTTTTAAAAATTTACTAATAAAATCTCTTTATATAAAATCTTTTATCAGAGATCTCCTGAATAGAGATTCTTATCTATATCTAGCTGCTACATCCTATGCAGCTTATTCTTTACTAATACATACCTACATTCAATGGTTTATGTTCCTTACATGGCAAGCCTCATGGCAGCGAGATGCAACAAGAATGCTTATAATGAGTTCTGTAGTTTATCTTTAGATTAGTAAAGAATCTATTTATTGTCCTTTTTACTATACTTATAGGTTCCACGAGAGGTCCCTTGTAATTTTAATGGTATACTTCTAGAAATTATTTTATCTTACAGTAGCCAAATATCTCATCCTGACTTGGATTAAACATCGAGCCTTATCCAGGTGACAGTATAAAAAAACACACCCGGAGACACAGACTTAACAGCTAAGAGCCAACAAAGTGCATCGATAAAATGCCCTCATGTAATATTTATTTCTTCTTTTTCGTAGATCTCGACTCTAGTTGGGATTCAGCAAGGGCTGTCGTGCAAGAACATATCAGAGTTGGATCTTACCGGCTGCTGTTCTCTTCTTCTTGGGTCGTCCTTTTCCACGCAGTTTTGCACTGTTCATTGTGAGATTTGTCCTAGTTGCATGGGAAATGGCGAGCTTACATTTGGATGGCTTCTTCTCTGTCATCCTCGGCCTCGTCAAATGCCGTCAACCCAACCTGTTTGTAGGTATCCTGCAGGTCTCTAAAGGCAACTGTCTTCCTAGGATACCATGACGCGAGTGCCGGGCCTCGTAGGCGCTGTCGAAGGACCTTGTTCCCCAAACGTAAACGCTGTGGGTTGAAATTATGTGAAAACACGCGGCACTGTGCCTGCAACACAAAAATCAAGATCATTAGTATATGATCTTAATAGGTATATTCCTGAGTGCATACCTTCGCTAGTTCTAATATTCGGCCATACGTCGCCATTCTGTTGGTATGTTATGATGGTGGTAGAGCAAACTCGAGGAGCTAGATGAGCCGATAAAGGTACGTGCCGCACGTGACCCACGCCTCGCCTCCGGCTCAGATTCGACCTTTGTACTCCGTACGTGATTAATCCAAACTGTCTTACCCCCTCGCCAATGGACCGAAAAAGAAAGTCTACAGTTCCGACGACCATCAAGGATGGCAAGAAGAGACGGGTAAACACATATAAGTCTGCACCTATAGGTACCTGTGCTGACAGCCTAAGACTCATCTCCAGCGATCTTCATCGGAAATATCGCATCTCGGTAGTGCTTCAGGGGACGAAAGTGGAATCGAAGATCGCCTAAATAATGTTTTCGGACATGTGAGGAATATTGTTTGTGATATAGAGCGCGGACAGGGTGTCAACGGAATCTCTCCACCTATCAAACAAGCGGCTTTTGATCTAGACATGGCCTTGTCTCATGCCATATCCTTGGTCCAGCGACACCGCCGAGGTGCTGGCCAGCCTGTCAACGTTGAAGGGTCGAGTAAAAACATCGCTGAGCTCAGTCTACCTGCACTACCACCAATTTCGGATCAGATGCTCGAAAAAGCCGTCTTTACACACCCCGGTGTTAACAGTGACATCGGAGCGACTTATGACCGACTTGAAATTCTAGGCGACGCGTGGATTGAACTCATAGCAACGCGACTCATCTGGGATCGGTTTCCTATGATTCCTTCAGGCCAAATATCGCAGCTTCGAGAGCTCCTTGTGAAAAATGAGAGTCTTGCTCAGTATGCAATACAGTACGGTCTTGATAGCAGGGCAAAAATCCCACAAGAGTATCTGGGTCAGCCTAAACGGTGGACTAAAACTATGGGGGACATATTTGAATCCTACGTGGCGGCGGTCATACTGTCCGACCCAGCCAATGGCCATATCATGGCCGAAAAGTGGTTAAGACAGCTGTGGTTGCCGAAGCTTACAGATGCCGGACCGCATAAGTACTCTTTGAATGCAAAAGACGCCCTTGCTCGGAAAATAATGGGGAAAGCTGTGAAACTCAAATACATTGAGGAGAGAACCTCTGCCCAGGTAGACGGTGGGAAACAAATTTTCTTCATAGGGGTATACCTCACTGGCTGGGGGTGGACAGATAAACATCTGGGGTCAGGCCGAGGGCCGAGTAAAGCAGTTGCAGGAAATGAAGCCGCAGAGCAGGCCCTGAACAATGAACCTTTGATTGGTAAAATTATCCATGAGAAGAAATCTCAGGAGGGGAAGCATTGCTGATTGCTGCTCTGACGGCAAGACGCTTACGATGAGCATGATTTATACGATGGTACCTTTCACATTAAGCGCATATAAGTGGTGGGCACGTACCGAGCATATCTGGATTGTTTTTGATGTACATGCATAGCTAGCCAAGTCTAAGATGATTTATATTGAAGCCATCCATCACGCCTCTGCTCACACGCATACCATCAACAAACTCCTACTAGATCAATACTAGGATTTGTTAGTAACGTCATTAACATCGTGATATATATAGTCGTCTTCGGGCGGCGCCGTCTATTCCATATTTTTTCGGGGTGGTAGCCGTCATCCTAGAGATTGGGTCTGCTAATTGCAGGACTCAAAGATATAGGATGAATGTCGACATAATGGAAGCAACTAAATTAGGCAAATAAGATAATAAGACAACCAGTGTAGCGTTGCACTAAACAGGAAATTTGCCTGGGCATCTACCAGAGCCCGTATACAATACAGAACCACTTTCAACAGGGCGAGAAAGGGGTCACATACTACCTATTGCCTCCCTCGCCTTTCTTCGTCTTTCTTCATTTTCTTCCGGCTTTCATGTGCAATCATGTCGCTCAAATCTTCCTGGAACCCCCAACCGTGATGGTCTTGTTGTTGCCTCTGATTGTCGTAAAGTTTCCGTATACCTTCCTTACTAAGTCCATCTCCGGCCTGTAAAGCATCTGGGTCCATAGAAACATCAACATCGCCGGGCTGTTTGCGCTTCCGATTTTGATCGTCGGCTCCAAGGACAGGAAGATTTCCTGGGGAGTTGTTTAGATCATACACTCTGTCGCCTCCAAAAAATCCTTGCACATGCGCCTGTCGTTCCGGGATAACTCTGAAGGCGCTTTTGTGGCTTGTGTATTCTTCGGTCTCAGTGCCTCGGTAATGCTTGCGCACGTCAAACTCACCCGCCGCGTTCTCTGCCCCAGCATATTCGGACGGGACAGCGGACGTCAACCCACTCGGCGTCTCCAGTCCACTAGGAGACTGCACTCCTGATTCCTCGTCCTCCTCTTCGTCATCCTCTTCATCCTCCTCGCTACCGTCGTCGGAGAGCTCGGGAGCCTGAAGTTCCCCCCAAAGGTCCCTTTCCACAGGCTCGCCCTGCTGCACAGTTTGCTGGGGTTGCAATACTCCAAATATGTCCCCTCCATATAGAGGTCTGTTATGCTCATCGACTGGGGGCTTTCCATAACCTCCTGGATGATAGCCCCACATGGCACCGGGGGGTGGAGGTGCATTCAGACCCGCGATTTTCAGCGCTGGGTACGAAGGCGGCGGCCCGTATCGTTGTTGATTTATCAACCAAGGAGGCGGTGCACCTGGTGGCATATTGAGTGCATCCTTAAGCTCCGTGCTGAGCTCACCCGGTCGCAGGTGCTTGAGATTAGTTTCATATTCTTTGCCCTCGTAGTAAACTTCGCCATAGCGTGTCAATTCAGGTTTCGTCTGAAACCTAAAGAAAGCCTCGTATAGTTTCTGATAGTCAATATCTAGCCTTCCCATTTTTGGCTGGACCCTTTCTCTTTGTTTCTGTTTCAAAGTCGCCTGCTCTTGCTTCTCCAAAGCAGCGTCTCGCATCTCCGATATTCCGGTCTCTTGGATAAACTTAGGCAACGAAAATGGCGGTTTTTCTATGCCCCTCTTGGATGATAGATATTCTCTCTTGAGTGACCAGTGTGAGGGAACGGGGACAACATTGCGGTGGGCCTTGATGTGGACGAGTAATTTAGGGTCAGGTGCTGAGGTATCCGTCCACTCCACTATCTCAGGTTTCCGAACCATCGCCTTGAGCTCAGCAACGGAGAGTTTGTTGAGTTCCTTGCGCTTCTTTTTGGATAGTTTCGGCTCTTCTTCTTCTTCCTCGTCGGGTATTTCATCGTCGTCGAAATAAATTTCCGGTTTGTCAGTGCCTCCATCTGCATTCGGATCCCCCCCTGACTCATCAAATCTATCAATGACATTCTTGTACATCTCCCATAGTGGGTCTGTCGAGTCATCTTCAGTTATGGATAATATATCTGGCCCGGACGCATTCATCGAACTCGTAGCAAGAGGTCCCTTTGCCTCAAGGTTCGTTTGGGGCGTAACAGCCGATGGCGTTGTAGACTTGTCAAGTACAATGTCAGATTTTGCTGAAGTTATATAAAAGACCGAGAGAAATACCTCATTCTTTAGAGCCTTCTTTCTTGCTCTTCTGATTTGGTTCTTGCTCGGCTTCATTGCTAGAACAAACGAGTCTTTCCCAAATTGAACAGGTATTTGTTACGGTACCCGTAGGATGATAAGCCAATTGCAGTATCTTGACACTCGTAGGAGCTGGTTGGTGTTTATTTTGATTCGCAAAGATCTTCTGCGGTATGATGTTGAGATTCTGATAGCAGGGTAGTTTGCTTTTGCACGCGCGCTAAACAGCTCGGACAAGATTCTGTATCACGTGATCTATTAGCCGCCTAGCCCTGTGGTGCCAGAACCTGGGCACCGCATTTTTGATCCAGAGAAGTAATTAATAGTTTAAGATGTCTTTTATTAATGCCACTGTAGCTAGAGAATTCACAAATACCGTCTTCTCTATGCTTTGAAATGTTTTGCGCATAGACCCTGTCTCCCTACCACATCACGTGATCAGGCCTGATCTTGTCCACATTTGCCGGCTTCTTCGACCTTTGAACATCTTGCGCAAAATATACTTGTCGTCCACGCCCAGGGTAACAACCAGAAGCAAGACCTTTGACCGGCTTGACTCATCTACCTTGCACCTTGAATCAGTGGCATTTTCCAAATATTCCTTGATGGATTGGGACCGCAATAGAAGGTACGTTTTACATCGTGATGTGCGTCTCCTGCAACTAAACAATTTGTCCAAGGTTTGATGATCACCGAGGAGGGGAGAGTTATCGTCCAGCACCTAGAGGCTATATTCGACGCAGTAGATCGCCGCGAAATCGATCACCCCGCCGAGTTGCTGATACTTGGGTTCCGTCTTCAAGCCGACCGTATAATCGATTGCGAAGTCGCTCGCCACCGGGTTTTAGGCGTCGTTCATCCCGAAGCCCCCCCTACTATGCCAGGGACATTGGCCCTCCTTCTTACAACAAAACGTGCTCCCCTCCGCGAAGGTTTTCACCCAGGCGAGAGCGAGCGCTTGTGCACACTTCATGGCGCCCAAGGTCGCCATACACCGAGAGTCGCTCGCGAGACTTCTCTCGAGGTCGTACAGCATTCAGTCGATCTCGAGAGATCACGCCCACCAGCCAAGATATAAGAACCGACAAGAGAGAACGTTCTATACTGCCCTCCGCCGAGCAATTTCCAAGGTCTAATTCACGTCCGAGGCGCGGCTCACTCCGTGAAAGTTTACCTCGCCCACCAGTATCTCTCCGCTCCCGAAGCCCCCTTCAAGAGCGCCGCGATCGCTTCTTCGAGGACCATCGTTTTCAGAAACGGCGCTCTTTGTCTCCACGTAGTAACTTTTCAAAACACACCTCAGCTCCCGGATCAGGTTCAAACTCTAGACGCTCATCGCCATTTACAGACAGACTTCCCGCATTGGATTCTAGAGGACGATCACCGGCTGCTCCTTCTACAACACGGCAGCCGCCATTTAAGAACCCGCGCGAATCACCCACTCTTCAAATTTGCGAACCGTCTTTTCGAAAAGATGAATTGCAAGAGAAGGCTCCTGTTCCTAGCCAGGATCATGTCACATCCACAGCGCGAGGAATGGATCTTGACAAGTCTGATCAAGGCCATCCTTCCGACATTTACAGCAATAGATCCAAGCAAGTCAATGTCGCGTGTATCCCAAGTCACTTGAAGGCACCACACAGCGCCTTACCAAACCAATCGCCTCCATCTGGTCCCTCGCATGGTGTCAAATCTTTACCCTCACAGACCCGGGGATCAAGCATTTCCTTGCTATCAGCGCCGACGCGTCCTCGAGGGGGGTCCAGCTTTAAAGACATGAATACATTTGCGGCTCCTACAATGCGGCGCGGACCCTTGACTCCCCATACTAATATGCCTCCTTCCGGTCCACGCAATAGTCATGTCCCTACCGGACCAAGCGCCGAAGTTCATCGCCCTCATGCCTACCGGCAAAACAGCGTTACAGCTCCCGCGTACCCTCGTACCCCCAAGTATACCAACCATCTTACGGGTCTTTGCACAATTGTTCCTGGAGGGAGGTTGCTTCCCTCTAGTGTGGAGCTTACCATGGAGAAGCGACTATCACAACTAGATGTAGACAAGATGCGACTGTTCGAGCAGATTGCGGAAAGCCAAAGGCATAAGCGGATGGGTCTAAGAGACTGGGACAGACTGGATAGGGAAAGCTCTATATGCGCCTTGAAAAGCGAGTTGGCGGAAGGGCACTTGCAGTGCATCACAGACAGCGAAAGCATGCATGGTGCGGCTATTTTTTGAGGAATTGTTTAGGCTTGGGATTTATTGGATCATGATTGAAGCAATTGTTCTTTCGTAACTGAGCGGTATAGAATGCGACTTCGTAATGTTTCTGGCCGAGCTGTCAAGAGGGTAAATTGAAAAGAGCAAAAAATTATACTCAATTGAAAATGTAAAACAAGGACTCGAACCACGATTTGGTTGATTTCGCAAGACGGGGACGGGGGGGGGGTTCACCACATGTGTGGCGTGGGTGGGGCGTTGCACGCCTTGTCGCGCATCTTGAGGCTTCGTGTCAACATTGATCTTTGCAAAGACAAACAACAAACGCATCCCTTCCGCGTATCCCAGACACGGATCGACACAACATTCATGGCGATTGCTGGGAGGACTATCGTTATCATCGGACCACCTCTATTTTCGAACATCGCGTATCTTCGATCCTAAACTGAACGAGTTCCATTAAGCAAACGCTATCTACCAAACCAGACGAGACAGGCATCATGAACATCTTCAGGCTTCTAGGTGGGCTCTTCACTAATGAGCCTCTCGACCACATTACCCGAGCTAACAATGGCGCCAGCGGACTTTTCCCATCTCTCGTCCATCTTCATCCTTTTACATAAGATGAAGTCTTCGAGCGTAACTTGATCCTTCCACTTTATTCACCCGGTCGCCTCGGACTGACTGCCACCACAGAGTTGCTCTGGACTGTCGTTCAAGTCGCAGGCATTGTATTTGATGGTGTTCGTGACACGCTACCTCGGTGGGATTGCCCCTTTGAGTTTCGATTGCATCTTGCCCCTAACTATTATAGATCTCTTCTGGGCATTCACCGATTCTCTCTACAACACAACGTTCAAGATCCTGTTCATTGGCTCGTCGGCCTATATCATCTACCTAATGCTGAACGACTACAAGCCAACTCATGATCCCAACCTGGACACTTTCAAAGTCCAATATCTTTTAGCCTTCAGTGCCTTCCTAGCTATCGCGTTCCCGCATGACTACAGAGTTTCTGAGGTAGTGTGACCTCCGCCTACTTTTTCTTATGGTTTGGAGTTTTCGCTGACGCGTCTCTAGATCCTTTGGACGTTCTCAATCTGGCTCGAGTCTATCGCTATCCTACCCCAGCTGTTTATGCTCCAGCGTACCGGGGAGGCGGATACTATCACGACTCATTATCTCTTTGCCCTAGGCTTATACCGAGCGCTTTACATCCCTAATTGGATCTACCGGTATTTCGCTGAGCAGTACTTCCAACCTATTCCCGTGATTGCCGGGATTATCCAAACGCTCTTGTATTCGGACTTCTTTTATATCTATTACAACAAGTAAGAGCTCCTGCGGAAACCCCTCCCCTCCTTGCCCTACGTGTGGACTAACAAACGAAAGGGTAATGAAAGGTAAAAAGTTTTCGTTGCCCGTTTGAATGATCACCGGGCAGTTGGATTGGATCGATTTGACAGATTTTTGGGCACGAGAAAGGAACAAGTGGGTTTGGAATAAGTGAAACACATGGGTTTCTTGTATTTTTACTTGGCACAAAAAGATTGGTTGACCTTAAAAGATATCCATTTAACTCCCTCCCTGGATGCTAAAGACTGCTAGGCTCAATGAGACGATTGCGCGGCCCCAGTCTCGAGAGTAAAAGGAATGAATTCTTGTGTATGAGAATATAAACCGCAGCTATTGCCCTAACGCAGTAAGATTGATAATAGCGAAAATATATAGAAGCAACATAACAATTCAGATATTAGTATATTTTCCCCTTTCCTCCGTGCTCCTGTAGGAGGTTTGTATTCTGTTTCTGATTCCTTTCTTCCTTTCTTCCTTCCCCCCCCGTTTTGTCTTTCCCCACAGCCGCCTAAATGAGAAGATCAATGATGAGCATGTCCCTGGCTGGGGGTATACATTGAATTGTAGCTGACTTGCGGCGAGGGGGTTGATATGTCTGCATGGAAGGGATCTATTGTGGGTGGAACCGAGCCCGGCATATTATTCATCGTACCTGCACTGAAAGAGCGCATGGGACCCATCTGTCGTGCATGTATATCCCGATGGTTATCCATCCAGCCATTGGAACTACCGAGCTGATGAAAATAGTCGTGCTGAGATCTCTCCGCCGTTGCCTGACCATTAAAAGTGGACTCCCGCCTTGACATGGGAGGTGATGGGAGCTTTGGGGAACGCGGCATACTAGTGAGACGGGGTGAACCTCTCCTTGAACTTGGCGGCGTTAATCGTGAACCCCCTCGACGCACTTGGCAAGTTGGGCATATCTTGACGAAGCGTGAGATGAGCTCTTTTGGAACCCTATATACCATTAGCACCATGACTCGGGTGTATATAGGCGTGGTATCTCATAAACCGGGTTTGGGAGGGGATGCGGAATCTTTCACACCACTTACCACGAATAGACCTGTCGGACTTGGGCCGACGTTTTATCTCTTCCACCATGCTGGCACTGCTGGTGTGCTCTAGTGAGAATTTTGAAAAGCTTCTCTCGAATAGCAACTGGCTTCCCTTCGTGACAGATCATCTTGCCGCACTATTCAATGTACGTGGAAATCAGCATCGAATCGTTAAATCCATAGGGGTAGTCAGTAGGCGCGAACATCTGGGCTCATCCCACCAATTGGCTGAAGCTTGAACATTTTTTTGACCCAAAATCTGGTTTAGCATAATGCTCGTTAGTGATTGCAATGAACCATAGTTGAACTAATCCATTATAGAACGAAAGGAAGACAGCTGTCCCGGTAGTTCCGGTCAAGGCTGCAGAGAAGTCTATACCTGAATTGAGCCGATTCTATGGCCGTATCCTTTGGGTCCAGAAGAACTGTCCGTATGTTCCGGGCACGTTTCGCGTGAATCAACGCCTTGTCCTGTTTCTTTACCGACAGATCATCAACATAACTAAATGAATAGAATTTTGTTAGTCTTCTTTTCTGACTAACTCGCTCTAGAAACAGTGGTAACAGCCGGGGCTGGGGAAGCTCTACCTTTTCATCAATTGATCAAATTCCCTAACATTGGGGAATCCATCTAGCTGTGGAATGACCGGTTCCGACAGCATGGTGTTCTCGTTGCGAGAATCTTGGCTTTCAATGCCGGTCTCTCCAAGTGCTTCACGGAGGGGTAGGTATCTTGATTGGATAAAGCGGTCTTGGGGCAAATACTGCACTGGTTGATGCTGCAGGGCTGCATGCTCAGGCGTTGACGGCATTGAATGCCCAGGTGAATGATGTGAAGACAGGTGATGCATATGGGATGAAATGATTGGGTGGTTATACGGAGACGTGAAATGGGGGTTGTATGAATGGAACGGCTGCTGGAAATGGTAGGTCCCTGGCTCGTTTACACTGAACTCATGACCATCAGCCTGGTTGTACGGCACAGGCAACGCAATTTGTTGGTTCATAATGTAGTTATCATGACCATCATTTCCGCGCTTCCCAAAGCCACTCATTGTAAGTGCGGAACTTGTGGGATATTCGGAAGACGGAATAGGGGGATGGGCAGCGGAAAGAAGAGACGGATGGGAAGATTGGCTTGCGTGGATTTTGCAAAGTAAAAGATGCACAATGCGACCTTGGTTTGACTTTCGTGGAGAGCTGATAGTCACGCCCAGAATCCCCGATGTAGCATTAAATGACCACAGGTAAATCCAAGAAGTAGAAAGGAAACCAAGTTTGTATGGAAGATGATAGAAGCCCCGAGGCCGTGAAGCTTCTTCGAAGAGAGGCCCAAGCTTGCAGTGCAAGAAAGCCTAGCAGACAGCACGGAGGAGTGAGAGTCAAGCTAGGTCTCAACGAGAAACGAAAGAGATATAAGAAGGAAAAGAGCTTAGGAGAAAAGCACGGCCCCAGAGCAGTATTTGGGGTGTCAAGAGATAGGAACGCCAGGCCCAGTTAAAAGGCCAGGAGCTTTCGACCAACTCTCGTAGAGGCCAAGTATGACCGGCATAAAGAGCGCTAGCTAATATGCATGAGACCATGACATCCTCACCATCATAGATGCAAGGTAACCACAGACATGTCTGTAGGAGGCAGACAGAACTGACTGAATCCCTGAACAGTCAGCTAGGTTACCTTGTCCCATACAGGAATCCCCGAAAAAAAGGAAATATGGATAGCAACTAACAGCAAATGGCATTGGGGTGGCAAAAATGAGTTTAATGAAAGCTCCCGTAATAGACTCGTTGTAGGTAGTTTTTAGAAGCGCTAGGTTGTTTTGCTGTCGGTATGTGGATGGCAATGATGAAGCCCGGGCAAAAAGGAGGGGCGTCGTTCGAGCTAAAGGGAGGGGGGGAAAATAACAGTGCAAAGAAGGGTGGGAATATGAGAGCAGGGGAGAAATTTTTCCAAAAAAAAAAAAAAAAAGGAGGAAAAGAAAAGTGAGAACACGAAGCAATCAAGAGTCTCGTGAAACTGACAAGGATCAAGCATCAAACATTCCTTAAAGAAGAGCAGAGTGGATAATCCTGGCATAGTATGCGGTAAGTAGCAATATTGATGGCAAACAAATACATTGTCAGCAAGGTCTCGAGGTCACGAAGGCACAAGCGCAAAAGCATGGCGTGGGAAAATATGAACTGGAACCTTTGGAATCACATATATATATACACACAATATATGTTAGGATCAGGCTGTAAAGAACGGCATTTGCACTGGCAAATCTAGTCCCGTCGGGCAATCAATGGCACGGAGCGTCGGATGAGATCTGGTTTCAGATCAACCAGTCCAACATCCAGTTCTGTATCAAAATAAGCCCGAAGCCCCAATCTTCCAGAGGAGTAGCGCTGCTTACCACTGGGGACTTCGCCAGTGGCCAATAATAGATGTGCATGCAGGACATCTCCAGGAAGAACCTCATCCGGATCTGCAGGATTTCCAACCCCCCTCCCAGTCGGAGTATCTATCCATCACCTGAGCTGGGCTCGGTGATGGAGCCACGCAGCCCTAAGGCTGTTGGGTCCCTGTGCATTGATGGGTACTGAGGGAGGCGGTATTGAGAGGTTGACCGGACATAAGTGCGCGTCGGACTGACCAATACGTACCACGTAGATGCGTTGGCCATGTATGCACGGGAGGTAGGTACCTCCCAGTACAACCTGCGTGCCCTACTAAGGTATGTACTGTACATGATGTACATGTACGTTTGTAGGTAGTTAGGCGATGCTGTATTACCAACAAGCAAACAAGAACCATCTAATCACTTGCGAGCAATGGTTCCCGTTTAAAACATGCTATAGAAGCTGCTTCAGCGCTGCTTCCCCTTACAGAGCAGTCAGAAATCAGACAGAGGTAGCCCTGTCTGGGTAGGTACCGATTGCTCTCGCTTCTTCTGCTGTACTCCCCCATCCCAATCCCCTCGGACGCTGTTTCTTTTGACTGTAGGCTCCGGCACAAGGCCCAGCATAGCTCAATTGTATTACCATCATTGTCTTGGATAACATCTATTCATATATCATTAAGTCAGGCACTAAAATTGGTACTGTTTGACCAATAGGCCACATTCCGTCACGTTCATATATGTGTCTATACCACCGGTCACTCTCCTCGCCCTCCACTGCTCGAAGAAAACACAGAGTCGGCTTAAGAGGAAGGAGGGGCGAGAGGTCGACTCGATCAATTGCCGCCAAGTCCCTGAACACTCAGAGTGCTGTTAAATCCCACCAAGTCCCGTATGGCCCATCTCCAGCTGTCACCGAATTTCATGCGATCAAAGTCGGTCCATTTATTGACCTTGCGTCTCCATTTTTCTTCCTCTGCACGTTGACGTCGAATGAACTCCGGTCCAACATCGAACTCTTCCGTAATGGGCCACTCGTCTGAGGAGTCCCCGCAACTGCGATCGTCACCGCTCACGACATGACCGAGGTCGTCGTTAACACCAGGGGGCGGTGGCATAGAGCCGGACTTTTCCTCCAAATTACCAAGGCCGGCAAAAACATCATCCTCGTCCTGGACAGCCACCAAGCCCTTTGTTCCAGGTTGCAGCGGCGCCAACTTGAGCCAGCACATGCGCTGCGGATCAAACACCATCCCCCCAACCACCTGCACATTTTGCATAGCACCCACGTTGGTGATCAGTGCCGGTGCAGGTTTTGGAGATTGAGGAGAATCGGTATCGAAATCCTGCGCTAGGCTTTCATTCCCTTCCCAGCGAAATGTGGCAGGATTGTAACGCATGCCATTCACAGCTGATAGAAGCATTAGTTTGGGTCATTACACGCAGAGATATATGGCTTACATTTGCGCTCTTGGACCCCCGGACCCAAGGGTTTTATCAGATGAGGCTTGCTCCCGGATATTGTAGCAGTTCTATTTTTCTTGCTTCGTATGGACAATGGAGTCATAGGGACACGCGAGATGGTTTGAGCATTCCAATTCGAGCTCAGAGAGACAAGCGCGCTGTTCTCCCGACTTTTGGAGCCGGACGTCATGGACGCGATGCGCTGTTCCCTAGCATTTCTCGAAGCATTGGTGTCGCGAGCAAATCGGGGCGTCTGCTCGTATCGTCTGGCTGGAGTTGAAGTACCTAGGACTGGCTGCTGCACGTCTGTTCTCGATGGGATGGTCTGACTCCGGCCCAGCTTGTTTTTGAGAGACCTCGGCGCGCCTCGTCCAGACGGATGCTTGACAAATTTGCTTTCTGCGGTTGAGGACGTAGGCAGATCGTCGAATGATGCCAGCTCGGTACCATCCCCAAAATTCCGCCGCCGAGTTGGTCGAGTGAGTGTTCGCTTGGCGGCCGTGACCTGGGTCCCCGAGTCACTCGTGTTATGTCCAAGTGCTTCATAGCGACCTGGGCGCGGTAGACGAGACACTTGGCTTTGCGATGCGACTGCTTCCTGCGAGCTGTCCGAGTTTGCGCGTCGGGTGTGCCGATAGCTTTTCACGCTGGCATGATGTGACTGATGTTCTGATGCCCCTGCTGGAATAAAAGGTGCCTGTAATCTACGGCCCAGCAGCGACCTTGCTTCATGCCCAACACGGTCAACAGGTGTCTTGGATCGAGAGTTTGAACTGACAGAGCACACCGTCAAGTCCTGGCGTGGACTTTGAAGAGGTGGTGTAGAAGCCGTTGGGCTCAAGTTCCGTATTGTGGGCAATGATCGTTTTGTTTTTAGTAAGTGGCGCCCGGTGATAGTGTGCTCACTACTAGCGGACTCTCTGGGAAGTCTGGCACCAGCAAGGACTCGTCGACCGGGACTCAGGGAGTTCAGAGAAGTCAGTGATGTTCCGTGGGAAGATATGCCGGACATAGAAGAATGCGATGAGTGACCACTGGTTTTAGGGAGCGACGTCCGAAACTTCGAGAGGGGTGCACCACTCTCGGAGACAGTTTCTAGATGTGTCGAATGTTGACGGTCGTGATTAGAGAGACGCGGAATTCGCGTTTTCGGTGAGACTGTAGTATTAGTGAAGGTGAGGGTGGTTGCCGAGCGTCGAGCTGGACTCCCGGGGTCTGCTTTGCACTTGATGTTTGGATTTATCGAGAGTTTTTTGGTATCAAAGATATCACCACCTTCCAGCTCAAGGCCAGAAAAAAAATCATCCTGATCTGCCGTATCTTGACTGGCCTGTTTTGACTCTGGAGTCTCTACAGCAGCGGTGCTGGGCCCGAATCGTTTTTGCATTGACATCGTCAGGTCCAAAGGCCCTTCGGGAATAACGAGACCGTCCAAGCCTTCATCTTCGCTCTCAGCAGTTAGGCAGCTTGACGCACTGGGGCTGACAACCGAGATCGATGAGCTGGGGTTTGATCGATGATCTCTTGCAGTGCCCCCCACTCGAACCCCAATGCTCCCCTCCGACCACTCCATATCGAAGTCCTCGGGAGAAGGGCCTTGTGTTCCTGCCGTGGCTTTAAGAGGAGAAAGCTGAATTGAGTTGTCGGGCGGCAAATCAAAGTCTTCCTCGAAATTCTCCTCAGGAGCACCGGCCATGCTGCTTTCCTTACCAGGCATCGTTTTATTGAGGACACTTGCTCTTTGCGGGGAGCGTAGCTTCGCAGGCTTGATCGTTGGAATATCATCAGCATAATCGGCCTCGTCCTCTCGATACATATCTATGTGAGTCGATGATGATGACTGCAATCGTAGCGCGATATCATCACTCCAAAATGGCGAAGCCGAAGTTTTGACCGGGCTTGCGGCCGCGGAGCTAATTTGTTGGAGTGATTCAGGGAAAGATACAGCCTGGGGACTTTTTAATTCCAAGACAGTATCGGGGCCCGGGAATTCCACGTCGTCAGACCAATCATCAACAAACTTATGCTTTGTTTTTCTGTGCCCCAGGCGTTTGATAGTGCCTCCAACCAAGGCCGATTTGGGGACGTTTGCAGGCAGTGGGATCCCAGCACTTTTGGCGGAAGCAATAGCTTCCTCATTCACAGCTTCCTCATTGTCTAATAGTTGGACCTGCCAGTCCTCATCATCACCGGCGGTAGAGTCGAGATCGGAGCGAGCAGAGCGACGCGAGGATATGGAGTCCCGATGGCCAGAGCGGCGGATAGAAGAATTTGTCACCGATGTAGCACTCGACGCGGTGCGCAGTTGGATATCTTCGTAGCATTGTAAATCACCATCGTCGTCCCAAGACTCGATCGTCTCCTCATCGCCACGTCGTAGTTGAAAAGTCAATGATTCCATTGTACAGGGACAAGGCTAGATGGGTACACAGTCGTTCAGAGGTTACTCGGGCGCCTGAGCCGATCCTCCGGGTGGCAGGCTCAGAACTCTCTAGTGTTGAAATCGGATTCACAGCGACGGGGGAACGTCATCCCATGTTGGTCGGACCAGACAGACGGAAAGACGATTCACGATTTTGCTGGTACGGAGGTCCTCACCGGGGCCAAGGCATCGACGGACGAGGTTTCCTCAATACCTTTTGTGTTCTTTGTTTTATTTATCCTTTCTCCCCCTTTGCGAGGAGATAGCTTGTGTACAATGCAGCTAGCAATGTAGACGTCGGTTTGAGAGACGGGCAGAGATAGAATTGTCTTTCTGCAATGAGAGGAGAGAGAACTTGCGGAGGTAAACGAACGGGGACCGGCCCGTGGGGAAAGAGAAGTAGACACGAGCTCCAATGACTCGGAGCGACGTGCAGGTGCTCGCGTGCGGTTTTGGTGGCTGGCAAGATTCCCCCGAGAGGCGAGAGCGTCAATAATGAATATAGAGAGGGATTTGGTCAGGCGGAGAGCAGTTGCCGGCATTATCTTTAATACCATGACAATACGCCCTGCTGCTTGGTACAGTAGGTACCTACCTATAGGCTACCTGTGCATACCTAGGAAGCCCTGGAGGGAATCAGTTCTACCTAACTAGGTAAAATCCACTGGACGAATTAGAAATTTGTCAATATACATAGCAGGTACCTTGCCACGTAGGGGTAGCATTAACAAAGTGATACCCCCCCTACCTACGACAGTATCTAGGCATATACCTTATGTTACTTATATATATTAATACATACATACAGTAAAGGTAAATACCTACTTAACCCGTGCAAAAGGGGGTGGGAAGTTTAGTTACTGTACATACCAAGTTACAGAGTGTGTACATGTACCTGTACTGTAGGTACGCACCTACTTATCATGTTATCAGTGTACTGTACATACATAGCCATACATGTACCTGACTGCGACCTACTAGTTACCTACCGTACCTACTACTGTACTACCTAGGCATCGGTTTGTGCTAGTTGCCTATTCTTATGGCGATTTTTATATTGATACCCCCCCCCTCATTTCAGTTTACTCTCTTTCTTTCTTATCACGATTTGCAGATTATGAATACCGTGGCGCCACCCTCCGAGTCTCACTTGGGAATGCGTGTCCTGCGCATTCCCAGATCTGATCACCCTGAATCATCCGTGCTCCTTCGTGTTGCTAGTTCCGATCGCATTGCTTCCACTCTAGACCTAGTTGCGACAGAAGGAGAGAATCCGTTTACTCAGACCGGTAAGTCGTATTCCGCCAAAACGTTTGCATGGTTCCCAACCGCTAAGGGTCTGAAGTCCGGCGAGCCCACTTGAGGGATTTACGTGCCAAAAATTACCACGGCAGTGATGAGGAATGGGCCCAAGTTGTCTGGCATATCTTTGGGCAAGTCGCAGAGTCTGTTGGCGACATGGGATCTTTCCATGGCATCGAATCGTCAGCGACGATCTGTGAGTCTCACGGCGCACCCAAGGAGTTAGTCATCAGCATTCGTAAGAGAATAGTAGGAATCACTGTATGTGCTCGTGGAGATCAACGCACGTGACGTCTTTGGTTAACGAGTGAATGATAGCAAAGGCTGGGGTCCGTGACCCTAATGCAAAACGATGAGCAAGAAATCCAACTTGTCGATTGGTGTGGTATGGCGATAGCTAGTTCAAATACCCTTGAACAACGCTGCCGTGCACTCCAAGATCGTGCCTGCGCTGCTGAGCATATGATTGATCAGCTTAACGATCAACTCCAGCAATTAGTTGCCGCTAAGGAGAAACATGAAGAACAATTATTGGCAAACCTTGTCCGTTTGCTAAACGAGAAGAAGCTGAAAATTCGCAACCAACATGGACTGCTGAATACCGCAGAACCAGACCCCGAAACGGGTAAGACTTGACTGTACTCCGTATGATATCGGCGGTAAGTAGATCTGACTGATATCGATTGTGAATGGCATTTTAGATCCATATATCCAGAAGCCAAGCCCCCTCAAGCATCAAGCCCGCTCCCAGCAGAAACACCTGGGGAAGCGTCATCCTCGCGGCCCCGAAGACAGTGGATCAGAAGGAAAAGCTGTTTCTGAAGAAGTGGAGACGGACTCCGCTTCGGACGAGAAAAGCTCCAGAGAAATGGGCGAGGGCACAGAAGGCAGCGTCGGTGACGGGGAGTCATCGGCCCACGATGGTGTAGAGAAACAGCACGGCGTGGATGCTAGGAAATCGTCTGCTTACCCTGCCTTTAACGACGGTGCCGCAACTCCTTCACAGGTTGGCCTTCCAGCCACCGGGCTAATGCCACCCGCAGAAGGTGCTCAAGGCAATGCGGAATCTGCAGGGGAGACGGACGATGATGAACTATGAGTTTCCAGGTTCCCCAGTATTACAATTTGCCCATACTGTCGCCACATATTGGCTAAGGTTGATTGCCGAAATGACCCCTCAATAAGCTTTTTTTTTTTAAACGAAATACAAAGGAACTTGCGCATACCCTGGAACTGGTTTAAACTGAAGGTTATGTACAGATTTGGCCACTAATCATGTCTCATATTTTACCAGAGGGCGGTTAGAGCACATGGCAACGAGATAGCGAAGACAATAACTGACGGTAATGAAAAAAGGGGGGAAAGGTAAAAAAAAAGAAAATAGTAATACTGATAACAAGGGAAAAGGGAGGTAAAGAAAACATGAGTAAAAAGGGGCCGGAGAATAGGTGTTAAAACAACAACGCCTAGACCAATTGATAACTAGCACATACCAAGGGACCAAAGCCACTTGGGGTTTTCAAGGTTTAACCATACAAAGCTTGTGGAGACATTTCACCAGCAGCCATAAAGTTCGTTTCTGGGTTTCCAGTAGCCTTAGCGGCGGAACAGCGAGCCATGGTGGGCGAGCTATGTAGTTGGTCAGCAATACGAATCAACGAGTCAACAGGTTGGGGGTGGTTCATACCTTCGGGAGATAGAATCAGTAAAGTAAAAGTCTTCAATGATTTTCTTGAAAGGTGTTTCAGTCGGCTTGATGCCCTTGTTCTGGTCGACCAACTGGACCTTGCTCAATGAGCTCAACGAGGTTGGCTCGACGACATCATATCTGCGCATGACGGGACTAATCTCCTCCATGCGATCGCGAAGAGCTTCGATGTCATCATAAGGAAGCGGCGCACCGAGGAACTCACTGACGGCGCGTATGATTTTCCAATCATCCCGTGCGGCACCGGGCAAAGAAGTGGCCGCGCGAGTGACTTGCACACGACCTTCAGTGTTGATGTAAGTGCCTGATTTCTCAGTGTAGGCCGCTCCGGGAAGAACAACATCAGCCAGTTGAGCACCGCGATCGCCATGGTGCCCTTGGTAGATGACGAACGCATCGCTAGGAAGATCATTCGTGCTAACTTCGTCGGCTCCAAGAAGCCAGACAATCTTAGGCTTCGTCTGGGCGACCTCGGGAGACGGTGTAGTGAATCCAACCTCAAAGGCAGCAGCACGTGAAGCAGCACGCTGAAGAACGTTGTATCCTTGCCATTCTGGGGTGTTGAAGTTGTTCGAGTGTTTCTCCGCGAAGCTACCGACGGTCTCGTATATCGCTTTCGCGTCCTGGTGCTCGGTCGCAGCACTGCCAACAATAATCATGGGTCGCTTAGCCGAAGCAAGTTTTTCGCCAAATTTGCCGGAAAGAGCGGCCTTCAGAGCAGAAACATCGGCACCAAGGTGTTCGTATTCAAAGGTGCTGTCAAACTCTTCCCCTACTAATCCGACCTCAAGGTCAGAGCGAAGGTATTGCTTGCGGATGCGTGCGTTAAGGACAGATGCTTCGTGGCGGGGATTTGTTGCAACTAAAAGGATAGCATCGGCGTCCTCAATTCCGTAAATCTTAGAATTGAAAAGGTAGTTCGTGCGAACATCAACGCCATGGGCAATGGGTGATCCACCACCCGCTTGGTCCAGAGCCAAGTTATCGGAGCCAAGTTTGTTGAGAAGATCTTTCATGGCCACGAGGGATTCCGCATCTACCAAGTGTCCAGCAATGGCTTTCACTTCGTTTTCTGCCGGCTGTGACTTTTGGTAGTTCGATGAAATATCAGTCAAGGCTTGTTCCCATGTTGCTGGGACGAACTTGCCATCCCTTCGGATCAGGGGTGTAGTGAGTCTCTGGGTCTTCAAGCCGTCGCAAGCGAATCGGGATTTGTCATTGATCCACTCTTCATTGATATCATCATTCAGCCTTGGAAGTATGCGCATGACTTCCATGCCTCTGGTGTCTATCCTGATGTTAGATCCCAGGGCGTCGTGGACATCAACCGATTCAGTGTGTTTCAATTCCCAAGGGCGAGCACGGAAAGCATAAGGCTTTGATGTCAGGGCACCGACAGGACAGAGATCGACAATATTTCCAGAGAGCTCAGAGTTGAGGTTCTGTTCCAAATAAGTTCCAATTTGCATGTCGTTTCCTCTGCCGGTTGTTCCGAGTTCCGGGGCGCCTGCAACATCGTTCATGAATCGAACGCAGCGGGTGCAATGGATACACCGATTCATAGACGTCTTTACCAGGGGGCCAATGTTCTTGTCTTCAACGGCACGCTTGCCACCAACCTCATGGAAACGCCCCCGATCGGCACCATAGCGCATGGACTGGTCTTGCAGGTCACATTCTCCACCCTGGTCGCAGATAGGACAGTCAAGAGGGTGGTTTCCGAGGAGGAATTCCATAACACCCTCTCTCGCTTTATGCACAAGGGGCGAGTCGGTCTTGACGTTCATTCCAGGCTGTACAGGCCAGGCGCATGATGCCACGGGTTTAGGAGCACGTTCGACTTCCACCAGACACATACGGCCTAATATGACATGGTTAGAAATCGATTGCCAGATAATTTGGGGGTTTCAGTGTGCCATACAGTTGCCTGCGATTAACAGTTTTCTATGTTTGTGGTTAGCAGCTGCCGGCACGACGCAACTATTTTCTGGAAAGGGGGAGGTGTAGCATACTCATGATAGCAATATCTATTTCAAGACTGTCAGCTGATGGAAAACGACTAGATTGTATAGCAACGTACCTTGGAATTGTCACGCCTGCTTTCTCACAGGCCTGGATAAGGGCCGAACCGGCTGTCGAGGGTGTCAGTGGCTAACGAGCGACGAAAATCGCGCATTGAAAGCTCGAGTTACCTTCTACAGAGACCTTCTTTCCATCTGAAGTCGAAACAATTAGCAAAATGATAAAAAGCCTCCTGCAGAACTACTCTGGCATACCAATTGTCAATTCCACCTCAGCAGAGCGAGGGGCTGTCGAAACAAAGGTCCTAGGATAATTGTTGACCTTTGGGACCCGGAGAGACCGGGCGGCCGCACGATACAACTGCGGCCGCATGCTGGAGGGCAGGCGAATTGAAGGAAAGAGAATATGTAATACGGGGGGGTTAGGAGGGAGGAAAATGGAGTATCAGGCGTCGTGCTTTGAGAATCGGGGTACTTGAAGAGCACTTTTGGCTCGTTCGGATTCTTGCTCGACACCGGTCCGTCACTCGCAAATTGCCGGCTGCGGATTGGCTCGGCTATCGGGGAAACAGCTAATCCAACACGCCTTCTCTGTCCGATTACTCAGCAGCCTTCCTTCTTTATTTTTTCCGACTTCTCCTCCCTTTCCTCCTCTTCTTCTTCTTCCGTACCAAACTCATTCACGGGCTTGATTATTGTAGGTGGTAGGGTTTCCTCTGTTCCTGCCTCCTCTGCTACATGACCCAAGAAAACCGTGCCCTGAGCTGGAGCTCCTTAGGGCCATCACCGTGTTCATCTAATGATCATGGTTTTGTCTGATGAAGGTCTAGTTCTTTACTGACAGCGGCAACATTACAACACTCCCACCAAGTTTTATTTTTCCATACCCACTTAGAACAATGTCAAAACATGCAATCAATTTCTCGACTTATACATGACACTCATTCTATGCAGCTCTCACGTAGACTCCTTATTTCGATTGTATTATTGTGTTCATGGTAACAACATAGTTTCGGTAAATACTACGGGCGTGGGGCCTGTCGTCGAATTAGAAGAGCTTTAAAGTACATTGGGTTTTTACATCTTTTCGAGCCATTATGTACCTAGGTATGTCTTCCCACGGTATCTAAAATAGATTTCCTGCGGCTGTCGTATCGCATCCATCCCGCACTATGATAAACCAGTTATACACTTGAAGAGCCTGATAGTTGATTGACTGATCGGCGTAGGTTAGAAAGAGAGAACTACTTAGGAATCATTCGGGTGCCAGGTTGTCTCTTGTTTGGTGCCGGGGGGGAGCCAATTCCGAGCACTACTGTTTCCCCGTGGGCGGATGCGGCCAGGTCGATCGTCCTCTTTTTTAGGATGACTTGGGATGGACGATGATTCGTCTGGAGTAGATTGGCCCGGTTGTCTCGCAGGTATGAAGTCGTACCCACCGGTACTCCATGTCTTTTCCGTGGAAACATTCAAGGGAAGAATGGCCTCTTTTGCGCGGAAGTGGTCGGCTTTGGCTCTTTGCTCTGCCACATCATCGTGGCTATTGCGGTCGTAGAGGTATAGTCCGAGAAAAGTGAGAAGAATCCCCAAAGCTTGGATATAGGTAGTGGAGTTGCCAAACCATACAATCGCGACCACAATGACAAATACTCTCTTGACCAAAGACGCCACTGAGTATGACACTGGCGATGTCATCGATATCAAGATAAAGGCCAGGATGTTCTGAGCAAAATGTGACACGCCATTGAAGACGAATTCGAGGAAGAGCTCTCCATGGTCCAAAGAATTCTTTTTGCCTGATAGAGAGATGACACCATCTTGTAGAAGATCCGAGATGAGAGGATAACCCTCTGAGATCACCCAGATCGGTAAAGTCAAGATCAGAGCCAATCCGGAGCAATAACAAAGCAGATTTAACTTGTCTAGTTTTGGTCGGTCCGGGGACAGGGGCTCTGATTCTGCACGAGACGTTTCGTTGAAGAGCTTCTTGGAAAATATGTTCTGAGAAACAAACACCAGAGCCGCAAGTAGTGCACACATGATTCCAAAGAAGTTGGTAGAGAACCCGGTGGAACAAGCAAGCATGACCCCTAAGGTCAAGGGAACAAGCGATAGATAAGTAGCTTTGGCATACCGTATGCGAAAAAACATGCGGTATGCTAGGACAGTGAAAAGGGGTGATAGTCCCTTTATAGTGTGCACCAGTGAAACGGGGATTTGTGAAGTAGCCATGGAGCTAAGTATATGACCTGCAAGCTGGAAGACCGCCAACGGCAATATGGTTCCGATGATGTCTCGTGATGGATAGCGGAGGCCATTCTTGAGGGCTGGTACATTGTGTTTGAGCCAAGGAATCACGCTTGCAAGATAAGAGAGTAGTAGGCACCATATTGACACAAAGGCGAATTGTATAATCGTGAGAGTGATGGGTTTTGGAAGGGCATTTAATATGGACTTTGAGGATGTGTTTGTGACGGCGGAGGTTAGATACCAGATGAGGCAGAGAACCTAGACAAGAATTAGCCACAATCCGGTAGATAAGACCGATAACCTTACAATCAGTTTATACGAGACCGGCGCTCCAAGTGCCTGTGCCAATTCCTGGGCGTTGGCGCTCACGCTGGCATTGCGTGTTCTAATGGTGCTGATTGCCTCACTGATACTTTTTCTTGGTTTGTGCCTCGAGTTTCTGATCTCCTGAGGGGCATAACTCGCTTTCCTCGGTTCCCAGCGGTCACTTTGCGTGTATCTGATAGAAGAGCCAGGGTATTGTGGTTCGCGCGTCGCCGCTGTGTCGTATAGATCATCATTGAAGGGTGGGAATTTATCCACCGGGCTAGTCATTGATTGGGAGGTGGAGGTTTTCGCTGGTATTTGCAACTCTGGTTGTCGTATAGATGCACGTCGTCCGGAGCCAGTTACGGTGGTTGTTGTCATTTCCCCGGTTGCCAGAAAAATGAACCCTCCCCCTTATGCTGGAAGTGGCGTTGTAGTTGGATCAAGAATTGAAGCTGGCGTTGGTGTTCTAAAACAAAGAGTCCCAGATAGTCAGTCGGATAAAGAGACGGTGTTAATTCTTCGATCTGTCTGCGAAGGTAAGTCTCTATTTTTTTGGGCGAGGCGATTTAGAGAATCGATTTAGAAGGGCTTTGGGGGTTGAAACCCAGGTATCCATTCCGTAGTAACGTTTGCGGCCTTTTCCAGTATCGAGGTAAGTAAGCAGTACGGCCGGCCGACTCGCCGAGTGATTATTGAAGGGTGTGGGTGGTGGATGACGAATCCCTAGTGGCGCTAACTAACTTAAGAGCTGCGACCATACACCGTAGGCTCCTCGGGGATTTCATCTTCTCTTTATCAATTTTCAGGATTAACCAGCGATTGAATGGACATGCTGTGAATTGTTAATATCGTACATACTTACGTTTATCCATACATATATTTATATGCTTGGATATATCCGTGCTACTTGTTCCTACGAACTATGCGCATCCGTCGACAGTACTCTAAATACTCGCGTAGACTAATTACCTAGCATAGGACCTAGATACGCTGTTTTGTTATATTGTCTTTCCCCCACCTCCTATCCAAGGCAGGTACGGAGTACATAACTCCCTAGTCACCCGTGGACGGTTAAGGCACTCGGAAGTCTGAGCTCATAACACGTGACTAGAGCAGAGTTAGCTTAAGTAACCATACTCCGCCATGCCGGATGTTCTCGACCGACCCTGCGATGGATTGTCGTAAGAGATCATGGTCAACCAAGACCCATGAAACTTGTGCCGACTCTCGAATGAGTCCCCTGAAACATGGAACCTTTCTTAGTATACCTCTTCTTAATACCTATGATAGGCTCGGTTTTTGAAATGGCAGCAAGTTTTCCCGAAGCCAGTTTGGGCTTTATGAACCAGTGGATGCTTAACCAAGCCCTGCCCGGTCAAGGCTCTCCAGGGATTTCGTACTCTGAGGACTGGCAAGTTCTCGGTCCGTTTCGGTGCGGCACACGAGGTTAGTGGTGCACCTGCACCTTTCTAATCGTATACTGAACGAGCTTAATTGACCTATCACGACGTATATGCTCAGAATCCGCCTGGGGTGCAGACCCGCTAGAGATCGAGGGCGGATTCTCCAAGCTGCCATTCAATACCAGTGCGGTTTTTAACAGTGCTCTTGCTGTCAACGGAACTGCTAAATGGGGTTTGCTCAGAGCTGACACCTCGGCCTTTTCGGATCAAGCAAAAGCCAAGCTAGTAGTGAAATTCCCCGACATAGACTGGGGCCATCTTAGCTCCGTTTATGGATGGCCTGGTCTGCAATATCAGGCCTGGGCGCGCGGTCGTTTGAAATCGAACAAAGGAACCAACAGGAATGTTGCTATCTTTATTGAGGGAATACTAGAGTTCTCCATCAACGGTCAACGACATTTTGGCGGCGATGTGTATGGCTATCATAAAGTGCCCATCATTCTAAGCCTGCCACCAGGTGATAATGTGTTAGAACTACGGTTAGTCCGTGATGTTCGGGCAATGGGCGGTATAGGAGAACCCACCATTGAGGTCACAATGGAAGCAAATATACGCCATGATCATCTTACCGTGGATGAACACAGTCTGATCCTACCAGAATTGACCGATGGAACGCTGGGCAGCTCGTGGGCATCGGTGAATGTACAAAACAACGTTCCTGATCCAATCGAAATTCTCTCCATCGAGTCTTCCGATGTTGGTACCTCGAGGAAATCTTCAAATTTCTGAACCAAAGTAACAGCTGGATAGGGCGACCAATTTCAACTAACCATGGAGAAGACATCACATCTATCTCCATACCAGACCAGGCCTGTTGTATTCCAGATTCGTGCCGGCCATACTCCGACAAACGAGGTATCTGCCGAGATATGCTTTAGAGTACGAAAAGGAGATAGCCAAATTCGATGCACTCGGCCGTTCAGGTTTAATCTACCCCGAAGGCTCTTATCAGAAGCTCAAAGGATTACCTATTTACACCCTGCGAACATCGTCTCGTATGCCATATTGCGCGCCCCACCAAAACAGTCATGTCACGGGGACGAGTCCCTTCCGGTCATTATCGCGCTCCACGGCGCAGGGCTCGAAGCAGATAGCATGCAAGTACGCCGAATGTTGGATGCCGCGTATGGGGTTTGCGCATGGATGCTGTTTCCAAGCGGTGTCACCTCCTGGAGTGGTGATGATTGGCGTGAGTTTACAGGGGTTTCTTTTGCTTTTGCTTTTCCTAACGTTTTGAAGCCTCGATTCATTGGAAAGACTTACCCTCAAACTTACTCTTTCACCGAGGATGGACTATAGCAATTACTAATCTCTTCAGACTCATGGGGCTTTTCTGATATCAAGGCTGCCGTAGAAGCAGTCCCATTATGGATAGAGAATCTTCCTTGGGAAGGACCGGACTTATCACATGCTAGTTGGATAGTCATCGGCCACTCAAATGGGGGTCTGGACACCATCTAAAACATTCAATAAGAAAAATTTAATTATTCGTTCGCTAATTTATACAGGTCAAGGTGCATGGTATCTTGCCACTCACTACCCCGATAGCGTTATTGCCCTGGCGCCCGTGTCGGGATATTCGTCAGTAGAAAGTATGTGCCCGGATATATGACGCAAAAAGCGACTATCTTGCTGATATGGTAGACTATGTACCTTACACCATGTGGCAGGAATCTGAGCCTTTGCTCTTCTCAGTTCTTCAAAAGTCACGCTCCAGTTTCAGACATGAACGGCTGCTGAGCAACCTCGCTGGAATTTCAGTATTACAGCAGCATGGCGCAATTGATGACAATGTCCCGGCATATCACTCTCGCCTCATGCACCAGCTACTAGGAGAAGAACATTGGCCGTCCGAGTACGAGGAACTAGTCGGGAAAAACCATTGGTATGAAGGGGTGATGACATCCCCGGCCCTCTTGAGGTTCTACCATGAACATGCTCGTTCTGGATCTCACTCGACGATCCCCACTTCATTCACATTGACCATACCATCCTGTGGGTATATGTCATCCAAGGGTGGCATTCATGTTGATCAACTACAATCGCCTGATGTGGATGGCCAAATAGAAGTTACCCGAGACATCAATAGTGGAGTGTGGTATCTCAAGACTCGAAACATACATCGTTTTCACCTTTCAGGCATACCTGGCCGTGCAGAACTGCCTACTTCCTTGGTACTTGATGGTGCAAACGACCCCTTCGAGATCAAAAGAGACCAGAACAAACAAACTTGGTTTTTCAAGGATGCACGCGGCAGATGGAATTTGTCCCAAAACCACACCTGGATGAGTTTAGCTCAAAGACATGGGCGTCAGCTTGGTGCAATGGATGCTATTCTATACTCGGAAGGGCCATTCGCAATCGCTTCGTGCTCGCCTGAAGTTGAGCACATCGCACTTCAAACCAGCCGTAATCTTTTGCAATATTTCGGTGCAGATTCATTCTTAACAATTCGATACAACGATACTGTTTCCCGCGCAGCCCACAAAGGCCGACAGCTGATAGACGGCAATATATTGACTCTTGCGTTAGGAAACGATCTACCGCACTCGGAACTCAAGGCATTCCCAATAACTGTGAGTGAGGACCAATTGGTTTTATCTAAGAGACCGCACTATCTTGGCCCTGGACAACATGATTTCTTTGGAGGGGATCAACAACGCATTGACTTCCGCTATGAGTTCGAGGCTGGAATGGGCGCGCTCTTTCTTCGTCCATTGGAGAACGAAAGACTCGAGCTTGTGGTATGGGGGGCAGATATATCCGGCCTGGAACAAGCTGCACGCCTTGTTCCCACACTTACTGGAGTTGGTCAGCCCGATTTTATCATACTGAGTGATGCCTGCCGCTGGAAAGGTCATGCTGGACTTTATGCTGCCGGGCATTTTGATAAATTCTGGCAAGTATCATCGGGTTCCTTTATACGCGCAGATCCACAGCCACATTGGAAATAACCTGACCTAAATAAATCGAGCGTCCTACGCGAGTTTGTTTTTGCTTTTCGTAGTACACTCCTTCGATAGGGTTTTCTTTTCTTGTCTTTTTCTTCTTTTTATAAAGCCAACCTGATGCCACCCGCTAGGTAGTAGGAAATCAGGAGTAGGCACTGAAGGCCCCCTGGGCTTTAGAACGCCAGCAATCTACGGTTGGTCTTTATCCCTACAATTAAGGACAATCATTTCGGTTTTTATTTTTCCGTTTGAAGAATTGATCTTAGCGTGGAGATCCCCCAAAATGAAACTTTTGACAGCTCCCTTCTTGCTGACTCGAATCAGGTGTTCCTTCCTGATTTCCTTTTCAACTTGATCTCACTCCCCCTTCCCTTCCCCTCCCCTTTTTCTCTTTCCCTGGCAGATTCTCCATTGCTACTTCCTAGTCCTTTCATTTCCGGTTCCCGATATCTATCTTTCTGAAACAATATATTTGAATGTTCAAATTTCCGATATCTTCTCTTCTAAATACTACATATCTATCTCGAGGCTCACTCTGCGACGAGATAAGGCCCATCTCTTCACTTATGACCGCATTTTAATTTCTTTCTTGTTCGGTTCATGAACAAGCCTGCTTGAACTTGGATTCTGGAAACTGTGACGTCTCACAACCATCGTGAATTCAGCTTTCTCCTGCTTTCTCTCGATTCTTATTTCTGCTCTTGCAGCACTGGGTCCCTGTACCCATTAAAGCCTGGTTCTGGAATCAATCTGTGCAAAATGTCTTTATTTTCAACAGGGTCCCCAAATGTTAGCCACAAGAATGCCGAGGGAATAATGCCTTTGACCGATGAAAGCATTGAATCGAGCATCCACGAGAGAAGCTTATCATTTGACTGCGAAGGATCGGTGAGTTGTTGCAAAAACGCTAGTCATGGTTGTCGGAGCCTGAGTTGACCCAATTCTTTACTCGCAGAGCAAGAAGAGCTTGGCCGGCTCCGGCGGCCGCCTTGAACCCTTGTTGTCTTGCAAACTGGGAAACTTCAAACCCGTGGCTTGTGAAGCTGGAGATAACCCCTCAAACAAGGTCAGACTCTTGCAAAAGCCCAGAACTTCAGCATGACTTACAATCCTAGAAGCAGAAGTTGGACCATTTGAATACCAACATAGTCCCCGAGGCTTCTGAAATGGAGAAACTGCTTGCCAAACTTTCTCCCAGGCCCCAGTCGACAGGCGTCAAATCTTTTGTGGACTTAGAAGCTCTCGCCAAGAAACCTGAGCAGCAAAATTGCTCCGACGGGGAAAAGCGTGTTTTCACAGGCAGTAGCGAAATTCCAGAGAGCTATGTAGATGCCACCGAGCTTGTTAGCATGTTGCCCAGCACTCCCACACTCAAGCCGTTTGATATTTCTACTTTAATAGACCCCGCTGAACCAGATATGACACAGACAGGGGCCTCGGAAGTATTTCGCTTGAAGCAAGAACTGCTTGCTGCCAACTCGAAGATCGCCCTGCAAGAACAAGAGCTGGCTCAAACCCGTGTGATCAAACATACTTTGGATCAAGCCCTTGGCCCTCCTTCTGAAGCGGACTTCAATGGTCGTGAAGTGACCGAGCAGACGATCAGTCATTTACAAAACGCGTTCAACGCAACCAGTCCACCGTTCAACCAATTGCTGGATGGGTGGACTGGACAAGATGACTCTCAATCGGATATCTCGGATGCTCTTTCCGCTGGAGCATACAGTAGTAGAGCTCAAAGATTCTGGATTTCCCCAACTCAACATTCGTTTAGCATAGGATCCAATGCCTCAAATCCCAACAAATCTTACGGGGATGCCTTGCCAGTTCCGAGCCAGGAACCAAGCAGACTATGGGGCACGTCAATCCACACCCCCAACATTGCTGGACACGCTTCTCTTCAATCCCACCGGGTGTTCTCCAGCAGCTCATCCGGGCCCAATAATTTTGATACACGACTTCCCGGGGAGCAGGCTCGATACCTTCAGGGACCAGGTCTCGGGTCACGTAGGCCCGTTTCCCAATCCAACCGTGGTGGATCTTGCTTCCCAGCGCAGAACTCTCCCTGGGGCACATTCACGAATGGCTCTCCAAACAATCCTGCTCCTAGGTCACCACCCGGCCGACATGGAAATACTTATCAGCAAGTCGGCTTGTATCCAGTTCCCTCGTATCATCAACAACCGGCTGGGACTCCGCTTTCCCCAACGGCGGCTGAGTTCACTTCGGCCACGAACACGGGTGCTGTACCATGGACATCCTCACCGGTGAGTCTTGGTAGAATCTGATCCATTTGTGTCTCCCTTTTCTGTGCATGGTAACTTAGACATTTTAGGTTGGAGGGATGCCCGCCCATACTTACGTTTCCCCCTTGGAGCCCCTGAATTATCGACGGCTTTTGGACAAAAATGTTTCCTGCGATTGGAGATATATTGTGGATAAGATTGTTTGCAATAACGACCAGCAAGCCTCTATTTTTCTTCAACAAAAACTCAAAGTTGGAACAGTGGAGCAAAAGTACGAGATTATAGAGGCCATCGTACACCAGGCTTATCCCCTCATGATCAACCGTTTCGGGAACTTCCTAGTTCAGCGATGCTTTGAACACGGAACCCCAGAGCAAATAATCGCCATCGCTAATGCAATCAAAGGCAATACGCTAAGCCTTAGCATGGATCCATTTGGATGCCATGTTATCCAAAAGGCGTTTGACTGCGTACCTGAGGAGCCAAAAGCCATGATGGTCCATGAACTTTTGCGCAGAATTCCTGAAACAGTAATCCACCGATACGCTTGTCATGTCTGGCAGAAGCTTTTTGAATTGCGTTGGAGCGGTGAGCCTCCACAAATCATGGCCAAAGTCAATGATGCACTGCGTGGGATGTGGCATGAAGTTGCTCTCGGAGAAACTGGAAGTCTTGTGGTCCAGAACATCTTTGAAAATTGTGTAGAGGATGAAAAGGTACAGTTACTCTCAAGATTCCCTCATTTAATTTTTCATATAATAACCAATATACTGACCCTTACAAAGCGCCCAGCAATTGAAGAAGTGCTTGCGAAAATTGATATACTTGCTCATGGACAGTTCGGAAACTGGTGCATTCAGCACATATGTGAGCATGGTGCACCTCACGACAAAAACCGTGCTGTTGAGCACATTGTTCTCTGGGCGGTTGATTACAGCATGGATCAATTCGCGTCAAAGATTGTAGAGAAATGTCTGAAGATAGGGGGCTCTGAGTTCTTGGATCGTTATCTTGCCCGAGTATGCACCGGACGTATCGATCGACCGAGAATGCCTTTGATTGACGGTAGGTTCAAAAAACCCTGGTCTCGTGTCTCTCTGGTATACTAAGATGATACAGTTGCCGGTGATCAGTATGGGAACTATCTCATTCAATGGATTTTAATGAATGCTGCACCTCATCACCGTGAGCTGGTAGCAAGTCATATAAGGTATCCAAAAGTGCTTTTCCTTTGAACTTTCTTTCTTTGCTATTTCGAAATGGGAATGACACTCTGAAACAACCCCTTACCTCCAAGCCCATGCTGGTTTTCTAATCATGGGCACAGGAAGCACATGGTCTCACTCCGCGGATCGAAATTCGGCTCACGCGTAGCCATGTTATGCTGCAACCCATCTCATGCAACACGCCCCGGGCCAGGCGCGGGCATACAGATAGGCCGATTCAACAACTTTGGCGACGACCGCTTCCAGGTGCCAGGACAACATGGAGCACGCTTTGGTCGCGGAAATCAATGGAACCCCGGTTATCCACCTTTCCGCTAAGGAAGGCTATGGAAAACTCGTTCTGCCTTCTAAGAATGCCTTCTAAGAAACGAATTAATTGTCTTTTACAAATCAGACTTCACGGTTTTTTATACCTGGACCTTGGACGAGCGGTGTTCCAATGCCAGCATGCATAGCATGACATTCTCTTTCTCTCTATTTAAAATTTCGAGCGCGAACATGATCTCTCACTCTATCTATGCCATGGATTATTCTGAGCTCTGCCTTTTTCAACAAGGGTTGGGAGAGTACGAAGATGTTAGAATGTGCGTTGGTGAGTGAAGGACAAGAGCTATCAGTGGCTATCACCTTGTGTCGACTTATTAACAGGCAATTTATATCTTGCTAGGATGGTACAGATTTTACAAGAGTACAGACAGAGTTACAAGTGTGGGTTGTTTATGGAGAAGCTTTGGTTTACAGAGACAGTACTACGTGTCACGAGTCTACCTATCGATGACCATCTTTTATGTCCCATCTCTGACCGATTCCTAACCTGTTGATACTATTATTCCCCTTAATACAGCGAAATTAACAGTTTTTATGGAGCTTCTCGAGGCCTGTACAAGGAAGAGATCTCACTCCATACTTTTCTCCGTCACGCTCTCAAAGCCACAGCCGTCCCGAGTCATCACAACCTCGCCTCAATGCACAAGAGACATGGGGGAAATCATTCGCCCTTGTACATCGTGCAAATCGTGAGTTTCACTGGCTCTCCTTTTCCCACGGCTTGCGTCTCTTTGGCTTGGTACTCGGGGTATCATGGCCCATTAAGACGGTGTCTGGAATTTGCTGGATACCAGGAATCGGTTGGCCGGATGTGATGAGATCGACTATATGTGCAAACGAGGAGGGATACGAAGGGTCCCCCTGTGTATGTGTCGATTCCTGGTTTGTGCGAGGATTTATTTGCTCGGACATGGCCTTAATCTCACATGAACCTGGAGATCTTGTTGAAGGCGACGACCCTTGTAGCCAAGCCTTATAATCTTGGAAATCCAACGGCTCCGCAAGCCTCTCTTTTCTGGATAAGAAGAGAAGGGAGTATTAACGCTGTAAGCCCTTCACCCGTGGGATTGTATGAAAAGGCCTACCTTGAATAGTAAAAACATTTTGCTTGTAGGACTAGGTCATCTTCGCGGAGGAGTTCCGTTTCAGTCACAGGAACATCAGGGTGACCGAGTATCACCGATAAGCCTTGAGAAAATTCAGGATCATCGCTAAACCGGTACGAGCCCAGTTTCTCAAATTGCTCAATTGCCGAAGGTTGGAACCTCAGCACCGTGTCCTCGTGCGCCGGAGTACAGCCTAGAGGTTGACTTGACGGGGATTGTGAGAGCGGCTGAGAGTCCATAGAGTGACGCTAAAGATAAGCTTGAAGGACAAACATGCAAGTCAAAAGGCGGGACGGCAAGATGCGATTGCTGAATGGAATCGACTTTTGATTGCGGCATGAATTGCTTCCTTGGTCGGTTGCAGTGGTTGTGTACGGAGTAGAGGTTCAAGATCGCAAGGAAATAAACTCACAGCCGAGGCCGAGTCAACTGACGTATGTGGGGAACTAGTTCTGACAAAGGCAAAACGTGCGGGGTGTGCGGGCGGGTCGAGACTCGAGAGGGCTTCATAAGAGGCGCGTGATCAGGACCCATCATCGTATCATTTTTCATTTTTCTCGCGTACGTATACATACATAAAGGCCTCAAACCTTATGATTTCTCGTTACTATGCTGAGGTGTCCATTGTATCTAGACTAGACCCTTCCTTAGGGAGATCATCATTGGCCGAATTGGTCGTCCGACTTTGACATCCTGGACAATTGTGCACGACCTCATGGGCAAAGAGGTCGCAGTCGATGCAAAAATGATTCCTACAAACAGTGCATTCGTAGCGACTGCTTATGCTCATTCCCTTGTTCTGACTCTCCGCTACTTGTAGTTGTTCCTCGGAAGGTACAGGAGGGAAGGGTACGCCACAAGCGAAGCATACAGAACTGAGCGAAGCTCGATACCATGGAACCTCGACCCAATTTATTAGAGGGAAGAGGTGGTGATATGACCGAGCGAGATGTGTTGACAGAATTAAAGTGAGGCTGCACGTGGGGCACTCGGCAGGGAGACCGCATACTTTGCTGTTGCATCGTGAGCATAGATAGCCTCCACAAGAAGGCTTCGAATGGCACGCGCATAGAGACGGGTATGTTTCAACAGTACGAGAAGGGAACCCCATCAAGAGGAGCGAGCTTGTGGACTGCTTTTGGGAATATGTTACGGGCGGCGTCGTAACATCCATCATCAATTCCCGGAAATGTTGCTCGTCGAGTGCAATGCCATACGTCGAGTCGTCGCCGCCATTGGTTTTCACGCAGAGTTCGCGGCAGATGGCAACCTGGGCGGCCAGGCCGACAATACCGACCCGTATATAATCATTGATGAGGGTGTTTGTTGTTTCATGGATATCGCCTGGATCGGAGGAAAGGAGGGAGCCGAATATGAGGAGAATCTCGCGAGTACCGTGACTTGGAGTGTGACTTCAAAAGTAGAACCGACACATTAGTCTGCATTTAACGTTGATGTTGACGCCGATCAAGGGGCGAGACGTACAAAAGAGCACCGCGAGCCATTTCAAGCCCATTTTGAATGCTAGGAAGACCTTTCGGATCCTGATCCCTTAGAGCTTGTATCGAACTGATGTGCTCCGTAGGGTTTCCACTCATGTCACTTATGCGAGTAGCAAGACCGTCGCGCAGACCGAGGACGGCAAGCTGTGAGATTGGATTTTGTTCAAAGAACTCCTTGACGAACTCTTGCGCGTACCGGAGCGTAAGAAGATATCGCGTCGGTCGGAGATCCTTTTCCATCATAGACTGCGATAGGTCGAGGATCAAAACCAGGTGGCGGATGATGCCTCGTTGTAGCGGCGTCGTGTCCCTCAAAAGCCTGCAAGCAAGAAATAAACAAAGGGAAAGCAAGAGAATCCAGCCTCATTGATCGAATGGAGAGGCAGTCTTCTTGTACTGCTAGACATCAGGGCAATTTTTTGTCCTCTCCCGCAAAGCTTACCTCTTCCTTTTTCCAGCTTCAAGAAGTCCGTCGACAGCCGAGCTGATTGTGCCATCTGCGCTCTCCACCAAGGACTCCCAGGTCCGGGAGACTTCCCATTCCGCGCCTCCACGCTGTCTCTTTCTCTTTGGGCGAGGTGCCGTATCCCCTCGCGATCCATGATGAAGGTTACCCTCGTTCTCGTCCTCGGAAACCTCACCAAGATACTCTTCGTCAGAATCTGCCATGACGGTGATAGTTTGAAAGAGAGGGATGGATGAGGCAGATTAGGTGTTCATCAAGTAGTTATGAGATATGGGTAGTTGATAAAATGAACCTTCACAGGGTCCCGGCAGAAACCAGCCGCAAAAGGGTCCAAGCTCCTCCCTCTCCCGCGGGCGATCTCTGGCTCTCCCGTTGTCCTCTCTCCGTCCTAGAAAGAATCAAGAATCCCGCCGGCCTGTGTTATCCGAAAGTAGCCGTAGGGAGCCTTTTCAGTAACCCCTGCCCCTCCTACAAACTGTACTGATTGTTCCAGCAGATGTGGGGGAGACGGTGCATCACGTCAACCAAGCGTCCGGGCGTAGCTACTACTATCCGTACTCAGGCATTAATCCGCGGTCCCCCGGCGTCTTTTCTCCGTCGCCCCTCCTCCCCCTCCTTCTCCTCCTCTGCTTTCTTTTCGCGCGCCTCGCCTTCTCCCCGCCGTCCTCCTCTCCCGTCGCGCGCTCGCTCAACTCGCTCGCTCAACCCTTCCGCTGTTCCATACTCGTTTGCTAGACATTGCTCTTCGGAAATACGTGCAATGGCCACAAAAGACAGAGAAATTCTCCCCGACGTGTGAGCAGTCCCAGCGGCCTCTGAGATTGGGGGCTGGGTCCCTGGTTCATACACGGCTACTGACTGGGTTGCAGGGTGACGCCCGTCAATTATCATGTATCCTTGTTTGATCTTGAGCTTGGTGGCTCTTGGGCCTACAAGGGAGCCGTCAAGATAGATGCCAGAGTCACCCGTCCCACCAAGGAGATTGTACTGAACTCCAAAGAGATCGAGGTTCAGAATGTGGAGGTCTTGGGAAAAGATGGTTCGTAATGGTCGTTTTCCATTTCGGCGAGGGTATCACTTTACTGACCCCGCTCTAGGAGCCAAACTGGCACTGGCATCCGATATCTCGTATGACAAAAAGTCGGAACGTGTGGTTTTCAAGTTCCCAAATGAACTCACCCCTTCCGACATCGTGTTGTCTATCACCTTCACAGGCATTATGAACAGTGCCATGGCTGGCTTCTACCGATCCAAATACAAGCCGGTGGCAGAGCCGGGTGCCGATACCCCCAAGGAAGGCGATTTCTACTATATGTTAAGCACCCAGTTCGAATCGTGCGATGCACGTAGGGCCTTTCCTTGCTTTGACGAGCCAAACTTGAAAGCTACCTTTGATTTCGAGATCGAGATCCCCACGGGACAGACAGCTCTTAGCAACATGCCCGTTGTGTCCGAGAGGGAGGGTAGCCGTCCTAACCTCAAGTTTGTTTCGTTCGAAAAGACCCCTGTGATGAGCACTTATGTGAGTCGATACTGAAAGGTGCCGCCGCCGTCACGGTCAGAGCTAATTACTTCAACAAAGCTTCTTGCCTGGGCCGTCGGGGACTTCGAATACGTTGAAGCCATGACGCAACGCCAGTACAAGGGAAAAAGCATCCCTGTTCGTGTTTACACGACGAGGGGTCTTAAAGATCAGGCTCGGTTTGCTCTAGAGTGTGCTCACCGCACTGTGGACTATTTCTCTGAAGTCTTTGAGATTGAGTATCCTTTGCCCAAGGCGGATCTACTTGCTGTTCATGAATTCGTGAGTGGCTCTATTGCATTCTTGATCCGATGAATACTTATCTTTCTCAGGCCATGGGTGCCATGGAGAACTGGGGACTGGTGACGTATCGCACTACTGCCGTCCTGTTTGACGAAGGAAAGTCTGATACGCGGTACAAGAATCGCATTGCTTACGTTGTGGCACACGGTTAGTCCAGTCCGCCAAAGCTGCTCTGCTCGTTCCTGGTTTTTACTCACCGCTATTGATTCAGAGCTGGCTCACCAATGGTTCGGTAACCTGGTGACAATGGATTGGTGGAATGAATTATGGCTCAATGAGGGATTCGCCACCTGGGTCGGCTGGCTGGCTGTCGATCATTTTTACCCTGGTAACGCCCAACGTCCTTTGAAGCTTGAATTTGCTCCATCTAATCACATGTACAGAATGGAATATATGGTCACAGTTTGTCGTACGAAATTCCCGAGGTAACATCGACATTTCCTTATGAGAAACTAATAGGTACGCAGGCTGAAGGTGTACAACAAGCATTCCACCTCGACTCACTACGTGCCTCTCACCCAATAGAGGTCCCTGTGAAGAATGCCCTGGAGGTGGACCAGATTTTCGATCATATTAGCTACCTCAAAGGAAGTTCCGTGATCAGAATGCTGAGTGATCATCTTGGTCGGGAGACATTCCTTCGAGGAGTGGCCCTATATCTCAAGGCCCATGCATACGGTAAATCAATGTTATGAGGGTAAATCCAAACGAGATTGGTTTATTAACAAGATTTAATCCGTAGGCAATGCTACCACCAATGACCTTTGGTCGGCCCTCAGCAAAGCTTCCAATCAGGACGTTAATAGCTTCATGGTACGTCTCATGTCGTTAGTCTTTGCTATCGTTGCCTTCTAACATTGTGGTGAAGGACCCTTGGATCAGAAAAATCGGATTCCCGGTCGTTACCGTTGCGGAAGAACCAGGACAGATAAGTATCCGCCAGAATCGCTTTCTTTCATCGGGAGACGCGAAACCAGAGGAGGATGAGACAACGTGGTGGATTCCACTTGGGGTCAAGTCAGGCCCAAAAATGGAAGATGTAAACTCGGATGCTCTCACCTCCAAGGCTGCCACCGTTCAGGGTGTTGGACAGGATACATTTTACAAGATCAACAAGGACCTCTCAGGCTTTTTCAGAACCAATTACCCGGCAGATCGACTATCAAAACTAGGAAAGTCTCTGGGGCTGTTGAGTACTGAAGATAAGATCGGCCTGATCGGCGATGCCGCTGCCCTTGCTACATCTGGAGAGGGCACGACCGCAGCTCTATTGGCTCTCCTTGAAGGATTCAAGGAGGAAACCAATTACCTGTTAGTTCCCCTCCCTTGGCCGGAAATTACATTTACGCAGAATGCGTCCAGAGTGAAAACTGACATATTCTAAGGGTTTGGTCTCAAATTTCCTCGTCCCTCGCCAATTTACGCTCGGTCTTTGCGCAAAATGAACTGGTGGCCAAGGGACTGAAGAGGTTCACCCTCGGATTGGTATCTCCCGCAGTCGAACGGATTGGGTGGGAATTTGGACCAAATGAAGACTATCTCACTGTTCAGCTCCGGAAGCTTCTGATTGGAATGGCTGGCGTTGCAGGCCATGAGAGGTATGTTAAGTTACTCATCCATACCTCTTCAGATGACTCACGCAACTCAGAATTATCGCGGAGGCTAAACGACGCTTCCAACTCTGGGCCAAGGGAGAAGACAAGAGCGCTATCCACACCAATTTGCGCTCGGCAATCTTTGGCATTGCGATTTCGGAAGGTGGCCGGGACGAGTACATGTCAGTCAAAGAAGAATATCTTCAGACCGACTCCGTCGATGGCAAAGAAATCTGTCTAGCGGCACTTGGACGGACTACAAGCGCGGAGCTCGTCGAGGACTATCTGAATTTCGTGTTTTCCGACAAGGTGGCCATCCAAGATGTACACAACGGCGCCGTTTCCCTGGCGGCAAACTCCAAGGCCCGGCACCTTCTTTGGCAATACATGAGAAACAACTGGGAAATGGTCGAGTCTCAACTGTCAGCAAATAACGTTGTATTCGAGCGCTTTGTACGGATGGGGCTATCGAAATTTGCAGACCACCAGATTGGTTCTGACATCACTTCATTCTTCGAGAAGCAGGACACGAGTGTTTATGACCGCGCATTGGTGATTGTTTCGGATAGCATCCGTACGAATGCGCGCTACAAGGGAAGGGACGAGGCACTGATTTTGGAGTGGCTTCAAGCTCATAAATACGCCTGATGCTCGGCGGAATATCTTGCTCGATAGGCTACCTAGAGTTGCCTCTTGACACACCCAATTACCTCAGGTCTCTCTCTTTCTCTCGAGCTTCCATTGTTAGCACAGATTTCCACGCAGTATCATTTGACAAGGTCAGAGTACCCATGACCGCGTCATGTACCTGGTATAAACTATTGCCTACTGAGTAGGACTGTTCTGCACACGAGAAAAGAATTACCTTTGTAAACTTCGAGTCAACCTAATTAATAAGATAACTAACTAGTTATTTTGCCGATAATTACCTACTTGTTCCCCAGCATAGTTAACTCGAACGGGAGAGTAACGGAGAAAGAAGCTGGAAGAAGGCGGTGAAACAAAGGGACTGCGTCCGTCAAGGGATACATAACTACAGGTACGGTAAGGTCCTCTACACCGTACAATACAGAAGTGTACGTACTCAAAAGGGCACTAGGCTCGATCAGGGGGTCCCGGGGTGAACGTGAAACGGTCACAGGCGTAACCACCGCCCTTACTAAGAAGTGCTGGAACCTGCACGCTGGGTTCGCCTGCTCTCCTGCACTCAAGCAACGCATCCGCCATTTCAAGACTCCAGCCAGTTTCCATCGAAGTAGACAGACACAACCAGTCTCCCTACCTTCAGATCCTCGTTCAACTTCAGCTCAAATCAGCGAATACACTCCGTCACTTTTGGCTTCTTTTGCTGTCCGACGTCCCTAAATACTCTGCCGTTTTCAACAGATCAGCATCCCTACTCCGATCATCATGAATCCCGAGTGGTAAGTCTTCTTTCTGCTACCCTGCGTTTACGTACGGCCTCCCGAATGCCTTCTTATTGTTCATTTCCTGCGGAGAATGGGCTGTTCGGAATCTTGGAGAGACTCATTTGCTGATTTCACCGGTTGACTAGAGTACTCCCCCCCCTCCTCCACGACCCTCTATCTCTTCGGCGGACAACAAACACATCACACTCCCGTGACTTTGCTCCCTGACAAGTTATACAGATACGACTATCTGTTTAAGCTGCTGCTTATCGGTGATTCCGGTGTCGGAAAGTCTTGCTTGCTCCTCCGATTTGCCGATGACACCTACACGGAAAGTTATATCTCTACCATCGGTGTCGATTTCGTATGTCCCTTCCCCTCTACTTACCTCCTTGCCTATGATGAGCCCACGTTGATATTGACTGTTCCGTGACAGAAAATCCGGACCATCGAACTTGATGGCAAGACCGTGAAACTCCAGATTGTAGGAATCCCGTTACCCGAAGAGGGATCTACTTGATAGCTGACGGAGAGCCTAGTGGGATACTGCTGGCCAAGAGCGGTTCCGAACTATCACCTCGTCCTACTACCGCGGGGCCCACGGAATCTGTGTCGTATACGACGTGACTGACATGGACTCCTTCAACAACGTAAAACAGTGGCTTCAGGAAATTGACCGCTATGCCACTGAAGGCGTCAACAAGCTTCTTGTGGGCAACAAGAGCGATATGGAGGACAAGAAGGTTGTGGAATACACTGTGGCAAAGGTGCGTCGTTACCCCCTTCCCGTCATACTTTTTGAAAATATATGCTTTCTTCAATGACAATGGCAAAGCGCTGACCTGGGATGTCGTTGCAGGAATTTGCCGATAGTCTAGGAATCCCGTTCCTGGAGACCTCCGCCAAAAACGCTTCGAATGTTGAACAGGCTTTCTTGACGATGGCAAGACAGATCAAGGAACGCATGGGCACTGCCACCGTCAACAACAAGCCTACCGTGCAGGTTGGGCAAGGCCAGGGTGTTCAATCTGGATCCGGAGGTGGTTGCTGCTAAGTTCTTGTTAATCTGAGCTATGTAAGGGTGCAATCCATCGAAGGTGTGTAAGCTCACCGCCAGGGTAATGGCTGATTTGCTAGCTCCCTTTGGTCAAATTGCATTGTACGAAACCCGATATGGCAAGGATGATATCTACGAATTGCTTCAGATCTGGGATGATGATCGGTGATGAGCACAAATGCTTCACCCTGCTTAGACGGCTTGTTGATTTTGTCTTAATATCGCGTACAACCGTGGTGCTACCTATTTTCATTTTCTCTATGTTTCTCTTTTCCTTTGTCTTGCTCCTCTTTTCTTACTGCCTCTTTATCACTGGTTTCTTAATTTTTTTTTCCGTGTTGCGCTTCAATATCTTGTCTTTGTTCTTTTTTTTTTTCCCTCTTCATTTCTAAACAGCATCCTCGATTTAGTTTTCTCCGATAATATTGTTTTCGCGAGTTCATCTTAACTGGTGGGACTTCCTGCGTATACCTTACCCTGGTTAAGTAATGGAGAAAAACATGACTATCGCCGACATGCTGATCTGGTGATGTATTTAGCACTAGTTCATGAATTTTACTTCGGTTTCATTTGTGCCATTCCATGGACAAGGGGGTGTAAACAAAACGCATGTACATACCTACATACAGGTAGGTAGGTAGGTTCCTTGGCTCTGAAAACTTGAAACGCTGAGAAGGCGAGCCGATAATACACCAGATGTCTTATCGGGCACTCACATGATACCGATCATGACTATCACATGTGTCAAGTCACGTTACGTATATACATACATACATACATACATACAGTACGTAGGTAGCAGGTTGAATCATCTACATACCTGCAGAGGCATTGGATCTTACCTATTAGGTACCATTTCAAGTTCCATGTACGTACAGTACATGCAACATAGGTACCTAGTTATGTATGTACATACTTACTTCCACTGTATAGTACAGAACACCTACAGAGCCCTGGGGTTGTTACCTGTAATGAAGTAGGTATAAGATACTATACTGTACAGTGCTTACGAAGTACTGTATATACAATACATTGTACCGAACACCTTACTTCCTGTTGCACGGAAGTGTCCTGAATGTACTTCTGGTCAGTGAAAGTGCGCGCTTGAAGTACTCCGTAAACATATCTGGCCGGGAGCTAACTACTAACTAACTAACTAACTAATACAAAACAGCTGCTTTATTAAGTTATTAACCCACCCAGGCGCAGTGCTGGTTGGGGAACGAGGAGCCTATCTAACTGCAAAGGGCCTAAGTTTTGCATTCTTATCCATACATCATCAGCCGAGGCACAGGCTTCGGTAAACGTCATGAAAATCGTCGCCCGCTTGCCAAAGCCGAATCATTCTCGTACCCCGAGTGCCCAAGCAGATTTGGCCGACTCAAGTTACCCCTTTTTATCTTCCTTTCTCTTCTCTTCGCATTTCGCAGTATTCTCCTGCTTTAATGCAAAGTGATTCATTCCCAAAACACGCTATCTTCGAGCCTTGGTTTCTACCCCTTCAACTTCGTTCCTAAGAACAACGAATCCCGGCATAGATAAACGACAGCTCGCTAGGGCATCTCAATACCTGTTTCTAAATTGTTCTGTTTAACATGTCTCAGTCGAAGATTGACGGCGCGAATAAGGTAGCTGTGGCATCGGCTGCAGCGCAACAAAGCGATAACATAGCGCATGCATTGGCTGGCGCTGGTGGGGGAATACTTTCTATGATCTTGACGTGCGCCCTCCATCACCAGATATCTTGACCTCGGAATACTGCTAACATGGATTATCTTGTAGGTACCCTCTTATCACGCTTTCAACCCGAGCACAAGTCGAATCCAAGCGAGCTCACTCTACAACTGCCGATGCTATTCGCCGCATTGTCCAACGGGAGGGTGTTAGTGGACTCTACTCTGGTCTTGAATCTGCGCTCTTTGGCATAAGCGTCACCAACTTCGTATACTACTACTGGTACGAGTGGACACGTTCAGCTTTTGAGAAGGCGGCAGTGAAGAGCGGTCGCGCCGCTAAAAAGCTCTCAACCATTGAGTCAATGATCGCAGGAGCAATTGCTGGAAGTGCAACGGTGCTCCTCACCAACCCAATCTGGGTAGTAAACACCCGAATGACGGCTCGCAAGTCTGATTTAGACGAGCAGGCGATACCCGGTGCTCCTTCCAAGAGATCGCAGGCTTCTACTATTGCCACTTTGATAAGCCTGCTACGAGAAGAGGGTCCGAAGGCTCTCTTTGCCGGCGTTCTTCCGGCACTTATCCTTGTTATAAACCCGATCTTGCAATACACCATTTTCGAGCAGTTGAAAAATATGGTGGAGCGTCGGAGGCGCATGACGCCGAAGGACGCCTTCTATTTGGGTGCTCTTGGCAAGATTCTGGCAACCTCCTTAACCTACCCCTACATTACAGTCAAAAGTCGGATGCACGTTGCCAGTAAGGATGGTCCCAATGAAAGTCTGAATGGAAGCGTCAAGAAGATCATCAAAGAGGAGGGTTACATGGGATTGTATAAAGGTGAGTGGACACCTGTTCTACGACTCTGAGTAAGACCCTGGCTGACTCTAGGCTTTTCTTGCAGGGATTGGACCAAAAGTGACGCAGAGTGCTATCACTGCAGCATTCTTGTTTGCGTTCAAAGATGTCCTCTACGAAGCTATGGTATCCGTCCGGAAGAGAGGTAAAGTTTCCCGGTAGAATCGCTCAACATTTAAACCTCCGGGCTACATTCCATCATCCCACGACAAGTTTCAGAGTGAACCATTCACAACTATCCGGTTGAGGTTATGCATTCCTTTTTTTTCTTTGCGAAGTCAATGTCGGAAACTTTGCGAATATGTATATTTTTTTCAGTTTACCACTCTGTACAGTACCTTGTACTGTCAGTTATTGCTTTCCATTGACCACTACATCCTAGAATGAATGTCTCAAGACAACTGCTACTCTTGGCCCTTACCTATGACGCAGAAGCTTCCGGTTACTAGACCTGGACTATCCCCAAATGACTAAACTTTCTATGGAAGGCTTTAACACGGATTATGAAGGAAATCGTAAACTGAGAATATAAAAATTTAATTGAAGTATACCGAAAGAGATATAATATTTATTTCTTACATCGACGGGCTCGTATATAAAATTGACAGTAGAATACATTGAATCAAATGTTGCGGAAAGGCGGTGGGTGCACGCGGAGAAGCAGCTGATATAAGCAGGCGGGCGGCATTGGACCGCCTACTGCTTCAGGCAATAAGTACCTGACGCAATTATAGCCGGAACACGTCTTGAGGATCGCGATTCACGCGTCGTGGTTGCCAAGCAACTTCTATACTGGCCGGATCCTCACATTCACCTCTATCACCTTCACAGCTACTGTTTACCTGAATCCTTTTTTCAGAACTTATAGGCTTACCACCAAAGTATCCAACTACAGCTTGTTACCTAGCTAAGTTGGAATTCCGTGTGAGTTAGACTGGACGGCCGTTCAAGAATTCAACCTAACTTTTGAAATGATCAATAAGATTGGTTCCTTCCGGCACCTCTCTGTTCCTATGCTCTCACCTCCCCGTCACTGAGAACTGAACTCTGGCGCAATTTCTTTATAGGTTCATTACTAAGAAATTGAGTGTGTGCTCTCAAAGAGATGCCATCATCGCCTTGAATTCGTCCTACTTCTCAAGCAGCTCTAACATTAGCCACCATTCAAATTCTCCCTTCCCTTTGGAAATGGCACCTGTGCTCGTCACTCCATGCTCCAGGCCTATTCTATGATTGTTGATCAACTAATACTGGGGTATGGATCATCCAACCTTGCCCCCATTTGAGATTTGTCAGCCAATTGATTAGAGTCAGGTGTAACGTCAAGACGTGGAAACAATTCAATAATACTTTTAGACGCCTTTTTTTTTAAAAAAAAAAAAAGATCTGGTATGTACAGTTCTCTCATTACTTCCTAGTTTGTTTGACATAATGCTAACGCTTAGATTTCACCCAGATCTTGCTTACACTCTCTGTGATGAAATAAGGCCTCTTCTCATGTTTGTCTGAGCACGAACATAGGCAACCAGTTCCCATATGCCAATGAGCATGTCCCAAGAACATTCAAATATGAGAAACCGAGGCTTTGGCTTAGGACCCTCACATCACCTTGGGCAAATTGAATCTGAAAGTACCTCGATAATTGAGGAGGCTAAGAATCTATTATCTCAATTCATGAAGCACTCATCCCATAAGAACCATGAGTCTCAGAATGATGACACCGGTGGTGGCTCAGAAGGCTGTGTGGTCTCGCATAATACATTTGATCCTTTGGAGAAGAAAGACTCTGGTTCTCCCATTCCACGACAAACAATATGTGCAAATGCTGAGAACTTGACGCCGGAGGGGAAGCCGAGAAATTACAACGCCTTGGTTCAACAATCGAGGCCCAAAGAGGTCTCAAAACACCCAGTGTGTCGCCCTGAGCGCCAGCTTTCTACACACCCAAATTCCTCGAGGGAAAATTTGAAAGTTAGCCATGAGCGCGCAACTGCTCTACCTAGACGTGACCGAAAGCGCTCCTTCTCACCAAAGCAGACTTCCAAATCGGACTTGGAGATAAACCAGGGGAGACACAAAACAACAGGAACGCGGCGCTCCGGTCGATCTAAATCTGGGCCCACCAATTATTATGAGCCAATGCGTCTATCTGATCTTGATTCCGAGGAAGAATCAGATCATTGTCAAGTCCCACCATCGATACCAGTTTCGCCATTCAGGGCGTTTGACAAGGATTCCAAGTCCCCGGATCACACGCACACAATCTTCTCTTCGCAAGGACTGCAAATCGTGAAGTCGCGCTTTAAAATCATGACTGAGCTTCAGGACTTGGAGCAGGCATGCTACTCTCCAGAAGTGAATCCTGCAAAGTATGCTCGAAGGTTTATCAAGGGCCCTGGGACCGTTCTCCACGTTGATTTTGGTGAAGATGAAATGGTATCCGTGTTAGAGCTGATATCACTTTACGGCTTACAGAGGACTGCAAACTCAGAAATATCACTCGTCGACCAGATCATACAAGCTCTGTCTAGCTGTGCAGTATCTGACGATATTACTCGGAAATTGTCGAGGATATACAAACTCTCCCACGTGCTCTCTAGCCAAGGAGTTCATGGCGACAGCACGTCGATTCTGAAACTGTTGCAATCCCCGGGAAAGAAGGAGGCCAAAAGCCTAATTGCAGAAGTTCTAGAGCAAGAAGAACAAAACCGTGGCGGTCAGTGTGGATACCGGGTTGAGGAAATTCACAGATTGGCCGCATGTCTACAGTGTGCTTCGAGAATAGACCGGCGTCACTATAGGGACATTAATGCGTTCCTCAAAGATGCTAAAACCGGGTGCCTCTCGTCAGTTCCATGTGTTGTGAAGGCCGTCGCATCCCCCGACAATCTTTCGCCAGACGGCAGGCGTCCTCGGGGCTCTCAAAGGTTTGCCCAGTTATTGCAAAGTAGAGAACTGGGATGCAGCGTGAACAGAAAAATCAGCTCTGACGTTGCAAGCAATTTCAGACTCTGCAAGAAATGGAAAGGGGCTTCGAATGATGTGGTAGCGATGGCGTGGTCCCCCGACGGAACAAGATTTGCAGCCGGTGCCACAGCACAGTGCGATGAGCACAATATGGAATATAACCGAAGAAATAACCTATTACTCGGTGATTTGACTCGAAGTCGCTTGGAAGAACTCCCCGACCATTGCATCTCTCGACCGGCTGGGGGACGTGCAAATAGAGCAATGACTGACACTCAGCTTTTCATGAGCGTCACGGCTGTGCAATGGTTCCAAGACTTTCTGTTTACAGGAAGTTATGATAATACGGTTAAGTTGTGGAATTTGGCCGGGGGGAAAGCGTCATGTTATAAAACCCTCCGACATGATGCCAAAGTGCTCGTCATGGCTCGTTCGACCTTTGAACCTAATCTGCTCGCCACTGGAACGCATGCCATTGGATTGTGGAATGTCAAGGAGTCTACATACACTTCTCTTGGGCTTTCGGAACATGTCAGTAAGAAGGGCATTGAACTAGTGCCGACATCTTTAGCATGGGGAACTGTTCCCTCCACTAAGAACATGCTGCTTGCTGGCTTGGCTGAAAGTGACGATGGGATCCCACAAAATGGTCATCTTGCAGTCTGGCGTGTTGGGGAAGGGGAGGCCATTCCTGTGCAGTATTCGCCTAACTCCCAAAACATCTTCGACATCAAGTGGCATCCGACCTCGGAAGCTTTTGTCACGGGGAGCTCCACGGGGCTAAGAAACATCGGGTCCGTCGTCCGCCACTACGAGCCTCTCAAAACGAGAAGGGGGGTTTACGAGTTTGATTGTCCCGCCCTAGATATCAACGAGGTTACGTTCTGCCCTGTCAACTCCAATTATGTGACAGCCAGCTGTACCGATGGCAATACGTATGTTTGGGATTATCGCAAAAACAACGATTTTGTCCTCAAGCTGCCGCATGGCGGGCCCCTTAATCAAACAGACGAGACCCTCACTAGGGAGCAAGCCGATGTGGGCGTGACCGTGGCATTGTGGGGAAATGGAGTCGACCAATTTTACACTGGAGCATCGGACGGTATCCTCAAAAAGTGGAATATCCTTAAATCTCATGAGGATGCACTCGTTGAAGATACAGCTAGTCTGGAAGAAGAAATCACGTGTGCAACCTTTTCAGACGATAAATCAAACCTTTTGGTCGGGGATGCTGCTGGCGGCATTCACGTGTTGTCATCGGGGCCTTTTTTCAACACTGACGAACGGTCATTCACATTCGAAAGTGCTCCTCAACTGGCTTGTGAAGATTACGAGTCAGAACCAGAGTCAGGCCTCAAAGCTGGACGCAATTTGCTATCGTCTGGTCAGCTTTCCTTGCACCCTGTATATGGAGTTGGACAAGGTCCTCACTACACTGGGCCTTTTGCTGCTTGGGCTCGACCCGAAGGAACACCAAGCGAGGATATTGCGGGAACGCAGCTCAGAAGGGAGCTGCAGATTCGTCAGCTTGACGGGATCCCCATCGAGTACCGCAGCGAGCTAGACGACCAATCTAGGAGGGACGTCGAGGCACAGATTCAACTCGCCCATATCCGGAATCTGAGAAAAGGCAAGAATAAGAGAAAGAGGAACGAGTCCGCAAACACCATCAACCGGACTCCCATCATTCATGATTTCATCGATCTGTGCAGCGATGACGAAAACCAGCCTCGGCCTTTGACGGTCCCCTCGGGTGAGCTCAAGCGGCAAGCAAAGACGCGGAGAAGCGAGCCTCTAATTGTTAACATGGAATGTGACATCATCGACCTGACCGGGGATACAGATAGCGAGGAGCTTGCAGACGTTCCACCTGGGATGGAACTCGGCCGTTCTCCCGATCATTTTACATTTGACGAAGTTCGCAGTTTCAAAGACGAGCGTGCCGAAGAACTAGAAGAGGCGCTTGGTGAAGATTTCTGGTGGCCACCAAATCACACTGTTGACCCGAACATTCACGATGATGCTGTTTAGGGGGGAACCCTGCAAGGATATGGGCTCATGCCAGCTCGGTGGCGTAGCGACGATACGCGTGGATGCTGTCTTGTACATACTCTCTACTACTAGATAATATTAGTTAACATACTGCCGAGATGACGGAGCCGACCATCACGTGGACCGGGCACTGCCACGGTGGCTACGCGCACTAACCGGGTTCGTCAGTATGTACTCCCGTAGTTACTCCGGACTAGACTTACGATATATTAGGCAGTCAACTACTCCAGAACAATCTCCCCTCCCATCCTCCCAGACATATCTTCATCTCCGTTTCCAGCACGCGCATTCATCTGATTCGTATTTCAACCCCGAAACCTGTCACCATCTTTGGGGAATCCGGATAAGATCCCTCGCCTCGACTAGAAAAGAACTGATGTCATTCGCCCCGCCTCCTGGGCCTCCGCCTCCATCTGTGCCGGAAGGATGGAAGGCTCAATTTGAGCCCCGGTATGAGCAATGGTAAGACCTTTTGCGAAGTCCAGGAGATCCATATCGGCTTGCTAACGATTATCCAAGGTTTTTTGTAAACCTGCGCACCGGCAAATCCCAATGGGAACGTCCCGAGACCAGTCCCTCGGAAGAAAAGTTGCACGGGGCCCCGAGTGAGCCGCCGCCGTCTTACGATGACTCGGCATCGGGCGGGGATCCCTCTGCAACGGCTCCCAGGGTGGACGAGAAGAAGTCGCTGGGGTCTAATAATCCGTACAACCAAACGGGGCCGGGAAACAGCACTCTGGATAGCGACGCTCGCCTAGCCGCTCGACTACAGGCCGAAGAGGAGGCGCAGGCCCGAGCCAACAGCCCCGGTAACCAAGACCCCGGTGCCGCGGCGGACTACTACGCGGAAGCTTCGCAGCCACTGTCATCAAGCCACCGAGGCTCTGCGGCGTCAACGCCCGTGCAGAACACTGCACCGGAACAGAAGTCGCGCAGTAGAGGGTTCCTGAGCAAGTTGATGGGGAAGTCCTCCGGTGGTGCTGGTGGCAGTGGCGCCGGGTTTGGAAGACCCCCTCCATCCATGCCCTACCAGCAGCAGCAGCAGCAGCAACCAGTATATGGTTATCCTCAAGGAGGGTACCATGGTGGCTACTCGCCCCAGCCCGTCGGATATGGATACCCAGGGTATCCGCCGCAGGGAGGCTATTATCCCCCTGCGATGCAACAACAACCGCCGCGCCGATCGGGAATGGGCATGGGAACTGCGGGTGCTGCGGCATTGGGTGTAGGTGGAGGGTTGATTGGCGGTGCTTTACTAGCAGATGCGATTGAAGATCATCATGATTATGACGATTATGGCGGTGGTGATGACTATGGCGGCGGTGATGATTTTGGAGGCGGCGACTTCTAATCCTGCGTCATCTGTTCGGCCCTAGAAACGGTCTCACGAAGTGCTATGAATGAAAGACGTGTATCAGTATGAACCGGTGGGTAAGGCTCTCTGTCTTTATGTTGTTTATTTATTTTATCTCCTCAAATTTGATCCCCTCCTTTCTCGAAAAGATGACGCACGCGCGGAATAGTAGTTGGATGGTTGGGATTTATGCTTCTTAATATTTCAAATCTTTTTGGCCAGGTAATCAGACATGTTTGCTGTAGATTAATCGACACTGGATAAAGCCAAGTTTTCAGCCCTCGATCCCCAGCCGGCACTCATTTGCGCCTGCGGGTAGAGTCGCCGCCGTCTCGGCCAGTCGACGCTGCGGGGGATGCAGCAGTCTCCGCACCCGCCGCAGCTCGGGGAGCTGCGCCGGCCATCCATCCCGCAAGGTCGAAATTTCCCGGGGCACCGCCGCCACTAGCCATGGCATTTGCACCGGAGATGGGAGAGCTGCGGGATTGTTTCTCAAATTCGGCACGCATCTCGGGATCCACTACAGAGGGTGCAGTTTTTCATTAGCAAGGTTACATCGAGAACGGGCTATGAACGGGCCAGAGAACAAGGGGACCCAAGAAAGAGGAACTCACTGTTTTCCATCAATTTCGGCATTCCAAACGTAAAACCCAAGGCCACCAAGGCCATTAGGATCATGGGGTTCTTGAACAAGGCCAGAGGGGAGACTGGGGAGGCGAGAGTTCAAATCCGTCAGCTTCCGGCATGGAGAAATCTTCACGAATCGTCATAACCCGCAGGAGTCGCTTGGTTCTCACATGTAGATCTTTGTTCATAGAAAGCCCTCCTTGTCAGCAACTTGGCTTCCACCGTCACGTCACCGGAGGAGGCGGCGGCAGCAGCATCGACGACAAACTTCTCAGCCCCACGATTGTCCCAGGGGTTTCCGCGGAACGTTTCCCAGATGCCCAGCACGACGCCGTCGGCGGAGATGTCGACGCGATAGGGGGCAAACACATATTCAGCGGACCGAATGTCGAGCAAGTAGGACTGGGGATTGGGCGAGTGGAGGGACCGGAAGACGAAGGTGCCGGAGCGAGTCAATGAGGCGCTCAGCAGATGGGCGACAGGTTCGGCATCGTCTTTGGGGTGTTCGGACGAGGGGAGCGAGGTCAAAGTGGCATGTGTCCCGGCTGGCAGGGCGTTGGGGTTGGGGAGCAGAGTCGAAGGGGGGATGGTGACGGTGAGGGTTGAAGCCACCAGCGTTGCGGTAGCAGCAACGAATAGCAGCAATACGTGCAGAGAGCGGGTTAGCGAGCCCATCGTTCCTTAGACGGTAGAAATTGGTGGGTTAAAAGGTCGCAAGGGAGGATGGTGAGAAAGTCTGACGTAGAGGGAGAGCAGATGGAAGAAAAGACGGCGGCGGTTTGGAGTCCTCCAGTCCGTACGGCATTACTTTTAGTCTCGGCCGCAACCCCGACCGACCCTTCGTGTCTACGCCAGCATTCAGCCTTAGCCAAAAGACTTATGAGAAAGATAATCTTCTTGTCTACGATACACAGTCGAACTAGAACTAGGATTCGAGATCTCTGTGTCTCCGCTCAACGGTAACTAGTTACAAGGTATGTACATACATACAACACATACAGAATCCCCAACATCGAAGGGTCCCTCCCGCCTTCCCCTTCCTAGCAATTGCTATAATATAAACATAAACGAGAAATGAATATATATATAAAAATCAAAGGGAACTCGTATATCTACAGTTTGGCCCGAGGACTAGACTGCTCCGCCGTCGCTTGAGTGTAGAGGTCATCCAGCAGTGTACGGTATTGCTTTGCAGCCGGAGGGCGCTTCAGCTTCAGACTAGAGGATAAGAAAGCAGTGATTAGTATGATGTCCGCTAAATTGTAACAGAGCACAGAGTCCACTTACGTTGGCGTTAGCAGGTTGTTCTCCACGGTGAACGGATCGATCATCAACGCGCAGTTCTTGACCCGTTCATATCCTGCAAGCTTATGCTTCTTAGCAACGCGCTCAAAATCCTTTAGAACGGCCGCCCGGATCTTCTCGTTGTTCAGTACGGATTTGATATCGCCTTCGCTGATGGTCCGGCCGAGCACTTTGCTAGCGAATGGCGCGAACGTGTCGGGTTGGACTCCGAAAATGCCCACCAAGAACGTCTGAACGCTTTCGCCATGGATATAACCCTGGGCGAAATACCCCAGCTCGGACAGGTAGACACCCTCCAGTCGCTCCGGCGAAATGTACTCGCCCTGGGCCAGCTTCAGAACGTTCTTGCGACGATCGATGATAACAATGCGGCCCTTTTCGTCAATGGTGCAAACGTCGCCGGTTTGAAACCACCCGTCTTCCGTCATCGCCTTGGCGGTCTCCTCCGGGTTCTTGAAATACTCGCGGAAAACATTGGGGCCCCGGAGAAGCAGTTCGCCGCGAGGGTACGGCTTGTCATCGACCGAGTAATCCATGTCAGGCAGAGAGGCCAAACAAGCTTCCGTGCAGGGGGCAAGCCGGCCGCAGTTCCCGGCAGTGAGGTCATTGGGGGCTTGAGCGCAAGCCATGGCGTAGGTTTCGGTAAGACCGTAACCCTGCGCGAAATCCACCCCGAGAGCGACGCGCAAGAAGTCGTGCAGCGAAGGGTCCAGCGGCGCGGAGCCGGAAACCATGATTCTCGTGCGTTCCAACCCCAGAGCGCTGGCGACCTTCTTGGCCCAAATGCGATCGTACAAAGCGTGGTTCACGGAAGCCTTGGAAGAATCGGGGGTTTTCAGGTTTGCCATCTTGGTCGAGACAATGTGTCGCGAGAGCGCGCCCTTGAAGCCAAGCTGCTCGGTAGTCGAAGCACGGATTGCGTTTCCAAAACGACTGTATAGACGAGGCACGGACATGAACCCCGTAGGTTTCAGTATCTTCAGATCGTCAACCAGCTCCACAATATTGCCATGGAAGTACCCAATCCGGGCGCCCGCCCAGAAGGCCGCATGTTCCGACAAACGCGCGTAGATATGAGCAAGTGGAAGATACGATGCCATCGTATCGCCTTTGGCTTGTTGGACCGTGACCAGAGCACCCGTAGTGGCGGCCACGGCATTCTCGTGCGTCAGAACCACTCCCTTAGGAGGGCCGGTCGTCCCGGAAGTGTAGTTGATGGTGACGATGTCCGAAGGCGAGGGGGCCTTGCAGGGACGATTGGCGGAAGCGCCCAACTCCTCAACCTGGTCCATCGTGTAGATGGCGACATCCTGCCCGGCAGCGACAGACTCGAGGAGAGCCCGCTTCGAATGGCCGGCCTGTTCACCAGCGTCCAGCGGATCCAGGCTGACGATGATCTTCAGATTTGGCAGCAGAGGCTTCAACTTGAGCAACGTGGGGATATGTGGCACCGAGGTCACGACGCAGTGAAGCTCCGCATGGTTGATGATGTACTCGGTGGCATCCGGGGCCAGAACGTCGTAGATGGAAACGGAATAGAGGCTCTGGGACATGCACGCGAGATCTGCGATGCCAAATTCAGCACCACGCCGTCATCGAGGGGGAGAGAGGTTGAGGGGAGGGACCATACCGGTAATTTGCCATTCCGGGCGGTTTTGACACCACAGACCAACGCCATATTGACCGGGACGGTGGCAGTCGTGCTTCAAATGCAATTCCACCAGTCCGGCACCAAAGGCCGAGCGCCGCTGCTGGACCGTCTGATAGTCAATCCACTGGTACGAGCCGAACGTCTTAGTATCTTGGTTGTAAGGGCGCCATCCGAGACAGTGGTTTTTGGGAACCCGGTTGGCGGTTGACTCGAATGCATCGTGTGCGGTGAGAACCTGAAACGGAGCGTCGGTTAGCACGGGGACACAGTATATACACCAGGCGGTGCCAGTCATGCACATACCTGCGGATCCAACGTCTTCACAAGTCCCTTCTGGGCGCTGTGGGCGCGATAGATTTTGCTCCTACCGGGCTTTTCGGTTCCCGGCAGGGCGACGGAGTAAGGAGTCCCTTTGGGGGGTTCTTGTCTCAGCTCGTCCGCCCGAGCGAGATGCAGCGGCTGTTGAGCGAAAAGCATAATCTATCGCAGAGACGGTCGAGTCGGCCCGAGTTCATCCAAAGCTTTGAGAGGAGGGGAGCGGAGGAGGGGATGGAGGCGCAAAACTCCAGGCAAGCTCACCAATGTGTTAACACAACCCTATAGGTAAAAGACAAATGACGAGTTGTGTTACAACCAAGGGTGTATAAGGTGGAGAGATAAAGAAAGAGAGAGAGAGAGGGAGGGAAATGAAAATGAAAATAAAAAAATGAAATAGAAGGAAGGGGAAGTAGGAAGTATGAAAGACCAGGATGGACCGGCGACTCCGTGAACAATCAACACTTATGCAAAGCATGCGGGTCTCGGAAGGCCACTGACTGGCGGACGGTTGGCTTTCGCCTCCACGCGACACAAAACGAACCTCGGCATTTCCCCGTCCGGGGGGAAAGGATTCCCCTTAACTTTGGGGCAGATGATGCCGAGGACCAGGACCTACGGAGTACATGCCCAGCGTGGTGACTTCGTTGGGTTCAAGGTTTATCCTTAATGCCCGGGGTTTCATGTGAACGCGGACCATTCATTGCATTCGGGATCGTCGTCCCTGAAGGTTAAGAAGTATTTTTTTTTTGTTTAGGTATTTCAACGTTATTCTGCAGATCGGCTGCTTTAACTACGGAGTACACAGTAACTGCTGGCTAGTGCCTACTCAGCCTGAACACCCCTTGCGGCCTGGAAGGATTGGGTAAAATCCGCAATAATATCGTCGATATGCTCGGTGCCCACCGATATCCGAATCCCATCCTCAGTGACCCCGGAATTAAGGCGCTCCTGCGCGGTCAGTTGCTGGTGCGTGGTTGACCAAGGGTGGATGGCCAGCGTTTTGGAATCGCCCACGCTGCGTCGGTCTGGTTAGTCGGAATGTTCTGCGATCACACGCGTCGGGGAATTGCGGACTAAGAATAAAACCTACTTGGCAAGATTGGAGATCAATTTGAAGCCGTCGACGACCTGACTACCGGCCGCCGCGCCCCCCTTGACGCCGAAGGATAAAACACCGCCAAATCCGCGCGGCAAATAGCGCCGGGCGGTTTCGTGGCTGGGGTGGTCTGCTAATCCGGGGTACGATACCCAACTCACGTTCTCGTTGCTCCGAAGCCAGTCAGCCAGAACCCGTGCGTTGTCTGCATGGCGCTCGGCACGCAGACTCAGAGTCTCCAACCCCAGCAAGAGCTGCTGCGCGGCGAAGGGGTTGAGTGCCGACCCCACGTCGCGGAGGATTTCTACGCGGACCCGAATCGCAAAAGCAAGCGGTCCGAAGGTCTCCCAGAATTTCAAGCCGTGGTAGCCTTCGGAGGGCTCGACAAACTGCGGGAAGCGGGCGGCGTGTTTGCCCCAGTCGAATTTCCCGCCGTCGACCACGACGCCGCCGATGGTGGTGCCGTGGCCCCCGATCCATTTGGTTGCGCTGTGGACGACTATGTCGGCTCCGTGCTCGATGGGACGACAGAAGTAACCGCCAGCCCCAAACGTGTTATCGACCTAGTCATTGCCAGTCAGAGAGAGTTAGCAGTGGCCTCGTTCGTTTTAGTTATGGTCGGTATCTACCACCAACGGGACGCCCTTTTCATGAGCGACCTTGGCAATTGCCTCGAAGTCAGGTACGTTGTAGCGAGGGTTTCCGATCGTCTCGACGTAGACGGCCTTCGTGTGATCATCGATGGCAGCGGCAATGTCGCTCGGATTTTCTCCCTGGATGAATTTGGTGGTGATTCCCAGCCGCGGGAACAGAACCTTGAATTGATTATACGTGCCGCCGTATATATTACTGGTCGACACGATGTTGTCGCCAGCATGCGCCAGCGCCGAGATTGCCATGAATTGAGCGGCCTGTCCCGAGGAGGCTGCCACAGCTGCTACTCCCCCTTCCAGGGCCGCGATTCGTTTCTCGAAAACGTCCACCGTCGGCTAGTGAAGACGTAATGGTGAGTTAATCCGCATCAACCCCGAACTGGACGCAGGTTCCGTCAGGACTCACATTCATGATACGGCTGTAGATGTTGCCGAACTCTTTGAGGCCGAAGAGTCTGGCGCCATGTGCCGAATCATTGAATTGGTACGACTGCATAGACTGTTAGCTTCAGGCGCGGGTTGCTCTGGCCGGCGCAGGCCTACCGTAGTCGCGTAGATGGGCACTGCCCGGGAATTGGTGGCCGAGTCGGGTTCATGACTTGAGAAGACGGGGTTAGCATGCAGAATCTGTCATTTTAGGTGTAAGGATCAAATCACCCGGCATGAAGTTGTAACGTTTCAAAGCGAGGCTGCGGTGAATCCGACATGACGGCGTGAGAAATAGTAACCGGGCTGTCATGGCAGGAGGGGAAGAAGTGAAGATGACTTGACTTGCACGCGGGGAAATGGGGGAGAGAGCCAGGATGGCGTGATCGAACATGGATCCTCCATGATTTCCCACGGTAGGATGTACATACTCAGGGTGTACAATGAATGAACAGCCTTACAGCCACCAGACTGCCAGCGCAGACCGCCGTCTTGGACAAAGCCCGCCGAGGCGCTTGTCGTCATACCTTCAAAAGGCTGCTGCGTTAATCACAAGCTTCCCAAGCCAATGACGCTCTCCATACGAGCGCCTCGGGTGACGATCGTATTCCCCGAGAATCCAGGAATCTAATAAATTGGTGATGACGATGGTTTTTTCTATCCTGCTTTTAAGACAGTCGACAGTCTCCCTTTCGACCTTCCCTGATCCATCGTCGAAACCCCCCCCCGACACTACTACTTCTCTCCATCCGTGATATCAACGAGCAACACTAGACAAAACAGATTACCTATTCAAGCTCGCCATGGCTTGGAACTTTCCTTGGATTTATCCCGTTCGGGTCATTCAGGTCATCTTCGCCATCATTGTTCTCGGCTTGACCGCGTATAGTACGTAAACACCTTTCTCTCTCTCTCTCTCTCTCTCTCTCTCTCTCGTCGCCGGGTCTTTGATCGACCTGTGATTGTTAATCTCCTCTATAGTCATCAGCCTCTTCCGGGGCGGCGACACCGTCAATTTTATGCTCTTCAATGGCATCTGGACCGCGTTTTTTGCAACTCCCTATCTTGCTCTCGCCCCGGTGTACTTTCCCAACCTTGCGCATCGGTTGGTCATCCCGGCCGTCGAGGTGATCACCATGATCTTTTGGTTTGCCGGGTTCATTGCTTTGGGTGCTTTGCTGCCGGCCCCAGACTACTGCCACTGGAGCGCTTGCAACTCGGCGCAAGCGGCGACGGTGTTTGGGGCGTTTGAGTGGTACGCACCTCCCCCGTCCAAGACGTCTGTCGATTGCAGCTAACATGGGCGGGGATAACTAGGGCTTTGTTCGTGGCCACGACCGTGACTTCCGTTCTTGGCGCTCTGCGATCCAGATCGGGCTCTCCCAGTACGAAGCCTGTCCCTCAAACTACTGCCCACGTTGGCGTCTAAACGACCCTATAGCTGCGGTTCCGTGAAGGTTTTCTGTCGGAAGTTTGGCACTCGATAATGGCAGTGACACAGGACGACGACCCGGAATTTCTCCCTCTCTCTCTCATTCCCCTTCTCACATCTCCTATTGAGCATGATCCTTGCCGTCGCGGTGAGCATTTATGGCTTGTGTTTTTAAACCGTATACCCCTGGTGTTCGAATTGTATGTACTATATACCATTGCATGTGTCCGGTTGTGGACCATATAATAATAACTTCATATCAGAGATAATTTCTTTGGGTCGTGGATGAACCGCAACCCATAATAAATAATATTAACTAGAAGAAGTATGAATTAGTTGTCTTAACTAGTTAGCTAAACTGCACTGCAGTTACTAGGATTCACTTCTACGATCACGTGCGGGAAGGAGTTAAGCCTTCCGCCTTACGGAACACACGAGTCAGTCCTCCTCAGAAAGGAACATCGCCACTGGCAAGATGTGCCCTTCGATTCGGGGCTCTCCGGCGGCAAAACCGTTTGTTTCTTCCCGCCACCGCACGCTCCAGATCTGATGCCGATGGAATTCCACGGGCGAGTCCGCCGACTCGCCGACTCGACACTCGACGCGAAAAATCTTTTTCCTCCCCACTCCATTCTACACTCAGTATGGCCGGCCCACTTCGTCAACCGCCCCGCTGATTCGTCTATCCCCCTCGTGGAAGATGGAAAATTCGGATGGAAAAAAAAAAAGCCTGAAAAAAAAAAAAAAAGAGAGAGAGGGAGGGACGGACACAGGCAGCGAGAAACGAGGGGAAGGCAAGAAAAAAGAGGAGTATTTACTTCTATCCAATGCTTTCTTAGACTGATCTCTACATCAAAGCCGATCATCTATCAACGTTGCATTCGTCTCAGTTAGTGCCTGAGGATAGCCGGCCTCCGCTCAACTCAGACATTCTTTTTACATAACATCTTCCGGTCCTGAGTACATAATTGCATTATCTCGGTCTCTATCATTCGTCACTCGATCTATCGCTGGTATATCGGCTGCCGAAAGAGGGGACAATTGCGTTTCCTTGCTATAAATCATCGACCTTGTTCCTCTACTCCACAGGAGAAGTAATTCGGCGGAGCAGTACCTTTTTTCCCTTTATATTTTTTCTTGGCTTTTATCCAACACTCTATTTCCAATCTCTTCTTCCAGAAAGACGGCGAGCGAGAATCGGAATCGAGAAAACCCTGGGTGGTGACTCAAGCGTGTTTGGTGGAGCCGCCTTCGCCTTTCCTCACAACCTTGACACATTTTTTTTCCTCGGGTTCCCCGACATCTTTCATTCACCACGCTTCTTCGTTGATACCAATTCGACTGTTGGACGGCCAAGCATGGCCTCTGAGGACGAGGTCAACAGCACGCCAAAATTTGCCGGCGATAAGGGCATGATGCCCAACGAGGAACCCATCCAGTTCGACTCTACCAACGCGTCGCCGGATTTGCAAGACGTGGACTGCGAGAAACATGGCGCAGGTCGCGAGTCAAACCCGCTACCTGACCTGAAGCGGAAGCTGAAGAGCAGGCACTTGCAGATGATTGCCATTGGTAGGTCTAGAACACCTGTTCCCTCCGGTGTGTTGCCCGACTATCAAATGCTGACCCGTGCCTAGGTGGTACAATTGGAACAGGTCTATTCATCAGCAGCGGTACTGCGATTGCCAGTGCGGGCCCTGTCGGTGCGCTCATCGCCTATCTCTTCGTCGGCTCAATCGTGTACTCCGTCATGACCTCGTTGGGAGAGATTGCAACTTATATTCCGATTCCCGGCGCCTTTACGTCCTATGCTGCCCGCTTGATTGACCCCAGTCTTGGGTTTGCCATGGGCTGGATCTATTGGTTCTCTTGGGCCAGCACCTTCGCCCTTGAATTGACGGCCACGGGTTTGATTATACAGTTTTGGGACAAGGACATCAATATCGCTATCTTCATCGCCGTCTTCTGGGTCGTCATCACCCTATTGAACTTCCTGCCCGTCAGCTTTTACGGGGAGTTGGAGTTTTGGTTTTCCAGCATCAAAGTACTCACGGTGGTCGGGTTCATGATCTTTGCAATTTGCATCGATGCCGGCGCCGGTGGAAGGGAATATATCGGATTTCGCCACTGGGTCAACCCCGGTCCGTTTTCGCCGTACGAGGGAATCTCGCCCGATTCGAAGGCCAAGTTTGTGGGCTTCTGGGCGGTGCTCATTCAGGCTGGCTTTTCGTATCAAGGGACTGAGTTGGTCGGTATCGCTGCCGGTGAGACCGAGAACCCCCGCAAGACCGTTCCCTCCGCCATTCGCAAGACCTTTTACCGTATCCTATTCTTCTTCGTCTTGACAATCTTCTTCATCGGCCTGCTGGTGCCCTACACCAACGAAGACCTCCTCACCGACGGCAACGATGCCAATTCCTCGCCTTTCGTTATCGCCGCCAGGCTGGCCGGTGTCAAGGTCTTGCCCGACATTATCAACGCAGTCTTGCTGACAGTGGTGCTATCTGCTGCCAACTCCAACGTATATAGTGGGAGCCGTATTCTGATCGGCTTGGCCCAGGAAGGATTTGCCCCGCGTTGGTTCAAAAAGACTACAAAGCAAGGCGTGCCATACTTCGGCGTTGCATTTACCGCCGCCTTTGGCTTGCTTGGTTTCATGAACGTCTCCAATGCTGGCAGCACGGTATTCAACTGGCTTCTGAATATTGCCGGTGTTGCTGGCTTTATCACTTGGTCATCGCTTAATGCCTGCCACCTGGCTTTCATGCGTGCCTTGAAGGCTCGCAACATCTCTCGTGATCTTCTTCCCTATAAGGCCGTGTGGCAGCCATGGTATGCCTGGTATGGGCTTTTCTTTAACATCCTGATCATCTTGACTCAAGGGTTCACCGCCTTCATCCCGACCTTCAGCGTGACCGACTTCTTCATTGCCTACCTCAGTCTGATTCTTTTCGTGGTGCTGTATGTGGGCCATAAAATTGTCTACCGTGCTCCTTTCGTGCGTCCTCTTGAGGCCGATATCGATACCGGTCGCACCGCGCTTGAGAATGAGTCGTGGGAAACGACCGCGCCCACCACGAAGTGGTATCACCGACTGAAGCTCCGCTAGATCTTCTATCGCATATCGCGGGAAAGTGATCAGGAGCAGAAAAGGTCATCTCTGCCATTCAGGGCTTTTCCCGGCGTAGGGTCGGATAAAGAGTCATGAAGGGCGTTGTACCGAATGGTTGCCTTCGCAGGTGAATCTCGCAACCTACTCCCTTAAAATCAATTTTGTATATTATCAAGTGATTGTTTCTGTTTTGGGCATTGGCACGGAGTTGGGTGAAATCGTCGCTTCGAGATATTTGCATTTATCCCCTGTGTTATAGTACTGTCTAATTAAATATATTTCTATTCTATCGAGTCCGCTGGCATAGTTCCTTTCTCCTGCTTCGACAGTCAAGCAAGCAGAAGTGACCGTAATGACAATATTCCAAGACTGTCTCTCCTGTAGGTGGTTGCAATGTCGTAAATAACCAAGTGTCTGGCCATTTGCTGGTCCCTCTCTTTCCGCAGATAGTCCTGTCCTCTTTCCGTTTCATCACGATGGCCGTCCTTTACCCAGAACACATATATCTCTTGCGCACCCGCGATGACCTGACCGGATTCGTCAGTGTCCTACTTAGTTCTTTCTTACGATTTTCCTACACGTGGCGATATACAATTCTGCAATAGCCATGGAATCCGAACAGAGGTATCTAGATGATTGAATAACACTAGTCGACTGACAGAGGAAACGGCAGATACGGAAGACAGAGTTGCTAGTTTGCAAAGAATGCAGCAAATAAATCCACAAAGCCACCCAAATCCAAGGACGTGAAAAAAGAAACAGTGTCTTATGTCGTGTACAGAAACAAAACAGAGAGCGGCGCGGGACTGGAGGAAACAGTTCAATCGAGCCCTGCAGGTGAACACAGAGTGTTGGCAATCCCAAACACGATTAGTCCCCCCGCAGAGACAAAAGGAAAATTGAGAAAGAAGAAACAAATACAAAAGAAACCCCCTTTTGAGACACAAAGAGACCCCACTCTCCTTCAAGAGACCATCCTGAACCTCAAACGCCAAGTTCCCAGTTCGAAAGAGGATTTACAGCAGAAGCGAAAACAAATAAAAAAAGTAGACAACGGAGGAATCCATGTAGCAAGACAAGTATCGAATGTAAGAGTTACGAACACGCCTCCCTTAGAGTGAAAATCAATTGCCTCCTTGGCCAGGGGGCGGGGGCTGCGCAGAGCCACCAGAGCCAGCCTGCGCTCCGCCCATCATGAAACCAGGGGGAAACATGCCGGGGATGGGGACTGAAAACCCGAAACTCGGCACTGTGGGAGGCACGCCGACGTTATTGGCACTGGCGACATCGCGATCCACGTGACCGCCGCCCATGCCAGCACCCATTCCCGTCGGAGGCTCACGCTCGGGGCGACGGAAACGATCTTGCTGGGTGCGAGATGACACCGGGCCACGCTTACCGCCGGTATCAGTGGCAATCCGACGACTGATGGCTATAGAACTAGTTAGCTTCGACGCCGGGGTAGGCCCGCAGAAGGTGAACACTAACCTTTCGATGAAACTCCGGCACCGATCTCGATATCCGGCTCTTCCACAACCATGCCCGAGTCTATAGGCGCCCCGCCCGTACCACCGTACTCTGCGGTCAACATCCACTTACGGTCTGCTTCGGTGAGTCTGTCTATCGGGATGATACTGATGCCGGTCTGATAGTCACTGCAATCACGCGGACCAAAACCCACGCCCCATCGAGTCTGCAACCGGTCAGCGCCCCGCACGAGGTATGAAAGGGAAATCCCGGGACTTACTCGAAGTTGCATCTCGCCCGACCTGTATGATTCCATGCCGTCGCGAGCACGAATGGCGTCTTCGCGGCTGATCATTTTGATGAAGGCGTGGCGTTTGTCGATGTTGACAATGCAGGTCTGAACGATACCGAACTTGCTAAACAGCCCGCGAAGGGCAGATTCCGAGGACCTGAAGGCCAGCGCAGTTAGTGAAAACGAACGATAGAATTCTGGGAGGCCATGGCGATTGAGGAACTTACGTGACACCGCCGACAAACAGGGTACGGCTCAGAACTGCACAGGGTTGGAGGGTTAGCCATTTTGGGGGTCGTTGGAGGGAGGTCACAATTCCGTCAAGGTCACACACACCTTTGATGTTGTTTTGACCGATAGAGTAGTCCCACTCGATGATCTTCTTGCCGGGAGGAGGCAAGGCTAGGTCCTTGCGGGGGGAAGGAGAGCGACGTCTGCGGCCAGGAGGGCTGCGTTGACGATAGTCGTTGGCGCGGCGGCCACGCGGATCCCCGGCGCGGCGACCGGGCGAGTCGCCATGATACTCGCCGTAGACGGGGCTGTCACGGCGACGAGGAGGGGAGGGACGGCGGTCCCAGCCGGGGGAGCGAGAACGACCGCGGTGATACTGACCGGGCGGGGAGCGCATGAAGTCGCGCGGGTCGCGGTCAAAGTCACGTGCCTGCGAGTCAGGACGGGGGCCCCAGGTATTGACATTGACATTCTGACCCGGCATGCTGAAGCCGCCCGGCGCCTGGCCGGCTGTCATGTTGGTCAGGAGCTGCAGGGCGGGGAGCCACTGCTCTTGCGGGATTCCCTGCGCGGCCAAGGCCTGCAACAGCTGGAGCTGCTGCTGCAGAGGATCCGGCGCCATCGAGGGCGTCTGCTGAGTCGGTGCTGCAGTGGCCTGCGGCAGTAGCGCCGCCAGTGGGTTTGGCGCGGCGCCCAGCGGATTGGGAGTCTGGCTCTGGCTCTGCGGCTGAACCAGCGGGGGGTTCGCACCGGGGACGCTCCCCAAAGCCGCGAACGGCGTTCCCATCACTCCCGCAGCATAAGGATTTACGCCAGCCTGCCCGTTGGAAGGGTGGGAAGCCGGGTCTACGGATGGCGGCATGGGAGGCGCAACGGTACTCGGCTGGCCCAGAGCATGAAGAGGGTTAGTCGGCGGCGCCACTGACGGCGCTGGTGCCGGCGCTGCGGTGTTCTGCTTAGCCATGTCCGCCAGGGCCTTCAGGATACTGGAGGTGTCGGGCGCTGACTGAGCAGGGGTCGACGAGCTTGCACCATTAGCCGCTTGCTGCTGCTGTTGCTGCTGCGGACCTCCGAGCGGGATGTAGTTCGGGGCCGGAGACCCTTCAGGAGTCGTGGATTCCACATCTATAACACATCAGACAGACATTCTCAACCAGCATCGCGGGTTTGCGTTGGTGAGAGGGAAAATAAAAGGAGAGGGAACTGGGCTTACTGTGCGATGCGGGCGCATTTAGTTTGTCCTTGAAGGAGGTAAGCATAGGAGCGGGAAAGGTGTATCCACGCTCCCAGATATCAACCAGTTTCCTGATTTTTTCCTATATGAAGACACATGCCAATACGTAAGTTGCACTATTCGCCACGGGGCCGGTTCTATGCAGAGGATGGGGAGTATATAGCGGGAGATACGTAAATCAAGACTTATAAAGGCCAGGACGGGATCCAGGAAGAGATCACGGCGTCTTACTGGCCCTATGCATGCCCGCAAGTGTCGTGGAATTTCGACGGTTCTTCGCATATTGCATCTAGAGCGTACCTTTTGATCCTCGGGAGCATTGTTTATGATATCAGTCATCAAGACAGGTAATAATTCGGTCACTCTGTTAACGCCAGCGGCAAAGGTTCCGTCCGGAGCGGCACTGCCAGGCGGCTGTCCTGCCTTGCGCGCTGCTTCTACCCACTGTCGAGTTACAGAGTCTACGACATAGAGTACGCCCAATTTGTGTGTTCCTGGTGCCTTTTTGAAGTGTGTATAGATCTTCTGGATGAGGACGGATTCGTTCTGCAGCGGACAATGACGGTTAGCCGGGTCGCTCCCCTCGTCCAGCGCGATTCGATTCGAGGGATGGGGATGCATTACCTGAACGTTCGCCGTACAAAGCGAGGTGATACTGTTGATCTTAGAACCCGAAACACCCGGGGGTTTAAGAGCAAGCATAGACTGGAGATAGCTATCCAGTTCTGCTACAGCAGAAGACATGGTGGGCGGAGTATTATTGGGATTGGAAACCCGGTTCCAGTACGGAAAAAAGAACGGAAGAAATGTGATCCAAGGGTGCTTGATTATCGCCAGAGATAGATAGAGGTCACCGGCTGCCGGAGGATACCAGGGATCAGGCCGTTTCTACCGGGAGATCCCGTACTGAGTGCTGATAGAGTATTGTGATGGTTTCTTAAGAGTGAGGTATCAGAAGATTCTCAAGTATCTTGGCCTCCCAACGTATGGAAAAAGTGATGTCTTAAGCGGACTCCTGATCGTGTCACTACGGACTTGCGAGCGTACACAGGCACCCACAGGAGAATCCCGCCTACAGCTGGAGCACAGCCAAGCGATCGTGTCCAGAGCGTTGCGACTCGCGAACGAGCACGTGTACACGTATGTACGAGCTAAAGGTGAGAGATGTCAAAAGAGCTGGGAAGATGATGCAGGCAGATGAGTGAGGTGAAAACGATGAAGTTACGATGTGGGCGACGTGGTGAATGACAGAAAGGAGATGAAACTCGATGATAAAGGGCGGTTTGAAAAAAAAGAAGAAAGGAGGCGTTCAAAGGGAAGGAGTTTGGCGAGGAGGTCAGGTGAGGGAAAATTTCCCTACCGCCACTAGTCCCGAGCGGGCAGTTATTCGGCCTGAGGCCGCAGTAGATCACGTGGTTTCACGTGCGCCACGGGCCTGAGCTGGGCTGGACTGACTCAGCGCCGTCGGTGAATCAAAAGGGCTAAACTACTAACTCCGTAGGTACACAGCATGAATCGTTACGCCGTGAGGGCCGGGTTCCACTGCAAGAATATTTCTGCATACTCCGTAGGGGAATTGTGTCTAGTGTCTACAGAGTACGGGTGCTTGGGCATGTCAACATAAAAAGGCTCTCTTTCCCAACACCGGCGTACTGGCTTCTGAGTATCTACCTGTTGGTGGTTATCATAACTACTCTATAGGAGAACCGTACATAGTACAGATGATGGAGCATGATGGAAAGTAGCGATTGTTGGCCGTGTGCCGAGTCTGCCGACGTCATTCCCTTAGCACTACTCCGTTTACGGAGCGCCGAAGATCGTCAATAATATCCCGTGCTGGGTCAATGTTAGAAAAAGAAAGGATCATATCTCGTAGATATCCGGCTCATTTAAGCTGTCCATGACTCCGGAGTTCCGAAGATAAGATCCCTCCGTGATCTGAGGGCTCTACGAAGGCTACGTAATAGGAAGTACCTAGATGGAGTATGGAGGGCTTGACTTGCTCAACTTGCTTGAATGAATACTGTGTCCTCGGTAAGTAGAGGATTTCGTATTCTATCACGACATCCGGATACATTTGTACTTTGGGGAATTCCCACTCGTCCAGTTACCCCGTACTCCGTGTTTATACGGAGTCTCTGGAAGTACATACCTTCTAGGTAAGCGTGTCCGGTCGATGACAGAATAAAATCTCTCGGGAGACCGGGCGGACGCGGTGGGAATGGCGTTACCGTACCGTACAGGATCCCGCCCTCAAGTCTAGGTTGCCTTGTCTCGTTGCCGGTCGTTACCCGTACAATCCGCGTACCGGCTGTACCGTTACGGCCAGATGGAAAAAAAAGGCCCGTCCCAAGAGCTTCTCCCGAGTCTCCTAAGCATCTTTTCTTTCTTTCTTACCTCTTCCCTCATCCTCCTCCCTCTCCTTTTCTACTCTTCAACCACATCCCCAAGGTTGTTCAATCATCATGGCCTCCACATTGCGACTTGGAACCTCCGCTATTCGGTCCACCACTCTGGCCAGCAAGCCGGCTGTCCAGTCTGCTGCCTTGAATGGCTTGCGCTGCTACTCTACCGGCAAGGCCAAGGTATGTTCACCCTTCGGATTGTTCGGCCACCGTCCTTACTACCTTTGCTAACCTTGTATGCTCTTAATCTAGTCCCTGAAGGAGACTTTCGCCGACAAGCTTCCCGCTGAGCTCGAGAAGGTCAAGAAGCTCAGGAAGTACGCATCCGTCTTGCCTCGGGTCACACGTTACCATCATTGCTAACCACTTATTCGAACACTTGTAGGGAGCATGGCCACAAGGTGATTGGCGAGGTCACCCTTGACCAGGCCTACGGTGGTGCCCGTGGTATCAAGGCCCTGGTTTGGGAGGTACTGCTTGACTCCGGTCTCAATTCTCTACGAACCCTAGCTAATTTTATTCCCAGGGCTCTGTTCTGGACTCCGAGGAGGGTATCCGTTTCCGTGGCCGCACCGTAAGTCTTAGCTCTGCCTATGCCATTTAGATTTCATCGTCTAACAATCGGCCAGATTCCCGAGTGCCAGGAACTTCTCCCCAAGGGCCCCGGTGGCGAGGAGCCTCTCCCCGAAGGTAAGGAAAAGTCAACCGGCAAGGACCGGTACATTGAATCCATTTAAACGCGTTGCTAATGGACTACAGGTCTCTTCTGGCTCCTGTTGACCGGTGAAGTCCCCTCCGAGCAGCAGGTTCGCGACCTGTCTGCCGAATGGGCTGCTCGCTCCGATCTTCCTAAGTTCATTGAGGAGCTTATCGACCGCTGCCCCAGCACTCTGCACCCCATGTCCCAGTTCTCGCTGGCCGTCACTGCCCTCGAGCACGAGTCTGCCTTCGCCAAGGCCTACGCCAAGGGCATGAACAAGAAGGACTACTGGAACTACACTTTCGAGGACTCGATGGACCTCATTGCCAAGCTGCCTACCATTGCCGCCAAGATCTACCGCAACGTCTTCAAGGACGGCAAGGTCGCTCCTATCCAGAAGGACAAGGACTACTCCTACAACTTGGCCAACCAGCTCGGCTTCGGCGGCAACAAGGACTTCGTTGAGCTCATGCGTCTGTACCTCACCATTCACTCTGACCACGAGGGTGGCAACGTCAGCGCCCACACCACCCACCTTGTCGGTAGCGCTCTGAGCTCCCCAATGCTCTCTCTGGCCGCCGGTCTGAATGGATTGGCTGGTCCTCTCCACGGATTGTAAGTTGTAAAAACATGTGGAAATCATCGAGAAGAAATGGCATGGCTAATTGTTCGATTTCAATAGGGCCAACCAGGAGGTGCTTAACTGGCTCACCAAGATGAAGGCCGCCGTCGGCAACGACCTCAGCGACCAGGCCATCAAGGACTACCTGTGGTCCACCCTGAACGCTGGCCAGGTCGTTCCTGGCTACGGCCACGCCGTCCTTCGTAAGACGGATCCTCGTTACGTTTCCCAGCGCGAGTTTGCCCTTCGCAAGCTCCCTGATGACCCTATGTTCAAGCTGGTCAGCCAAGTTTACAAGATCGCCCCTGGCGTCCTGACTGAGCACGGCAAGACCAAGAACCCCTTCCCCAACGTCGATGCCGTAAGCTACACTTTCCCCAACGCCCGCATCATTCAGCGAGCTGCAACGAATACTGACTTTGGTTTAGCACTCTGGTGTCCTCCTGCAGTACTACGGCCTGACTGAGGCCAACTACTACACCGTCCTGTTCGGTGTCTCCCGCGCCCTTGGTGTTCTTCCCCAGCTGATCATCGACCGTGCTCTGGGTGCCCCCATCGAGCGCCCCAAGAGTTTCAGCACTGAGGCCTACGCCAAGCTGGTCGGTGCCAAGCTCTAAACACGTTCCATGAATTGTAAAAGACGGAGGAGATGTATCTTGTTATGATTAAATATTATATTGTATTATTTTTCTTGTGTTGAAAGAATTTCTTTTTTTTTGCCATAATTAGAAGGGACGAGATGAGTGTTGAGCGTTTCAGTTCCATTATCCATATGATATACTCCGTAGTCTGTAAGAACTAAGAATATGATAGGACTTACACCGGTGTAAGGTCAAGCGGGTCCTAGTGATGTATCGTACCCAGCACATTCGACTTTTCGCCTTTTCAACTTTTCGCCCATCGATCAATGGATCGGTAGATTGAACCGACCCCGGTTTTTTGGGAACGCGCCGAAAATACGGGGGACGGACGAGGTTTTCGGAGGTGCATTTCCATTGTGATGGAAGATGCTTGACTAGATACTATATCCATGGATTGATATATACGGAACACTCCGTCGGCCGTACTCAGGGATAGTACATACACCGTGTACTCCGTACCTCTCGCGGGTCGGCAACGGCAACAGACGATCCTTCCCTCTTTCCAGGCGAGGCGGACCGAGCCCGAAGAAAGGGGGAAAAGCTGGACTGGGATGTACTCCGTAGAAAACAGTCCGCTCAACCGTTCAGGCCAACTGTTGGGAGCGCCCGGTTTACTCCGTCGATTTTCCACGGTGGGCCTCGGGTCAACCACACCGCCAGCCCGGAATCGGCCTAGTCGCTCCCCAATTGTTTTGTTTTCTTGGGGAAAAAAGGTCCTCTTGTGGTAAAATTAGATTTCCGAGTCGCAGGATCCGCCGCGCCTGAGGCCGCCAGGCCGCCAGGCTATCGGCCGGGCGATCGTTGTTCCCGTCCCCAGCAGGGCGCTTTGTTGTTAACTTGTTCTGATTATTCTTAGCGCCTACGGAGTGCTCCGTACCTACTCCGTAAGTTCCTGATTCCCCTACTAGCTAAGCTGCTAGTATAGCATCTACGGTGTACTGCTCAGCCTGCTCCAGGCTCTCCGTCCTCCGTCCTTTCTCGTACTCTGTTTTATATTTCCCTTCCTTCCGCTTCCTTCTCCCGTTTCTTTCCTCCTTCCCATTCTCTTTCCTCCGCTTATCGCATCTTGACTTGCTTCCGTCCAATCCCCGTTCATTTTCCTCCATTTCTAATTCCGACCGGACAGTTGGTTTCTCCAATCTAGTCTGCGAACTCCCTTCCGTTTCCTGTGATCCCTTAAAGCTACGAAGCCCCCTACATCCCTTGGTCAGGGCCCCTTTCAGTGCTCCCCAAGGTCAGACATGTCTACTGCTACTGCCGGAACGGCCTCTACTGGCCCCACGCTCGAGAAGAAGCCCGTGAAGTTCAGCAACTTGTTGCGTATGTGATTCCTCCCCTCTCCTTAGGGAACGTGGTAGATACGATGGATCGGCGCTGATGGTATACTCACTTTAGTGGGCGCTGGGCTTAACATGTTCGAGTAAGTACCATCTTCCTGCAAAAAAAATGCTTCCTTCTTGTTGTCGTACCTGCCATGTGCTAACACGCGACCACAGGGTCACTTCTTTGGGACAGGTAATTCCGTTCTCGGACCCGGATTCTTGGGTATCGGACCTTGCTGACATGTGAATAAGCCGCTGGAGGTGATCAAGACAACCATGGCCGCGAATCGGGGCGACAGCTTCGCCGGCGCTATGGGTCGGATATGGGGTCGTGGCGGGATCCTCGGTTGTAAGTGACATCCCCCGGCTTCCGACTACCGGACTAGTGTGGGGTGCAACAGCTGACGTGGGATAATCCTGCAGATTATCAAGGACTCATTCCGTGGGCCTGGATTGAGGCCTCCACCAAAGGCGCTGTCCTCCTCTTCGTTGCGTCCGAGGCGGAGTTCCGTGCCAAGGTTCTCGGTGCCCCCGACTTCCTCGCTGGTATCACTGGTGGTATGACCGGTGGTATTGCCCAGGCGTACGCGACCATGGGCTTCTGTACCTGTATGAAGACCGTCGAAATCACCAAGCACAAGATGGCCGCCCAAGGTGTAAAACCTCCGAGCACTTTCGCGACCTTTGCGGATATCTACCGCAAAGAGGGTATCCGTGGCATTAACCGTGGTGTCAATGCGGTCGCCATCCGTCAGACCACCAACTGGGGATCCCGATTTGGTCTTTCCCGTTTGGCGGAGTCGGCTATCCGTAAGGTCACGAACAAGTCCGAGGGAGAAAAGTTGGGTGCTTTTGAAAAGATCCTGGCCTCCGGACTAGGCGGTGGTCTCTCCGCCTGGAACCAGCCCATTGAAGTCATCCGTGTCGAGATGCAGAGTAAGACCGAGGATCCTAACCGGCCCAAGAACCTCACCGTTGGCAAGACCTTCAAGTACATCTACGACACGAACGGCGTCAAGGGACTGTACCGTGGTGTTGCCCCTCGTGTGGGATTGGGCATCTGGCAGACTGTTTGCATGGTGGCGCTGGGTGACATGTGAGTTCTCATCTTTCTCTCTCTCTCCACCCCACTTTTTCTTTCCCCGCCGATCTCCAGACCTTAAAAGGATCGCGTCTATCGGTTCAAAAAAGACGGAGTTGGCTTGTGGGCAGTTCCCATGTGATTACCGAGGATGTCAGTTGTGCTAACCTGTGGGTCTCCGTTACCCCGAATAGGGCCAAGGAAGCCGTCGAAAAACTGACCGGCGACCAAGTCACCGCGAAGCACTAGAGAAGGTTTGAAACACCCTTCCGCCATGCGTGGTCTGCTATGCGGCTTTGAATTGTACAAATCATGATCGGGGAGGATATCAATCGGTCACGAATCGAGACAGGCCGGGCAGCAGGCACAGGTGGCCGCATATGGCGTCCGAAACATAGGCGTCCGATTGAATTTCTAGTAGTCATAGTCCGTTCGGGCTATCTATGAATATAATTAATCACGTTGCCCCTCTGGACACACTATTCGCATTGCTGGACATTGTTCCCTCTGGGACTCGTCGGAATATAGATGGTTTTTGTGGTAGCATTCTCGTAGGTATTCAAGACCAGGTCGCACATTATCACAATGAAATGTACAGCAAAAGGCCTTGCTGCAATTTGTTCATTCTGAAGAATACAACCAACAGTTGACCATCGTAAGATCACCGTGGCCACATAGTCTGAGGACATGCTCCGTAAAAACTTTCCCAGTGTGTTTGTGTTGGGTGCCTGAGGTGCAAACTGCCAAGCATTTCGCCGCCACCCGGGAAGACCTCTCTCTTGCTATGTATAAGTCTATTAATCAACGAAATGAATTGTAAATGCAAAGAGAAAAAAGTATTCGTGCTCAACCCCGTCGGATTCGGTTATCTCCATTACAGGTAGGTAGCCGATCTCCGCGTCTGAATCGCCCATAGCGAGTACTCGCTGTTCATGTTCGCATGTCAATGTGGGGATGCCCGAGTATGGACCTATCTCTCCCCCAGTATATATATACCAAGTTCAAGAACTGCCACGTCTTATAATGCGTTCTTTATCTACATCTAACCGAAAACTAGGCGTTGGCTGGACTTTTCCAACACGAAGAATACTACTACTACGTCGAGATCATAACTTCAACACGGGAGCAGATCGAGTAAGGTACAGTTGTATTACAGCCACACAACGAGCTACAGCAACATAACAAAAAAAGATATCTGCGAAGATGGATCTAGACACATGAGAAAAAGGGATAAGGGTGGAGGGGGAAGGAAGGCGTTGACGCTTTTTTTCCAAGCCAGTCTAAGTATGTAGGGTATACAATTTAAACGGTCAGACCCAAGTCCTCGGCGTAGGGAAGCTGGAAGAGGTCTCCGACGGCGGCATAGGAGGCCTTGCCGGAAAGGAAGTTCTTGGCGGCCTGCGGGAAGAAGTGGCGGGTTAGTTTCCAACAAAGCATTCGATCGAATGATACCAAGGGAACTTACATCCTTAACCTGAGCCTCGGTGACGCTGTCGATGCCCTGAGCGATCTCGCTGATCTGGTAGGGCTTGCCGCCGTGGACGAGGGCGGATCCGCTGGCCTCGAGGCCAGTTTCAAGGGTCTGGGCGGACTCGAGAGCACGGAACTTGGCCAGAGCGGTGGCCTTCTTGATGTCCTCGCTGGCGATCTCGCCGGCGGCGGCCTTCTTGAGGAAGTCGACGGTGGTCTTGCTGGCGGACGCGACCTTGTCGGCCTTGCCGGAAAGCGTAACGGTGAACAGGCCGGCGTCGGAGTAGGTGTGGTTCTTGGTGGAGGCCCGGACGTGAGAGAAGCCCTGGGTGGCCTGGGACAGGAGCGAGAAGCCAGGAGTCCACTTGATCGTGGACTCACCGCCGAGAAGGGCAGCGAGGACGGACGCCTCGGGCTTGTAACCAGAGGTTCCGAAAGCGCTGGAGCCGGGGAAAGCGATCACAACGGCGTTGCCGGCCTTGGAGGAGATACGCTGCTCACCTCCGTAGTACTTGGAGGCGGTGGAGGGCTTCAGCGAGTACTGGCTGGCGCTGCTAGTGCTGGGGAGCTCCTTGAAGAAATCACCAACCCACTTGGACAGGTCGGCGGAGTTGGGGCCGCTGCCAACAAGGGCAATGTTGGACTTGGCGTAGGCCTGCTGGGCGTATTCCTGGAGGGCCTCGGCAGAGAGGTATTTCTCGAAGGGGACGGTGAGAGAAGGAGTGATGGTCTCACCCAGGCCACGGTGGAAAGCCAGAGCGTGGGCAGCGTCAACAGCGAGCTCCTCGGGGTTGGCCGAAAGGGCCTGTTGTCTGTACTTCAGAAGCTTGAGAACAACCTCGTCCAACTCGTGGGCTGTCAAGGGAAGGCGGAAAAAAGTCAGGTTAGACACATCCTGCTCGACTGCGGAGACTTATCAATGTCGTGCGTCGACTTACCAGCAAACTTGGTCTGAGAAGCAACCTCAGCCAAAAGCTCCGCGAAGTAGGGGAGGTCATTGGCGAGGAACTTGGCCTTCAGGACAATGTTTTCACGCGAGTGTGACGAGGAAACTTCACCGCCCAGCAGTTCAACCTCCCGAGTAATCCGCAACGCCGACCGTTTGAGGGTAGTCTATCGATTGAGCGAAGATGTTAGATTCCGTGTGGTCAGGAGGTGTAGTAGAGCTAGAGCGCGCTGCCATTGATTGTTCGGGAGGCGGACGAACCTTGAAGGCGAAGTATTCGAGGGCATCGGCGAAGCCAGGGAAAGGCTGGTAACGGGGGCCAGCCTTAGCAACCAGAGCGAGGGTGCCCGTAGGGCCGGCAACCTCTCTGTTGGCGACCTTCACACCGGCAGACTCAGACACGTCGTACTGAAGACTAGGAGTCACGGCAGAGGCCATACCCCGACGGCTGCTGGCGGCAGCACCCTGGAGCGCACGGGGCGCATTTCGGCTGAAAGTAGACCGCGATAGCATTATCGCATGTGTCGGAAAAGAATTGGAGGAGAGGGAATGAGGACAGCCGGAAGGCTTGACAGCAATTGAGATGGTGGTGGGGGGAGGGGGGAAGGGGAGGAGGAGGAGGAGGAGAGGAGGAGAGCCAGTCGGCGGACGGGTTGGAAACGATGTCTGAAAAGCTTCAAGATGCCTGATTACTCACCGTCTGATTGGCCCAAATGGCGAGCGCGGGCGGAACCGGCTCGGCCTACTCACGTGACGTCAGGTGACCCCACGTGAGCCGCCGGCGATTTTCTTATCGCCGGTCCTGGACGCTTCTCGAGCATCTGCGCGAATTCAACGAATTCATCCTCTCGGCGCCCTCCCTTATGCCCCAGCTCCGGTGACCCTTACGGCCTCTTCTAGAGAATCTCGAGAGTCGCGGCGTTCTCTAGAAGGTCCTCCGACATGACCTCGCAAGTATGCGATCTTCACCCGATTGATTGTTTCTGTTCATATACCCCTCCAGCTGCTGACCCAAGGGTGCATAGTATGCTGCGGAGCTATGCACGCTCCTCATCGAGGACAATTTCGGCGAGCTTTTCTCGGTATGCTTGGAACCATTTTGGCCCCGCCGGGGAGCCTCCCACGCTGATACTTCAATGTGTGACCGGTAGCGCATTTTCTCGACCCTCCTCCGATACGATCGACTTTCCCTCCCCCGTCTGAAATTCTACTCTCGTCTTTCGGACCGTCAGCTTCATCATGGTCTTGCCGCCATGATCCAACAACATCTTATATACCACTACACCTCATTCGATGAAGGCGTCACGTACTACGCACCAAACATGCAGTCGGCATACTACCTCGTCCGGTCTGGGAAGATTGTGGCGTTTGTAGAAGACCGGCTGGGAAACTACGCAGCGAAGGTTATGTCGACTATTCTTTACCTCGGCCACGCGCAAGTGAGCTATCTCGAAACGCTCCCCGATCTACAGCCTGAACCTCTCGACTCGAACGGAGCCGCCGCCGAAGACAATGGGGATGCGCATGAAAAAGCTGAAGTCAATGGTGAGCATGCGACTTCTGAACGACCCGCTCGTCTTCATCCGACGCTCAAGGCTTTGGCGGGTCACGGTTACATATCGCGGGTTAGGGAAGCGCAGTTCCAAAGTTACGCTGATAACGTGTTGGACATCGAGCGCGCAATCAAGTCAAAGCCCGATGTAAAGGCTATGAAGGGCAAAAAACTTGAGGAGACGGTCATTGAGGGAACGCTCAACCTGCTTCGGGAGAGACTAGATGGGGATCTGACTCGTGGTCTGATGTTTAACGGAGTTCCGCGAGGGGCCAAACGAAAACATGACACTGCAGCCTCCACAACTGCCAATGGACAGTCTCAGTCGGACTACGCTGCGGTTGACGAGGACGAGGAGGGAGAGGAAGAAGAAAATGAATGGTCTGATGACGAGATGGGCGAAGATACGATACCAATGGAGGTGAGTCCACCAGCGCCTATAGAATCCTTACAATTTTTTTTCTCCCTTTTTTTGCGCGCGTGCCCACTGACCCATCATCCTAGTCCGGAATCACTGTCCGCGTGAACTATGAAAAGCTTGACGTTGCTCTCCGCAATCGTCGCTTCCTCGATCTCGCAGAGCATGATTCGTCTTTAGCAACCGTCCAAGTCTATGAATGCCTTCTTCGTCGCATTGAATATCAAACACAACAGTGTCGGGATACCACCGAGATACCCCGCGAAGGCGAGGAGGGAGAACAGTACTCCGCTTCAGTCCTCCTAAAAGCAGTATGTGAAGATGTCGATCCCCGGTTGGACCTTGCCGGGTCCATTGGTCCCATGGAAGTTCCTCAACCCGTCAACAAACGCGGCAAACGACCGTTGGATGACGATATTAACGGTGGAGGGGCCAACGGGCTACAATCCGGGGGCAACCGCACCTATGAAGTTGATCAACACCTCTCTCTTCTCGCACAGCCTCCCTTCAACCTCACCTCCAAGCGCATGGTTTCAGGACTGATTAGCTGGACCGTCGAATTCCGCCATCTAGCCCGCAAGCTTCGCCATCTCGAATTAGAGCGGATGATCGAAGCACGGTACGGCGACGTCGCCCTGCGGGTGATCCGCGTGCTCCACGCCAAGGGTAAACTGGACGAGAAGCGACTCCAGGAAATCAGTCTCCTACCGTTCAAAGACCTGCGACAGGTCCTTGCGAGCATGCAAGCGGGAGGGTTCGTGGATCTACAAGAGGTGCCGCGCGATGCGCAACGGCAGCCCTCGCGCACGATCTATCTCTGGTATTACGATCCGGATCGCATCCGGAACAGTGTGTTGGAAGATACCTACAAGGCGATGTCTCGGTGCCTACAGCGCCTGCGGTTCGAGCGAAGTCGATTGAAGGAGTTTTTGGAAAAGACAGAACGCAGCGACGTGAAAGGAAACGAGGAGCGGTATCTGTCCGAAGCGGAATTGACTCTATTAGAGCAGTGGAGGGCTAAAGAGGCGTTGTTGATAGGGGAAGTGTCTCGGCTGGATGAGATGGTGGCCGTCATGAGGGATTATTAAAAACGATCGTATGACGAGCAATGAAATATAAAAAAGATATCATTAATCAAGGGAAATGCGTTGCATCCAAAAGTCGGTGATAGATTCATCGGTCAACAGCCAGGCGTAGGGCGTTTGACGGTCTACCAGGTTTCTGGCTTGGGAGAAAGTTGCAGAAGATCGGGGAATGAAGGAAATAAAAGTAGCACCGTAGTATATAGTGGAACAGGACAATCGAAAGCTACATTCACATAAAACGGAGACATAAGATGAAATTAGATGAACCAAGTGGGAATATCAAAAGCTGACCACCCCATTTATACATGTAGAATTGAAATGACAACATCCCTCTCCGGCCGTGATATTAACATTCTGTTCTCAAACGTGGAGTCGTAAAACATCTCGCGTAACATACATCTCTCTCTCTCTCTCTCTCTCTCTCTCTCTCTAGAGAAGATGCATCCCACAAGAGCGCACTCGCATCCCCGCACGTAGCGTCAAGAGCTACGCAGAGTCATTCTATTTCACACCCTCGGAGTCTGTTTCTCCCTGGGTGGAATTGCTTAATGACTCACTCTCAGAACCGGACACTCCATCGGTGGTGGCTTTGGAGGTCTCGAGCCGGGTCTCAGCTGCGGTCAGTTTCCCTTTGGTCTCCTCGAGCTCTTGCTTGAGGGCTTTGATATAATCGATGGCCATTTCCACCGTACTGGCCTTGCTGACCTGTTGGTTTCCAGCCTTCTCCTTTTCTTTATCCACCCCTTTCGCATTACATAGGGCTTCTTCCTTGGCATTTTTCAAGTGGAAGAACTCCGCGGGAATGAGGGTTTCGATCTCTTTGAGCGCGTTATTGATGCGATTACGACGGCCCTGCTCGGCGAGTTTATGATTGGTTCGCTTGGAACTCAGGTTCTCGGCCAAAGTCTCGGGGTAAGAGACCCCGGGAAGAAGAGTGCCATCCAAGATGTGCTGGTAGTTGGACTTGGATGCTAGATACAGCGCGGATGTCTCGTTCGAAATTCCTACGATAAACATGCCCGTTAGCTAAGGTAAAATGAAGCGCTAGTGCCAGGCAGAACACTGGGATACACACCGTCTCCACGGACTAGAGGCTGGATGCTGGGACTGATCTTGGGGCGCAAATTGGGACTGGCGTGTGTAGAGCTGAGACTCGGTCGTTTCCGATTCGAGGGACCCAATTTGGGCGTGTCCGATTTCTTGGCTACCGGTCCGCTGGGGGAAGGCATGGCGATGGTGCGTGGACTGGGGGCGATGGAACCGGCGCTTCGCTCCGTGTTCGAGGCCGGTTTAATCTCGAGAGCCGGGGTAATGCTGGCGGACGTCGCCGGCGACGCTGGCTCTGTACGAATGGAGGTGTCAATGCGGTTGACTCGAGGACGAGAAAGATGCGCCGCGGGGGTGGAAGCTTCGGGGAGAACGACATCCTCCATGATATCGTCGTGCGACTCGGACGGCCCGTTTTGTACCTGGCCTGGGGGTTGAGGGGCTACATTGGGACTGGGTTGGGACCGGTAAATGCGCATCAACATAGCTGGAGTAGCTGGCTCGCTGGTCTCCGACTGCGGGCCAACCGCAGGGGATCTTCGAGCCGGAGGGAGGGCCGGCGGAGGCATCAAGGGTTCAGAGAGGGGCTCCGGGGAGACGGAATCTTGTCCAGAACTTTCGTTGCTTCCGAATCGAAGGCTGCTGCCACCTAAAGGTCGATTCTTCGGGTCTCCCTGGTCCTGAGCAAGGCCGTTTAGAACTTCGTCGGAATTGATGTTCAACAGGGACTTCTTCCGCGTTTGGGGCCGCACGGAGGGAGACTGCTGCTTCTTCGCACGGGCAGAGAACGTCTTGGTCGTTGAAGTTCCGCGACGATGTTTGCGCGTCAAGCCCGGGGAAGACGGGGCAGACGAGGCAGGAATGGCGTTGTCGGCCGGCGACGGCATGAATCCCATGTCGGACAACTGGGCGGCGGCCGGGAAAGGGTAGCCGTTCGAGTTCGCATTTTGGGCTTCAAGGGCCGGCGAGGTGAGCGGAGTGAAGTACTCCCCAGGGATAGTGTACTCCGGAAGCCGAAATTGAGTTTCCAGCGGAGTCATGGCGGGCGAAACAAGGGGGGTGTAGAGAGCCTAGGTGGAAGCGGGCGCGTGCATTAGCCATACGCACGCCAATGAACGGACCGGCGAGTCACGGTGCATCTTACCTGTTCCTCGTTCAGACGAGCATACCGGTCGTACATCTCCTGGGTTTCTTCTATGCGCTGAGGGTACGTGGCCGCGTTGCCCTGAAGCTCAATGCTGTTGGGAGTTGGCGGGATCACCTGTTGGCCATGAGGGATGTATGGCTGCGTCACGGGTGGACAATGGGAGTGGCGATGCGACTGGTTCTGTGCAGGCGGTTGCGATTGCGAATGCTGGAAGAACGCAGGCTTCTGGGCGATGAAGGCCGGGGTTAAGGGGGAGGAGTAGGACGAGGAGATGGCAAGCTGCGGTTGCCCTTGATTCCCGACGGAATAATCTCCCATGGCGCGATTGTATGACGACGGCTGAGTAGCGATAGGGTCGGTGTCCATTCGAACGAGCTGTTCTTGGGCGGACGGAGCGGTGGAAGCAGGCATGGAGATAGGATGGGCGATCGAGCGCTGGGAATGAGGATCGGCGGAGCCCTGCCCTTCGAGGTCGGGGAAGTGCATTCCAAACTCGAGGAAATTGGAGAATTCATCATCACCGGGGCCCGCGACGTCCGGCCAGGACAACGGATGATCTTGTTCCATTGAGATCGATTGCGCTCGGGATTCTAGTCGGTTGTCCACCCTGCCCTTCTCTTTGATACCTGGAATATCTTTATTATTTCACCCCTCTGGTATTTCTTCCTTTTCTTTTCTTCCTTCTTTTTTCAAGAGTTGTTGATTTTACCCTGCCGTCGGAGAGAGAGAGAGCCTCGGTATGTCAAGATCGAGGAAGTTAATGTCAACAAAAGAACAAACGATTGAAGAAGATAATATTAAGGAAGACGACTGACAGGAGAAGGGGAAAACAAGAGATAAAGGGCAGAGGGATTATTGGTAACTAGATAGAATGCCGGACATGGTGACGGTGCGTGGGGGAGGGGTTTTGTTGGATAGGATTTTGACCGTGAAGATCAAGAAATGAATGATACCCCTCCACGACCGGGGATCGGATGGAAAAGAAGAAGCGCAAAGGCAAGAAGAGGGAGAGGGAGAGGGAGAGGGAGAAAGAGAAGTAACTAGTGGGAGGATAGAAGCGAGAAGCGAGAATACGATTTCAGCTGGGGGGGCTGATTGGATGGGCTAGACATCGATGTAGGAAGGTAGTCAAGTCGGTCTTTCCAGTCGGTCCAAGACTAAGTCGTTCGGTCGAGGGGGTTAATTAAGAGGGAAGAAAACGAATCGGAAGAGAGACGAAGGTACCTTTTTTTCGGCGCAGAAGGAGCAACCGTGGAAGGGGAGAGTGCGTGGCAACAGCCCGCCCCGGTGCGTCCCACTCCGGTATTATAGGTACTCTATTGGTACCGTATGGTAATCTGCGGGGTCGTGACCTGATAACGTGACATGACATAAGGCCATCCCATCTTCCATCCCCATCTTCAGTGAGTGTTCAACTTTCCACTTCCATACGCCATCTGTCTGTCGTCTACTTCGGGTTGACTTCGCCCTCCTCGCTGTCCACCATGAGGCCGCCCGTTCCAGACCTCGCGTTACCGAAGTCCCGCAAGTCTTCCTCGCCCGACCAGCGGTGGATCGATCCCCGCAGCGCTGCCCCCGCGACCTTCTTTCTGGCCCGCGAAACTCCACCCGATGAGTTGGAGTCGGGAGATAGCATGTACGGCGTCCAGAGTCTCGAAGAGACCGTCCAGCAGGCCAGCCTAGTCGCTTCCCAGTGGGAGCCTGAGCACGCTCAAAGCATTTCCGATCCTTTGTCTCCCGTACCGTCTCATCCTGCTCGTCGCAAATCCACCGTCACCCCCTTCGACTCGTTCCACCTCACCAGCCGAGAACCGTCCCTGCCCTCCTCTCACCCGACCTCCCCTCGCCCATTGACGCCTTTGAACCTCGACGCTCCCGATGACCCGGTCTCTCTTCCCAGCAGTCCCAAGTCAATCTCCAACCAATCCATGCGACATCTGGACGAAATCTCCATCACCGATGACCTGAGTAGCCAGGCAATTGCTTCCGGGGAGGAGGACGATGAACCCCGCCCGCCGTCCGGCGCGGGTCCCGACAGTACCTCCCAGCTAATAATGCCCAGTATCAGGATGCCTAGCCGGAGACCGTTTACCGACCACGGGAAGTCTATGGGCCGCCTAAAGGTGCTCATAGCGGGCCCTCCCGGTGAGTATGAAAATACCCCCCGTGGGTCGGGGTTTCTCCAGGGTATACAGGTCCTGTATTGATTGCAGAACAACCAGATTCCGGAAAGACCTCCCTCGTCAAGGCTATAGTCCAAACATGCGAGGATATTGTTCATGTGGACCCCTTTCCCTCCCCCACCCCTCCCTCGAAACCCTCTAGATCCAACATTCCCCATGGCCTGCCACCGGCCGTTTCGGAAATATATGCCAGTACAAAACCGTACCCCGTCTGGTGGTCGGACCTGGAAGACTCGCGTGTTCTGCGACGGCGAAAGAGTACCGGTGACCTTGTGCTGGAGCGTAATATCTGCTTTGTCGACACATCGGCCAATTCCTCGACCCGTGCAGGACAGACCGATGCTATTATTCACTACATGCATCAACAGCTTGTCCGGGCGATGGCGTCGCTTCACCGTCCTAACCACGATTTCCAAAACCTGCTAGCAGGCAATGGCGGTGCCCAGGTGGATGCCATCCTGTTTCTCATCTCCGAGGGTAGGCGCCCTTCTTGTGTATCAGGTGGGTCGGAGGCTCACACGCTGGCAGAAACACTTTCCGTAGATATCGAATGCATGCGCAAGCTCAGCGAATGGACGAATGTCATACCCGTAATACCCAAATCTGACCTCCTAGGTTCTGGCCAGCTTCGCGCCCTCAAATCCACTTTCCACAGTAAGGCGCAAGACGCCGCCGTTAAACCCTTCCTTTTCGGAGACGGATTCTCGGGGGATACCGACGAAGTGAATGGTGGTCCGCCCTTTGCTACCTCGTCCGCCAAGTCTTGTGATGATGACATGATGGATGCCAGCACCTTGATGAGCCCGGACTATGTCCAGCCCTTGGTCGCGTCGGAATTGGCTCTCTTGACCCGAAAATTGTTCGATCGCGAGAATATGGCCTGGATCCGCCATCTGGCTGCCAAAAAGCTTACTCAACGGCAAAGTACGGTTCAGAATGGCCCGATGCCTTCCGTTCCCGGCGCTGGCAGTCGTGTCATCCCAAGTTATACTATGGCCCGACTTTCAGACTGTACTCGCCACGAGGAGAAACTGGCTCAGGTTCAGCTGGCGCGCTGGGCCTCGGACCTACAGCAAAGCCTCCAGAACGAACGAGAACGATACACCGCCATAGCGCGCGGAGAACGTGCCGTCTGGCTGACCGAACGACTGGGCGAGTGCGTGGTGGACGGGTCCCTCGTGCCCATCACACAAACCCCGGGGTTTTGTGGCCTTCGGGCCCCTACGGATAAAGCGGGCGCTCTCCTTGTTCGGGCACAATCCGGGCAGAACGTCGAGTATCATCTCACACGAATCAGTCCCCAGGATCCACTAGGTCTCGTCAAGTGGTCCGAGAGCCTCAAGCAGCGGGGGTGGGCCCTCGTTCAGATCGTGGGCAGCTTCGGGGTCGTAGGAGGGCTGGCCCTCTGGCTTGCGAAGTCCTGGGGATTGCCGTCTCGAAATCTGTCGGACTGGTGCAGTCCCATTGACTAGTCTCCTCCCCCAGCTGTCTATGCATCCTGCCCTTTTGTTCGATTATCCGCGTACTTCTTTTTATGCTGCGACTTGGACTATGTAGGTACTCGTGGCATGAAGTTGAAAGACACCTTCTACACAAGAAACATCCATTGCTGGCGTTTGTCTCAATCGACCCGTTTGGGTGGTGGGATTTTTGTTGCTTTGCCGGATCTCCCTCTCGTATCTGCTTTGCGTTTAGTGTTGTTGCGATTGTGCTGTTTTGTTTTCGTGCAGTGAGCCCCATGGACCATGTTTTGACGAAAATGTCGTCGTCATGTACGGTTGATTCTGTAGCGGAGTTGCTTGGTTTGGTATTTGCGCAGTCGTCTTCATCATCTAGAGCGGTTAGCCCTCTAATATTTAATGACTGCTAGCTTCGGCTCACGATCTACTCGGTACATTTGCCGTGCTACGTTGCGTATACATTCTAGACTACCTTCAAAGTTACGGAGTGATGTAGAAGTCAAATAAACAGGGCAAGCTTTTTATTCGAGAGAAAAAAAAAAAGGTCTACCCGTCCGGCGCAACTCTTCAAATCCCTGGTAATATGGAAATGAAAGATCTCTCGGACTTTTAGGATAATAGTATGAAACGCTCAAAACGCCGAAAATAAAAAAGATAATATGAAATTCACGTCGTCAATCAAAACCATCTTTCCGGCGGTTCAATTAGAGGGGAAACAAAAATAAAGTAATATCGCCCAGTGATCGTGGGACCCCCTGCTGCGGATATCACCGGAACAATTTCTTTGAGGTCGTAAAAACAAAAGGAAGGAAAGATAACGTCAAGGCAGTCACATTCGTTTCCATTCAAATCAAAGACTCATTAATTGCATTTAGTCAACCTCCTCCATGGAGCTCTCGCCGGCGGCAGCGGCAGGAGCGGCCTCCTCGGCAGCCTTCTCCTCGGTGGTCTCGGTGTCCTCGTCGATGTTCAGACCGAGAGACACGAGCTTGTGGATGCGCTCGGCGAAGCTGGCAGGCTCCTCGATGGTGAAACCGGAAACGAGGAGGGAGGTCTCGAAGAGCAGCTGGGTGATCGACTTGACGGTGCGGTCGCCCTCACCATCAGCCTCAACCTTCTTGCGGAGCTCCTGGATGATGGAGGACTTGGGAGAGATCTCGAAGGTCTTCTTGGAGGACATGTACGAGCTCATGGAAGTATCACGGAGAGCCTGGGCCTTCATGATACGCTCCATGTTGGCAGACCAACCGAACTGGCCGGTACGGATGGCGCAAGGAGAGCCGACGAGCTTGTGGGAGACGACGACCTTCTCAACCTTGTCACCAAGGATGTTCTTGAGGCTCTTGGCGAGACCCTCGTACTCCTTCTCCTCCTTCTCACGCTCGGCCTTCTCCTCCTCGGACTCCTCAAGCTCGAAGTCCTTGGTGATGTCGACGAGCTTCTTGCCGTCGAACTCCTTCAGCTGAGTGAAAGCGTACTCGTCGATGGGGTCAACCAGGAATAGAACCTCGAAGTTCTTCTGCTTGAGGCTGTCCAGGAAGGGAGACTTGGCGACGGCCTTGATGGACTCGCCGGTGATGTAGTAGATCTGCTTCTGGTGCTCCTGCATACGAGTAACGTAGTCGGTGAGAGAGGTGATCTCGTCACCAGACTTGGTGGACTGGTAGCGGAGGAGCTTGGCAAGGGTGTGACGGTTCTGGGCGTCCTCGTGAACACCGAGCTTGATGTTCTTGTTGAAGGCAGAGTAGAACTTGTCGAACTGCTCGCGGTCCTCGGCGATCTCGGTGAAGAGCTCGAGGGTCTTCTTGACGATGTTCTTCTTGATGACCTTCATGATCTTGTTCTGCTGCAGGGTCTCACGAGACAGGTTCAGGGGCAGATCCTCGGAGTCGACAACACCCTTGACGAAGCTGAGCCACTCGGGGATGAGATCGGTGGCGTCGTCGGTGATGAAGACACGGCGAACGTAGAGCTTGATGTTGTTCTTAGTCTTCTTAGTCTCGAAGAGGTCGAAGGGAGCGCGCTTGGGGATGTAGAGGATGGCACGGAACTCAAGCTGACCCTCGACGGAGAAGTGCTTGACGGCCAGGTGGTCCTCCCAGTCGTTAGACAGAGATTTGTAGAAGGCGGCATACTCCTCCTGGGTGATGTCTGCAGGGTTGCGGGTCCAGATGGGCTTGGTCTTGTTAAGCTCCTCCTCCTCGATCTTGCTCTCCTTGACAGTCTTGGTCTTCTTCTCCTTCTTCTCCTCTTCCTCGTCGACCTCCTCGATCTTGGGCTTCTTCTCGTCATCCTCCTCCTTGGCCTCCTCTTGCTCCTCCTCGGGGACCTCCTTCTCGGTCTCCTTCAGGACGTGGAGGTAGATGGGGTACGAGATGAACTCGGAGTGCTTGCGAACAACCTCCTTGATACGGCTCTCGTTCAGGTAGTCAAGCTGCTCATCCTTGAGGTGGAGAACAATCTTGGTACCACGGCCGATCTGTTCACCCTCGGTGTCCTGGGTGAGGGTGAAAGTGCCACCGGCGGCGGACTCCCAGACGTACTGCTCGTCATCGTTGTGCTTGGACACGACGGTGACACGGTCAGCGACGAGGTAGGCAGAGTAGAAACCAACACCGAACTGGCCGATCATGGAGATATCGGCACCGGCAGACAGAGCCTCCATGAACTGCTTGGTGCCAGAACGGGCAATGGTACCCAGGTTGTTGATCAGGTCCTACCAGTGCGAGATTAGTGAGGGCTCAGCGAGAGAGGGGAACAGGAATGATACGTACAGCCTTGGTCATACCAATACCGGAGTCCTGGATGGTCAGGGTCTTGGCCTCCTTGTTGGGGATCAGGTCGATGCGGAGGTCCTTGCCCGAGTCGAGCTTGGAGGGATCCGACAGAGCCTCATAACGGATCTTGTCAAGGGCATCGGAGGCGTTGGAGATGATCTCTCGCAGGAAGATCTCCTTGTTGGAGTAGACAGTGTTGATGATCAGCGAGAGCAGCTGAGAGATCTCAGCCTGGAACTCGAAGGTCTCAGACATGGTGAACGAAAAAAAGTGAAAATTCTGTACGAGCACAGGACGTGTTAGCGCCGAGCATTCAGTCTTGATCCACCGAGGAGCAGAGTATTGAGAGGAGGAATGATGGAGAATGGAATATAAACAAGATACAGCTGGAGATGCGAGGGCCCGCCGTTCATCCCAGAAACCTCAAAGCAAGGCTCGTTGGTCATGCTGCGAACTCTGCATCTGCGCACCAAGGTGTGGGGGGGGGAAGAGGGTCGGGTCGGTGAGAGTATTGGTAAGTACTTACAAGGTCGTTAAAAGTGAAGAAAAGGTGGAGAGAAAGATGCCAATGGATGAGAGAAAAGGTGATCAGAGGGATGGAGGGTGATGAGGTAGAGAGATCAACAGGCAGGAGGGAGGGAGAGAGATGAATGAAGAAGAGAAGAAAGAAGGCGAGGGGGAGAAAAAAACTGCCGGGGCGGAGAACTTAATGTTCTTTCCCACTCTGGGTGCGGTCGTTTCTACGGCGATCCAGCAACTTCCACACTCTCCGCCCTTCTTCGCCATTCTGCCAAAGCCGGTTCGGTCGTTCGGTGGCCTGGCTGCCTGAGGCGGACCATCTAGAACGTTCCGCTCCACCAGGCACCCCTCGCGGGGCCAATCAGCTGCCGTCCCTGCACACCGTCCCATGCTGGGCCCCGTGACTCTCCGCCTGTCTCTCCGCCAGAAGATTCTACTAGGTACTTTGTAGATACTCTGTATTCTGTATCTGTATCTATATCTGTATCTGTACGCTACGCTCGTGGCCAAGAACCCTTAGAATAGAACAATGCCATATCCATTTACAATCCCTAGCAGAGAGCAAAGTAATTAAGTAACAACACGGGCATAAAGCTCGCTATGCGAAAGTGCAGGAAATGCTCATGTCAACACAGTGATAGAAGCAAACTTCGGCAAGGATGCACCAATGACCGAACCCCAGTGACGAAATGTGAAAAGAAAATAACTTTTCCAACCGCTAATATGCACTGTGACAAAATAATAAAAAAAGAGAACAGGAAAGAAATAAAACCATGTTGTCGAATCAGTTCAAGGATAAGTTCAATCAAAAAGTGGAAAAAGGGGAAAGGGGTCACATAACACATGTCATTATCAGTAAGAGGGAGTAATACATGTCCTGGATCACAATAAGCATCCAAATCAGTATGCTGCAGTAAGCCAGGATGAAAGGGGGAAAAGGCAATCAAGATGAAAATAATGGGTCAGATTGTTGACGATGTCCGGGTGTTTTGTTCTTCTTCTTTCATTCTTTTGCTTCATTCTTCTCATTTTTCACGTTCACATCCCCGTTGGGGTCTTGATCTGTTTTCTTTTTTCTGCTTTTTTCTTTCCTTTCCTTTTGTTTTCTTCAAGTTCATTCATTCCACGACGATTGGAAAGGAACATCATCTAGGCAGCCTGGGGCTGGTTGCGGTTCTTGACGTTCCCGCGGCCGCGAGGAGCGAATCCTCCACGTCCGTCGCGCTGGAAGCCGCCACGGCCCTGGCTGCCAGCACGGTCGCCGCGGCCGCGGCCGACACCACCTCGACCGGCGGCGAAATTGGCATTTCCACCATACGCATTGCCACGAGCACGGCGCTCTTCGACGTAGATCTGCTCGGAGCCGATCTGGTGCGGGTTAGCAGCCACGGCGGCGGCATAGCCGGCGGGCTCAGCAAACTCAGCGAAGGCGCAGTTCTACAAACAGCAATTAGTTTAGACACCATCAGGGGAAAGTGATCATGACGCAATGAGGGCTTACCTTCGAACGGCTCACGTCGAAGTGCTTCAGCTTGCCAAATCGGGTGAGGGTCTGCTTCAGCAGGTTTGCATCCACCTTTTCGTTCACGTTCTTGATGTAAGCAAGAACGGACTGTTCTTCGCCCGCACGGGACTGAGTCTTCTTGTGATCATGACCGGCCGTTTGCCATCCGGATCCATCATTGGAAGGAGGCTGGCTAGAAACGTTCTCAGGCGCAGCGGGGGCGGCAGGGGCGGCAGCGGCCGGCTGGGACGAGCCAGTAGCGGGGGCAGGTTTAGCAGGAGCAGCGGGGATAGATGGAACGACGGGAGCCGGAGCACCGATCTTGGATGCGATGTTGGCCCAGGTCTTGGGAAGAGCCTTGGCCGGAGGCGCGTTCTCCTTGGGAGGAGCGGGGGCCTCCTTCTGTGCAGACGGGGCGGGAGTGGGCTCGGGGGTTGGCGGTTTCTCAGCCTCAACCTCCTCTGGAACGGCAGCCGCCTGCTCAGGTTCGACGACCTCGGCATCGGCGCCATTCACTTGAGAATCGACCTCCTGGGGTTGCGTCTCGTCGCCGTTCTCCTGGACCGGCTCGGCCTTCTCCTCCACCTCGGGCGCAGGCGCTTCGGTTTCCTGCATGTCGACAGCCGGGGCAGACTCGGGCTCGGGCTTGGGCTGCGCAGGCTCTTCAGCAGCAGCAGCAGCAGCAGGCTCTTCAACCGGAGCAGCCGGAGCCGCGGTCGGGGCGGTCTCCTCGTTCACAATCTCCTCCTCGTCAACCAAGTACCGGAAGACATCATTGAGCACGTAGTAACCGTTAGGCTGTTCCGCGAGCACGAAAGTCTGCACAAATTTACGAGACGGCTCCGACTTGTTCGAGATCTCGCCAATGACGGCAATCAAGATGTTGTCAAAAGAGGCCTGAGAATCAACGTTCAAGACGCGGACTTTGCAATCCTGGAAGTCAAGCTGCTTTATTTTCTCGTTGATAGCCTTAACCACAAAAATAGGGGCAGTCAGTTAAATGATGAAGGAGAAAGGGTGGGAAAAGGATAGAATTGAGTGAGCTCACCTTCTGGCCGACCGCGACTGGGACCGACTCGGCCTCCGTGCCGAAGACGAGCTGGGAGCGCCGAGCATAGAAAAGCGGCAGCTTGTCTGGGTTACGGCTCATGGTTGTGTAATACTGCTCGACAAAGTACCAGCCAACCTCGTCCTTCGAAATGCCATTCTTCTGTTCAGGGAGGGCATTCGTAGGAGTAGAGGACTGGACAGGCTGAAAGTTGGCAGCATTGGTGGCGGCGACATGTGCGTGGCTGTAGGAATCGTGATAGGCGTGTTGCGCAGGGAAGCCGCCGTTGATGGGAGCTTGAGTTGTGTCGGCCATTGTGCAAGAGAAGGGTGGAAAGGAAAGTAAGAAAAAGTCTAGGAAGTTGAAAAGAGACTCGAGAAGTTATATCAATGAGGTCTCTCTATGCGGCAAAAAAATATTGACGAAGAATCTAGCAAAAGACGAAACTTTTTCCGGTTCGCTTGACTATCACGGTTTCGTTTGTCAGTATTGGAAGACAAGGTGTGGACCGGTGGGCGTGAGGACTGAAGATAGCCAAAGGGTACCCACAATGCTAAATGGAAATTTAAGAAAGATACAAAAACGAGAAAGTCAAGGTCTGTGTAGAGTAGATCCGGACGCAAAAAAGAGAAATAAGTACGAGATTAACCGGAAACACCGAGGGCGCGTTAAGATTGTTGAAGGAGAAATGAAGACAGGAAAGATTCTTGTGCGATTTCCAATCAGGTGAATTCGCGGAAGAAAGGCGAAGAAGAGGGATGGAGGAAGATTGAGAAGTCTGAGAGATCGATTGAGAGGAAGCGATGAATGAGGGAAGTCCGATGAAATGAGGGACAGCTGAGAGTCGAGGGGTGGAGGGAAGATTAGCTGTAGATAGCCGTAGCAAGCAAGCAAGCAGGTGATGCTGAGGAGACGAGAAGTGCGAAATCCATCGGACGGACGTTCCCCCAACTACCTGCGCACCTTCCTTTAGCGGTGCCGCCATCCTGTTTGGGAAGTCCGGCAGAACGCGCGGGCCGAGCGACACCGCCTGCCTAGCCGGTGCGGTGGCCCCTATATGGTCCGTGTCTGGGGCGAAGTACTTGTGTAGAATAAGAACGTCTATGGACATTGCGATTAAGTAGGTAGCTCGATAGATACATTCGTAGAACAAGCACGGAAGCCTCCAACATATTGGAACAGTAGAATCACCAACAGCCAAGCGAAAAGAAAAGAAGACGAAGAAGCCGAATAAACAAAGAGCAGGCTTCGATGCGTGGCAAGGTTGGAAACACAACGACTAACTCGAAAATGAGGGGTATGATGGACATGAGAGGATATGCTTCTCATCAGGTAGTCAATATAGGTATCAAACTCATTCGTAGGTTTCGCCAAAACGGAGAGATCGACATGCAATTACAATGAACATCAAAGAGAGAAGAAGCAACCCTGAGAAAAGATCCGAGGCAACGCAACCCAGACAAGAAATCCAAAAAAAAAAAAAAAGAAAAGAAAAGAAAAGAAAAGAAAAGGAGGTATCACATGGCAAAGTCGACTTGTAGGCGGAGATGCGCGAGATTAAACAGGTCGCCGATAAATTTATGGGGAAGCCGAAGATTCGAGGGCCGCCTTCTCATCCAGCACGGGCTTTCGCATAACGGCATCCTGGCCGGTCATTCGCCGGTCTAGGGCTCGTTCCACCTTAGCACCAAGCGCCAGTCTGTCCAGGTTGTCCGTTTTTTCGGCGGTAGGCACGAAGCGTTGCTTTTGGAGCGGTTTGTTCTCCAGTCGTTCCAGTCCGTCGCGTAGATTGTGGAATTCGGCCAGACGGGGGTCGCCGCTGGGCAGGTTTGCTAGAGTGCGGTCCGAAGAAGCGACGGAAGGGCTTCCGCTAACGGTTGAGAACCTCTTTGATGTCCGGGTCTACATCAATATCAGAAGAACGTTGTGACGGGTGTAGAGCCTGGTTAAACTTACGGACTGAGTCATGATGGGTCTTTCGGAGTCCAGAGAAGTATGTCTAGCCATGATCAAAGGTACCGCCGATGTAAGTTGTATTTGAATGATGCTCAATCAAATCGGTGGGCGTGAAATTGACTAGATACCAAAACCACACGAACGATTCTGGGGTGGAAATGGTTAGCTGGACTAGGGTAAGGACTTGGGGAAGGCAAACGGAAGCAGGAAGAGGGATGGCAAAGAGACGAGGATTGAAGCAGTCGGACGAAAGGGACTGACAGAATGAATAGAGAGATGCTGGTATCACCAACCAGACATGATTATTGAATTTTTTTCCTTTTCTTTTATTTTTTTTTTTATTTTTTTTTTTAGGAAAGAACTTTGATGATAGACAAAGCAGCGACAACGTACCTTGAAGGCGGAGGAGAGATATTGGCCGACAAGAAAAGATGTGGGTGGAGGGCGGTAGGTATCTGAAAGGAGAATGGAGAGATGCAGGCCGCAGAAGAAACCGAGGACTTTTTCTGTCTACTCCGTACTAGTAGTAGTTCTTAGAGAAATTCTTTATCTTTTCTTCAGTCAGTAGAAATTGAGCGGAGCCAAGGAGGTAGGCAACGCGGTGATTGACATGCAAGACCGAATTCAGGAGAGAGAGCCCGGGGGAATGAAGGGAACGGATGACAGCGTGGGTCACGGAGGCGCTGCAAGAGCTGATAAAACTCGGCCACGCGAAACCAGGGGAATGTTGGGAATGGGTGCGCCCGTCCCGGTACCGTAAAGGTGGTAGGACCAGTAGGACTAGGAGTGGAAGGACTCCTCCTGCCTTGCCCGGAGGACGCTTTCGTATGACGATCATCGGGCTCGGCCTGGAAAAAGAGGAGACTTTTGGGACTTCGGGTGAATGCATCATACCATTCTCCTTTTTTTTTTTTTTTTTTTTATCTGCTTTTCTTTTATTTCTTTCATTTCTCTTATTTCTTTTTTTTCTTCTTCTATTTCTTTTCAATATTTATTGCCCATCTCTCGTCTATAGAGTACTGCCACGTGCGGTATGACCTTCAGAACATGAGAAGTGATCCCTTAAGGAATGGCTTGGCATCCACGCGAGCCGATCGCGGACACCAAATTCCGCTTCCATGGAAGAGGACCAAGGAGCTTCTCGCGGTGGCAAACCAGTGAAGTCATCCATACTTCGCTGTACTCCGGAGTATGTATCTATCAAAGTGCTCAGTTACCTACCTACTAGTAGTTACCTACAACACCCGAAACAATCGGTTTTCTTCGGAGCCTGAACACCTGAAACAGCCTAATTCTAAGAAATCTCTAGTCGGTCTTAGCTCCCTCTTAGCTGCAGAGTGCAGACAGAATTGATATTGATCGTCCATAAGATTACAGAGTAGTTACGGGGGAACGTATCGCAACCTATCTGTAAGCTACCCGGGCGGTAGACAAGGCGGTCTCCAAAGACCGGCATTATCTTGCAACCCCTCATGTCTTTTCTTTTCTTTTCTCTCTTTCTTTCTTTCTTTCTTTTTTTTTTTTGTTTTTTTTTTTTCTTTGTTTTAATCCTGTATCCCCCCCTTCTCTTTGTTCGTGTTTCGGCTTTGGAAGTTCCACGCCAAAAATAGTATTCTTCAATCTCTCTCTTTGAGTGTTTCTCCCTCTAGTTCGGACTGCGTTCGTGAGGCGTCCTTTGTTGCGGAATCGCAAATTACCTAGGATCATTCCGTCATGCCGAAACCCAAGACTTTCTTGAAAGAATCCAAGGCCAAGAAGAAGGCCTCGCAGCAGGTAAATCCATACCTCTTTGGATCTACGGTTCTATATCTTGCGTTGCGTGTTTGATTATCATTGTTTCGGCCGATTGACGAATTGAAAACAGGCCCCGGAGACTGCCGATGAGTTTCTAGCCGGTAACATTTGATGACCTTCTACTTCGTGCCTACTTGCTAAGAACCATGCGCTTTTGTAGTCGGTGTGGAACAGGAAGAAGCGGGAGAAAAATGGCGGGCCGGAGATGCCGCCAAATCCATGCGCTTTTTCATGCGCGCTATCGCGACCTATGATGAGGGCTTGAAGAAGCATCCTCAAGCGTTCGATCTAGCATACAATAAGTAAGTCGCCGACGCTCCGGCATACTGCCACCATCCGCGACCAGGGGCCGTCAAGCTTATTATGGATTAGGGCGAGAGTCCAGTACGAAATCACCCAACATCCCAAATTGGCTGCTCAGCTGCCCGCCGCGGTGGGCGACATCTTGCAAACAACACTGCAGTCGCACAGAGAAGCGCTAGTCCTAGATCAGGACAATGCAGACGTCTTGTTCAACACAGCCCAAGTCCTCACGAGTCTTGCGGAGACAATTACCGACACCAAACGCCCCGCCGATGAACAATTGAACCAAGCCGTAAAGTTTCTCCAGGAAGCCCTAGAACTCTTCCAGCGCTGTCTCCTCCTGCAAGAAATGAAATACACCGAAATGCAAGAGCACATCAAACAGATGGAATCCGGGGCCTTGGATCAACCCCCTCAGGACAGTCAACCCACAGAAGAGCAGATGGATGATGCAGGTGAAGCAAAGACCTCGGAACAACAAGAGCAATGGGCTGCCGTGGTTGAGCCGGTGACGAAAGACACGCTTGTGGACACGGCCGTGGCCCAGTTGGAATCACTCACCACCCTTTGCAACCTGCTCACCTTTGATCCCGGTGTCGGGCTTGCTTGGGTAGAGGGCTACTCCTCGGACCTTCTCCAGGAAAAGATTACCACATATGTCAATGGTTCCAGCAGAACGTACGACGCTTCGCTGGCTCGTGCAAAATTCGCCTGTGCCCTTGCTGAAGTACTGTACCGAGGGGGGCGTATAGATGTTGAAACGTATTATGGAGAACTTTCACGTGCTTTCGCTCCCGAATTGGACCTATCTGCGGACCCCGATGGTCTCTGCAGCAAAGCGGATGCGCTGATGTCGTTCAATACCGCGGTCACAGACCTGCCTCCTTCCCAGGACCCTGAAATGTTTGCGAAATCATTGAAGCTGAGGTGGCAATCACTATCGGCGGCTTTGGATGGCTTGACCAAGGCTTCTAAGATTCCGGATGCGGAAAATTTGCCCAAGATCCATCTGGCTAGAGGAGATGTAGAAGTCAACCGATGGCGGCTTGGTATGCCGCCCTGGGAGTTTGCCATGGCGCAGCAAAACTCCGCTCTGCTCCTGCAGAATGCTCAAACATATTATCGGGGCGCGACTGCCTTGGCTCGAAGAGACGGGGCCGCAGACGAAGAACGGGATGGGGCCTGCAAGGAAGCCATAACTGCTGCAATGAACGGTCAAAAGGAAAAAGTGGACCAGCTCAAACGCAGCGCGCCCAAAGAACTGATGGTGGTCGCGGAAGACATGGTGGAGGACGGTTGGGTGATCCCTACAGACATGGAGGCGTTGCTGTCGTAAATATATATACCCATTCCCACCAATAGTAGAAACCGAATGTTGGTTGCAATCAGATGTCCGATCTGGCCTTCACCTCCCCGTCCATTTGCAAAGCTTCTTTTCGTAGATCATTCTCTTCACAGAATTGAGTCGCTGCCGCCGCTGCCCCTTCCAGGTCGGAAACGACCGACTCGAGGCCTGACAGCAAGCTCTCAATCTCTATTCTCTGAGACTGGACCCGCTGCGCGAGCTCTGCATTTTCAGCCTGGGTAGCTTCTATTTTCAAATCCAGAGTCGTCTGCGTCTCATGTAGATAGGGAGCGAGGTGAGCACGGTATAACTCATCCGGCGACAAAGTGTGGGCACTGAATGCAAGTAAGATCACATGGTCAGTCAAGGTCCTCAACACGAACAAGATAGAACTGCAGAACTAAGGGACGTAAGGGAAGAAAGGGAGGCATTTACGCGACGTCACCATCTCCTTGACCGTGTTCTTTTCTGTGGATGGCCTCCCCGACCAACCTGTCCAGCTCGTTCAATTGACGCACCGCGTCCCTCTCGCGCACAATGTCATCGAATTCGGCGCGAGCACTTTCCTCCAACTTCGCGTTCAACTGTCTCCACACGGACTCCAAACTCGCCGGGACGTACTTCGCCGGCGTTGGGAAACACCCCGAGAAGTTGGCGTACGAGTTCGCTCGAACCGTGCGGGCCAGCGCCTGGTCAAACACCTTCTGCAGAACGGCGGCGCGCGGACCTGGCGTAAGGGGAATGGGAGCAGGAGGCGGGGGAGAAGGCGAGGCTGCCGATCGGGAAGGATCAAGGTGGGAAGGACCACGTTCTTCTGCCATGGTCTAGAATCGGATATCGACGTTCGGGCTTCTTCCTTTCTTTGGTGGGGTGGAATGGATGACGGGGAAGCGCAGTTGTTCGAGTTGAAGCGAAAGCGAGAAACAATCAGGGCGCGCGTTGCGGGTGGAGGACGCGCTCGGTCACGTGCTTGTATAGATCCAGGGAATGTGAACAACTGCCTATGGCCACCCCAGACAGTATCCCAGTTCGTTTCAGATTCCTCATGAAGAGAGTACTATTATCGATGGAATAATATTAAGTTTTCACGTGGTTCTTGGATTCATCTAAGTTAACATTCATGATATACATAGAAACAAATATGAGCCGGAGAAAACGCCCAGATCTACTCCTGCTAAGCGGTCAATCGCTGGGTGCTACTAGTTCCACCCAGATAGTAAGTTCGTGCAGGATTTTTCGCAGTTCTAGGATCACGGTAACGACCGATACTGGCACGGAGTGAGCAACGGCTTCGTCGAGGCCTGTGGGAGGCGGACTTGAAGGCAGGCCAGGAGATGGATATGTAGATGATGCTATTCCAGAAGCCCTGCAGAGGAAGAACAAAACTGGATAGATAGTTCAAGACAAAACTAAATGAATGAGGAAACGCAAGAGCATAAACCCGGTTGACTGTCGACGGAACCTAACGCGATCTCTGTCAGTCACAATTCGGAGCCCCCCAGACCGAAATGCATGGGCAGATGATGGCCATTGTACTCACCCAGGTGATGATCAAAGCAATAAAGAAAAGCATTGCATACTTGGTATAGACCCAAGCTGCAGAGTTAGCCTCACCCACCATTGGGCGGCGTTGGATTTTTTCAGGTCTCAGCGGCTTCAGCGGAAACCCGCTGCTCTGCCCTCCTTCGATAGTAACCGAGTATGAACCATAGAGCGAGGGAGGGTGGTGCGATGAGATTGGGCTCGAGCTCTCCGCGACTGTTCGGGAGATTCCATTGGGGGCCGCTGCCTCGCTGGTGATGCGAATTTCGATCGTTTTCGAAGAGACCGGCTCATCTGGATTCTCGCAATCCGCCTTCGAATCGAGCATGTCGATCTCGCGAAGCTGCCGCTCTCTCTGATAGATCACTCTGCCTGTTCGCACATAAATTCCGAGGGTCAGAAAGATAACAAACCAGACCGGGCCGTAGAACACGGCGACCCGCAGGAAGTCCCAAGACGGCGCAACCCAACACCAGATCTACACCAAGTATCAATATCTAAACTGACTCTGACCGCGAAACCCAGAGCACTTACTAGGGCGCTTCCGTATACCCTCCCGCGCGCCTCGGTTTGAATAAAGAAATATACAAAGGCTGGGATAAAAGGCAATCCATAGCAGAACGCAAGATATTTCCACTCTAAACGTCGGAGCTGGTCCGAGTCATACTTATGGAAAAAGGTCAAGTAGACGTTACAGGCCATGGCAAGAGTCCATAGCGCATCGGCGGGCATAAACCTAGATGGCGCTGGTGTTCAGTATGGCGGGATTGTACAGGCCACGGACTGCACAAACCATTGGATCAAAAATGCCTGGAGCTGGCAAAGAGGGCTATTTAGGCCTGCATGAATACCGGATTGAGATATAACGGTGGCCAAATTAGTCATAATGTTGCCCCAGGAGGCATAGAACACTAGGCGGTTGATGGGCTTGCGAAAGGAACTAGAACAGATGAAGGAGACAATGATGATACTGGCTGCTGCTAGAGACACCGCCGAGCATACCCGTTCTGTGATCGAGATCGCATATAGCTGACGTTCTGACGGCGACATGATGCCAAAACCATAGTGCGTGAGGCAGTCCTAGTACGGAGGAACGAGGGTCAAATTCCTTTGACTTGCTAGTCCAGAGATCTCCGAAGTCACAGCCAAGATACATAAATTAAATGACCCAGTGGAAAGGAGATATCTGGTCATGTATAAAGTGGCTAGCACATTCGAGCATACAAAGCAAATAGGACTTTGCATCACATCATCTCAAACATCAACAGCGGTCGGAGTCAAAGATACTCGCAAGGACAAAGGAAACGGACGGGCCTACCCCCTTCCTAACAAAAGCGGTTTGAAAGCGTGCATCATCACCCTTCAAATGTTCGCTGAGCTGAGAGAGAGAGAGAGAAAGTATACCGGTAAAATAGATGACGGCTTCGTTCGATATCGACAAAGGTGCAGTCGCCCGTTTCAGGAATCATTCGTTGATTCGAGTCTTTCTCTCTTTTTGTTGTAAGCCAGAAGTTCTATATTAAGCTTGTTCAGGCACCGGCCATTGTTTGACAGTGTAGACGTTTGCCATGAATGGATAGCTTGTTTATCCTTGTCCCATCCGAAAAGGCGTAGAGTAGGGCCCACGAAAGAGATACTGAAAAATGCATGGGAGTTAGTGTGCTAGTACAAGGCCGATTCTTTGAGTGACCAGCGACAATAAAATCGTATTATTGGATAGTTCCTTTCTTCTCCCCGGTTGAATCAAAGACATTCGATCTACCTTGAAACTGACAATCACATCCGAGGCATCGATCAAAGAAAGGATGAGTCAACCAGGGTCAAGGGGGGTTGGCAGGCAGAGCAACAATCCTCGAGGTCACGAGTCGTCCCACGTCCACCAGTCATTCATACCATGACGTATCTGGACTGGGAGAGCATTCTTCGTTATAGAATGCCCATCCCGGTTGAACGAACAGTCCATTTTCAATTATTCCTTTTTCTTTCAAATTTCTTCACTCCGGTCGTGATAGATCCTGGTGGAGTTCTTTAGCGCTTTGCGCATAAGGAAATGCTAGGGTATTTCAAGAGGGAGAAAGAGTAAAACGAAACAGGTATGTGCAGTTGTGCAGGGGAATAATAATGTTATGTCGCTTTCTTCGTATGCCGACTTTCACCTATGCACAAACCGATATGTATGCAGCCAGAATAACAATCACGCGAAAACAAAGAAAAGATGAGCTCGATATACCCTTGCCTCGATCTCAGAACGCCACGCTTTCCTCCTTTCTGAACCTGCCATCCGATCATGCCCCTCAATCCATCATAACATGGGTTACCAAATCAGGGCCTAGAAGACTGGAGACGGGAAAGAAAAAAAAAGAATCAAAAGAAAGACAAAGAAGAAGAAAGAGATATCAAACAAAGAATGGGAAACGAACAAACCAAAGAGCTATAAGAAAACTAATATGCCTGTTGTTGTGGGACCATTCCCCCGTACGCTCCGGCTATCTGTTGCTGTTGCTGCTGCTGTTGTTGCTGCTGCTGCAACTGAGCCTGCAGCTGAGGCAGGTCGTGGAACCACGGGTGCTGTAGGGCTTCGTGCGCGCTGACTCGCATCTCGGGCCGCAGTTGTAGCATCCGGTTCAGCAGATCAAGTCCCAAGGGATCGATCTGCGGCAGTATTATGCCCAGGTCCTGCGTGGCATAGACGTGGAAATTAGGTTTATACTCCGGAAGCTGAGAGATGCCCGGCCACGAGCGCTCCGAGGGCGTGCCCATCAGACGGAAGATCTTCTGCAACTGATCCTCGTTCGTGGTTCCCGGGAACAACGGACGGCTGGTGTACAGTTCTGCCATGATACACCCGGCAGACCAGATGTCGATGCTCGTGTTGTATGTCCTGCTGCCCAAGAGGACATCCGGGGCCCGGTACCATAGGGTCACCACCTCATTGGAGAACGTGTTCACAGGAATTCCAAACGCGCGAGCAAGACCGAAGTCTCCCAGTTTCAGCTGCCCCTTCTTGTTGATCAAGAGGTTCTGCGGCTTGAGGTCACGATGAAGCACTCGATTCTCATGACAGAAGGCGATTCCCTTCAGCAGCTGGTGCATGAACGACTTGATGGTCGCCTGGTCCATGCTGCCCCGATCGTTACGGGTGTCCATGTATTTCTTTAAATCCTTGTCCATGTATTCGAAGACCAGCATCAGCTTGTTTTCCGTATGGATCACATCGTAGAGCGAAACGATGCTCTCATGCTTGAGCTCTTTCATTAACGAGATCTCTCGGATGGCGGTCGACGGCGTTCCTTCTTCGGAGTCGAGATGGATTTCTTTCAGGGCCACCAATTCTCCGGTTTGGCGGTTCCGACCTTTAAACACCTATGGTCATAACCCGATATAGTCAGAGGCTGGCGGAGAAGGGTAAATGGGTGGGTCAGCATCATAGAGACAACGTACAGTAGCATAAGTTCCTTCTCCGAGCTAAAAGAAACACCGTACGCGGCAGACGTTAGCTTGTCACTCACACACTCTCCTTCTGTCTCTCGCCCGGTGAATCACTAGATCGCAGGCCCGGAGTTGGAGATAACGCACCTTTTCCAGCTGCTGGAACGAGCTGGGTTGCTGGGCCTTGTCCATTGTCGATGAGTGGCCGGGCGAGGCAGGCGAGGATTTGGGGCGGGGATGAGAGAACAGGAAGGATTTTGGGGAAACTAGCGAGGAGACAATGTCGCGATAGGCGGAGGTGGTTTGCTGCAAGTGAGGATCCCTCGGGGTTCTTAAGCTGCTGCGACTGTCCATGTCAAGTCGGCACTGATCGGTGCTGAGTGCGAGCCCCGCGGCATTTCCTGCGTGCTGACTTCTTCCCTCATACCGCCCGGTAACTGCTGTACGCCTCAGGCAGACAGTACACACTGTATGTATGTATGTATGTACAGTACATACCCGACGGTATGTAAAATACCAGAGTTACCGGGCTGTACGATACCCGGTATCCACCCCCGCGCCTAAGGCCCACCCACCAATGCACGGTCGTTCTTCGGCCACGGCGTCTACCTTGCATTCCCCGATCTATCTAGAGATAGTTAAGATACTACCTGGTAGGTCGTTCTATAATTAGAAGAGAACATGGAAGCGCTAGATTGTACCCAACGAACCATGCGGCGTGTAGAATCCCCCCAGATCACTCCTGTATATATATTCTAAAGAAAAAGTACCTATCCACCTTGGTAGTACCACCTATAAGAGCCCAAGTGATGGCAGCTGAGACGCGACGGAGGGCAACACCGACTCAGAACTGAGGCTGCAGCGAAGGTAGGTGGATCCGACCGGATGGTCTTGCTCTCCTGCCCCAAAGAGCACGGACTCATTCCGCACTCCCCCCAGGTTGATAATCCCAATGGGCATGCCTCTCCGGTACGCCCTTTCCACCAGCCGCCACGCCGAAAAGGTGGCGAGGCTACTGCCGATGACAAGTAGCCGGCCGGCATCGTCAATCGCTTCTTCTGCAGTCGCCTTCACCACCGGATCGATGTTTTCTCCGAACATGATCACCGCCGGCTTGAGGATCCCGGCGGTGGACGAGGGTAGCCAAGCGCCGTCGCTTTCAACATCCACTCTGCCCACGGTTCCATCCGCCTGTACCGGCGGTTTCTCTAGACACCTTGGGCAAGACGGATACCTGAATGTGGAATATGGGGCTTCGGCCAAGTCCACGTCGCCGTCCGGATTGAGCTTCAGGCCTCTGCGTCGTCTTTCTTCCGGGTTGTCCGTGTCGAGTGCCCCAGTGTCGACCATCCGGGCCAGAAACTCCGCCCAGGCTGGGTTGAGCCTCTGCAGTGACTCTTGAAACTCGGAACGGGAGAACTGGTTCCGGCAGCTCGTGCAAACCACCGACCTCAAGTAGCCATGGAGCTCTACCGTGGCGAGGTCCGGATGAGCCGCGGAATGGAAGGAATCGACGTTCTGCGTGACGACAGAACTGATATAGCCTTTGGCGCTCAGATCTCGAATAGCCCAGTGCGTTGAGTTCGGCTTCGCTTTTACAAGGCCTTGCCACCCGACGAAACTTCGGGCCCAGTACCTCTTGCGAGATTCATGCCGTGTCAGGAACTCATGGAAGTAGATTGGTCGATAGGTTCGATTTGTAATGTACGTGCCGTTCTCGCCCCGATAGTCGGACAAGCCAGAAGCCACTGATATTCCCGCACCCGTCAACAGCACCGCCTGCGAATGTCTTCCCACATCAACCCCGCGGAGATATGGCGACGGTGGTGCGGCGAAGAAGGACAAGAGAGCATCAATGGCCCCAGAGACCGTGCGCGCGGACAGAGGAACGATAATCGGCGGAGGCAACGGGCCGGTAAAAGGGATGCGAATTGATGACGTCGTCATTGAAGACGCATAGTCGAAAGACGTCTGTCTATCTAAATTCTAGAAGGAAGCAGGATCGAGAGAGGAAAACCTGGTCGGGAGAGAGTGAGATCATCGATTGATAGATGACTAATCTTCGAGGATCACATGATGGTGGTGGCAGGGGGAGAGACGGACAGAGAAGGCCTGCCAAGTAATCACTCTGTGCGGAGTAGCATAAATGCTCAGGGTAAAAGCTCATCCGCTATAGAACTCTGCTTCAGGGTCAGCTAGACGGCCCATGGAAAGAAAAGGAGAGCAACGAGTGGTGTCGATCGTTCCATCTAATCTGGACTTCCCCAGACTCCAACACGTGACCGCGGGAGGCTGCTGCACGTCATTGTTCGAACCTTTTGAGTTGCTGCAAGCTTTTCGTGCCCTCGGCCATAATTCTCTCGAGAGCCAGAATATCGAATTTGGGACATCATTCCCAATTCGTGAGTCCATCCACATCGATCATGTTCCCTTCCCAGACCGTGAATTTAGATTTAGACGCATTGAGCGGGATCTGTGGGTAGGTGCACTAACTACCTTACTTGCCCTAGCGGGCTATCGATAAATCTATCCTTGCTAATAATGAAACAGTTCTATATCAATTGCTTGTTGGGTCGTCGTTTTCTCTCCTCAGATAATTGAAAACTTCCGTCGTGGCTCCGCAGATGGCTTGTCGCTACTATTCCTCGTCGTCTGGCTGGCTGGCGATGTATTCAACATTCTTGGAGCCGTGCTGCAAGGCGTTCTGCCGACCATGATCATCCTTGCTGTATACTACACGTTAGCGGATATTGTGCTGTTAGGGCAATGCTTCTACTACCGAGGCTTTACTCTGAAGGACGAGTCATCCCAGCCTCCCTCTGCTGTGCAGGATGACGCCGAGAGTGCAGTCCCGGCATCGGAGCGAACGGCTCTTCTTTCCTCGAAGCCCAATGACGACTCATATCAATCAAATGGGGTCCAGGACCAGTCTAGCCATTCATCGTCCACCGCCCAACCACCCATCCTCTCTGATCACAGAAGACACTCGGCGACGTCTTCCACGTTTCGAGACATCCTCCACCCCTCGGTCGACGGGACCCACCTATCTCCAGCGACCCCGTTCATCGAGCCTTCTCCGAAGCAGACGGCAACTGCACGCCATGTATCCGCCATCCAATCCGTTCTCTTCAACTTCTCTGCCATCCTGCTAGTCTGTGCGGCCGGTATACTAGGCTGGTATGTCAGCCCGGGGTCCTCCAAGAACAAGGGCGACGAACAGCCGCCGGATGATACTCCCCTGTCATTCGACACATTAGGCCAAGTATTTGGATACTTCTGTGCCGTCCTCTATCTGGGCTCGCGCCTGCCGCAGATTCTGTTGAATTACCGGCGCAAGTCCACCGAAGGCGTCTCCCTTCTCTTTTTCTTGTTCGCCTGTATCGGAAATCTGACTTACGTCCTTTCCATCCTCGCTTACTCCCCAGTCTGTCATGGTGGCTCACCGGAACAGACCAACCGGTGTCGTCCCGGGGAAGCCTCGGCGTTATATGGCCGGTATATTCTCGTGAACTTGTCGTGGCTGATCGGCAGCCTGGGAACTTTGTTCCTCGACATGTGCATTTTTGTTCAGTTCTTCCTGTATCAGGATTCTGGATACATCGAGAATCAACCTGCGAGTCAGGGTGATGTGGCAGAGTAGCTGTCAGGTGCCCTTGGCTATTAAAATCAAACCCCCATTGTTCAGAAGAAGCCGACTGCACCATAAACAGCGAAATATTGATGCTTTCTTTATCTAGAACGGATGGATTGATCTAACCTGGAGTTAAAATTGGCCACCTCAAAATTCAGCATTTTTAAATGCGTGCTCTTTAGATTTGAAATTATTTTGCTCTGTGTGATCAGTACACGTATATGTGTAACATGGAGATAAGGATGAAACAGAAATAGGAATTCTATTAGCCTCCCTTGACCTGCCTCACTTGAGAGCAACGAAGGATATCGACGACATGCAACACCCGCTAGAAAACCAACGATGACCCCGTAAAGCTAACTCCGGTAATATTCCAAGCATCTGTTCCAAGTCAAGACGCTTCAATCACTGGGAGGCCGAGCCTCGACTCTGCCTTGGCCGACTTCATTCCAGTTAGTGCTCAGAGATGTTCCCTGGCTTTCAACATAACTCTTGATCATGGCGCGGCGAGTGTCCGGATCGGCACCAGCGTACAGTTTCTTGAAGAAAGAGTCGACCGGATCGCCACCCTCGTAGTCCGAGTCGACCGACTCCCCACCGTCCGATTCATTACCTGCCTTATCGTTCTTAGACTCGGCGGCCCCATCGCCTGTCGCCATTTTCTTCTTGCCCTTGCCCTTGTCCCCGGTCTTGGTCTTCTTTTCCGTTAATGTCGATGCCAGCTTGTCCCAGTCTTTTGGTCCCTTGCGAGATGACGAAGGATACGTCGGCGCGGCGCTACTTGATGGCGCAGAGCTCACAGCGGCTTGCCGATCGGCTAGCTTAACGTCCGTAGACGTGGATTCCAAAGCACTCCATTTCTGGCCCGGCGTCTGTTTGCGCAACGAGAGTTCGATCTTGGTGGACATTACGGAGACCTTGGATGCGGCAGCATCGATAGTGGCAAACAATGGATCGAGAGTAAAGTCATATTCAGCGCCAGAGGGAAGAGGGAATCCAACGGTAACCTGACATTGCACCGATTAGTATCTAAGATTATGCTGAAACAGCGGAAGTGGAGTGGGAAACGTACCGAGTCGCTTGCGAGCTGAATACTCGTTTTTTCCTTGGGTACTCCCTTCACATACAGGGTCACGACCACGGACTCATTAGATTGATACCACTCATGTCTGACCTTTTCAACCGAAGGAGCAGCCGGAGAATTTGAAGATACCGGCTTGCTCTCCGGCGCGGAAGAAGCAGCCCCCGCATCGGTCGAGCTCTGATGCTTCTCCGGCACCAGGACACCGTTGTCCCCGGCCTTTCCCGACTTGAACGCCTCCAGCTGCTTCTTGAGTTCCTTCTCGCTGGGACTTTGGATACTCGTGGGATACTCAACGACCGTCACAGCAGCTTTCTCGTCCCCCTCGGCCAGTTTGTTAAGCTGACTCTTCACTTTCAGCGTCCAGATAGGCAGCTCCTGCTGATATTTATTCTTGGCCGCACCAGCCATAGCATTCTTCACCTTCTCCGATTTGTCCCCACTCTCATCCTCCGCAGCGGTCTTTTCCTGGATAGTCCCGAACACGAACGCGGCATCCCCATACCGTCCTAATTGATATAGCGCGACACCTCGTCTCATCTGGGCGGCCATGATAAGCTCATGTTTCCCACGCTCCAGCGCAAGCGTCAGAGCGATCTCGGCATCATGTAGAGCGGCCGAATAGTTGGGCCCACCGTCCGCGGGTTTTAGTCGAGAGAAAGCGGTGGATCGTTTGATGTAGTATGGCGGCGCACGAGGAAGCTCAATCAGCGCCTGGGTAAAGTATCGAATCGCACCGGGAAAGTCGGAGTTGGCGAGCGCCTTATCTCCCAGCGACGCGGAATTCATTTTGTCGGATTGTAGTATCTCTAGCTCCGTGAAGCTACAAATGACTCCGCACGGATCTCAATCTATAAAAGATATTAGGAGTGTGACGGTGACGGTGCGACAGGTAACAAGTTCCAAGGTGTCAGGGAAGCCAAACAGGGGAAAGTGAGTCAAACAGACGAGCTCTGTTGTCTAATAGCGCGCAACGAAATGTTGATTCCATCACTTTCGATTGGGAAACTGCGGGGATACCTATCCCGGTTGACCGCCCACGTGCCCGAGGAGGTCGATCTCGAGGAATCATAAGGAGAGTCGGGACATACGATCGTAATATTCATGATAACGCAAAAACGAAAGCAGGATGAGACAGCTGGGAATATTGTTCGCCAGCTCCCCAAGTTTCAAGTCATATTTCTGGCGGTTGATGTTGGGAGAGGCGTACATAAGTTTTGACCCGTACAATTTCTGTTATTTTTGGACGTCCAGATGATCATGTGAAATTTGTGGTTGGTTTTGGGTCTGCCAGTAAGGCAGGCACCAGGGCATCCACTCTGTATGCGATTAATTATCTATCGATTTCTGTTGCTGTTATTATCTTCACGCTTAAACGATGTCTAGAGTAGTGTTTTAAAACCCTTACGGTCTTTAACTACATACATAGCTTTCTGTAGGTGAATAGATAATGCGGTTATCGTTGAAGGATTTAGTACACCAAGGTGTCATGTCATTGATTAATTAAAGATACATATACATATACGCGAATACTGGGGTCCCCGCAGATCGTCCCATTCTTGCAGCATAGCAGCCATCCTTCACAAGAGCTCTTCATTGCCGAACTTGCGACTGTATAGCCCCAGCGCGCGAATGGGCCAGTAAAGTTTGTAGTTCGGGTACGAGATCATACTGCAGCTCAGTTAGCTTCGGTCTTCCGGGTTGTCGAGTAAAAACACAAGAAAGGAAACTCACCAGGATTGGTTGAAGACCCCCTCAATAGCCTCCTGCAGCCATTCTCCATTCGGCTGCTGCCGTGACATGAGCAGTTTCATGGCTTTCTGAAGCGGCTCTTTGTGTGGGTATCCCGCTTCCATCAGGGCAAGACATGACCATGCAGTTTGGGTGACTTGGGATTGCTCATGGTGCGTGTAGACGTGGTTCGCACTGCTGAGGTAGGACTCCCCCCACCCTCCATCCTCCATCTGCTTCGATAAGAGGAACTCACATCCTCGGCGGGAGTAGTCACTGGTTTCGTATGTCTCGCCAATACTTGCCAAACTTTCCAGGGCAAACATGGCGGCGTAGGTGAAGCAGATACCCCAGGATCCGTACCAACTACCGTCGGGTCTTTGGACGCGCTTGATATACTGCACTGCCTTTTCCTTGGCCGCCTTGATATCATCGGCGCGGTAATCGGGGTAGAACTTGCTGAACAATGAGAGTGCTGTTACGGAGGCGGTGGTACACTCCGGGTGGTCGTAGCTAATCATAATGCCACCAAAGACCTCGGCGGCATTAAGCCATTCAATCTTAGGTGATGCTCGTGTGACCTCGTACTCGGAGTATCCACCGGAAGGGTTCTGCATCAGTAACAGGCAATCGACACTATCCTTCAGACGCTGCTCAGAGATCAGTTTCGGGTAGTTGTGAATTTCTTGGAGCTGAATAGTGGATCGCAAGCCCTCAGCAGTGCAATCGCTAACATTGTACCCCTGCGTCTTGTTGCTGAAGGGCCACGAGCCCTTGCAGTGTTGACGGTAGCACTTCTCTATATCTGGAACATTCTCTTGGATTTGATGGTCCTCAAGGAATTCCAGGGCCTTGGTAAGCATTGGGCGCCATTTGGGGTCGTCCGCAAACCCGGCCACAACTATGGCCTGCGTGATGAAGGCAGTGTCCCACACCTGGACACCGTTGGTACCATTCGATAGCAGGCCCTCGTTCTTCATCCACATGTAGTCATGGAGGCGCTCTCGGTGGCGACGGACCGAATAACTATCGGGACCGTCGTGAATATAACAAGCCACCATATTCATGGGGTTGCTCACGGGTCCGAGACCGGCATAATCGGTGTTCTCGTCTTCCATGCGGATAAGTTCCCAAGTCCAGTCTTCTGCCCGGCGCACCAGGCCCGAGAGCCGGAGGTAGGGGTTCCAAACGTTGACGAGAAGTAAGTTTGCCGTGTTCAGAAGCCAGGTTTTAGGGTAGTAGTTGTCGGCCTTGTGGATAGAATTGCGGTGGCTTGCGAAATCAATAGAGTCGTATGGTTCTGTGTACAATTCTTGTCGCAGCTGCCTAGTGAGGGGGTCTAAAGGATGGCTAAATTTCTTGGACCAGAGATACGACATGGGCAGGAAAACCTGGCGCATGTGAATCCACCATCGCCAGGGAGCAAACGGAACCCAATCGGGAAGAAGCCTGAATAGGGTCATTAATATGAGCTACGATTTCATCATAGACGGGGACTATGGAGGAAAGGGAAGATGGCAAAGACAATGAATGAGAGAAGTGTACTAGAAAGGGAGGAGAGGTTGACAGACCAGATCTCAGGAGGGACGGGATTGACGCAGTCCCATTCCATGACACCAAGGATGCTGAGCCAGAACTTCGACCAATGCGGGCTATAAATGGCGCCTCCAAACTGATGTAGCAGACCGCGCGCTTTGATCATTCGAGGATCGTCTTCACTGGTGCCGATCAGGCGCAGAGCGACATAATTCAAAGAAGTGCCCAAGCAGGAGCTGTGGCCTTCAATGTGAAGGCCCCAACCACCATCTTCCGGGTGTTGGCGAGCAAAAAGATACCTTTTGATCTCCGTCGCATATTCCGGGGGGATCGGCGTGTTGGTAACATACCAGGTGATGATGATTCCGGGAAGCAGAAACATCGGACCACCATACTCACAGGCCCAATTACCTGGGGGGAGTTGAAGCTTGGAAAAGAACTCTAGCCCATTCTCGGCGCATTGCAACGGAGTCTTGGGTTTTGGCAATGCCGGTAGGTCCTAACATAAAGTGTTAGATTGATCCAAAGCAGTCCAAGGAAAGGGGTGGGTCTAGAAGTGAACATCCTACCAAAGGAAGACCCAAAAAGTACTTGTCGGCGGTTGATTGAGGCCATTTTTCATTTTCCTCATCTGATTCCAGATAATGCCAGGTCTGACGGCCGCGGTCATCCAGTAGACGCCATCTAGAATGGTCTGTTTTGGGGTCCCCGTTGGCATCAAGGGTTAGATGGCCTTGCGCGGCCGTTCTCCAAGGAGCAATGTGGTCGCCAGCCATATTCGAAAACCCAATTGACAAATTGTCCTCCATAGAGCAGGCTAGTCAAACGATTTCGTCCTAGTGAGGTCCGTTCGAGTTGGCGCAAGGTGACAATGAAGAAAGGATCATTCGTAGCGACCTGGCGAAGATCCGGGGATCGGTCTGGGCCCGCTTAGTCATCAGGGGCAGGCTGAAGAATAAATCGAACGTAAAATAATAACCTCAACTCTTCTCTATTAGAGCCATGTGGGAGGGAGGTGAAATCGCCAGCTTGTGAGGTGACATCGTTTGTTTTGAGTCCTTTGCTTTTTTATTTCCTTTTTTCCCGTCCATCCATGGCTTCCCTTCACCAGGAAGACCCAGCTTCCAAGGACCCAGTACAGAACTATATCGCTACCACCATCTCTGCGGTTCTTCATGAGTTGTCGTCGCCAAATGGTCAACCAGCCATATCAATAAGCCAAAAACCCCAGAGGAAGTCCTGCTATATCAATCCCGTCACTGGTGCCCTGGAAACCGATGAGTCGCAATCTCCTACTATCAATTACACCTGGCCCGGCAAAGATGCTCATGAGGCCTGGAAATTCAGTATACTATCTTTGTTCCAAGTTGCTCTTATAGACACTCAATGATTCAATAGCTATCATATTTCGTATTCTCGCAGCCATCACCGGAGCGATTCACGCAGGCTTGGTGATCTCTAAAAGGTTGGTGTTTCCTAGGTCGGGGAGAGACCTGTCTACTGAGACGACGGCCAATGCCTTGACAGAGACATCTATTACAGTGATCCAGCGTGTTTCGGATCACAGAGAGCCGTTGACACCGCCATTGACGACCTGGCTCGTACGATTGGGGTGGATCGGACGTCGTTGAATGTGGTAATTTATCATGTCCAACGCGAACGCTTCAGTGAGCCTAGTACTCATCACTACCAAAGGAGGCAGCAGCAAAAGGGATTGTTACGGGTCATTTTCGGCTCATCCATAGAGCTCGTGTAACAATGGATGGGTGTACATCTGACAAGGTCAATAGCACTGGTCATTCTTGTCCTTCACACAGCTGAATGATTCATCTAGGACGCTTTGATACCGAGAATTGGTGATATAGACAGTATTGACACCTCAAGTGTCAAGTGGGTGCTGATTCTTGAAAAAGAGGTAAATTCCCTAATGAGATATCTGGCCGGTAAACCCAGTTCTCAAAGCCGTCTAGGCTGTCTATCGCCGGTTAGCCAGGAATGACTACCACACCAGAGCAGCGGCCGGAAAAGGGATTCTGATCACAGTAAGACAGACCTCAAATTACCCATTCTCACGGCGGCTATTGAACTAGTCCAAGGGGAAAGGCTATCCGGACCTATGCACGCGTCAATTTATCCGTCAGTTGTCAGAGAGTAGAAGACTGTTGGGCGACCCTCTACGTATCTATGCCTTGGTTGACAGCGACCCCGACGGCATGGCTATCATGTCAACATACAAATACGGCTCAATGGCACATACACGAGACAATGCAAGGCTAAACATTCCTTGCTTGCGCTGGCTGGGACTGCGCACGTCCGATGTCGCGGCAGGTGCCAGCCCACTGGGAGATGATGCACTCATTCAACTGACGCTGAGGGACCGGAAAAAGATTATCGCCATGCTCTCAAGCAATCCGGTGTGGGCAGCGGATGGGCCCGAGTTTGAATGGCGTGTGGAGTTACAGCAGATGCTTATGCTTAACCTGAAAGCTGAGCTGGAGATCCTTTATGACCGAGACGGTGGAATCGAAGAATGGATTGATCGGAAGATGGCCACCGTAGACCAATAAGTCAGGCCCCGAGAAGGCTACCAGGACTTAAGACCATCCGTCTTGATTGGGTGTAGTTTATCAGTACCATTTTACCTTTAGGCAATGAATGGAAAAAAGTAGATAGAGACCCATCAATGATTCTATCAGCATCAGTTTATCAGCAATGCAGACGAACCACCGAATGATTGAAAGCTTTAGGAACAAATGCACCACAAACGCCTATGTCGCATCAATGCACCCAGACCAAAGTTATGCCACGCACCAGGCGATCACACAACGGGCGACCTATATACGGGAGAGGAATGCCAGTAAGGAAATCCAAGGTCTTGCTTCCCTCCCAAATCTTACAATCCCAGACCCTTGCGGACCTCATCGCGAACCTTGCGCTCATACTCGGTCCGTCGCTCTCTCCACATCTTCGCGGCCTCCACGTTGGCAGGGCTCTCGTCGTTGGGCTCGGCCAGCATGCTCATGACAGAGATAAGGATCTTCTCGACGCTCTGGATCGGCGACCATCGCTCCGAAGCGTGCTCGTAGTGATTGGGATCATCGCCGGGAGGGTGCAGAATGGAGATACAAACGGTTCCGTTGGGGTACACTAGAAAGATGTATCGTCAGTCAAGGCATGCCACTTTCCCCTCCCTATCTGCGCAGCTCAAGAAAACACTCACCGTTCGGATGCCAGACACCGCCCCCGAGAAACTTCATCGTCGGTGGACTCAACGGATAATCCTTGGGGAATTTCAATTCGGCCGCAAATACGCCGCCCTCAAAAGGCGTACCCTCAGGACCCTGGATGAGAGCTTCCCAATGGTACATGTCATCTTCGGTGACGGGACCAGCCGTGATTCCATCCGGGGGGTTCGTCGAGAGGTTCTTGTATTCGTGGAAAAGACGTTTCTGCGCGACCGAGGACATGATGAGGAATGTATTCGTCCGGTTTGAGGTGGTGCTGGAAAAACGAGGCGGGGATAATCCGTGGGTAGGTTGATTGGGCGGTGTGAATGGAATTGAATCTGGGATCAATCGAAGGCGGAGTGGTAGTGGAGTAAAGATAAGAGATACTTGAAGATGAGGTTTGAGGGGAGAAAAGTTGGGAAAGGAGAAAGAAGAGGAAAAAGAGGGTTGTTGCCACCGGAGGAAAAGCGGCGTTTGTCAGTCCCGCCGAGGAGGATCGGCCCGACGTCATTTGGGTCTAACCAACTATTTACTACATACTAGTAGTCTAGTATACGGATCACTATCAACGAGTATACAATGTAATCCCCTTTCACTTTCTACGTCATGGGTATATAAGCCTTTGCTCAGAAGTCAAATCACTTCGATATCTCCTAGTCTAAACTGTCTATAAACTACACCGTAAGTATACACCGTAAGCAGCTCTCGTCGATGTTTCAATGAGCGAAAGTAACATATCTTGCAGAATCCCGCGGGCCAAGGAGTATCATCGCGGGCAAACAAGATGCTGCTGGTACATAAGCACCTAAAAGAGACGCAAAGTCTTGATTCGGCTAGAACGGGTTCTGTGTTTCATGCACGGCCGCGGTTTCTTTCCTTGTTGTTGGCAGATAAGGTCCGCACCAAACCAGAGCCCGGGCGTTGCCATCCCTTCAACGTTTCTTTGTCTTGACACCCAGTTCTTGCACATTATATGAGCGCCACCGGCTCAAGACTAAGCCTCTTGCTCTTTGTAGTCATATCCTATGGGTGTTGCGCGTATAGTCCTGCCCGCGCACCGAGCCACTTTCCATGTCGCAGGTTCTGTCTATTACCGGTGATGTGACTGGGACCTTCAGATTAAGATTAGATGAAAGACCTAAGATTTGAGGGGAGAAAAGAGGCAAAGCCCAGTATGTTTAACCGTGTCCGAATGCCAATCAGAAAAAGTCGTCGTCGGCGCCATCGCCCAGATCGTCGTCGGCCCAAGGATCCTCCTGACCATGGCTCCAAGGATCTTCTTCTTCGGCCCAGACATCCCCGTAGGGACCTGTTTGTCCGGAAGTCGGCGACTGTTGATCCATCGGCGGTGGGTGCTGATCTGGCGAAGCGGACTGGGACTGGCCATCGGCCGACGTGCCCCTAGATAAGGCATCGTATCCTGCCATGGCTCCTGCGCCTGCAGCTCCAGCCGCCGCACTGTCGGCCATGCCTCCAGAAGCGCCGGCTCTACCCAGCGTCCCTGCGGCGGTCTCCCCTACAGCACCTGCTTCACCAGCGGCTGCGCCCCCGGCCGCACCCCCAGCAGCAGCGTCTCCACCGAATCCAGGGATCCATAGAGGGAAGAAACCAAAGCCGCCGGAGTCACTATGACGACTGAAGTAGTCAAAATCAACACTGACTGCCGTAGCCAACATCACCGCACGCTGGTCGAGGGTCATGCCCGTAACACCATTGTTTTGCGCAGCTGCTTGTTCAGCGTCGAGCGCTGCCGAGTCCATCCGCAAGGCGTATACACCAGTATCCGTGAAGATTTCCCGAGCAAATCCGGCAAAGTTGCGATTGACTGATCCTATTAGGCGGCTATCCGCCGAGCGAAGACCGAAGTCCCACGACAAGAAAGGTTCATCAACATAAGCGAATTGGTTGTACTCGCCCTGTCCTGACCCGTTCCGCGTCGCTTGTGCAAGCTGCATCTGTTGCGCGCTGGAAAGACCCGACTGTGAAAGGGGCATTCTCTGTGTTTGCATGTCCGTCGCTGGGTCCGGCGAGGCGTGGTAGGTGAAGAGGTTGTATTTTCGCCGTAACGGCGCCCACTGTTGCTGAGCTTCCCCGACTACACGCATTTCATCAAACCCTAGTGGCGAGACTCGAGCATTTGAGGCTTCCGTCGCTTGTGCCAATGCACCTGGCTGAACCGGTTGAACACTTGTGGAGGTGTTGGCACCGGCTGCAATGTCAAGAGGGTTGTATACTCGAATATGAGAGTTAATCCATGAAAAAGGACGATGGAACTAGAATAACCAGAGTTAGAACGGGGGTTTTCTCGCAATGGACGGTGGGTTACGTACTCGAAGCACTTCATTCTCATGCCTATCAAACACATGCGTCACGAAGCCTCGATGCGTGCGAAACCACTGTCGAGCCATCATGCTTGCCATGCCCTTCTCCTGCTCTGCCATATACCCTATATGGTTTCCGTTTGCATCCATGATCACATACTTGTTGGCTTGTTCGAATCCGCTGTCGCAAGATAACACCAAGAAGTTAGTTTACAGTCTTGAATGAACGGCAAGGAGACAACACTAACATCATCACATTCATCAGCTCCAGCTGTCGCTGGACAACCAGCCCGGAATTGGCCAATATCCCCGTCGCCGGATGTGTTTCCTTTAGCACGGCATGCGGATCCTCGGGTATATGGATGGGAGAAAGTAGTGAGTTTTGCGATGGGTCGTACTCGGGGTTGGGAGAGCCGGTTTCGTTCGTTTCTGGCTTCGTGGGTATTCGCTCTCTTCTAAGCGGTTCTGGTCTGCGTATGGAATTGCGAGGGCCGCGAGGACTGATGCGCCCTCTGGCGAAAGAGCTCGAAAGTGCCCGGCCGGGCGCCCGAATCCATCGCGCCGGTAGCTGGCGGAGCGTGGCACTCCACATTACTGATCATGAACTGCAATTCTCGTAAAAGAGTCGTTACCAATTAACTAGGCGAGAGAGTAGATGAGTAGGGGACCGGAATGGGGTTGATCAAGGCTTGAATATTAGCAAGAAGAAGGAACGCGCAGTGGCGGGCCGAAATTATGACGGAGCGGCGGACTTAAGCGGAGGTAAAAAGGTCTCCGGCAGAAGCAGCCAGAAAGTACGAAGTCCTCAAGCAGAACATGAACAGCCTTGTTCCACGTGAATCCTACTGAACTGTTTGAAACCAATGGCAACGGCTTGAGAGTGTCGCAAATTTTCTCTTCATCAGCCAACATTTTTTTGTGGCGCTAAAACCCATCTATATCATTTAAAGTGTAGAGTGTTCATTGGGGCAGTGGTCGACTTCGAGAGATTGGTCTACTCTAATATTAGGCAGAAATACAATTTAGCCCAAAGGATCTGAGCCGTTATACAATATTCATTTGCTATCCAAACACCACCTGGTTCATGACGAATCCAAGATAAACATACTCAGTACAACGATGCCCATAAACACTGGTCTCGAATTCTCGTAATCGCTCCAGACTCAATCACAAAAGTCCCTTCCGAGCCAGCTCAATTTTCCGCGACGCTTCCCCAAGCTCATATCCACCTCTCGAGATACAGACGGCGCTTCCTTCGCCGAGTTCGACCTTCTCTTCGACGTCCGAGTGAGGGCATGGGCAGTGATGCGGGAAATGGACGCATGCCAGAGTTCCAGGGCAGAGATATTTGTCACAGGTGGCTACGCATATCCAGGTTAGTCAATCATGAACTTGATGCGACTCGACTGCGCAGGGGGGTGGGTGTCGCGTTACCTGATTCCCATGAATTCTGATACCGGGAGCTGTCGCTGGGGACATTCTGAGAAGCTTGTTGATGTCCCTGACGACCACCACCTCCTCCGCCACCGCCGCCTCCGAACATGTGCTCAAAGAATTGGAATTGGGCGTGGGCCATCGAGGCCAACAGGAGCCAAGCCCCGAGGGTCTTGATCCAGGCTGACAACATCGTCGATGATCGGGGAATGTAGATAATGGCGTGAATCGAAATCCAGGTTCGAGGCTCACAAGGCACCCGGGGCGAATAAGTAGACCCTCAAATAGAGAGGGAAAGACAGGGAGAGATCGGGATAGTATGTAGTATAGTTAGATCGCAGGGAAAGTAATAGTTGTCTATACCCGTCAATCCCATCGGCGCCCGCTGCACGTGACGCCGCCAAGGCCATCCGCGCCGAGAAAAAAAGCCGCTTCAACTCGAACTCGCTCCAGCACCGACATTGCGTTCGACTTGCCAACACAACCCCACAAAAACACAAGCCCAGCTATGCTACAACCCAGACTGCTGGCCCCGTTCCGGGTGCTGGAGAGGGCAATTGCCCCTTCTCTCCGGGCCGCTCAACCCATCTCTCGCCCTTCGTCATCCATCCTCCATCCTCGAACCACCTCCGCACCCTCGCCGTTCTCCAAATCCCTCCTCCCCTTGTCTCACGTCCGTCATGCCTCCCACGCGACCCAGGGGGCAGCAAACCGTCACTCCCGTGATCCGGCCGGAAAGCGTCTCGGCGCGAAGCGCACTGGCGGCGAATACGTGGTCCCCGGCTGCATCATCTTCCGACAGCGCGGCACGAAATGGTTTGCCGGCGAGAACTGCGCCATTGGCAGAGACCACACCATCTACGCCACCGAGGCGGGCTACGTGCGCTACTACCTCGACCCGGAGCGACACTCGGAGCGGAAGTACATCGGAGTTGTCTTCGAGAAGGACGGGAAACTGCCGACGCCTCGCAACGCCCCGACCCGACGGAAGTTGAACCGCGTTGCGATTGCCCGCACGCCAGACGTGCCCGTCGAGCCTCAGTCGGATCTGGTAGCCACGACCGGAGAGGACGGCACTATGGTTGCGAGCGTGCAGGCCGCCGACGCGGCCACCGGAGCCCAGCTGCGTCCGGGATACATGTACCGTCAGGCCAATTGGCAGATTGGTCGCGCGGCTGAGAAGGCTGGCATCACGGCCAAGTCGTACAACCGCAATAACCGATGGATGGCGTGGAGGAAGAGACAGGCTCGGGCGCAGCGTGCTGCCCAGATGAAGAGTCTGAAGAACAAGAAGTCGGCGAAGAAGGGCAAGGGTGGCCGTTAAAGATGATTGATGCATGTCTCAACCTTTTTATCCCCTCCCGCGCCTCTTCTACTGTCATCTTAATCTACGACACATGCATTCGACTGCGTCACGCAATCACGGGATCCCTCGGTGTTTTGCTTTTTTTGTATTATAGAAAGATATCTGCAATTACCAAATTGTTCTTCCATGTACACATGCGCCTGAGATGTAGCAAATCTTCAATTTTATTTTATTCTAATAATCTGATCCGGACAAATTAATAAAACCATAGGGTATCTATTCCAAATCGCGCCTTCGACCTTGAACATAAGAAATCCTTCGCCTTCCATGCACATACACCGTTGATCACAACATGACAACATGAACCTTTGCTAACCGCGAAATCTAAAAGGAGAGTGAATATTTGAGGCCAGTACTCAAGTAACAGGACTAGGCCCGACACTGCATTCTCAATCAAACAACTTCCCCAGAATCAGACTCTGACAGACGAACTCATTACCGACTATCTTGACGTTGGTATTCAAGCCGGGACCATTGCTGCTGATCGACTCCGTAAGCTCCGCTCGCTTGCGTTTCTTGGGCTTCTGGGCCGACTGGGCTTTCTGCGAGCCTGACAGAGGAGCTCCAAGGATCGTCGCAATTGCCGATGCCTTTTCATCATTATCGACATAGATCCAGTTCCACTCACATTTGTCCGCGGTACCTCCTTCCTGGTCGAGAACGGTGCGCACGGACTTGACATCTGGGACCCGCTCAACCCGGGAAGCACCCAAGGCATACGTCAGGAACAAATACGCCTTCCTTCGTTCCTCGTCTGCTTTGCCGCGGCCCATGACTATCAGAACCGATTGCCCGTCCAGGAGATTGGGCCGCGCAGAGATAACTTCGGGAAGCCGAGCCTCCGAGGCTGGGTAAGGCGTAAGCATCCTTGATTTTGTGGCTCCGTTCAGATAAGACGATTCACCGGCCGGTAGCAGATACAACTGCCAGTCCACAACCCGACCTTGGGCTACGCAGTCTTCTATCCAGCGGCCCGAAAGACACGGCAGGTTCAGGGCCAACGCTTGCATATATTTTGGGCGACGAGAATGCCTATCGGCTATCAGACAAGCAAATCCAACATCCTCGGCACCGCGGGTAAGACGTAGGTAGTTTCTGTTCTCTATTGCACCTGGCGCTGGAGATTTTGACGGCGTGGCAAGTGGAGCGCTCGTGGGTAATTCGAACAGCTCATTAAAGCCATCATGCAGGATGCGTCCATCGTTGTCCAGGATCATCTGAGTGATGCGTGATTTCGTATCATTGTTGTCGCCATAAGACACAGCGAATACCATCCCTGAGAAGACGCCGTTCGAAAAACGAATGCTGCGAGACAATCGAGTACTTGGGGAGATCGGAGTTGAGAGTCTCTCGGAAGGAGTCTGAAATCTACTATCGGACTGAATTGGCACAGAGTTGTAGGAGTATGCGCGGTCTTTGAGTTGGTTCCAAAGGATTGTGTCCAAATAGATCCGAGAGATTGGAACCTTGACAACGCTTTCAGGCCCTGTGAGTCCTCCGCTAGGGAGACTTTTCCGTTGCTTTGGTCCCAATATAGCAGTTGCGTGCCCATAAACATCAGTCATTGGCACCGCTCCATTGTTGGCTTCCGCGGAGAGTTCATCCGCGCCAAGCTTGTCGGCAAAGCCTCGAATGATGTGCGTGACCTTGGGAACATTAGGCATATCCACTTTGACGGCATCACCAACCCTCAATTCCAAGGTTTTGACAGCACTCATGGGAACTTCAATAGGCGCAGCATCCTCGAACTTCACAAGGTACCTAGTGCTTGAGGTCCCAAATGGTTTACCAAAGCAAGTCGCGGGATAGTAGGCCCGTTTTGATCCACTCCAGGGAGCAAACACCTGATTGACAGCAACTTGCACGAGATCGGCAGACGGTAATTCTATCCTTACTGGCTCGCTTGCAACGTTATGCTTTGGTTGTTTATGTAGGGTTTTAGTTGACGGTGTTGTTTGAGGTTGTGCCAAAGGATCCGGACTGGTACTTTGGTGATGGCGGCTTACAGCGGGTTGAACGTCGAAATCCTTCGCTGGTTCACGTGGTCGCTGTGGTTTCTTTTCTAAAGAGCGCGCGAGTGGCCTAGGGCCTCCAGTTCGTGGTATATGGGCCTTGGGGGGATCGTCTAGATCCCAAGGGTCCTTTCGCCGAGAAGGTCTCGATCGTTTCTCGAAGACTGTCTCCGGTGCCATTTCTGGTTCTGGTTGTTGTGGCTCTCCCGTTCCAGTCGGTTCATTTTCTTCGAGGCGAGGAAGATAGGAAGTCGGCCGAGGTGTCACCGGGATCAAAGAATCAGATGCACAGATACTTCTGCCATCATTTCTACGGCGTTTCTTTCTCGGTGGTATTGGGGACATATCAATCGCAGACCTGAATTCCCGATCGTCGGCAGAGAGTATGTTGATGTCGACGTCAAAAGGACCTAGTCCAGCCCGAGGTGAAACATCAGCCGCGATTTCGGTCAAAGCCCTGCGCTGCCTCCCGCTCGGACTAGATAGGATTTTAGAATTAAGTCGGGTTTTCAGGGGAGATGAGCTGTCTGGATTTGCGGGCTGAGAATGGGAGATTCTTTCGTGCACAGTCGGGTAAATAGGGGGCAAGTCGTCATCTTCTTGGTCCATCAAATCATTTTGGAGTCGATTAGGGCTTGTTTCTGGGACATCTGTCGCTGGAATCTCATCTCCAAAGCTCCTTGCGTGGTGGACTGGTGTTTCCGCAACGCGAGAAGGCATTGATGACGATTTCTCTCGAGGATCAGAACGCGAACTCTTCTCGAGCCCTCCAGTAGAATTTGGTTCCTTGATTTGGCCAGGCTGCATGGTGCTATCATGTGAAATAGGATTCTGGGCAAGATGTTCTAAGGACTCGCGAGAAGAGGCCGAGCCAGACCTCCGCCGAGACCGCCTATGTTGGTCAAGTTGGAATGAGACCCGGCTTCGCTGAGATGCTGACGGAGGAGACGACTGTATGCGAGTAGGCTTTTGGGGCGACCACACTGTATTCTCGGGGCCATACGACGGTGGTATCTGCGAATTCTGGTGTGATGCAGCGTACTGTGTCCACGGTTCTGGATTGGTATTGTTGATCGTCTCATACTGATCATGCTTAGGCGATTGTTGGGAATCCTCGACCACCATAATTTGTGATGATCTGCCAATACCGTCCATGAGGTTGTCCCGGGTCCCATCTTGAGACTGTCGCTGAGAGTCGGCAGGCGCATTGATCGGCTTCCTAGGTCTCGGGGACGGACTTCCATCTAACGATAATACCTGGGAAAGGCGATCATGTGCGTTGGTCGCCGCAGCGCGAGGAGTCGTTGCAGGATCTTCATAATTCTCCTTCTCTTCCTCGTTTGAAGGATTCAACGCCGGAGACTTGGAAACTGCTTGATGGGGCTCTTGCTCATGTTCTGTTTCTTCCTCGCTAGCTTCGTCTGTCGGTAGCGCGCCAATGCCGGTCTGCTGCCTACCTTCTTGAACAGCAGCGGTCGACTGATCGGGTTCCTCGGATCCCTTGTCAGTTGATCTGCTCCGGCGGCTTGGGGGTCTTGCGGGGGCTGTAAGCCCCGAGAACTGAGCTGCAGCCTCCTGGTCAATCATTCGCTGGCGTGCCATACGCTCAACGAAGCTAGGCTCTTTATCAAACTCGCCATCACTATGATCCTCCGAATAGACATAATCCGCCGAGCGCGCCAGTCTCTCCCGTAACATCTTTTCGCGTTCTGCTTGCGATTCCTTCACGGTGATGTAGTTCAGCTGAGGTTCGGATGAGTCCCGTGGAAAGGTTGCTGCGATGTGATTCAACGGGGAGGAGAGAGTCGTGGCAAGCGGGTGACCCTGGATTGGAAGATTGGGCGAAGGCCGATCAGACATGGGATCGGAATGCTGGCCACGAACCAGAGGAGAGGACGGTGCCTGAGTTGCTCTGAAAACCTGGCTTAAGGCCATGACACCACCGCTGGACCCGACGTCCGAGGCAAGTGGATTGCGGGAGACGGTAGGAGACTCCGTATTCAAGCCGTCGGCCTCGCTGCGCTTTACCACCGTCGCGGGAGTCTTCGACACAAAGCGCTGGGATTCGGGGAAGAAACTCGGCTGGTAATGCATGGGGGATGATTCGCCCAATTTGAAGCTACTCTGATCCTCGTTCTCGTCGGCATTGGCCGCGTCGGTGTTGATGTGGTCGAACCCCGCTAGCAGATCTATGTGGCCACTGTCACCCTCATACATGGTTGCCAGCGTTGCCCGATCCGCCAAACTATTATCCGTCTCATTGCGGGCGGCAGCCTCCTGGTTCTGTTTGATGAGGTCGTCATACACTGATTGAGAGATGACCTGAGTGTCGGAAGGTACCGTTTCCGCAGAACTCATTTTCACTGGTTGTTGCAAGGGCACACGATTTTGATCGACTGCTTCGGAGGGTGGTCGGTTGTCGTTTTTCAATGCTACCGTATCATGCTGTCGTTGTCGTTCTCCCGAGGGCGAGTGCAGGGAGAACCGGGACCGGTGCGACGGTGATAAATTCCGAGGGCTATGCGGCGCTGCGAGCGACACCGAATCGTGGAGATTTCGTGAAGACGGAGGGTCACGAGTTTCGGAGGAAGAAAATTCAATAGGTTCAGGCTGCTGAGGGGAGAGTTGGGAATGGGGAAATTCCTAGAGCGAGAGAGATCGACATGAGAACGCCACCAAAAACCGACCGGGATCAATCAACTTACCTGCCCCAGCGCGACGCGTTGCAGGTTGACAATGTCCAGACTGTCCTGTTGGGTCTCCATTTTCCCTTGCCTTTCCTTCTTATTTGTATTTCCTTTTCCTGGTCTTTTCTATCCATCAATGCTCCCTCACCAAACATGCCTGGAAATCATGATCCCGGCAGCGATGATTCCAGCGGAAAAGAGGGCGTCAGTGGCCGTCATGAACCAACGCGAGGAACGCGTCCGCCACGTGACCATGTAATATTGCCCGGTCGGGTTTAGCGTCGATGAGGAACGTAAGACAGTACGAAGTAGATAATTAATGAGTTGAATGGTTACATATTGTTACAAGGGAGGAGTAGCCAGTCACCCTAGACAGTCCGACATATTATGTACAGAATGAAAAATCATTACCAAGATAATAATAGCACCACCGCCTTCTCCGTACCTAGTCTCGGGTCCGATTCGGCACCCATCGTCGAATCGTCATTTCTCGCACTTGATACCGGCCAAGGAAGGCTCCAATATCCCCCTCTGAAGCTGCCGTCGGATCAGCCGAGGCCGGAGGTGGGATCTCGACGTAGCAAACCATCAAGGTCTTCTTCACCTGCGCCTGGACCCGGTTGACGCAATGGAACCACCACCAGCTACGGGCCTGTTTCTGGGCACATTGCGCTTGCCGCTCTTCAGTTGCGGACCAGTAGGGGTCCTCGTAGGACGGGAGAACCACGACCGCGTATTCAGCATGCGAAAAAACGGGTCCCCGGTTGTAAAGGATGTAGTCGACTCCGAACTTCACGCCGGAGCGTACGACCCATCCGAGAGAGCGGAAGTGGTGATACACAACGTACGAGACCATAAACGGGTCGTCGGGCTGCAAGTCCGTGGAAGGATTGCGTGGAGGGAAGTACGAGTGCTGACAGAACGTTGAAAGGAGAGCGGTGGAGGAGAGTGCGCGATTCTGCTTCCGATCAAAGACGTGGAGAGCACCCAGTCCATATACCAAAAAGAAAGCCTCCTCATTGGATAGCTGAAGGTGTTCTTCATTTTTCAACACAGGCTCCTCGCCGGCATCTTGTTCCGGAGGGCTTGAGTCCGGTAGGTGCAAGATAGAATCTGAGGCAAATTCCTTCGCTTGAACCACCGGGGAGAACCGCACGGCCTTTTTCCCGGGAGAGCCACCCTCTTCACTCTGTGCTACCGCCTGCCGTGTCTCCTGAATTCGGGCTTCTTTAGCCTTTCGCAAAGAGTACTTTTCGGTGGTGGGGGCAGCGCCAGTAGTAACACCATCAGCGGGTGCTGGCATGGAAGACTGACCGGCCGGCATGACGCCGGTCTCTCGCGCAAGCGCCTCTGCTTTCAGTCTCTCCTCGATGGCGACTCTCTCCATCCGAGCTCGCTCCAATTTCAGTTCACGACGCTCAGATCTTCGCTGTCGGGTCGCCTCTTCGCTAGTAACTCCTCCGAGCAGTCCCCTCCTCTTCTTCTCCCGTTCTAACCAGCTCGGTTCACTTCGACTCAAAGTGCCCTTGCCGAAGAAACCCATTTCCCACAGCGCCCGGATGGCCTTCTCGTCTGTCACGTGCACCGACGAAGTATCGGGGTCGAAGTAGGCAGGATAGACTTCATGATGTGGGGGAGACACAAAGTACGTCAGATACGATAGGAGTACGCTGACAATGGACAGAGGATTGTGGGGGATCAGAGGAGGGAGCGGGTGAACGCTGACGGGCAGAGGGAAACGGTGTATGTGTTTGTAGTTGGGTCTGGGTGGCCGCGGACGGCGAGCAGGTCGTGCATTGTTTCGCGAGGATTCCGGCGTGGCAGCCTCGGCCGCAGCCTCAGGACCGGGGCTTGTGGTAGAATTGGGCTTGGAAGCCATGAGAAACTAGTAGATCTTAAGAGCGAAGAGAGTAGAAGATTATAATGGAATTGATATGCAAGGTCTACTATCAAGCGAAGAGTCAGCCGCGGAACTCTTCGTTACGAATCATCCACGCAATGCAAAGTGGGTTGAATTCAATGCTCCTCAGATACCGTTGTAGTCAAATACACACCATCATCGACAATAGCTAGAAATCAAGGTGCCATTGCCTAGGTTTGGGTATAGTTTGGTAGTCATCACCGGAGATTGAATTCAAGCACTTCACAAGCTTAGGAAAGCTGCTGATGCTTACCAGAAAATCTTTGTTTCTGGAGGGGGATCCAACACGTCTAGTAAAAGACCAGGAGTGATTGAGGTTAAATACAATCGGCAATCCGTCAAGAATACTCCAACCGCATCATGTTGGAATCCGACCGGGCATGCTCATCATTATGATCCCGAGACCTTCGGATTGTTCTATGGTTGATTCGTGGTGTTGCAGGGAAGAGAAGAGAGAGAGAGAGAGAGAAAAAAAACTCTCGCTTGGGCAGCCTTAAAAGTTGTTCGCAGATGACTCAGCCGGGCTAGTTACTTGCTCGGGTGGTCTGTGCACGGCGGGTTTCCGGCAGCAAAGAAAAAAAATCCACCCAAAACCTCCGGACAAGAATTGCGGCACGACTTGGACGACTTGAATCTCTCCCCATTATTCTAATTCACCCGTTAGTCTTTTCAAGAACACACTTCAAGTAAGTTTTTCATCCGAGGATGATGCGATGAGCACATATGGTTCTACAGATTTCTGACTTCGTGTGCTTTCAATATAGGATGCATCTTATGGTTTGTCGACCCATTGCGCTCGGCGTTCGATTGCGCAAACCCTGAATCCTACAACCGCTAAACCTATATTCGACAGTACTCGCTTGATGCCGAAGGCAAGAGGGTCTACACCCTGAAGAAGGTCGATACCCAGGGCCGCGTCACGAAATCGGCTCACCCTGCCCGATTCTCTCCCGATGACAAGTACTCTCGGTTCGTCGACCCCTATGATGAAGCGAAGGATTAGAAATACAATCGCTTGAAGGAAACGGCTGGCTAACCAGGGTATCGCATCGACATAGGCACCGTGTCACTCTCAAGAAGAGATATGGTCTGCTTCTGACCCAGCAGCCCGGTATGAAGAACTATTGCTTCCGTTGTGGAGTCGTACGTCGAACTAACACATGATCACAGACAAGGAGGTCGCTGCGTTGTAATTTGTCGAAGGATGGACTAATTGAAATTCCACGGGCAAAAGGTGTTTTGACATTTCGATTCATTTAAATGGCGAATGGTGTTAAGTGTGAACTAAGCGAAAAGAGATCTCTCCGAGACCTTTCGATTTCTGATATACTGGTTGGGAAAAGCCCAGTGGCCATATTTTAGAGGAAATTCGCTTTTGATCTATATCCTTGTATATGCCTATGTGCTCTATGAATCCATCGAAATCAATCCCTTATCGTAAACCCATCATAAACCCACATGGGCATCATTAAACATCAGGAAAGATACTTTTTTGGGCCAAACGCCGTTCCAGTGTCGATGCAAAGGAGGAAAAATGAGAGAGGTCATAAATGGGTGTCTTTACCGCTTTCTTGAGTTCACATTTCGGCCGGCGCCCACCTTGATGCGACCTCCCTGTCTGCTTCGTTCTCCGGTCAGAATAGCTGGGAGATAATCCTCGTCCATCAGATCTCGCTCTTTGCGTAGCCTTCGGTTCTCCTCTGCCGTGGCCCTTGTGTATTCTTTCTGGTCCTCGGCCAAGATAAGTTCTGTTCCCCAGCCGCCTTTACCACCGCCACCTTTCCATTTTCCATTGGAACTTCCGTGAATGGGCTTGGGGACACTGAATTTGTTGCCCCGGTTGTTCCACTGCATGTTCTTCTTCAAGTGCATGGTAAACTGCCCATTGGAATTCGTGGTGCATGAGACACGGGTAAGGGTGTCCTTTCCGCAGCGAGGACAGAATTGTTTGCTCATGTCCTTGGTGGTAAGGAAACAAGCGTGGCAGCGTTTGATGAACGATTTCAGGTGTCTAATTCTTTGCAAGGTGGTTGTCGAAAGCAGGTTCAAGTTCATCTGGAGCAAGACGTTTTGACACTGGAGTTTCCTATCAGTTGCGGTTCTCATATCATCCTAAAGGGAGTGTTACTTACCGCAAAATCAGTTGTCATGGTTGCGACCTGCATCACCTTAGGCTCTGGGGTTGCCGAGGAGCTTCCTTCATCGCGAGCCTGTCGCTTCTTGAAATTCGAAGGTGTAATCCATTCTCCGCCATCCGATTCGTCGGCAGCAGCATCGGCTTCCTCTTCTTGCTCTTCTTCGAGTGCCTGAGCCGCCGAGGGATCGACGGGCGCATCCTCCTTCGCCGTCTCCGTCGCAGCGGCAGGAGTTTCCGTTTGCGACTCCTCGTTACCACCCACTAGCGAAGTCTCCTTGAGGTCCTCGGCCACGGTATCCACCTCAGGGGCGGAGGAATTGATCTCAGCTGACTCGGGCTCGCCTTCGGTCTTCTGTTCGTCCTCCTTCGTGGGAGGCTTGCCATTCACCTGTTTCTGACCTGGAACACTCCGTAGTCGCCAATCGCCGCCATTACGCTCGCATTCCAGCTCATACGCCAGCGCCAGGACCTCGATATCGGTTTTACTCAGCACGGACCGGTCACCGGTTTTGCGGGCAAATTCGCTCAAGATCGCCACGCTCTTCGGAGAGGGGGATCGCTGCTTCAGGAATGGCAGGTAGAGGGTTTCCACTCGGGCGCGAGCATCGGGATCACGAATTTCTGCGACCACAGACGGGGTGATGAGGAGTTCCTCGCTTTGTGCGAGTAGGGTGGATAGCGGCGGGGTATTTTTGAGGATGGGGCCGGCGTCAAGCACGATAGTGTGGACGGATTTAGGCGGCGTAGTGGTGGTCGAGTCCGCCATGATGGATATGACTTGCTCTCCGGTTGCTTTACTAGAATCAGATCAAGCAAGGAACAAGCCAAATGACGCACGTGTGGGGTAGTGGGAGGGAGAAAGTGAGGTGATTCAAATTGTGATGCGTCCCGATTTTCGAGGGGGAATTTTTTGGGTGGTCTGTGCATCGTCCTTATCTTAGCGTCGGCTTATCGGAGGACCTTTGCGGCCTTCGATTCTCATCTCTCAACTCTCGACTTACACAAAAAGCATAAGTCTTTAGGTCGATCAGACAGGTCGTCTCCTTCTCCGAGGGGGCTCATCCGTCGCGCCATGCGCATGACATTTCCCGGTTTTACCACCATGCATGTCTGATCTATCATCGGAACCTGCTTCCTGCCCATCAACATATATACCAGTCATATAGAGTGTCTGTGCGTGACAGTGACAGTGAAACAACCGCGTGGATTCTGGATCTAAGAACATGGCCCTTGCCAGAAAGAGACCGTTAGATTACATGATTTGCCTAGATTTGATTGATAGGAAAAGCTCATCTTCACCATCTTGACTGGGACCCAGGCTAGATGTACATGTACAAGTATATCATTGAAACCACGGCAATCGTACAACTACTAGAACCCGCAAGAAGAGAAGCGAGTAGAGTTAACTATTGACTTACTACTAGTATGACACTGGAGACACCTGTTAGGCAACGTCGCATTCTGGGACATACTGAGTATATCCTTCTTGGAGTAAATGATGCTGCTCTGTTACGCCATACTGGCAGAGACAACTTATAGGATGTACCTGGTCTTTGAACCCAAGGAAAGTGTACCAGTACACCCTGGATAGGGATAATCTTTGACTTCTTGAGTTTATATGTGGAACAAAATCAATCAGTGATTTGTTTGCTGCCATCTCATATATCATGAACTCTTGACACTGAAGAAGAGCTTATGAAGATCAGTGAGAGGATACATTCCCAGCTAGTACATCTCTACATAACTTCCTATACTTTTCTCAACACAAATCAGTCTCCTTCTACTCCGTACTCCATGCCTCCGTTCCTTGCTAGATGACAATGCTGCCAGTTCTCAGCACGAGCATTTCCCTCAGAGAACCAAGTTAGCAGGCGGTGATGAGGACAGATATATATATGTATCATAGTAGGGCTGACGAATCCAGATACTGCGCCTAGATAATCGCAAGTTGGTGTTATGTAATATTCCTTTTTCGAGGGAACGAGAATCAGTAACGACCCAGCAAGTACCTGGAGTGACACATAACAATCACAAACCATTACAATTTTCATCAATTCGCCGTCAATGAAGAAGACTGTGAATTCTGGTTATACATCCATACTGCCTGCGGACGTAGCGGACACAATGCGCGTTGTGCATCCTCAACCAAGGCGAACCCTGCAACCCATATTCAGGACTCTTCACACAAGATGCTTGGACCAGCCGTTAAGCTGGGATGAGAATCCCAGGCGTGGCGAGGGCAAACCTGCATCCACGCTACCGTCGAGTCAACCGGGGAAGGCCGCGGTCGCAGACTCGCATTGACAGCAAAAGTACATGCATGCACCGTACATGGAGAGGTGGATCGACAGGAGGATTTTAAATCTAGTCAAGTTAGCATGTGTAGGTGCGCTGAAGAGTGATGGGAATAGCAAACAAGATGTGTGCTTGCTCTTGTTTGCCCTTCCTGCAAGCGCATGATTTAATTAGGGCTACGAGATACGGGAGGTGGCACAAACAAACTTGTCGGACAAGGACACCATATCATGGACAATCTGTTTACATTCAGAACAGTGGTAGGAGAGATTCCTGACTTGTCAATCGAAGACTCTCGTCACTGAATGTATGATGGATCTTCAGGCTGAAGACCAGGAAGAGGGGATTTGTCTATTGTGAACTATGTAAACACACTCCCACCAACTTTAATGAGCTGGTTTCATCTTCGTCTCCGATAGAAGAAGGTAAATTATGTAGACTCATCTGCCCTGTATGGAGTACCTACTCCGTACAGTACAATTGACAGACAAAAAGGTGTTCTGCACAATTTTATGAACTCGAAGTACAGGTCACATGGGTGGCCAAGGCGCTTCCTTTTTGGACTCCTCCCTTTTTCTCATGAATCTCATTCATCGTAGAGTTGCATCCCATTGTCCTATACGAGATGATCGCGGCTGTATAGATCATAATAGAGCACAGGAATCTTCTGAGGGCTTACTAGCTTCCTAGGTCTGAGAATATCAGAGCCAGCCAAGAGAGAGTGAGCTAAGTAATCTCCTTTGCTTCTTAGCGCCCTCTTGAACCCAAGAACGCAATTTACCACCTCTCTGACCGACACTTGCTCAGATGGTGCTAAATACTGGCAGGAACACCTGGCACGATAAGAGCATGAGCTATATACCCTAGAAACATGGATTGTACGACCTAAACTACGGTGTACAGTAATAGTCGAAAAGCCAGCAGCGAGAAGCTACTAGCAACTCGCTCGCCTCCCCGTGCATTTCCAATCGATCTGATCTCTGGGAGTCTTGAATCGAGCAAACAAAAATAACACGAGAGACTAGTGCTCCTCGAGGGCTACACAACGATGCCACCCCGTCTTTCCCCCTTCCTACCAGCCCATCATCATGCCAGATCTAGTGGACGGCTGACATCCCATAGCTAGTCTCTATGCACTCGATTAAGTAGAGACTATCGAAACGGTAAAAGGTCAAAGCTGCGATCGCCATCATTGTCAATCGGACGCCGGGGTGGGAACGCTATTAACCACGGTGGCGGACTTTGTGCCACCACCTCAAGGCTTGGGGTTAGGAACCTATAATTAAGTCTGAATTGTCGATAGAACCGACATTTATTGGCCTTCGAATATCTGGGGGAAACACCCTCAAGGCGAAAACAACATCATTAGGCTTTTCGAAGAAGCAATAATTTCTCTGGGCGGATCTAAATTTGATCGTCCCGGGATTGAAGCGAGACATTTGGAGCAAATGTGATGTATCGACTTTCGCCTGAATGGACCGGGTCCACTTCGACTGGACGTTTTTTTGCCCCTCTTTCTGTCTCCCCGTATTTCTTTCCCTCCTCTTTGTGCGCGAGAATAGAAACTGATCTGGTGGATTTGGAGTGGAGCAACAGGTGGAAGCTGTCATCCGGCTGTACGGTACTTTGCATCCCCTGCATGTCCGTTATTCAATGTGGCTCGCTATCACCACCGGAGGAAAAGAAACTCGACACATCGCATCTTTCCCACAAACTGATTCTCTTGGAAGGCCGGAATGGTTTCGCTGAGATGCCGACACAAAAACAAAAGCACCAACAAACGTCATCGCCCTCTCGAGAGGAGAAAAGGGGAGAAGAGAATCTGGAAAAAGGGAAACCTAGGTATACCCTGTATCCCTTGCTCGAAGGGATGCCCTGTAGGGTAATTGAAGCAATTCAGACTTCAATCACTCTGCGACGAAGGAAGAGAGACCCCTTTCCAGGAGAGGGGGTGGCAGCAGGGGCCCGTTGTTGGTGACTCGGAAAGGATCCCTGCTGCAGCACTTGGAAAATCGAATGATTGAGTCACTGACTCCAATCCCCCCCTTGTCTTTTTGCTTGACTAGGTCATGCACATGTTTGGGTCCTCACTAATCTCGCCAGCCAGTTAACACAGGCAGAGAAGTCTAGGGTTAAAAGGGGATTAGTCCAGCCCTTCCTTCCCTTCGCCACGATCTGTCCGTCTTGTGGACTGTCAGGCAGCTCAAGCAGGAGCTCTTGTACACATCGTATGACAGCCCATGGGCTACACTAATGCATACCAAGGCAGACGCACACGTAGAGTGCACACTGTAGGCCCGTCATAGATCTTTCTAGCCTACACGGCCCACCTCCCCTCTTGTGGGAAAATTTTGGATACATCGTCAATCTATTGACCTCTCCACCCATCCCCCTTCCTTCTGACTGGACCGGATGGTTTCCCTGAGCGGGTGGGCTCTGCTGGAGCCGATCATTGACGTTGTCATCAGCCTTAGTGACCCCAAAGGGCTGGAACCTATCGCCCGATTGTCCGTTGTTGGTGTTGTAGGGGGGATAAGTTTAGCGTCAGGACTCCACAAAAAAAGAAAGAAAAAAAATAAAAGACACACGAAAGAAGAAGAAATTCCCGATGAGAGAAAAATAGGGAAAGATAGAGTGAACTGGGCCAGGCATAACCCATGCGCACTGGCTCTATCCATCAATCCTAAATGTGACAGTGGCTTCTATCCATGACTTGCTTATTTGCCTTCTCCCTTGCTTGCTTTTTCCTTCCATACTCTTCCTGGTCACCTTTCTCTATCTCTTTCGTACATCCTAGTTCCCTGTCCCTGTCCCTGTCCCTGTCGAGGCATCGCTCCACCAATCCGGAGAAGCAAATGAAACGCTGAGCCAGGGTTCTCACGGCCCAGGTGCCTAGTATTAACTTCATCCCTCATGAAGCCTGGCCGTTTCTGGGACCCTAGGACGAAACGTTTATAACTCTTATCCACTCCGCAGTCGTTCGTGCTTCTTCCCTCCTCGCAATGCCACTGAGGTCTTCCATGCTCACACAGTGTCACCTAGACTCGGCGCATGCACGTCTAGTTGGGCTTGAGATTCTGGTGCCTGCCTGCATGAACGTCTAACATTTGACTTTCCTGTCACGATCTCACTCGAGTCGGTCCTTCGTGTCTTGAGGTTCTATCCAAGTCCTCCCAGGAGCAGCAATGTCGAGCCCTGAGCACCACACAGTCCTCCCTCGGGGCGACGGCACTACCTATCTGTCGCCGGGGGGAGTTAAAGGGCTATCTATCAGTGTCGTTTTCACAACTTTAGCAACATGCTTTGTCCTTGCCCGCCTGTACACCCGGACCAGACTGATGAACCGGATGGAGTCGAATGACTGGATGATTGTAATCGCCCTGGTAAGACATTGGCGCTGTCCCGCATGATTCACACACAAGAGACATAGCTAACGACCTGAGCCAGATCCTGTCATTTGTCTTCATGGCATTGTTTATCGTGGAGGCCCTCAATGGTGTGGGTATGCATGCCGTAGATATCCCACCACCCATAATGCTCAAACAGATGAAGGTAAGAACAAGAGACTCCTATCCTCCATGATCAAGAGCTCAAGCTCACCCTAGACTTGGACAGGCATTCTGGGTCACCATCCCCTTCTACAACGCCGCATTGCTCTGTGCCAAAGCATCCATTCTCATGCAGTACTGGCGTGTCTTCCCCACGAGACGTATGCGCTGCATTTCGTGGATCATGATCGGCGTGTTGGCCACCTACGGGACGTGGGCCGTCTTGAGTGCTTTTCTCAATTGCATCCCCGTGGCCAAATTCTGGGACCCTTCGCTGCCGGGGTACTGTTTGAGCTCGAAAGGACTCTGGTTCTCGAATGCATCCATGCACATTGCCACCGACCTTGCCATTTTGCTCATTCCCCTCCCGGCCTTGTATGCCTTGGATCTTCCCAGGAGGCAGAAAATTGCCTTGATGTCTATCTTTGCGCTGGGAGGATTGTAAGTTGAAACCCTACCATCATTTGGCCTCTGCGTTCTCGACCATGTCTAACAGTGAATCTCCCCGTCTAGTGTCTGTGTCACAAGCGTTTGCCGTCTCGTCGCTTTGAAGAAGATCGCGGATTCAGATGATCCCACCTGTATGTTCTCACAATACTTACCTATGCATGCATGCACCCATCCATCCCGACCACGCAGGACTAACCGAGGAAAAATCTCCATACTCTAGACGACAACGTCGACGCGGCAACCTGGTCCGCCATCGAATGCAACACCGGCATCATCTGCGCGTGTCTCCCAACCCTCCGTCCGCTGATCTCTCGCATCCTCCCACATCTGCTCTCGACATTAAGCACCGGCGGTCCACCCTATGGCAACGCACCCCTGTCGTACGGCCACGCTCCCACATACTGGAACGGCACGGGCACCGTATCCACTACCATCACGGCCATGGACGACCTGGAATACGGCCACTGCACCTCCGACGTCGATCGAGTGTTGACTCTTGCGCCCGGAACCGACGCCAACGGCAAAGAGAAGCTCATGCTGAAAGAGGCGAAAACGGCGCAGGAGCTCAAAGAGGCTGCCGTCACGATCGAGTCTCGCGATGGATCGTCTTCCTCGTCTTCCTCGTCGTCACCGTCGCGATGATATCCCGGGCAATGAATGGTCGACTTGGGAGTTTCGATGAATGAATGGAGCTTCCAACGAAGGGGAATGGGAGCTGAAATATGGAAATGATAAATTACCTAGCATCTTGATATCCACTGACTTTGTTTTCTTATGTTTTCACCCGCTTTCAGGGTTCACTGAGTCATACTCGGCTTTACATGATCTTCTTTAACCTCTTTTTTCCTTTCGATTTATATATATATATATACACAGAGAGATATAGCATTTAAATATATTAGGATACTACTTATTTACCCGTGAGCTAATCAAATGTCAACTTAAAGATTCAATCGAGTGCGCACCTCATATCAACAATGTTCTAATTGAAAGTCGTAAATGACCGGTAAACTGAGACATCTATAGAGAGGTTCGTACGTTTATATAGGATAAATATACAGCGTCTCTTTGGTAAGGACATGTCAACTAGAAGTCAGCAAATTCCTTGTCGACTTCTTCGAAGTGGTCAAAGAAGCCCTTGAAAATCTTCACTCCCAAGCCGGGGTCCAAGCTTCCGGTCGTAGCGCGGATGCTGTGCATGCTCAGCTGCGGGATTCCGACATCAATAGCCCTCATGCCAATGCGAGAGCTGGTCATGGGACCGATCGTTCCCCCGCTACGAGAGTCATTGCGGATCTGGAAGACCTGTAAGGTAGAGCCGGTGCGATCGGCGATGCGCTTCATAAAGCCGTAGCTCACGCTGTCTGTCGTCATGTGGCCATTCGAATCGGCAGATACGGCCACGCCGACGTTCAGTCGGGGAGCATGGTTCTCTAGATAGACGCCGGCGAAGTTTGGATTGACGGCGTGGATGACGTCCGAGGAGACAAAGAAGCTGTTTGCCACGGTCTGAGACAGAACGTTGGGCCCGTACTCGGGTGCAAAGGCCTCCGTAATGCGCTCGATCACGCTGCTCATGAAATTGGAACGGGCTCCTTGACGTAGCAAGCTACCGATTTCCTCGTCATCAAACATTCCCACCATCTTCACAGAGCCGGTTGACGTGTCGTCGGTCGATGCTAAGAGAGCCTCTTGGGCCGCATAACAGCAGAGTTTGTCATCGATGCGACCGGCGAAAATGAAGTCCTTCTCCAGGCCACCAAGTCGCGCGGGTTGACTGTCGAATAGCTCGAGCTCCCAACTAAGAATGGTGCTATAGTCGGTGATACCAAGCTCACCAGAGATAACCTTGACCAGCTTCTCTGGTTGTGTGGCCGCAAAGGTACCTGGCTTAATACCGCTAGCGGTGTTGGATGACGACGGGGTCTCCTGCGAGAAGAGATCCGAGTTGTCAATGCCGATGATGGGAACCATTTGGGTTTCTTTGTTGAAAGGCGGCTGCGAGGGAGCTCCGAAGTGAGGAGCAAGCGTTGGAATTCGCGCAATTGGCCAGTCCAACTTGACCAGCTTGGACTCGACTTTGCCGCTATTAGGGTTACGAACCAGTACACGACCACCAATCGAGAGATCTCGATCCCACCAGGTATCACTCAAAGCACCTGCGTACGGAGCAACCCCTAGTTGGACATAACCCGACTTTGTGGGCAACTTGGAGACAGGCTTCAATTTGGCGGTGAGCGCGTCGATGTGGCCGGCGATGATAGCCAAACCATTGCCACTCTGGTAGTCCTTTCCGATCGAGAACGCAATGGAGGCACTGGCGTTCCGGGTAACGTAGTATTTCCCCCCACGCTCCAATTTGGAGGTCCAAGGTTCCCGCTCTGGCAGGCGCTTGTATCCGTTCTTCTCCAGCTGTTTGGTAAAGCCGTCGACCGCGTGGAAGATGGTGGGATTCGTAGTCATGAAATCACAGTATGGCTTAGCATAATCCTCAGGGGAAAAGTTCCCAGTGTTTGTACGGGGAGAAACAGAAGGGGTTGAGGTGTATGCAGCTGTTTCTTCCGGCAGCTGGCCAGACAGGCGATAAGCCAGGGAAGAATCCCGGAGACCAAGGACATTTTTCCTGGTCATGATGAGATGGCAGGAAGGGAACGAAACTGAGAAAGTTACGGTGATGGGTATAGTAGGAAGAAATCCAATGTGTGGCAGATGCTTAAACGTAAGTAATGCGTGGGTGAGAGGGATGAGAGAGAGAGAGAGAGAGAGAGAGAGAGAGAGAGGGGCTGGGGAAGTTGGGGAAGCTTGCCTCGGAGAGGCCGCTTTCGGCTTAGCTCTCCGCAGGCCTCAGGAACCAAACTGACAAGCACGTCATACCCGTCACATGGCCACTCATCTACAAGAATATCACACCGTCACTTGGAACCATCCCTTTTGAAGATCAAAAACCATTCATTGATTGCACGCGTGTATACATCGCTCGCTTACACCAGTCATTCCTCGTCCGTATGATCGTCAGATCCTTACCCGTTCTGTAACCCATAACCCCCCACTAGCTGCTGGAACCCACGAAAGCATTCCAGTCTACAATGCCACCAACACACTGATCAGTAATAGGAGGGCCAGTTGCTGTCGCTACTTCCTGATGATTTCGCTTGATACCGAATTTCACGGGGCCTCGTTGTCCGTAGAACGGTACGGAAAAGTGGTTGAGGCCTGGTGTCTTCACCCGGAAGAATGTCGGTGATTCAGCTCCGATTTGGGCATATACGTCACTTGGTTGGGTTATGAATGTGCTGAAGAATACTCGATCCTGGGATACTTGACCAGGGGCTAAAACCTGCTGACCCGCACCTGGGTTGTTCCCGGTGGTGCCTTCGGAGCTTCCCGCAGAGCTGGGGTTCAATCGGTACCAGTAGACGATCTTGTCTGTGAAAGACATGGGATATCTTAGATTGTAAAAGCCCGGGGACGCCGACCTCAGCTGACTGTGAGGATCCATCAAATTGCGGCGGTATGAATCAATGTAATAAGGCAAGAGCTCCCGCCACGCGTCATGTGGATGATTTTGGACATATCGTGCCGCTCCGTCGGGTATTCCAGGGTCATAGATTGGTCCGATATAATGGGTCTCCCCATAGTCATTCCAACTCAGGATCTAGATTGGACAAGATATATGTGTGAGCAAAAGGCCAGACAAGAAATTGACAGAAGGATCCTACCTGAACAAGCGAAGGCTGCAGCTCCATAACATGCTGCCATCGATAGTGCCACATATCATCACCACGCCAGAGCCAGTTCTTATGCCACTGGGGAAGGTTTGTATAGAACCAAGGGGCAACTGGCATCATATATGGCTTTCCTGCCAGAGCCTTCATCCATGCTAGATCACTTGATGTGTTCTTATCGTTGGCCCCAACGGGCCATGCATCCCAACTGAACGCACCGTCTATCTCGTTCAGGACGCTGCTGATACCTTGTGGTCCCATACTGGTCCAGTTTGGGATAAATGTGCAATTTGTAATACTCTTGATCCTTGGCCAATCACCAGCATTAGCAACTCCTTCAAACGTGGAAACCAGGGGCTTTCCATGAAAGTGGAATTGTGCCTTTCGACTTTTGTATGCATTGATGGTGTTGATCACTCTGTCCGCAGGCCACGGACCTCCAGATCCATAGTCGAAAGAAATGAATAAGGAGAAATTGCCAATTCTTTCGGCGGCATCATACGCCGTTTGAAGTACCCGATCAGTATAGTCATCCTGAGGGGCCACGTTCAACGCAAACCCGTCAATATGAGCTTTTGACGCCTCAATTATGTCGGTCTCCCAGTGTTGCGGAGTCATGGAGTATGCATTGCCCACCTAGAAAACCTGTCAATGCGATCTAACGGGATCCTCAAGAACAGGTTTTAAGCTTACAATGAAGTGAGCAAAAACCCTCTGTGGCTCAGATGATGCCGGAGTCCTCGGCGGTTTATATTGGGCCATACCCGGAGATGCTGCAAGCAACGATAGAAACAGGCTCTTGGTAAGCATGTTGGTTGCAAATAACCACCAGAAAGAGCAAAAAGAACTAAAGGAATCAAACGGTATGGAGAGTGGTTGCTTCTGGAGGCTCGGGGTCATGATTCTTTGAAGAATGAGCAAGACAGCGGCCTCTGGTTCAACAAAGAACACCAATGGAAATTCGGTAGATAGAGCATATAGAGAAACGGGGCTGCGGGACAGGAGATAAATCGGCGCTCAAGAACAGTGATTGGAATTTAACCATCGGTGTGGCATCTGGCAGGTCTAGGCAGTGGTATGCAGTAGGTTTGGGGGACAGGTGCTCATCCGCGATCGGATTCCTGCCCTATGATAAGAGGGCAAAGATCACTAGAAGCAAAACATGGAATCAACCCACCTGGAGGAGATGCAGGCGGCGTCGGCCGCTGTTGGGGCTGATGCGACACCCCCTGGGGAGGCCTTTGAGGCGCCTGGCTGGGGCCATTGCTGGTACAGTTATGGCATTGCTGATAGTGATGATGATGGTGCTGTTCTTGCTTTTGGTCTTTGGGAAAGACGTGGTTCAGAATGCGATCGAGGTGCTTATGTTTCACCATGGTATCTACTGAATGAGAGCCACGAGAGAGAAACCGAAAGACTGCTGGGAAGAATGAAGGACGAGGAGGATCGGAGGATCAAGTATGTGGAACCAGAGGGGTTTATAAAGGACAACATCATCATTCTGGCATCCCTTGGGACGTCACGACTTCCCTGAACAGCTGGCACGAGGCGTAGAGGGCACTTATTGACCCAAAGGCGAAGATGTGACGGATCAGATTCAATGCGCTGGAATCGTATCGTTGGACTGACAGTTGCTGCCCTACACCCATGACCGACTTGCAGCACACTCCAGACTCACTGCGTTATCTCGCTGGTCCATTTGAAAGTTTGACTGAGTTGTGCGATGCAGACTGGTTGCGATGACGCAGCTGTAGAACCTGATTGCTGCACGCCGAATTGCCGACGTCTCGATGGGGGCCGATGCACTGAAGCCGGAGGCATTCAATTACACAATTTTATTTTTGAACGAAGTTGATTCTGACATTGTTTACGAATAACCCGAGAGATGTTGGAGATACCATGGGTCAAACACCTCTTGCGGGGAAAAGACCCGGACATGGCCAGAAGCTGGTTGTTCCAAGAACGACCGAAGAACGTCGACTTCACCGTGATGTCAGTCAATCCGGGGCCGCATCGCCACCGTTATAAAGTGACCAACGCGCTCATGTTTTAGCGTGTGAGTCCTTAAGTTCATATCAAGTTTTGAACTTTTTCTTGCATTTCCTGATCGACAATATTTTTCTTCTTTTGGTTCCACGATGGCTGTATCTCAGGCCGCCAGCATTGCAGAGAAGGTCGTGGGGCATTCGGACAATGCCACCATTGACACCGACATAAGCAACTACGCCAAGGGAGAGTCCGGACAAGAAACAGGGGAAAAGATCAAGGCTACGGTATGGCAGGGCAAGAACACCGTCGAGGTTGGTGAGTAATGGGTTTCTAAATGGGTACCAACTGATTATCGACACACACGGACTGACATGGCGACAGTTGAGATGCCTAAGCCCAGAGTCATTAATGAAGGCGACGTCATCGTCAAGATCACCGGGAGTACAATTTGTGGGAGTGACCTTCATCTTTACCACGGTATGACTTACATTTTTGTGGCACCACTTCACCCTGCCAAGTGACCCGGGCTCACGCATGTCGCAGGTGTCATTCCCCAGCTTGAGAAAGGGGATGTACTCGGCCACGAGTTTTGCGGAGTGGTCGAGAGTGTAGGACCGGCGGCGAAGAAGGTCAAAGTTGGGGATCGTGTGGTGGCAGCTTTCCCCATTGCCTGCGGTGATTGTAACAATTGTCAAAAGCAGCTCACCTCGACCTGCGAAAGGACGAACAAAAACACCATCGAGAATGTCATGTACGGTAAACGCACCTCGGGCATGTTTGGCTATAGCCATTTCACTGGTGGATTCGCCGGTGGTCAGGCCGAGTATGTTCGCGTGCCCTACGGCGACATGAACCTGCTGCAGCTGCCAGATGATGTCCCCGACGAAAAGGGCCTTTATCTGTCGGACGTCCTGGCTACGTCCTATCACTGTGTTGTCGACACCGGGGTGACGACCGGTGACATTGTCGCTGTCTGGGGTGCAGGGCCGATCGGGCAGATGGTCGTGGAGTACAGTTTTGCTCAAGGAGCCAGTCGAGTTATACTGATCGACGGAGGAGAGGCAGCGTGGCGGTTGGATTTCGTGCAATCTAAAAATCCGAAAGCCGAGACGCTTGATTTCAGTCAGCTGCCGCGAGGGGAGTCCATCACCTCGCAGCTAAAGAAGATGGTTCCCGGCGGTCCTGATGTAGCCCTGGACTGCGCCGCGGGCGAGTATGCCAAAGGGTGGGCACACTACTTTGAGATGATGCTGGGAATGGAGACAGACACGTCCGAGTTGTTGAACGAAATGATCACCAGCGTCCGCCCCTTCGGACGCGTTGGTATTACGGGAATCTACGCTGGATACGTAAGTCATCATGCCCTTCCCTTCCGGGACTTCAGCTCGGGATGTCTGACACATGGAACCCTCCCTTTAGACCAACCACTTCAATATCGGAGCCGTTATGCAAACCGGCATCCGGTTGATCGGCAACGGCCAGGCGCCCGTGCACAAATACTGGCACCATCTGCTGGAACTTATCCGACGCCAGGACATCAATCCGCTGGACATGGTGACCCATCGCGTGCGCCTGGAGGATATGCCCCAGCTGTATGCTTTGTTCGAGAGACGAGAGCAGGGCCTACAAAAGGCTTTTGTCCAGACCAAGTTCTCGTTCCCCCCGTCTGCCGGGGCACCACGGTTGACGGAGCTGCAAGCCGTCGTTTAGGGTTTGCACTCTGCAATCGATGCTCACATTATTGCTAATGGCAAGACTAATATTTACGCCAGTGACGAAGTAGTGGAGTTTGTATCTTTATTGGGAAAAATTGTCCGAGTGAACCGGTGTATTTCTACTGTCTACGGAGTATGGGTATGCAGTAGTGCAAGGTGTACCTAGTGGATTAATTTGTATTATCTCTGACGTGACGTCAAGTGGAATTCCTTAAGGGGGAGTGGGTTCACAAGATGAAAAATTCAACAATAACCCAAGTTCACCGAGACCAGACGGCGATTATCGATGGAACGTTGAGGTCAGTCCCACGGAGGCAAGGATCAAGAACCTAGTTCTTCTGTTGGTACTTAGTCTGACGGACAAAACGAATAACTGCTTTCAATTCGGGGTCTGGAAGCCCCCTTGCTCAACGCAAAGCGGCGACGGCACTAGTTTCGCGTGGGATGGTTCTCTTAAAAACCCCGATTGGAAACCACAAAAATAATGCTGTTGACAGTCGAACTCTGACTATTCTCGAACATGATCCGGTCTGCCTATTCCGACGGCTTTATGACGGCTTTATCAAAAGTCGGTCAACTCAGCGAGTCAGTCGGTCCGGAATTCGCCCAATGGATTCCGTTCATCGGCAAAGACCACCCAAAAGAGACCCGGGAATTGGAATCACCGCCGGGAGAACCAGCCGTTAACGACGACGAGTGACTGCCTATTAGTAAATGAAAACTGGAAACAGAATTTTCGCAGGAAGGAGGCCCATCGGACTATGCTAGACCCGGCTAAGGCAAAGAGTCCGCGTTTCCCAATATTAAATTATTAATTGTTTAATGATCGCCCTGCAAGGATGCCGGGCCCAATGAGGAAAGGCCCGGATCAGATAAGATCAGATGATGGAGGGATTGGCCGTGCCGAGGAAATTCTTTACTCTGTTGAATTTGAACTCTTCACTTTTGCCTCTCTGGCCTTTTCTCGCTCTTTCGTCGGATCGAGTGGATTGAGAAAGGCAAGATGGATCCCGTTGTCTTTGCGTACTATTGGCTGGCAGCGTTTCCATTTCTAATCGTCCAGTCGCGCGGGAATGAAGTCAAGATTCAAGAATGAACTCGAGGGTGTAGAGTGCGTTTTGTGTAAAGGTAAATAAACTACCGCTACCATATTCAATGTGTTTGTTCATGACCTTAGATTGAGAGCTCTAAACCCATCCTAGCTATCGACTGAACCTGTTGAATGCAGGGGTTCTGGCGGCGATCGCGGGTGAGAATATTTCACACGCGCATCCAAAGGGAGGGCAGGCAGTATCCACATCCCATCCCGCCGGTTGTCTTGGGAGGAATAGAATTTTCGCGGGCCCATGAACGAGGTCTTGGGAGGTATGCAATCGTGACTCACCGGCTGGGAATTGTACAATGCGTAGGGGAAATGGAGGACAATTCAAGTGATCAAGTCCATTGTGATCATGATGCAGTACGAGTACTTGAATGGGTGCATTGCAAGAGTACCTACTCCGTAGGTCGATACCTACGAAGCAGTTGATTGTACTCCGTACGGAGTATGCATGTGGCTTCCCCAAGGTAACCGTACCCTAAACCCCAAGGAGGCCATTGATTGATAACTGGCCAGCATCCACGGGTCGACGAATGAGCGGCCCAAGCGAGTCCACTTGCTCCTTCCGAAATCGGGGCGAGCGCACGATAATCTAATCTGATCCGATCGTCCTATTTCCCAGGCGTCTTTCCACTTTTTCCCCCTCTTTTCCCCCTTCGCTCGCTTTCCTTCCCTCTTCCCTGCTTCAATCTTCTCTTCGTCTGTCTCCTCGTGCCATCCCTGCTCTGTCAAACAGTCCACGTTCACGGTCGAGCGATTCTCGAGATCGAATTGCTCGCGGAACACCTCACTCCCAGCATTGGTTCCAAAACTCGTCTCGCTTACCGGCTTGAGGGAGCGCACATCCGCTCTTCCGGCCGAAGCGATCAAGTGACACCACACCTGGTCCGTTACTTCTGCACTTCTCACCGTCTTCCTTCCTTTCCGCACGTCAGGACATGACCACTAATTGCGCTGCAGACTTCCTCTCGCCTCCCTCGAGAGGATTTATCTCTCTATCTCCAGTCATCTTAATAATAATAAAAAATAATTAATTATAATAATTAAGCATGACCACTCCGGCTCCCTCGATAGCTCCGTTGGCTCCCGCACTGGCCGCCAAGCCTGCGATTTCACCTTCTCCCGGTCCGGGCACACCCGGCTCGATCACCTCCAAGGAATGGGTAATTCCACCACGCCCTAAGCCCGGTCGCAAGCCTGCTACCGATACGCCCCCGACCAAACGGAAAGCCCAGAATCGAGCTGCGCAGAGAGCCTTTCGGGAGCGACGAGCCGCCCGCGTCAACGAACTCGAGGATCAGATCAAGCAAATCGAAGACGAGCATGACATCCATGTACTCGCCTTCAAGGAGCAGATCTCCAACTTGTCCCACGAAGTCGAGCAATGCCGTACTGAGATGTCATGGTGGCGAGACCGCTGCCACGCCCTCGAGAAGGAGGTCTCCGTCGAACGAAGTGCTAAGGAAGCCCTGGTGAAGGAATTCCGCTCCTCCGTCTCCGATCACGCTGCTTCGAGTGATAAGTCTCGGTCCTCGGCCGACCGTGAAGCTCGGGAAAGGGCACAATCGAGTCATGCCCACGAGGAGCGAGAGGAGGTGCCCCTGGGTTGCAGCAACTGCTCGTCAACTCACTGCCAGTGCATCGAGGACGCATTTAGCATGCCAGGTATCGAAACTCGCGATATGAAACGCCCGAGCACTTCGGCGGCAGTCCGACCGGAACCTCAGATCAAGCCTGACCCGGAGGAAATGGAGATTGATTTTACAACGCGGTTTGCGGCGCCTCAAGCCCAGGAAGACACCTCCACGGCCGTTTCGTCGCCCGCGGTCGATCCCTGCGGATTCTGCCAGGACGGAACTCCGTGCATTTGCGCCGAGATGGCGGCTCAGGAGGAGCAGCGCGAGCAAAGGAGCTCGTTCGAGACCAACCGACTCGCCCCGATCCAGAACTTGTCCCAGTTCACTCCGCCCCCGTCCGACGGCGACGTTCGCTCGGAGGTGACTCTGCCTCCCATCAGCCAGGCAACCAATCCGTGCGCCAACGGCCCGGGCACCTGCGCCCAGTGCATGTCCGACCCGCAACGTACCCTTTTTTGCAAGACGCTGGCGGCATCCCGCTCCGCCAGCGTTGCCTCCTCCGGCTGCTGCGGCGGTAAGGGCGCCGACGGTGGATGCTGTCAGTCCCGGAACTCGAATCCACCTCCCCGGAGCGGATCGACTGTCAATGCCAACTCCGCTAGGTCCAAGACCCCATCCTTGACCCTTTCATATTCGGACGCTTTCACGACGCTGTCGCGGCACCCGAACTTCTCTCGGGCCAGCGATGACATCTCCGCATGGCTTCCCAAGCTTCACACGCTACCAAACCCCAAGGACATTGCCCCGGCGGAGACCTCGCGAGCCGCGATGGAAGTCGAGGCAGCCAGCGTGATGGGAGTTCTGCGATACTTCGACCGGAGATTTGCCGACAAATAATAACGTTTCCTTTTCGCATTCTTTTTCGTTTTGCTTTTACGATGATACCCAAACTTGACTCAAGAATGTCTGAGTTTGTATTATACATTTCCTTTGCTCGACTGACCAAGGGAGAGATGCGGTTCTTGTTTAATCCAGTCTCTCATTCTTCTTCGGGAAACGAGACCTCGAAGCTCCGTCGATTCCTACTTCAGAAAGCATGTCTCGGCAGAGATAAACATGCGGACACACGAGAGTGGAATGAATTCCTTTCCTCTCGTACCAACCTAAATGACTTGGATGGGTGTATGACAGGCGTTCCATGACTTGCACATTTTGTACTTTCTTTTTTCTTGAATGATTTCGGACGAATTTTTTTTTCTTTCTTTGCACAAAAGGGGGCGACGCATCTTCTACTGAGAACGACCTGCGGGAAACAATACAGGGCTTCTTGATTTCCTACATTGGACCAAAAGGGGGGAACTTTTAGATAGATACGTCCCTCTCTCTCTACTCTTGCGATCTCGACATATGATTGGGACTATTCATGCATAGATATAGGTTATGGAATGGAGGACTTTTTCTCTCAGGCTGGCGATTCGGCTGACTCTTGTCTTTTGTATCGGATACAATTATTCATTTCTATATAAATTGGAGGAAATACTATGTTTTCGGATTTTGTGAAATGACATGGGAGATATCGATCTCTTGGATCTGAATGTCACTATCATTATCATCATTATCTCGCTATGAATCTCTTCACGCGATAGCGGAGAGAAGGTGGCGGTTGAAGAGGATGTTCAACATGATTTGTCCTAAATGGATATGTGCCATGTACGAGATTCGTGAGCGAACAAAAAAGAATTGAGTATCATCATAAGCCAATGACCGAGGCGTCGCAAATAAGAGAAAGAATTTCAATGGGAGGGATATTATGTACAGGCTAAATAGATATACCTCCAACGCCGCCACTCCAACTGATCTTGTTATAAGTGAAGATCAGGAATGCAGTCCTGACCGTACTAGATCAGTACAATAACAGATAAACATCCAACGAAGAGGAGGATAGAGAAAGCAAGAAGAGAGCATGAAGGGAGAGTGTGCGTGCCGAAAATATCAATAGATAAACGGAAGAAATGAGATGGGATGTGATGCAGGAGAATGTGTTGTTATAGGCAAGTTCCAACCGTCATTTGTCTCGCGGGCTTCGCATTAGAATTGTCCACCACTCGTCAACATTTCTTCGTCCCCGGAACCAGCGTTTCCAAGAAGACTGGCGCCCCAGATGCCGGCAATCCCCCACATGCCGATTCTCCAGCCCCGGTAGAGACCCTGGATGCCTTGGCCTTGTCGTTTGCGCAGAGCAGCGGGCTTCTTGAGTGCTGCCCGTGCTTGCTCCACTTCCGATGGCGTTTGCGTCCCCTCCTCATACACAATCCCCCACATGGTGCCAACCACGCCACGGTATGTCTGGGGAATGGGGACGATGGTTTCAACTTCCTGAGCCGCCGACGTGGCCGCGCTCGGCGACGCCAGCCCACCCGCAGCCTGTTGTCGCAGACTAGGCGATGTAAAAGTGGCGATCTGTGCGCGGCGGAGAACCGTCTCTAGCGGGAATCGAACGGCCAGCTCCAGGCCCGATCCAAGGAAGGTGAACAGGTTCCACATAGATGGGTTGAGGACGGGATCAAGCGATAGGTACGATTTCAGCAGAAGTGGGGTAGTAGTGGTAATGAAATTTGGCAGACTGGAGTGAAGAACGGTGATAGGGACTAGGTGGGGAGGGATGGTGCAGTTGGGGGTGGGGATTTGCCGGATGGCGCGAAGGAGAGAGCGAGGCCCGTGAGTGACGGGAGTCAAGATAAGGAACGTGCGGGCGGTGTCAATTGGCGACAGGATGATGGCCGACAGGGAAGTCGAGATGAAGGACAGGAGGAGCGTAGCGACCGGTGAAGTCGACGTCAGAATGTCCGCCGTCATGGAAGACGAGATATCTTCCTCCGGTAAGCCAACAATGGCGGATAGCAGGCTCCGAATGAATGTGTTCAACGTTGGGAGGAGCAGGGAATAGATGAATGTCGTGTTGGTGCCCTTCCACGGCGACGTAGGACCGCTGGTCGACCACAACTGCGATAACACCTCCATGAGGGAGGATTGGTTCTTGATAGCCAGAGCATGGCGAGAGGGCGTCAAAGATGGGATGTAACCGCTGCGATCGGTGATATGGCGACGAGGCTTTCGAGAGCGGGAACTTGACGGCGACGAAACGGCAGGGGCCGCAGATGTGAAATAGCTGCTCTCATCGTCCGACGACAATGACTCCTATAGGCGGTACCGGTCGCGCTATTAGCTATGGGTTCTGCCACACTCAACAAGAAGGTATCTCATTTGGTACATACATCGTCCTCATCTTCGTCATCGTGATACGATGCAGCTCGAGCGCTCGCTCCGGATCTCCGTCGGTCGTCCAACGGCCATGGTCCCTCCGAGGAGTCTGGGGCGACATAGGTCTGTAAAATGGTTTTGGCAACGTCGAAAGGCTGCGCCGTTAAGATGCTGGTATAACGCCAGATGCCCTGGTCCAGAGCATCTCGCAGCCAGCTAGACACTGATGGTGAATTGTCAAGATAGTCCGAGTAGTCCAAGTCCGGCAGCAGGTCGCGCGCCGAGCTGCCAAACACCTGGGCCGATGACGCATCTGGAGGGGACGAAGGGTTGGTGACCTCCAGGCCCATGGCAGGCGGGATATAGTACGGGCGCAAAGGATTGGGCCCCTGTGAGGAAGACATGGCGTCGGTAGGGGTAACCCTGCCTCAGTTGGGGGTGTTCAGCTCTGAAGCTCAAAAATAGCTTAGTTGGTGTGGTTCGGGGGGAGTTCGTGCGAGTAGTGGAGGAGGGAAAAAGGTAGGAGTTGGAGCAGCGAATAATTATGTCCGGATTTCCCGCCTTCATTCGGGATTATCTTTTTTTTCTTCTCCGCGCCCTCGCCCTCTCCCCCCCTGTCTCCACTCCTCTTCTCTCCCCTCTTTCCTACGTTCTCTCTTTTTTCTTTTAATTTTCTTATCTGTTTCCTCGGTTCATAAACCTACCTCACTGGACTTCTCACCATGTCGCTTTGGAGAGAAACGTGTTTGAACCTGCGACATGTTCCCCGGACGATCCCCGGAGATCGCATGCGTCATGCTCAATCGATGAGGTTCATTAGCTCGTCCACACGGGCAATTGCTCCCCGTCGACTCGGACTGGACTCAAGAGGACAGACTTTGGCAGCGAAGACCCGGGGGTCATTCCAGAGGTTGGACTCGGGACGGCGTAGCTTCTCGGCGACAGCAGGCGTCCACCATGGTCATATCACGCCTCCCAAGCCAGGCGAAGAGTGAGTCATATCAGAATGGCTTTGATAAGCAAATGAGGACCGGACTGGTCGCTGATAATTATTGCACCAGAATCAATGTGACTTTCATCGATAAGGACGGGACAAAGGTCGACCTCCAAGTAGCTGAAGGGGACAACTTGTTGGACATTGCGCAAGCCAATGACCTTGAGATGGAAGGTTCGGAGCCCATTTAGAAATCTATGCGACGAGTTATCAGAACACTGACATTTGTATGCGTGATTCTAGGAGCCTGTGGCGGTTCGTGCGCTTGCTCTACGTGCCATGTCATAGTCGAGGACCCCGACATGTTCGATAAGATGGAAGAGCCGTCCGATGATGAGAACGATATGCTTGACTTGGCATTCGGCCTAACAGAAACGTCCCGCCTGGGTTGTCAAGTTTTGATGAATAAGGATCTCGACGGATTGGTGGTCCGGTTGCCTTCGATGACTCGGAACTTGCAGGCGAGTGACTTCGAGCAGAAATAAAGCGCCTCAATCAAGGCGTGAGAGCGGGAATTGGGTCCTGAACGAGGGGAGAATATGTACGATATGGTTGTGCATTTGATGGTAAGGCAGGCAACGGCCACTGGCATTCCATCGGTTGGAGTTGATCTGTTGCGATTGAAAATAAGACTATAGTATAGGGTATTCTCTCATCTCCATTCTATTTGACAAAAACCTGTAAATAAGAGCGACTTTTGATCCACATGTACATGTTAAAAAAATTTGAGGGGAAAAAACAATAACCTGAATAAAGCAATACCCTTAAACGCCCCAGTCATGCCTAGCTCGGATCGCAGTAGAGCGACTGTTTGCCGTTACGCTTCTTCGATATTCAACGGCTTTCCCTTCTTTCCACTGATCAATTCCAGGAAGCCCTGCTTGCTGACCTCGTTGACGGCCTTCTCACGCTCGCCCATGCCGACGGTGCCCTTTTGTCTTTCGTCCTTGACTGCGGCTTCTCCGCGCACTTGGGCGGCCCGAACGGCGTTGAACAGCTTGACCACACCCCTCTGGGCGGTCTTGCGCAGACGCTTCTCTTCCTCCGCGACAGCGCCGGTCTGGCCCCGCTCAACACCCAAGACATCGCGGACTCGGCCGCGATCGAGTTCTTCCTTCTTTTCAGCCCGCAACTTAGCCCGCGCCTGGTTATCGAGTTTCTCGTCTGCGATTTCGGTACTTGTTTGTTGCGCCGATTTGCTGCGGGATAGGACGGGGTCGGCGCGAGCGGAGGTCGGAAGTTTGGTCGAGAGAATCTTGGAGATGGAGGTCGAGAAAGCAGTCGGGTCGTTTCGTTTGGAAAGCGTTTTGCGGTCTGCATTGGGGGCCGTCATAGATACATCGGAGTCGCCATCATCGTCTGAATCATCCGATGTATCTGATCCCGAAGCATCGTCATTTTCTTCTTCCTCCTCGTCGTCGTTCTCGGCGGATTCGTCGCTGGATTCCGCTTTCGATTTTAACGACGCGCCGGTGGGCTTGGTCGGCTTCTTGGTTGGCTTCTGCTTTTTCGGGGCGACCGCAGTCTCCTCTTCGTCGGAATCGGCCAAATTGACGGCCTTGAAATCGGTGGCAGGTTCGTCCTCTGCCTCGTCGGAGCTGCTGTGATAGTCGCGCTGCTTCTTGAACTTCTTCGACCGGCCAGCTTTTCCTTGGATGCCGTCCAAAACCTTGCGCTTCTTGCCAAAAGCCGGAGCCATGATGAGGAGAGATGGGTATATTAACCGACTCTCGTACTCCGAACTTTGAGTGGGTTTGAATATTGAGAGTTGGAAGGTTGATGGGAAGTCACTTTTTCTTTTTTTTCTTTTTTTCTTTTTTCTTCCGGACGACGAAAGGCGGAAAGGCCCGTTGGCCCCTGTGATTGGCGGGGGTCTCTCCGCATTCCCCTTCGGCCTTTCGCTGGCTTCTTCGCCTTCTCTTCCCCATTGTCACTCTCTCATCTCTCTAACACCCCTCGTCGTCTTCTTCTTCTGAGATCGCTCCATCTTGCATACCTAGCCATCCTTTGTCTCCTTGTGCTAGACCACATCTCACGCCATGGTCCTTCAGGATCTCGGGCGGCGGATCAACGCCGCCGTCAATGATTTGACCAGATCCAACAATCTTGATGAGAAGGTGTGTGCTTTCTTCGCTCATGAGATACATACATGTACCCGTATGCTAACAGACTGGCATAGGCTTTCGATGACATGCTCAAGGAGATCTGCTCGGCTCTTCTCTCAGCCGATGTTAACGTTCGCCTGGTCAAAACCCTCCGAAAATCGATCAAGTCCAGCGTGGACTTCTCGTCGTTGCCCTCCGCAGTCAATAAGAAACGCCTGATCCAGAAAGCCGTCTTCGATGAACTGGTCGCCCTGGTTGATCCGCACGCGGAGCCGTTCCGTCCCAAGAAGGGTCGGTCCAACGTGATCATGTTCGTGGGTTTGCAGGGTGCGGGAAAGACCACTACCTGTACTAAATTGGCCCGTCACTACCAAATGCGAGGATTCAAGACCGCCCTGGTCTGCGCCGACACCTTCCGAGCGGGCGCTTTTGATCAGCTGAAGCAGAATGCCACCAAGGCCAAGATCCCCTACTACGGAAGTCTCACCCAGACCGACCCCGCCGTGGTGGCGGCCGAGGGTGTCACCAAATTCAAGAAGGAGCGCTTCGAGGTTATCATCGTCGATACCAGTGGTCGTCACAAGCAGGAAGAGGAATTGTTCACCGAAATGACCCAGATTCAGACCGCCGTGACCCCGGACCAGACCATCCTGGTTCTCGACAGCACGATCGGTCAAGCCGCCGAGGCCCAGTCGGCCGCCTTCAAGGCGACCGCGGATTTCGGTGCGATCATTATCACCAAGACGGATGGCCACGCTGCTGGAGGTGGTGCCATCTCCGCCGTCGCAGCCACGAACACGCCGATCATCTACCTCGGTACCGGTGAACACTTGATGGATTTGGAACGGTTCGAGCCTAAGGCTTTCATTCAGAAGCTCCTGGGCATGGGTGACATGGCTGGACTGGTTGAGCACGTGCAGGCCGTCACCAAGGACTCGGCCTCCGCTAAGGAGACTTACAAGCACATCTCGGAGGGTATCTACACGCTTCGCGATTTCCGCGAGAACATCACGTCTATCATGAAAATGGGTCCCCTGTCCAAACTCTCCGGCATGATTCCCGGTCTGTCCAACCTCACTGCGGGCCTGGATGACGAAGACGGTTCGCTCAAACTCCGACGTATGATCTACATCTTCGACAGCATGACCACGAAGGAATTGGACGGCGACGGCAAGGTCTTTGTGGAAAAGCCTAGCCGCATGGTGCGTATCGCCTGCGGTAGCGGCACCTCTGTGCGCGAGGTCGAGGATCTCCTCTCGCAGCACCGCATGATGGCCGGAATGGCGAAGCGCGTCGGCGGTCAAAAGAAGCAGATGCAGCGTGCCCAGAACATGCTCAAAGGCGGCAACAAGGAGCAACAGCTGGCTGCCATGCAGAAACGTATGGCCGCCATGGGCGGAGCCGGCGGTGGCGGCTTCCCCGGGATGCCGGGCATGGGCGATATGGCCAAGATGATGCAGATGCTTCAGGGACAAGGTGGCGGAGGCGGTGGTGGAATGCCTGGTATGGGCGGCATGGATCTTCAAGGAATGATGAGCCAAATGAGCGGACTGATGGGAGGCATGGGAGGCGGTGGTGGAGGTCGCGGCAGAGGTCGATGATCTTCTTGACTTCTCGTTCTTCTTTTTGTTTTCTCCAATGCCGTTACTTACATTCTACCTTCTATGCTCTGTCTTATTTGATGATGCCGTTTCATGGACCACGGTTTGTCTCTTCTAGCATCTGGATTGGCGTTGGGTTGTGCATTGATCTGTTCTTGTTCATGCAATTTGAGATATTATACATATTCTTACTTTCCTGTGATTATTCTCCTCTTTCTCTATTCTATTCAACTCTCTTTTTCTCTCTGTATGCTTGCCTGGGTGGTGGGTTGTATTATGAACGGACAACAGAACGAAAATATGGTGGATTGCCTATTCTGTGGCAGTGTACTCAAGAAGAATAATTGGATAATTCATATATTAAGAATGCTAAACCAACGCTGTTTATGTTTATTTACTCACGTAGTACACACCATCCTACGTACCAATTGACTCCGCCCATAAAGGATTGATGCAATTCAGCTTAGCCTCTCCGTCTTCTTCGCTCGGTCCATCAAGCGATAGAGCGTCTCCATGACCTGGCGTTGAAACTGCCCGGCAACCGCTTCGATGCGGCCGACCGTAGTCTTGACAAAGATATGTCCAAAGCCAGTTTCCGATTTATCCTCTACGACCTTGCCCGGAAGAAGACGGGGGTGTTTCCCTGACGCCGCGGCTGCCACTCGAGCTTCGTACCCTGGCAATGGCACGCTGAGAGAGTATTTCCAGACGACGACGTCGTCGATGTACAGCGAGTAAGTCAGGACGGAGCTAGGGATTTTGATAGACCTGCCCCTGGAAGTCTGCACCGTCTCATCTTGGATATCAATGTCAATCAAACCGTACTTGACGTTGCCGTCGGGAAGATACTTGACGGTGACATCCTCAGTGTCGGTCTGGCGATACGTTCGGATGGGCAGATAGAACATGCTGAGCGGACCGACGCTGAATTCATGCAAGCCCTCGCCGGCCGTGTTGGGGTGCAGCTCATCGGGGGTCCAGTCCAGCGTGGGATCGGGGAACCGCGTGGCTCCAAATTCGTGCCGGTCGCCGCTCAGCAGGACGATACGGACGCCGAGCTCGCGCTCGGCGCGCCACATGGCTTCAAATGCGGTGCGGCGCTCATCCAGGAACCCGCCCCAGGTGTCAGTGGTACCGATGCGCCAGTTCTTCGTGAATGGAACACTGGAGGCGATGATCTTCCAGCGGACTTCGACCGGTTCGGGACGAGCGAGGTAGGCCAGGAGAGATTGCAACTGGGCCGAGCCTAAGATGGTAGAGTTGGGCTTCGCGGGCTCCGAACGGTAGGTGCGAGTGTCCAGCATGAAGAACGAGGCTGGGCCATGGATGAAGGAGAAATACGTGGTGTTTTCTGGGGCAGCGAATGGGTTCGGAGGGATGGGAGGGTTGACACTGACATGGTAATGGATGTAGGGGTCGGCCGCGGCGGGATATGGCGCGGTGGCGTTGCCCTTTGACCAATCGTTGGCGATCTCGTGGTCGTCCAGGGTGTGAATCCAGGGGAGGTCGATGGCAGGGACGTCGTCAGGAGTCGACCACGAAGGCGACTTGTAAACGCGTCGGTATTCGCTGCGATAGTGAGAGATCGACGAGCCGAAGCGCTGGGGCACATCGACGTAGATGAAGTCGCCGAGGAACAACATAAAGGACGGTCGCAGCAAAGCCGGCAACTGGCGGATGGTTTCCGTCATCTTCTCAATCCCCGGGATACGCAATGGATGGGCCAAGGGGTTGTAGGGGAAATTCGACTTCATGCAGCTGGACGTCAAGAAAGACAGCCGGTTGGCCGATTTCGATCCGGGGAGAGGTGCGGTCACAAATGATCCCGTGTGGTTGTTGGATAGCGAATACCGGTAGTGCGAAGATGGCTTCAAGCCTCGCAGAGTCACAGAAGCCGTGAAGTCTGTCGATTCGTCCAGCGAATAGATGATGCCTTCCTCCACCCACGGCGCAGAGTGGATGTCCGCTTCTTGATAGTGTACCACTAGAGGCAACTGGGCGACATCAGGCTCTCGAACGAGAAGACTGGCGGTTGTCGGAGACACGTAGCCAATTCGTGAAAGTACCACCTCGTCACCAGGGTAGAGAATTAACCCGTGGAACAAGAAATCGAGGGTGAGCAGCGTGAGGGCGAAGTTGATCAATACGGTCAATCGTGTCGCGCGCCGGGAGGTGGCGGATGGCAGGCCCGTCAATAGCGTCTTGAGCACGCCGCCCTGTGAAGGTGGCTGAGCATTCTCTGTAAGAGATTTCCTTCATAAGCATTTCATCGCCAGCACTGAGGGTACACTGCAAGACGAATATTCACTCACTAGACTTGGATGTGGATGCCTTGGGTCGGACGGTGGCAGATGCAAGCGACAGTAGCGACGTGACGTACACCGTAAGTGCAGTCAGGACTATGCGGGGGAAATGATGACCAGGGATCTGCAGATCGACTCGGCATGAGTTCTAACTGTTCCTGAACCACCCGAACCAAGCAAGAGGGGAAAGACGCAACGCACCCAGCGTAGAAAGATGAAGGCGGCCAGTCTCAGGATTACGGAGCTGGTGGCAGCAGCAACGCGCGGTAGGGATGTCATTCTCGCTTCACGGGGTATTGATAAGAGAGGCAAAGAGATGATCAATCAAATCATTTCGACCCTTTCTCACTTCCGGTCGATTGTTGTGTTCTAGTCGGGGGTTCTAGCGGTGACGGAGAGACAGAGGAGAAGGAACCGCGGGAATGAGGAATGAATGGAAGCTGTCCGGAGCTATGACGACATCGCTTTCACGAGGGAAAGTACCGTTCGGTTGGGATTTCTAGTGATTGCTAAATACACACATGTTCATCTGCTCTTTATAATTATAGTAATGCAGTCTAACAAGAACTGCTCTAGTCCATCCACGCGTGCAACAGGTCTTTCATGTGCATGCTAAGCGACATGACTGCCGCCCATTGCCAGGGCTTCTCGCACCCTCCCGGGTTGGAATTGAAAAACTCCCAGCCCATGACGCCGCCGAAGTTTGGATATTGTTCGACCAAGTGGCCCAGTATTGGTCCCATCGTCTCCAACGGCACGAAACCTTGGGATCCGTTGCCGGGATTCGTCAACAGGCCGTAGACCACCCGTTGCGGCGACCAGCCCCGTTGGATGATGGCCGCATACATGCGTGGATTGTCGGCAGGACCCCATCCGTTGTAGAACTGCGTGTTGTACCAACTGATCTTGGACCCCCGCAGCATCTCCAGGGCGGCATAATCAAAGCCCGACAGATTTCCTCTATTCAACAGCGCGGCTGCGACCGGGGCTAACGTCACGATGAAGTCGTCTCCTAGATCCGCTTTGAGCCGGTCGATCAGCCGGATGATGCCCGGCAGCGACATATCTTCTTCCACGTCCAAGTCCATGCCGTCCAGCTGGAGACGTTGAATGACCGCCAGTAACGGTTGGTAATAGCGATTGAATGACTCCAGGTCTCCGTCCAAGCTGCGAAACGAACCCTGCGCCGCGCCGCCCAGCATCCCCATGATCCGGACGCCGCTCTGCTTCATCACCGGCACTTCGGTCCACAGTGTATCGTACATGCTATGGGTTGGCGGATCGTTATTTAAGGTGATATGGTTGGGATCGGCATTCAGATGGAAGGCTGCGAGGATGACATGTGTAACGCCCGTTTTATTCTGTATCAGCGGCAGCATCGAGACATACTGGCCGTCGGGGCAAATGGTCTGGTGATAGCACACCACCCGGCATCGGTCGGCGCGAGGATGTACCGGAGGCATTGTCAGAAGTAATGAATGTAGGTGTAAAATTAGAAAGTTTAAGTGAGAGAAATCGCGGGGTGGTAAAAGACAGTGGAGGTCGATGACGGTCGATAGCTGAGCCCCACCAACGGCGAGTCTCGGTCTAGCATGCTATATAGTAGATGGACTGTGTCTATGGACCTAGGAACAAGGCAAGCAGCATTCAAAATCAAATGAGGGAAAGAAGAAGGGACCACGATGGAAGTTGACGTGAGAATTGGAAACAGAAGGCGCAATTGACAAGAGTCCTTGAGGGTGGCTGACTCATCCCTTTTCCTCTGTTCTTTCTCTCTCTCTTCCTTCCTACCACGCCGTGTGCCCCCCGTCGATAACAACGCTGGTCCCCGGTCATGAAACTACTGGCTTCGGAGAGCAGGAACACAATCGCTCCTGCAAATTCCTCCGGGGCAGCCAATCGACCCAGCATATTCTCTTGCTCCCAGATCTGCTTCAGCCCCGGTACTTCGGCCAGGTTCTGTTGCACCATGGGCGTGATGATGTGTCCGGGACATAGGGCATTGACGCGAATCCGAGATCGACCACATTCCATAGCTAAATTTCGAGCCAGCTGAATGACTGCAGCTTTGGAGGAGCTGTACACGGCCCAGTTTAATCCTTTGTTGGCAACCAATCCGGACATGCTTGCGACCAATACAATTGACCCGCCCTGTCGATGGCGTATCATCTGCCGGGCAACTGCGTTGGCGGACATGAAAACTCCGGTGTAGTTGATATGCAAAAGTTCGAATACTTCCTGTGACGTATAGTCGATTGCTGCCTTGGCCCGTTGCATCCCAGCTGCTGCTACGAGACCGTCTATACGTCCGTTCTTGGATACGAGATCTGCAATGGTCTGGTCAAGTACCCGACGACTCCGAACGTCGACATGATGGTAATGGAGCGAGCCTCCGGCACCCTCAGCCTCTCGTTGTAATACTGAGAACTCCGGGTCGGGGTGAACCAGTCTGTCGAAACAATGCTCTATGGCACTCATATGTCAGGGTTTGCTTAGACAATGCTCCGTCTTGGGTCCATCAAACCTTTGGCGCCTCTTTGCGCAATGGCTTCTGCCATTGCCAAACCTAACCCCCTCCCGCCTCCCGTGATAACATAAACTTTGCCCTGGGGATCGAAATTTGGGCCTTGTCGGGGTTTGTCTCTGGCCAGTGAGGGTTTATGGAACAGTCTCTGTTGAGACATCAAGCCTTGCCTGTAGGAAGCAGAAATGTGCCGAGACATATCCGAGGGTCGATGAGGGAGATGGCTGGTCAAGGGTGCCATTTCTCGCAGTATAGGTATCCCATATGGCCTCAGTGAAATCATCTTTGCGGCGAGTTGCTCTGATAGACCCCAATAGGATGTGTCTGGATTTTGATTCACAAGTGTTTGGTACCCATTCGGTTCGAATGGGAAAGCCTTGATTTATAAACATCATGTTCTCACGGCCGAGCACCCTGTAACGGGACACTTTCCAATATTGAAATTCTCGAGCCTAATTCAGGCCATATTCGAGTCTCTTCGTTGCTGATCGGATCCAGTTCCGGCTTCTGACATGGAAGATGAGGTGCGATATTCTAACCCTTGCACAGACTCTGCCTGTTTCATATGGGTACAGAGCAATTCCATACCGGATGACATGGATTCTAGTTCAGACCTGGTTTTCTATGATCTCATGCGGATATTATCGAATGACCTTTCTAAATGACGGTGAGGATTCCTGGTCAACAGAGAGTAAGAGTACAGGTAGGTATTCTTAGTATCAGCAATACAGACCGGGGTACCGTATGTATGCTATAACAATACCTGTAAGATACAAGTCAATTGCACTAAGCCAGATCGGGATCTCCGTAAACAAGGTGCCTTGTGGCCTGAAACATCCGGCGTCCACATCTCGTCTGCGCATCGCGTGTGGAACTTCCCTCCACTCCGTCTTGATCAGTCCAGCCCATGCGCCCGAGCGACTCGGGCCTCTCCAATCCATGATCCTTTGATCTCTTCGCTCCGGGTGTAAGAACGCGATTCAACCTACTTATACAATAGAGATCTAGCGAAGGACTTCCCAAATCACCATGGCCGATACCACCTCGCACGACACAATCGGCGCGTCCACGCTGGCCACCCCCCTTTTCATGCCCTCATCTCCTCCGGGCCCGAATCACGACCTGCTAGGCTCTCCCGAGCGATCTCAAACTCCCGCGTCCGAACATCCCGCCGACGAGTCGCGGTTGCGGAACCGCCCTTCGCCGGGGTCGTCGAGAGCGTCGTCCCCCGACCGCGCGCTGAGAGAACTAGAAGCCCGTCTGGCAGAGTACACAGTGGATTTCAGCCAGTTTCCCAGTGGTCAGCAGGATTTCGACGAGGATCTCCCAGATGAGCCCCGATTGCCGCATGAAGAGGATCGATTGTCGGACGTCGCCGGACCGGAGGACTTTACGGCGAATCTGGAGAGGTATCTCATGGGGGAAGACGACACGGATATATTTGAGCATAAAGAACTGGAGAAAAATCGATTTTCAGAGCCGCAGAAGGACCGGGAGGAGCAGGAGGTAGAACAGTTTGCACCAGAAGCAGAAGTGAAACAACAGACCCAGCCTCCGACCCAGCCACAGGACGAAAAGCACGTACAGGAAGAACAGCAACAGCAGAGCTCTCAACTCCATCAACCCGCGATCGAAGATGAACCTGAGCTGGGCGAATACAGCGAATTCGGCCCCCCCGTCGACATGTCCACCCCGTCCCATTTACTCCGCAGGCCCAGTGGTTTAGCTAAAGATGTGACGCATCTCGCGAATATTGAAGAAGACCCGGATGACGACCTAGGGACGGCGGCGACTCCGTCTGTTCGGAAACAACGCACCCCATCGCTTAAAGGGGGGAAGGATACCGATGGGGATTTGCGTCGACAGATCGCCGATCTACAACGGGCGGTTCGAGACCGGGATGAGCAATTGGAGAGAAACCATCGGCGGGTCCTGGAAGCCGCTTCGGCTGGAGAACAGATCAAACATCTGCAGGCGGAACTTCAACGAAAGACGGGTTTGCTAGACGAGCTGCATGCTAAGCGTGGCGACGAGACGCTTCTACGTGAACAGATTCAACTGCTACAGAAGCAAAATGATGAGAGAGAATCATTTCTACAAAGGTCGTCCATCAGCTCGTCAGAGCTCAGCGCTCTCCAGAAGCAAATCGGGGACATGCATAAGGAAATGCAAAATCGGAATTCTTCTACGGAGTTGGAAAGCGAGAGGCTGGAGACGATCACATACCTGCGCCAGCAGTTAACCATGACTCAGGAGCAAGTGAAAAAACGGGATTCCGCTCTGGACGAAACCTTGGAGAAACTGCAAGAACTCACCACCGTAAAGGAGCAACAACTGCGCGAGAACAATACCATGGTTGATGGGCTGCGGGCGCAAATTGACGACCACGTACTGGAGATCGAGAGGCTTGAGACCGATCTGGAGCGCGCGAATCAAGCGTACCACACACTCGAGGGCCGAATCTCTTCTTTGGAGACCAAGAATCGCCCCTTGGAAGAGAAGAACAGTACCCTTGAAGCCGACCTGTCCCGCGCGCAGTCGCAGATGACGGCCCAAGAGAATGCTCTCAAGGCCATGGCCGCGGACCTCCCCGTCGAGACGGGTGGAAACACCTACACTGAGATATTGGAGCTGATCAAAGATCTGGGCCAACCCACCACGACACGCCCTGCCGATGTCCTCATGAAAGAGAAAGGTCCGATCGATCCAGAACTGGAGCTGCTCCGTGAAGAAATCACCAAACTCCACGCCGAATTGAAGGATGCCTCATCCGTCCGGAAAGCCATGGAAATACAAGCAACACGGTCCCAAGAGCAAACCACTGAAGCGCATACTCTTATCAACTCCATCGAGAGCGAAAACACCCGTCTAAGCCGACGTGCCGAAGACTTGAAATCCAACCTCGACAAGGCCAATCGCGAACTGGCCCAATTTAAGGATGCACATTCCGAGGCACTGAGCACCATCCTGTGTCTCCAGGAAGAAACGAAAAAGCAACAACCCAGTCCTCCTCCATCGCCTCCAGTCCAACAGCAAAAAGAATCTGCCCTCGAGGAGACTCACCAGGCGCAGCTGAAAAGTCTCCAAACGGCCCATGCCGACTCCACCCGCAAACTGCGAGCCCTTCTCTCTGCCGCCGAGAAGCGGGAATCCAACCTTCAGGCTGATCTCCAGTCCTTGCGCACCTCTCGTTCCCACCAGGGCAAAGACCTGCAATCTCTGCGCGCGGAGATCGAACGCCTCGAGTCCGTCATCGCCGTCAAAGACGAAACAGCCGCGGCGGTGGATCAACGCATTGCGCGGTCTGTCGAGAAGCGCGAAAAGGAATGGGAGCGCCGCGTGGATCTCCTGCTCAAAGAACGAGAGCGAATGAGTCGAGCTCTGATGTGGTCTTGGGGCGAGAAGGAAATCAAAGAACCCAAGGAGCCGCCACTTGATGAACAGGGTCGACGCAAGCAGGGCTATAAGTATAAATATGCGCAGAAGAGCGGCAGTGCGAAGAAAGTATGATTCGAATCTTTTCTGCTCCCTGCTCGAGTTTTTATTATGAACTATTCTCGGTTGTTTACGGTGTTACTTTTTCGTGTTTTCGGTATGGCTCATTTTTCTAATTCTTCTTTCTTGGGGGGTTATGCTTTTTGTTTGTACTGGTGCATAGGGCAGGATCGTGAGTGGGTTTGATTTGTCTGGCGTCTTTGGGGTGTTCAATGACAGCATATAATTGTAGCATATTGCATTATGCTCAAGAGACTCATTCTTCCATTCGACATAATTCACATACATCTCATTTGGTTATTTAGATCAGCCATAACCATCACATCCCGCAGGGGATCATTATCTGAACATAAAATAAAGGTGCTCGCTCCAAAAAGCATCTAGTATTAATCCAAGGCCTGAAATAGTAGTTTCATCTCTTTCCTTCTTTTCGTTCCTCCCTTTCTCATTATCTATCCGTACAAGATACGTCTGACCTGCAGACTATTTTGAATTATTAGTACCTGTGCATGCTAGTGCGGGAGGTGCCTCGATAGGTGTTGTCATTTGCGAATATATCCCCTCGAGACTCGTCCATAGACGTTCCCGTTTCTCGTATGCAATCTAGATGGCCAGAAGACGAAAACCCACCGCACGTACTGCTGCGAGATCGCCGCGTGCTTCGGTAGATGACTTCGGCGTCGTTTCGACGGGACTGGGACAACATGCGCCGTGGTTCAGGCCGACTTCGCTTGGACCATCGAGTGTGCGGAAGGTGCTGACTCCTGGTGTAGCGAGGGACCTGAACAGGCTCGAACTGACAATGGCTTCGACGTCTGTCGCTGTGTCGCATGCTTTGGCGGTTAACGATCCTGTCTGGTTCCACCACGGCGGCTCTATGGCTGGGGGCTCTGTTCAGAGGGTGGAGCGTAAGGGGGCTGATAGGGACCGAGGTGAACTTGGGCTGATGCTGATAGACGGTTTGAATGGGACCTGTCTGCGTGGTGTTGGATCTGTGCACTTTAGATGGTGCAGGTAATACAGCCTCGGGGGCTTCAGCAGAATTCGTTGTCATGGACCGTGGAAGCGACGGCCTTGGAGGGTCCGGATTGTTTGCGAAAGGGGGTGAATCCGATCGTTGCTGCTCGGTAGAAGATTCTGGCTGCGGTTGAAGATCGTCTTTCGGATCATTGGCATTCTCGGGTTCTACTTGCTTCTCGAGGTCGCGCGGGATATTGGGATCGGCCAGGGCGCGTATCTGAGGGTCTGCAGATAGGGGCAGTGATAATGGAAAGGATTTCGGGAGAAGCTTGCGGATAGAGGATAAAGACGATTTCTGTCTCTTGTGAACAGAGGTGGATGAGCTTCCAGCGCCATCAGGTAGCTCAAATAGGGGAGGAGGTTGCCAAAAAGGATCATGCATGACAGTTGATGTTGCACCAGTGGGCGTTCGGCAGATAGAGCTCATGTCGTTGATTGTACTCCCTCCTGGTGATCTCCTACTCAGAGTGCCATTGGGTGAGATTGTTGATCCCGAGAGGATGTCGCTGTTCTCACTCCCAGAGTCTACATCGAGTGGGAGGTGCGGTCTTGGATGAATTGGTGTGGGATGCTGAAGAATTGAGGACCAATTGGACTTCTTCATTGTATCGCTTGGAGAGAATTGGTACTCCCTACTTCCGTAGGCTGCATCAGGGCGGCGGCAGATGTAGTAAATATCACTTTTCAATGTACTGTCACTTTGCATTGTTGAGCTCGAGATGAAGCTGCCATCACGGATTGCTCGTGAATGTTTGTATACGCCCAGCAAGGACACATCATATGGGCGTTCACTTAGCTCTCTGGAGCAAAAGTAAAGACACACAGTAATACTAGTTGAAGTTAATGATGATCGGGATAAGTGTGGATAGGGGAGAGGACTCACAAGGCGATGACAGAGACTATAACAGCAGCTCGGTGAAGCGCGCAGCTAACGCCCTCTTTCCAGAAGTTGTCTCTGGCAGATTCTGGAAGACATGAGACCTGTTGCGAAACGACTACTAGGCCGGCGACACTAGCAGCTAACCAAACAATAATCGTTAATCGCAGTAGATAGATACAGGCCTTATGGAGAACGGCCTTTTGGCTTCCAAACCCGGCAACCTTGTTATATTGCCAAGCGAGAATGCTGTGTAGAACCACGAGCGGAACAGTGAGAAACGACTAAGGATCAGGATCAGAATCAGCGTGCACCTTGTCATCGAGCGTGGATGAGCCTACCGCCACAAGAGCGAGAATAAGACTCGGAGTCATCTTCGAATCAACATGTCGGTAGGCGTAGAGATATAGCGCCAGTGCCCACTCGATGAGTGATTCCAAAAGCAAGACATATAAGGAGACGAAAATAACAACTTTGGTCCATGATCCGCTTTTCTTCTGCGACATCGATCGACTAGCCATGCTTTAACTCCAGAGAAAAGGCTCGAAGCAGCTAAAATGCAGTTCCCATCAACAAAAATGGTGAAGCATTAGGCAACCGATGGGAACTACAAGATGGATGGCCAAAAATGAAAGAGAATATGCGAGAGTCCGAGTTGGCAAAGAGCTGAGATTCCGAATGGCATAGAATTATTCTTCGGGGAGCTCAAGAAGCACGCAGGCATTATTATAAAAGGAGATCAGTCGAGCACGATTGACAGGCCCATACTAAATGGGTTAGGTGATTGAGCGCCTTGGGCGCGTCAACGCGGAAGCAGAGGGGCCGGAATGCATAAGCATGAGGCATGGTGCAAATGCAGCAAGCTTCAGTAGAGACGGTCTGTGTGGGATTGAGAGCGCCGTTTCTCAGGAATGCAGGTTGAAACCCTGAAGAAACACACATACTTGAGAGTATCAAGGGGTTAAAAATTGGTGTGAAAATCCCTGGTTACCCATTAAGGTTCGCAAGTTGGATCTGTATAACCTCATGGAAGAGAAGGGCGCTCATAATTGAATTATCCCATCAATACACGCGCGCCTTTGAAGGGATTGGGGGAATCTCTCCCTTGATTGAGAGCGAAGCCGCGTGGTAACAAGCCAGTCGCAAAGCGAGATCCGAACTTCCTGGTAGAAATGATGGGGTGCGAATGTTGCAGGGATCAAGGGGGCATCTTAATGCTGACGGATGCTCCCCAAGGAGAAGACAGGGGATGAAAGAATGAACAACGAAGGATGAAGGATGAAGGATGAAGGATGAAAAAAGAGGGAAGAAGAGGAAACTCCACGTGATGGGCGGACTCGCCATTTTGGACTCATCGCCAACTTTTCTTTCCCTCTTCTGCCTCTTTCTCTTCACCTGCAAGGATCCAATCATGTATGTGTTCTACTTTTTATCTGGCTTGAATTATCGCCTTGTTTCTGGCATGAAGGGAATCGAACGCGTCGCGCCAGCAGTCCAGATTCTACCTAGCAGTCCCAACGCCGGTATAGGATGGCTTGTATGGACGAAAAGTATTGTCGACTTCTAAGGGCCAACGTCGTCACGAATCATGTGTTTGGACTTCAGTCCCAATGGTTATACGGCAGCAATACATCGGACTTCCACATCACTGTTCAGTGGCAGTGGAAGCATTTTCGCAGCCACGCATCTATTTATAGCCAGTATCCCTTCCTAGCTTTCTTCTGAATACAAGCTATTAACGTCGACAGGGCCTCGCATCTCCCCTGGACTGTATCTGTACCGAGCTCATCTTGATAAAATTTGTCCACTCTCAGCAAAGCATATCCACCTTTAAGAGGTTGTTGATGTCATTGATGTTACTGCCGGCAGCTTAAAAACGAAGAGCTCTTGATACATTGACACTACAGTGTGTGTGCTCACATGAGTTGCACTGCAACGTGGTATAGGTCGCGGTTTGGTTGATTTCATTCTCGAACGATCTTTCAGTACCCGGGTCCATTGTGACTGCAACCGAACAGAGTTGATCACTCCATTTAGAACGATGGCCTGAAACTACATGTTCGAGAGAGGCCCTGGGGCCTTATCGGTAAGAATTGGGGCTTTTTCGTTGTCATTGTGGCTAAGAGGTAAGAAAGACGGTATCTAGTTGAGACTTAGAGTCACATCCAGGGGCAATGAAACATGCAACAAGTGGAAAAGGCGAGAATGCCTGCCGAAAAAGATCGTCAAATACGAAGTTCTGCGGGGAAACCCGTTGTTATTGTTGTATAGGCTTATCGACGCCGCGATCCACCCCCACGTCTCGGCCGCGTTCCAATGAGAAGACTCGCAATGGCCGCTAATTGAACGGACTTACTATCGATTTCGCCTTCTCTATCAAGATTGGAGAACAATGCCCCCACGTTCCCTTGCTCGTCCCTTGCGGAATGGAACCCTCGCGATGTAACTATCGCAGTGAGGGGATGAGGGCAAAAAGGCCCCATATCCTTTCCCCTCCCTACTCTATTCACTTCCACACTTTTCTTTCTTCCTCTCTCCATGACTCTCTCCACATACAACATAGTGTCGTCAGCTGTTACTCAAAAGATCATGTCCATCTCCAACGATCCCCAACCTCCATACCCTCTTGACAACTCGGTGAAAGACCTTCTGGACCCGGAGTATGTGAATTTCTACAACCAGCATGTCATCAATTTACAACAGGTTCATCTTCAACCGGTTGAAGCCTCGCGAACTGGCGGCGTCCTGATCCCCGGTGGTGGCCCGCTGCTCGACGTCGGAAAGACGGAAGATATCACCATTCAGCGACGAGAAACAGAAGGCCCAGAGATCCTACTGCGAGCGTTCACTCCCAAGGGAGAAAAGCCCGCGTCGGGATGGCCGGTAATGCTCTACTTCCACGGAGGCGGCTGGGTCCTGGGAAACATCAATACGGAGAACCCCGTATGCACCAATCTGTGCGTGCGGGGAAACTGCGTTGTAGTGACGGTTGACTATCGGTAGGCGAACTATGCGTTGGATATACTTTTATTACACATAGGTCACAGGGGCTAATTCTTCCAGGCTGGCCCCCGAAAATCGTTGGCCAGCTGCCGTACATGACTGTTGGGAAGCGTTGCTCTGGCTCTTAGCCGATGGTCCCTCAAGACTTTCTGTCGACACCTCCAAGATGGCTACCGGAGGCTCTTCTGCTGGCGGAAACCTTGCTTCGATTATCACGCACAAGGCGCTCACGCTGTCCCCTCCCGTGCACTTCCTTGCCCAGTTACTCTCTGTCCCAGTCACAGATAACACAGCGACGGTCGAGAATAATGAGTCTTACCGGCGATATGAACGCACGCCAGCCCTTCCGGCTCCCAAAATGTACTGGTACCGCAACCATTACCTTCCTGATGAGGCGGATTGGGCCAACCCCGAGGCGAGCCCGCTGTTTTACCGGGGAGACTGGTCTCAACTTCCGAGGGCGTTGGTAATGGTGGGCGAGCTGGACGTTCTCCGAACGGAAGGGGAGCAATATGCGGAGAAGTTGACAAAGGCTGGCGTGCAGGTGGATCTGCAAGTGATGAAGGGAATGCCGCACCCATTTCTAGCCATGGATGGGGTGCTACAGGAGGGAAAGAGGTCGATCACATTGATGTGTGATTTGCTGCAGGAGGTGTTTTGGTCTTGATTGGTATTTTCTTTACTTCGTCCAGGGCAAAGTCACAGTAGAAACGTATACCTCTAAATATTCGCCCCTCAGTTGTTCCTTAATTCCATATCTCATTCCATATCAGCCGTTTACAAGGTGGATAACTGACCACCACATTCGTACTTTGAGTGGCTCTTTCGCAACCAAAGTCGGTGCCTAAACATACGACCCTTCATAGACTTTCCAACAAACATGATAGGCAAAGTGTGTAAGGAGATGGTCATAGGTACTCATAAATAGCAGGCTGATTAGATCTCTTTCGGTTTACCTGCCGCTCATGTGCATGCAGGTATGGATGTAACTATGAGCAGTCATGATCTACAACAGAGTTTTAGTTAATGGGTTCTCTTCACCTAGATAGTCAGCTTGCATTAAATCTGTTGATTTGTTAGGCTAAATGTCCACTCCACCCAATACTAGCCTCAAGGGTTACCCATGGGATCGTTAGTAGTCGGTTGAATCTGGACCAGATGTATCGCAGGCCGACGGAGCTAGCTGTCGTCGCTTGCCTTATTCAACCACCACGTACAATGTGGCACTATGACTTAGTACCTATCGCACGCCAAAGGTCGACAAACCTCAGGCACATCGGATTCGCTCAATACTCTGAACTTCAATTCGGCTTCGGTAACGTAGCCAAGTCTTTCGGATCCGTGGCAGGATGTAGATCGTATGATGAACACCCGCGGGAGGCCCTCGCAATCTCTAACGGCCTCATCCTGTCACACAAGGACGTTCCATAGTAGTAAAGACCCTATAGCTGGCATGATAAGGAGGTACTGCTTTCAATTTTGTGAAAGGCGGGATATTGCATTTTGCAGATATCGTCCCTTTGTTTGCTTGGGGACGGCATTTGGAAACCTTAGGGGGTACAGCGCTCGCCATGAGATCCATACTATTTGTTTCCTGTTTACCTTATCTCTCCCTATCTCCATTTAAAACCCGGGCGTACGGCGAGTTTTCTGGACGAATAAGAAAAAAAAAGGGCACAAAGCACCCACTTCGTGTGCGAAGTGCCGAAACGTAAAGCCAGGACAGCGAAGCGAGGGTCCTCGGATATACAGCGGAGCTTTTTTACCCAATCTGACAGGGTTATATGGTAGGCTCCCACCATGCTAGGCACCTTTCTCATTCCCACGCAGAGATGACTAGAGGCAGATAGTACTAGGCTAGTGACTGCCATAAGCGTGGCGTCCGACATGGCCTAATAGCCTTATCTCGTTGGCCCGTGGTTCATCTCCATATGAACAGTGGAGACCGAGGCGCTAAGAGTAAGAGGGTTTCTAAGAAAAATGTTGCCCCGGTGGTTCTTTTTCCTCTGCTCCAGAGAGGGTCAGTGCTCAGTTGATGCGGCTAGCGGAGATTGCGGTCCTCCAAATTTGCACGTAGTGAGCGTCGATGTAACCTGGTGCAAATTATTTGGAAATACTGACTCATTGAGATCGGTCAATTGTAGAAACTGTCCAGGATACTCCGGAGTAGTGTGTAGACTGGAGAGTGGAGAGAAGATGGTTTTCGTTCTGTTTGGATCGGCGAAGATCCGGGTCGATCAGGTGACTCGCCCGTTAATTGTGCGACTGCCCCTTTTAGACTAGTGTATATTTAAGTCCTCGCTGATTGGTGTTCCTGATGGGTTTGATACCACTAGTGCCAAGATTGGACTAGTGCATTTCTGTTTCTCTCTCTTTTTCTTTCTTTTTTTCTCCCTTCTCTACTCCCTAACTACTTCGTACAACCGCCAACCATGTGGTGGCCACGTCCATCCGTCATGGCATCCTCCTGGTATTTCCGCATTTCATTTCCATCCGTAATTCTGTCCGCCGATCAATTCCTCGGCTCATTTGGCCTTCAACGGTCTCCTTCCGGATTAACCAGTCGCTAAAATCTGGAATTCATTGCTATCCTGATGGAACCGGTTACCGGACCCTCCTCCGACACCCCGTCGGACTGGGTCCAGGAGCAGTTAGCTTGTGGTGTCCCTCTTACCTTTCTCATACAAGTCTAGTCACTAAAGTCTAGCGTAGATATTCTAGTTCCTGTCTCGTGCGGCTCTACACCAGCACAGGACCCCTCTTTACGAACGGATATCGTTCGGCCATGGTATCCCCCATGATGGCAATTTCGCTGAACCAATCGGTCCCCTAGTGTCTCTCTCGTCCTAGGGCACGCTAACCCCAAGCGTCTCGTTGGTCTCAAGGATTTGCAATTATGGAGAGATTGCTATCCTGTTTAAACCCGGTAAACTTTGAGCCCCCCCCCCCCCAATTATCATTTCCTAGTTGTGCGCGGGCAGACTTGGTTGTACCAGTTCTGTGGTGGTGAGACGCTGGAAGCCCGGAATGCTTGCCAATTTTCCCCGGGCTGTCCGTATATTTAATTCCGTCCGGTTTTCTCGCTATGATACTTTTTTGTCCTTCTTTTCTCTCTCTCTCTCTCTCCGGTTGTCCAACCTGTTCTCCTGTTCGTAGGACCGGTCCAAGCAGGCGTTTCTGTCTGCGTCCTTTCTTTGACTTGTTTGCACACACGCTCTCTTTAGCTAGGCATACCTATTGAATTAGCCTCTGGCCGCTTGTCGTTCCCTTTCTCAATCACATTCGTTTTATCTTTTGCGGTCTTGGTCTTCTGAAAGAGAAAAGAAGAGTCATGGTTTCCCAGAAGGCTCTCGCCGTGGTTGCAGCAGTCTCATGTCTCGCCTCGCCAGCGTTTGCTTTTGATGCCCAGTCAAAGTCTAACGTTGCCGTTTATTACGTATGGTCCCCTTACTGGCGTCAGAAACTGAACTGTGCACCTTGTGTCTGGGCTTAAGTGTTAACCTTCTTTCAGGGTCAAGGAAATGATCAACCTCGCCTTAGAGAAGTCTGTCAAGATGTCTCGATAGACATCATTAACCTGGGGTTCATCAACGTATTCCCCGGCCAGGGTGCCGGCGGATGGCCTGGCAGTAACTTTGCCAATCAGTGTGATGGCAACACTTATGAGATCGGCGGGGTCAAAACGCAGCTTCTTTCTGGCTGCCATCAATTGGTAGAGGACATTCCTCTTTGCCAGGCAGCGGGCAAGAAAGTTCTGCTGTCGTTAGGGGGTGCAAGTCCTGACAGCCAAAGGATCTTGTCTGAAACAGATGCGCTTCTATTTACCGACTTTCTTTGGGGAGCCTTCGGACCTATCGACGATGCGTGGGTGGCCATGAATGGTCCTCGCCCTTTCGGTGATGTTGTTGTTGATGGATTTGACTTTGATATCGAGCACAACGGTGGCTTTGGTAAGTTCTTTACTTCGAGGCCGTCGTATTTACAAGGCCAGGACGTGTTTCTGATTTGCCGCAGGCTATGCCACCATGATCGATCGATTCCGGGAACACTTTGGTCTGATTCCTGACCGTACCTTCTACATCTCTGGCGCACCCCAGTGCACAATCCCCGACCAACAATTGGGCCTCGCAATCGCCGCATCTGTCTTTGACTTTGTCTGGGTCCAGTTCTACAACACGGCAGGATGCTCTGCCCGGGACTTCTTCAACGTTGTCGGAAGCGGCAATGGCGGCTTCAACTATGATGCATGGGTCAACGTCATTGAGAACGGGGGCAATCGCGCGGCGAAGTTGTATATTGGACTTCCGGCGAGCGAGAGCGCTGCCAATCCGGGATATTATCTCACTCCCGAAGAGGTCGACGTTCTGGTTGCACAGTACATGGGTCGTTACCCGGATACCTTCGGTGGCATCATGCTTTGGGAGGCCACTGCATCGGAGCGAAACCAGATCAACGGAACTGCCTATGCCGAGCATATGAAGAACATCCTGGTCCAACGCGATCCCGCGCATCCTACTCCCACTGTGGTCCCTTCCAGCACCATCCCCGTCACGTCCAGCACGCCTATCTCCTCGGGGACAACGTCTACTCCAGTCACTGTGTCACCAACTTCCTCATCTATTGCCACCACATCGCCATCGCATACCAGCCGCCCAAGCTCTCATCCCAGTCCGTCGGCCACCACGAAGGAGACCAGCACGCTTACCCCCTCGAGGTCCCCGGTCACTTCCGGAAGACCCAGCCCATCGACCTCGCCGGTTACGTCTCGAACCAGCTCCACCCCGGTGATACGAACGTCGACGGTCTCAACTATCACCAGTCATTCTAGCAGCTCGGTGCCATCTAGAACGCCCACGTCGCGCCACCCGAGCCCATCGACCAGTACGATTGCCTCCAGTACTCGAGTCTCTTCCGGCTCGCATATCAGTTCGGGGCGGCCCAGCTCGTCGACTTGGACCTCCCAAGTGTCGTCTACCATCTCGCATACCTCCGAGGCCACCACTTTGAGCCCCTCAGGGAACTCCCCTAGCAGCAGCGGCCAATCATATACTATTCCATCGCAGGGAGCCACCGCTTCGTCTTCAAATGAGACCGGCAAGCCAACGGGGTCGCCCACCGGCACTGCATCCAATCATGGAAGCGGCACTATCACTATTCCCCCTGGCGTCACGAATAGGCCCCAGACGACGACGGCTCCAGCTAACCCCAATGGCACCAGTTCCGAGGGAGTCACCGTCACGACCGTAATTGTCACTTCGTACACCAGCATCTGCCCGACAGGGTTCACCACAATTACCACGACCTATACGACAACGTACTGTCCTGGAACGATCCCCGCCACGGCCACGGTTACCAATCCTCCCCCGGGATCGGCGGCACAGACGACAGCTCCCAGCCCGCCCGAGGGATGGACGACGACGGTGACCATTTGCACGCAATGCGCGGCAACCCCTACGACGGTGACTCTCACCTTGCCAGTCACTGCCACCGTGACCAACCGTCCCTCTGCCCTCGAGTCGCAGACCACCGCTCCTGCTGCTCCTCCTCCTCCTCCACCGGCGGAGTGGACTACGACGGTGACTGTGTGCACTAGATGTGGACCGACACCTACCACGTTGACTTTGACGGTGCCCGTCAGTGCGGCTACCGAGACTGTACCTGGATCTGGCCCCTCGCTCGGCACTGGCCCAGAAGGGGGCGCCGGCACCCCTTCTAACCCGGACACCACTTATACACATTATCTTCGTCCTGTGCCCACCCGGCCCCCTATCTTGGGAACCGGCATCGCCCATCCTCGCCCTTCGTCGTCGACTTTGTTTGTGCGGCCCTCGCCCAGTGCATCGCGGGTGCCGGTAGCTCCGAGTACAACGGCCGAGCATCCGGCGCCCGTGTTCACCGGTGCAGCACCGCGCCAGGCTAGACTCAGCCACGCAGCCGGCGCCTTGTTAGCAGTGGCTCTGCCCGTGCTCATGATGATGTGACATCCTTACGGAGAAATGTTTTCCTTTTTTTTTTTCGCTACACTTCATTCTTCCATTCTTTTAACTTTTACATTTTATTTTATTTTATTTTATTTTTTCTAATTTCTATGTATGTGGCACTTCATACCTTCTTGGCGGATGTTCTAAGAAGAGTCTGCATGATGAGACTGCGTGAATGCAATCCATCTTTGTCTATAATTTATATTGTTACTTCTTACTCCTTTTGGTTGCAAGTCACGAGTTAAGCTTCGGGCCAAGGCGGCACGTGCCGACCGAGCGAACCCAACAATTTTCCAAGTAAACAAACGATCATTCTGATCATTCAGTATACCGTATGCCCAGTCCTCTGTCCGTTGGGCCCAACCGTAAGGCAAGTCCAAAGACATGCCGTGTTCCCTCCAGTTGGACCCCACAGTCATTACTGAATAATAAATATAGAGAGGGTCTAGTCGCAACTGGCGTTTGAAACAGACACACTAGCCTGCAATCTAACCCCAAAAGCTTTCAAAACGATGATTCTGGAACAAACTAAAAGACCCAATAAGGTAATGCCAGATCTCGACTGCCCCAAAGGAGGGGCCAGTCAGCTATTTTAGATAGCAGAAACGAGGGTCTTGTTTGATTGATTTTGCAGAGCAGCCCCCCCCCCCCTCGCGCCACTTTTTTCCCTTCCGACATTCTTCCATCACCTATAAAGTATATTAGCTTTCCCCTTTCTTTATTCCGTCTCCTTCCTTCTGTACTAGTCTCACTTTTTTCAACATCATCATCTTCTTCTTTGTCTTTCCCTTCCTTTTTTGATCCTTAAAGTTCACACAAACGCAAACATACAAACACACAAATCCACATCCACCATGGATCTCGTCGGCAAACTCGTCGGAAAAGTGCTCGAATCCAAGAGCGGTGAAAGCGGCAGCGGCAGCGGCGGCGGCGGATACGGAGGATATCCCGAGCAGCAACAATCCTACGGCGGTGGATATTCCGCGCCTCCTCCCTCTGGTCCTCCGCCCGGTGCCTCGCACGACCTGCCGTACCCGTGGATCGCCCGCTGGGACGACCAGAGCGGCCGCTACTTCTACGTCAACGAGCAGACCGGCGAGCGAACCTGGCATCACCCGGGCGGTGCTCCCCCGCCGCAGCAGTCGTATGGAGGTCAGCCTTCGTACGGCGGATATGGCCAACAACAACCGTCGTATGGCGGGCAGCCTGGGTACGGTCAACCCCAGCCGTCATATGGTCAGCCTTCGTATGGTGGCCAGCCCGGGTACGGGTATGAGGGATCTGGATCTCGGGGCGGGGAGTACTATCCCCAACAGCAGCAGCAGCAGCAGCAGCCCGAGAAGAGCAGTAATCACGGGTTGATGTATGGTGCGGCGGGCGCGGCAGTCGGAGTTGCGGGTGGTGCGCTGTTGATGCACGAGGGAGAGAAGATCCGTACGTGTTGCCCCCTCCAAATGTCGATCATGCATTACGTTTTTGCGGGCCAGCGAGCCATATTTTGCTTTTCGGACAGATTCAGCTGACCGTTTCCTCCCTCCTCGGGGGCGACAGATGACAACTGGGATGAAAACAAGGAGAAGTTCGAACAAGGGGTGGAGGATTTCCCGGAAGATGCGGCCCATTGGACTGGTGAAAAGGTAAGCAATCTCCCCGTGTGTTGATTGCTGCGCGAGGGGAGCGCGAAGCACAGAATCGATCCGTTCTAACTTGTCTCATTTGTTACCTAGGTCGGCGAAGTCGAGCAGATCCCCGATCGAATCGAAGACGGCTGGGACCGCACCGAGGACCGCATCGAGAATGGATGGGATAATGCGGTCGAGGATGTGGAGGACTTCCCTGAGAATGCGGCGCACTGGACGGGGGAGAAGGTCGGCGAGGTTGAGGCGTTTGGCGACGACCTCGGGGATGCTTACGACGCGGGTGAGGCCGAGGGTAGAGATGAAGATTGGTAGATTGCGCCTGGGATCTGCATCTCCATAGAATCTTTGGGCATGGAATTATCAATTTGAATAAACACGGATTTATACTCTCCTGACTAAGCCTTCCCCGCACGTGCCCCGGACCTCGGCTGGCGGGCCATCTGGAGGACGAGAGGAAGATAGATGTATATCTTGAGAGTCCCTCCCTACTGTATAGGGAACCCACGTCTACACCCTGTATACGAAAGCACCAACATCACAATGTCCACATCATCGTCGTCACCTCCACTCGCCGGAGTTCGTGTCGTAGAATTGGCAGGTCTTGCTCCGGGTTCGTCCTCCTCTACTCCGTAAAGCCGATGGACTCGCTTTCATACATGCAAGCTAATGACCATCCAGGCCCATTCGCAGGCCTTCTGCTGGCCGACTACGGAGCGTCGGTGCTGCGGATTGACCGGCCCAAAGCCGTGAGCGCTGACCAGTTAACCCGACACAAAACATCCGTCACGCTGGACTTACGCGACCCGGCTTCACACCGCGCTCTGCTGTCCATTCTGGCCACAGCAGACGTTCTCATCGACCCCTACCGTCCGGGAGTCTTGGAACGCCTGGGCCTCTCGCCCTCCGAGGTTCTCCTCAAGCATAATCCTCGTCTGATTGTGGCCCGGATGACGGGGTTTCGCCGCGACGGCAAGTATAAGGACATGGCTGGTCACGACATTAACTATATTGCCGTGTCCGGCGTCCTCTCCATGCTGGGTCGTTCGGGCGAGGCCCCGTATGCCCCGGGGAACATCCTGGGCGATTTCGCCGGGGGAGGCGCCATGTGCTTTCTAGGGGTCTTGCTAGCTTTGTTAGCACGCTCCCACACGGGACGCGGCCAGGTCATCGAGGCGAACATGGTAGATGGGTCGGCGTATCTGGCTGCAATGCCGCGATTGAACCGCCACACGCCACTATGGAATCAGCCCCGCGGCCAGAACATGCTGGACGGAGGGAGTCCGTTCTACGACACCTACAAGACCAAAGATCCGGGCAAGTATTTTGCCGTGGGGGCATTGGAACCTCAGTTCTACGCGGCGCTTCTGAAGGGCCTCGGGTTCGGCCCCAAAGAGCTGCCGTCGCGAGAAGACCGCACCAATTGGCCAGTCCTGCGAGCAGCATTTGGCCAACGGTTTCGAGAGAAGACCCGCGCGGAGTGGGAGGCCATCTTCGACGGTACCGATGCCTGCGCGACACCGGTATTGGAACAGAGCGAGCTCGAAGAGAGCGGGTACGAGCAACGGTCGGCCGTCCATCTGACTGAGACCCCGGCCTTGCCTATTGCCGCGGACGACGGGGCCTGGTCCGGAGGTGGGCTCGCTCCGGGAACCGGTGGGCAAGAGACGCTGCAGGCCTGGTTGGGGTGGGAGGAAGGAAGACACTATGGGGTTCGTTCGGATGGGGCGCTGGTGCAGCTTGCAGCAGACAGTAAGGCGAAGCTGTGATGCTGCCTGAGGCCAGTAGCATAGGGCTGCGGTGGGAAAGGAGGGGGGTTCATGCTGGAAAGTTTGACTTCAAAGAGTAGAGTGTAAATATCTTGTTTGTGCACCATATAACCCCCGTGCATGATCCGGTCGACATGATCTTGAAAATAAGTCCAGGAGGACCATGGAAAGCGCGATGCGCACGGGATAGCAAAACTTGCTCGATCTTGTTTCGCGTGCAGCCTGGGCTGCACAGACCGGTGCTTGATGTGAAACATGGTCCTCGTCAGATCCAGTCCGACTCCAATTCTCGGTGCCGAGATAAGCACCGAGTCTTCTCCAGGACGAACCCCTTCCCTTCAGGCGGGTGGTCGCACAGGTGGAACGCAGTGATCTCCCTCGACCAAACGCTGTGTGCGTTAGGGTCACGTCTGAAGTCTTCAGAGTTCAGAAACCCCTCAACGACTCCAATGCGATCCGTCCGATGGATGCAAGGAGGCATACGGGCAGTACATCCGGCACCGAGTGCATACTTGTACTCAATACATACATATGATATGCGCGATTTTCTATTGGAGATGGGATATGTCTGACGTCCGTTGTCGATCAATTCCCGAGGTGGAGATGAGGGAGTTTGGATATTCAGCATCCGTTATCTGGGGAAAAGCCCAGGGAGTGGAACTGGAAGACATGGAGAGATTGATGGCATCAACAGTACCTACTCCGTACTCCGTCCACGGTACACAGGACGATTGACATAAAAACAAACCAAAGGACCAGTCATGTGGCTGCCAATCCGGGGATCAGGGAAGATCCTCCTTTTGGGAAAGCCCCGAGTCGGGGAATTCCCACCGTGCGGGGTAACTACATATTATTCTTTGTTTGCGTCCTATTGCGATGTATCATCTCTCACATATCAGTATGCAAGTGTACATCCGTACATGATGATGAGGAGTTGTGATATGCACTCCTTCAAAGGGCTGGACACTGCTCCTCATTCAGGAGGCCGTTGCTGATAGCGATAAGATCAACAAAGGTCAGGATTGGGAAATCGATCCACGATCATTGCCACATTCTCGATAGTTACCTAGTTACCCCGGAAAAGGGGGGGACCAGGACCATGACCAGGGCACCTCCTGTAATCAGGACTTCCCGGGGACGTTGTTATCTGCCCCTTATCCCCCCTTATAAAAACGAAACCCCAATCATCGTCATCGGCATGGATGATTGTTATCATCATGATGTGGCCAGCCTCCCCAAAGACCGCGAGGGCCGTGCTACAGAATGGCATGGAAAGCCATGGAAGAAGGAGGACGGACGAATCCCGAGTCAGCTGTCACCTCCCCATCATTCACGAGGAAGAGAGCTCTTCTCGTGGTGGTGTGGTCAGCAACCGTTGGGAGCTTCCAGGGATCGCGTGATGCCCGCGTTCATCTCAGGCCTCGTAAAGGGTAAATACTACATACAGAGTACACCGTAGGTACTGTACCTACTCAGTAAACCCTCGTCCTCTCCAATCTAAACTTTCCAGCTCGGAGCGTAACAACATCCGTGCTGGATCGTGGATGTGCCCCGACCTCCTGCCTATCCGAGTAACAAGTAGGGTGCTCCCAGTCTCGACAGTTCATGCTCCCTGCTACCGGAAAGCGTCAGGCTCCCGCTGAATGGCCCCCATTCCACGCTGTCAAACGTGAACCTTTTTGATCAAATAAGAATCAATGTCAATGAGATGCTGAGCCCAAAAATGAGCAAGAAAATAATTTAGATCAATACTGAATACGGAGTAAGAACGAAACGAAGTAAAACAAAATAAATAATTAATTAAAAAGATAAAACAAAAACAAAAAAAAAACAAAAAGAGGATTCCCTTCTTCGGCTGCAGGCAGGAGAGACACGCAACGCCGGGCTGCAAGGACAAACCTTACAGGCACACCCCGGGAGGCGGTCAAGCTGTGGCCCTTCACCGCCAACCTCCAGATACCTCGGTGCCCATACATGCCTCTATGGTCAGGCAGGTACCTTGGGTAACCACCCGCCTACATGCATACCGGAGACATACCAGCCACGGGGGTTTCTACCTGCCTAGTGTCTACTGTAGTGTCTACACTGTACAGCCCGTCGGGCCAAACTCCAAGCGCCAACCAGGGGGAGGGGCGCTTGATGAACGGGCATTATTGATTGTTTCCAGGACGCTTCATAACTCCATAACATCATATGTTATCTCTCCCGTACCCCCCCCTCCTCTTCCTCTCCCCGCCTCCCTCCACTATCTGTTCTGCCCTTGACATACGATCATCACCCTTCAAATCATTCCCGAAACAACGAGAGGGAAAATCCCCGCAGTCTCTCTGCCGCGCGATAAGGGATTGAATGCTGATCACGCAAGCTGTGCCACACAAAGCCGTTGTTGAGTTGGTTGCCTCTCTCTTGGGGTTTCCCTGGGACTGGCGGGACTTGAACCACGAGAATGTAAACTCTACCAAGGCGTTCGGCCGCCCAAACGGCCGGTCTCAAAATATGGACCGGAACCCCAGCAGAAATTGACTCTGGACGATTCACCTGATCGCTCCTGATAAGAGATAGGATTGTTGAGGACCGAGTTAGATAGTGGTACGCCGTACGGAAGAGGTAGGTAACCTGTGACTAGTTGACTACGCCGTCCCAAGTAGTTACACCGAGTAGAGGATCACCAACGGCGCTTGCTACAGGCTTGATAATAATGATAATCGACCAATCTGTAACATCTCAAGTGTACACATAATACTAAGTTGCATCGTCATCATCGTCTCAAAATTAATCTGCGACCAGCTCATCTTCCCCATACCCCCTAAATCCGGAATGATCATCCTGGCTGCCCCGGGAATTATTTTTATTTTATTTTTTTTTTTATTAACGAATGGTGCAATAATCATTGGCCACGACACCTCCAACTGGGTGCTGGCGTCATGCATCCTGGAAATAGTACCAACTCGTCCCCCCCTGATTGGCCTCTCGGGGCCTAGTGCCAGCGCACTCAGCCGGAAGGGGAGTAGCGCCGTCCGCCACCCAATGCTCCGCCATCGCCGGAGGGGGACTAGGCCCGATGAAAATGGAAGCATGATGGATGCATCAGTCATCAGGTGGGGTCCGTCAGGATGAATCCGGTCTAGTCCCTTCTAGGGGAGGGGGCGCCCGGCGGTTGATCCTCGACGGGGGTTTCTCGTAGTTGTGCAACTTGGTGCATTAGTATTATTACGGGTGTTATGTTCTCTGGACTTGGGAGTGACGAAAAAGGTGCTTTCCCGCCGAGACCCTGTCCGGACCTGCAGGAACCTTTCCTTTAGTTGACCCCCAGTTACATTCCGGGATGCTTGCCTGGGCAGCCAGGTCTCCCTGCCTTACGAGTATACTCAAGGCAAAAATTTAGAATAATCAAAACAATCCAAAAAAAAAAAAAAATACAGAAACCCGTCTACAGAGTACCTATTGAGTACGGTGTATGTCTATTAACCCGTAAGTCGTGATGATCGATGTTGATTCCCGTCTCCGAAAAGTTAAACTATGTCGCAACTATAATCTTAGGAGGAAGGAGTTGGCCGAGAAGTAGCCCCAAGTGACTATCTGATACTAAACTTTGTTGTTTGGAGTAGTACCTGGAACCTGCACATGGTCCTCCAGTCCTGTCTGCCGGTCTAGGGCAATTGTTTGCTCTGCGTACAGGTAGCATGCTTTCCTACCTGCCAGCCTGCCAGCCTGCCGGTTGCGCAATTAACCATCGCTTATGAGGTAATTAATGAACGGAATGAGAATTCTAGATTCCAGCCACGGCATGACAGCTACCACAGCTGATGAATCGTAAGAGCAAAAGATGGAAGCGCGCGCATGTCGTAATGGCTGTACAGCGACGTACTGAAACAGTTCCAAGGTCGGAAGTGCGTGCCCTTCTCCGAACTCAGCCTGAGCATTATGTAATTGCTTTCTGCTCACCACCCCGAGGCAGAGGTTGGGCGATACCTTAGTGTACACCGTGTGTGTGCCTGATGGTTCGGTTCTTCTTTATTTTTCTCTCATTTTCAGATTTCACTCATACTCAGTAAATTCTCTCAGTCTTTACGGGAGTAGGCAGAGAACTCATGACGAGGGGCCGATCGTTCCGCTGGCAGCGCAACAGCAACAGCGAAAGAAGATGAATCATTCAGGGGGTGTGGGGCGCTCGCCTCGATGGATGCAGGTCGAGAAGGTCCCTAAAGGACAGTTGGTGGGCCGACCGGAGATCGCACGTATCGTACCCGTAAACCACGAGGAAAAAAGGGTAATGGTACGGTAACCGTCTGGCGTCATTGGCCGGCGGGGCACCCACCTTTGGGCCAGCGACGCTTCTCGCTCGTTCGCCCATCTTCTCGCCATCGCTGCAGTGAGTGGTTCCTCCACCCCCCCCCTCCAAAGTTCCGACTGCCGTCTCGCCTTTCATTCGACCTTTCGCCCCTCAACCGACTCCATTATTACCTATCAACGGCGACCTGCCAGTCCGACCTGCTATCATCCGGACCTCCTTATCCCTATCGCCTGCCAACTTATCCGCGCTCCCCGTCCCATCCCATCCATCCCCATCCCCATCCCGTCCCTTCCCTACCTACCTACCTACCTACTTCCTTCCCCTTCCTCTCATCATCATCATCATCTCTCTCCCATCTCCCTATCATCCCATCTCCATCTTCACCGACTTCATCACTCCTCCCTTCTTCTCTCTCCTCCCCGTTGCTCCTTCCCACTTCCCTTCCTCTCGCCTCCCGTCGCCTCTCGTCACTCTTCATCTAAAGCGCTCCCGGGCTTATCAGACTCAACTCTCTGTCAACAGCGAGACAATACCTATACAAGGCCTTGATTTAGTTCAGAATCAGCTTGTCCTCGGTTTCATTGCGGAAAATTAAAATAAAAAAAAACCCCCCCATTTCCAATCACCGTTTCACTCGCCTCTCGTCCGCTGCCTTGTTCCGGCACCTTCGAACACCTACCGTGACTCATATCAAGCCAATTACCTCTCTTAAAGTCACGGCGGACCCACGACGCTTCGTCTCTCTGCCATTCATCCTCCGAAGTTCTGCTACGTTTCAATCGCCCATTGATACTACGTGTGAGGATCTCGATTTGCTCCCGAGCTCGACGCTTGCTTAGTTGTCAACCTCCTTCGCCTCTCCCTGGGCCGGGTGCTGGTATTCGGATCTTCAACCTGCCCAAGCATCAGGGCTGAAGACGCCTGGTACCAGCTGTCCAGAGCCTCAGCATTGTTTATATATCACCTCCGCCTTCCCTCCCAGCTTGGGATTTCTTTGTTGTCTCAGGCAAACCTATGACTCTGTCGTCATAGCTCAACCTCGATTCCTTTCCTGAGTCACGACAACTTCGGTCCTTCAACCTGGTGTTCGAAGGCCGTTTTATATTTTCCCTTTCACGAGCCTTGTTTATACATCCAGCATAAAAAATTACGATATTACGCAGCGTTTTCCCGTCTCTTCGATTGTTCCCTTCCGTGTCCCTCTCGCCGGACACTGTCTTTCTCTTCGACACACTCTTTCAGTTTTCCATAACTTGTCAGCATTTGGCTTTCGCCCTCAACTCTTGCAAAACGATATACCGATGAACCTATAACAGTCTTTTCAAATTTCCTAGTGTTGTCAACCCTCGCCGGTTCCTGAACTGCGCTTCGTGCCTACTCTTTACTCTTTTTTTTTTGATTTTCTTTTGTGATCATATCCTCACTTTCGATATTTATATGAGACTTTGAGCCAACAGTCTACTGCTTTGTTTTCGTTTCTTTTCTGCTCTTCTCACTTGCATTTCATTATTCTTCTCTTCTTGGTTTCTCTCGGAGGTCAACGTCTCGTTGGAATCGCGGACTCGCCTTCCTCATTTCTTGAACAACAACTACCTCGGTCGTGATCTATTTGAATACCTTCACACGCAATGGATTGCCTCAAGAACACTTTCGTCAAGGGCCAGCTTTTGGATGGTCGATTTCGCACGGTTGCCCCGTTGAACCATGGCTCCTTTGGTATGGTCTTCCTTGCGACCGATATGCAGACTGGCCAAGATGTTGCCATCAAATGTATGCTCAAGCCGTCGGGTGACGCCGTGATCCAGCCTGCCTTCGACGCTCGTTTCGAGGAGCTCAACAGTCACCGCCGCCTTGGGTATCATCCCAACATCGTCAATCTTGTCCACTATTTCGAAACCGATGCGCACATGTATCTTGTTCTGGAATATTGCACGAACGGGGACCTGTACGAGGCTATCAGACTCAACCGCGGACCCCTCGAGACCGAGCACGTGCGTGATTTCATGCTGCAGCTCGTCAGTGCTGTCGAATACATGCACGCGAATGGCTTGTACCATCGCGATATCAAGCCCGAGAACATTTTCTTGGCCCAGGATGGGTCCATGAAACTCGGTGACTTGGGTCTGGTTACTCGTGATGCCTGGAGCTACGAGGCCTGCGTTGGGAGTGATCGTTACATGGCTCCGGAGCAATATGATCCTGCCTCCAACGGCTACTCTCCCGCCAAGGCGGACATCTGGGCGATCGGCATCTGCCTGCTCAACGTTCTCTTCGCACGCAACCCTTTCGCCACGCCGACCGAATCCGATGTGTTGTTTGCGGACTACGTTCGGGACCGACAGTCTCTCTTCGATATCTTCACCAACATGTCCCAGGACACCTTTGAGATATTGCGATATGCCTTGGCTATTGATCCGGAGAAGCGCTCGCTTGCTGGCGTTCGAGAAGCCATCCGGCGCACCGTCTCTTTCACCACTGATGACGATGAACTGGATGACTTTTGCGTCGACGACCGCGAAGTGGTACCCGCAAGCGCCAACCGCGAGCCCCTCCGCACGCCTTCCATCTCGAGCCCCCATATCAACCAAGGCGATTCGTTCCCGTGGGCCAAGGCCCTTCAATCCAGCCCTCCCCAGGCCATCCGTCAACTCTCCGCCATTCCAGACAACGAAAGCTATTCGGAAGATCTCTTCCCCCCGTCCGAGACTGCCGGCACCTCTTGGTTCTCCGTCCAGCAAGGCACCCCCTCGATGGCGTCTCTTCTTGAATCTGCTCTTGGCGACTCATTCCGTTCAACTGGTATTCGCAAGCCTGAGCCTCGGTTCCCCCCTCCATCCGATCCTGTCCCGATTACTGGATCTCTGCCAAGTCATGCGACCAAGCCTCTTCCGTCCTTGTCTATGGTGTTTGGCCGGAATAAGCAAGACCAGATCTCGAAGAGTTGGAGCGATCTGTGGGACGAGGAGGAGGAATCCGAGGGCGAAGACGTTGCGTTGCAGGCACGACGCGAACAAAACTCTCGGAGCTGGAGTCACGAAAGCAACACCCCCGAGCTGCCAGGGCCTCTGCATAGCCTCGGAGATGCTCGCGCCTCCTCTATCCTGAATGCTCGCGCTCAGCACATCGGAGAGCCAATTCACGACTCGGACGAATTCGATGAGCAGCCGATTCTTGTCAAGCCTGGGGTCACCCCTCTCGCGACGCCGCCTCAATCACCGGACAGCTCCCCCAAGAAGGGCAGCCTCGACAAATGGGCAGCGCTGGGTGATAAGCGAAGGAACTACAAATCGCCCAGCGTTCCATTTGGGCAGAAGTCGTTCCAAACCAACATGGCCCGCCGCAAGGACTGGGGTCTCGGTTCTTCGGGCTTTGACTACGGCTCTTGGGCCAAGAAGGATGCTCAACCCATTCAGGGCCGCCGCCGCCGCCCATTCCTGGAGAAGGGCTGGCGGCGTGATGCCATGGAGTCACCCAAGTCTAATGTGAAGCCCTTTAATAGCTACGACGGTAGCGTCGACGAAGATCTTGATCTCGTTGGTGGCTGGCACGACCTGCATCTCTAACTTCAGCCGGAGTCCCATCGCCTGATTCGCCAACTTGCCAACCGGTCCTCGTCCTGCTGTTCCGTATAATACTCACTTGGAAGAAAAGTCGAGAAAACCACACAATTCGTTCCAAATCTTCGTGTTCCTTCTATCTGATTCTCCTTTCCTCTTTTTTTTTAACTTACACAACAATTTTATTCTCCGCTCGGTCGATTATCTTCTTAACAGAAATTATGGTTCCAACATTAACACCTTTTCTTCTTCTTTTATTACCTCTTCTCATGTGATAGATCCTTTGTACGCGGCTTCTACACATTTGACGTTCGTGTTTCCTCTTCCACTCTTGTATAATATCTTAGCACTCTTCGAACAAGGACGCGGTGGCGACGAGCAGTTCAAAAGTGACACATCAAATGGTAGCCTGGAGGAGATGACATCCTGGGGAAGTTTGAAAAATGTCCGTTTGTATCAGGACGCAAAAAAGGTTCAACGTGACGGACGGGGGCAGGACTGGCGGCGCAACGGGCGAGGCGATCGCAACAATTATCAACTACAACCAAGACAAGAAAGAAAGCAACAAAAAAGCTACGAGAATGGTTTTCCTTTCCCCTTCATTCTTTCGTTTGGATCTACTCGAGGACACAGGTGTACTGGACTGGTTTCTCTGTACTGTAATTAGCTGGGACAATCAAGCGGGTGAAGTGGGCCGGGACAATTGATAGGATTCAAGTCAACAAAGCAAAAGTGACTCTCGTACATCTGTTCAGCATTGTATGTGTATATGCGTGCAATTCAATTATCCTCTATATCAGCACCCATTTGTGATGACTCCCATAGACCCAGTAGAGACAAGGCGGTGTGGACAGGCGGTGAGCGCCCTCGCCGTGCGGAGAAGACAGATAGCTTGGTTAGGTATGGGTCCGAGCCGATTTCCCTCGCGAAAGCCAAACGTTGCTAAACTCCGACGACCGCGAGCTGTTGAGCAGTTGAGCTCCTCGCCCTCTTGCGTACAAATTCATTGCCTACTGGCTACCGACCACTATTCTGTAATGCCCTCCCTTCTGTTTGCGTCTTTTTCTCTCTGGTCACTGATTCGCCAGCTTTTCCCCGAGCTTGATTGCTAATTACCTCACTTGTGATCTACAGAAGACGATGCATATGCGACGCTCCCTGACTTAGTCGACTGACCCCAACGAGACGCCCTCCCACCCAGTCGGCTCGGTGCCTCTTGATATCGGTGGTGTGATACGAACTTCAAAAAAAAAAAAAAAATTCACCGGATCAGATGATGTTGGCTGCTCCGTGGACCACCAGCTCGGTCGCGGTGGCCGCACTGGCCTCGAGCTGGATTCAAGGCGCCGTGGGAGAGAACACGCCACCCATCTGCCTGGCACGCGACTGGCGAGAGGCCGAGGCCGGTTTCATCCAGTGGCCTGTTTGCGTCGAGACGCGGTGGCAACGGACGCCAGAACTAGACTCTTCCCACACCGCTACTGAGGGGCCGACCAAGGGCGACGCCGACGCAGTCAAAATCTCGGAGACCGCGGCGGCTGCATCGACGGAACGGCAGGACCACGAGCTGGACACCGACTCGCTCCTGGACAACGCCAATTTCTTGTCCTTTGAGGACTGGAAAAAGCAGAACCTAGCCAAGGCCGGACAGTCGGCTGATGTCGGAGGGAGCAGGCGCGCGGGCGCGGCCGGTAAGGAAGACCGCCGCCGGCCCACGGGGATCAACAATGCGTTGGACTCGCTCGGGGATGATGGTGAGATCGAGCTCGATTTCGGCGGGTTCGGCGCAGACACGGCCGAAACTGCGAGACCGACGTCATGGGCGCCCGAGGCGCGGAAGACGGACGACGACGACGACGACGCCCGCGAGAAGACGGACCAAGAGCGAGCAGATTCCCTCGCGCATGGCATATCGCCGGCGGGCGTAGCTCGTCGAAAGGATGCCGGGACCACGTGCAAGGAGCGGTTCAACTATGCGTCATTTGACTGCGCGGCTACGGTGCTCAAGACTAACCCTGAGTGCAAAGGCTCGTCGTCGGTGTTGATCGAGAACAAAGACAGTTATATGCTTAACGAGTGTCGCGCCAACAACAAGTTCTTGATCCTGGAGTTGTGCGATGACATTCTGGTGGACACGGTGGTCCTGGCCAACTATGAGTTTTTCAGCTCCATCTTCCACACCTTCCGGGTCAGCGTCTCCGATCGGTACCCGGCCAAGTTGGAGCAATGGAGAGAGCTTGGAATCTACGAGGCCAGGAATACGCGGGAGGTGCAGGCGTTTGCGGTCGAGAATCCGCTCATTTGGGCTCGTTATTTGAAGATCGAATTCCTGACACACTACGGCCATGAGTTCTACTGCCCGCTCAGTTTGATCCGGGTGCATGGCACTACGATGATGGAGGAGTATAAGCATGATGGCGAGGGCGGCCGAGTGGACGACGACGTCTCCGAGGAAACGCTTGAACCGAGCCCTGTGGAACAGGATGCGAAGCCGGAGGAGGGCGCGGATTCTTTCACGCAGGGAGCCGAGGCTGCCCCGGCGGGAGAACCAGACCCGATACCTTCGGACCTAGTTGTTTGCTTCAATCCGGCCGGAGAGATCGAGGTCCAACTATTGCCGGCGCCTTGGAGCACCATAGACACTTGCAGTGCGCAGGGCGCCTCAACCGACCCGGTTGAACTGGACGGAGAAGTGACCGCGACGCGCCAGAACCCCCCGCGTACGAGCGAGGCACCAATCACCCGCACAGAGGCGCCTGCGCCTGCAGTAACGGCCTCAGATGCCCCTACGACGGAAGTCGTTGGAGAAGCGAAGCCTACGGCGTCCGCGGAAACGACCGTGGTACCTTCCCCTGCTTCGTCTCCGCCACCACCGTCCCCGGACCCTGCAGCACAGAATGCAACAACGTCCGAATCGGTGCCGCGAGCGACCGGTACGATGGCGAAGGATGAGCCCAGTGGTGGATCGGAGTCGGTGCGTCCGGCGGCGGTTCAGCCTCCCTCGCCAAATCCAACGACGCAGGAGTCTTTTTTCAAATCGGTCAACAAGCGGCTGCAGATGCTGGAGTCCAATTCCACGCTCTCGCTGCTGTACATTGAAGAACAATCCCGTATTCTGCGTGATGCCTTCAGCAAGGTCGAGAAGCGGCAACTGGGGAAAACCTCGACGTTTCTGGAGAATCTGAACGTGACGGTTCTGAACGAGTTGAAACAATTCCGTGAGCAATACGACCACGTCTGGAAGAGCGTTGCGCTGGAATTCGAGCACCAGCGGATTCAATACCACCAAGAAATCTATTCCATCAGCACGCAACTGGGCGTGCTCGCCGACGAGCTTGTATTCCAGAAGCGAGTCTCCGTCATCCAGAGCATCATGGTCCTCTTTTGCTTCGCGCTGGTGCTCTTCTCACGCGGCGCAGTCAGTAGCTACATGGAATTCCCCAGCGTACAGAACATGGTGTCCCGGTCCTACAGTCTACGATCTTCTTCCCCCCTGTTTGGCTCCCCGTCAATGAGTCCTAGTTCGACACGACCGACCTCGTCGCATCGAGGACAGGGTCATCGACGAAACCTATCGGACGATTCGCAGGACGGGCCTCTCAGTCCGACCGCCGCTTACGCACCGCCCACGCCCCCCTCGGAGCCGTCCAGCCCGGAGGTGGAGGAGGCAGAGGTGGACAGGGCGACCGTAGATGCCATAGACGCCGAGGTGGCACCGCCATTCCGGTCGCACAGCAGTCCGCCGGTATTGACGGGGGACGAGGAACTCGCGGATGACGCGAGCGTGGAATCCTGCGAGTCGGTGGCGGCAGCAATGACCCCAGCGACCGAGATACGAGACAGGTGAAGACAATGAAACCTGGCATGCAGATCCGACAAACGTCATGGGGAAAGGGAGAGTTCCCGACGTGAAAGTTGGGTGGAAAAGGGCCGAGTAAAAGTTGGTTGCCAGGCCAACAATCGTTTTGGGGCCGCACTTTCATTCTTTGCCGCCCCGTCGACCTTCTTCTTCCCTCACTTTTCCTCCCTCGTCTTTCTGCCAGCACTTTTTTCTTCCCCCACTCATCTGCCATCTTAAAAACAACCAAAGAAAGCATTCAGCCTCAAATCTCAAATCCCATAACCACGTCGCCATGGACTCCCCCTCGCATCCCCTCACCGATCGCTCCACCAACACGCATCTGGCCAACGCCGACAAGGCCCAAGAGCTCAAGAACGCCCCGGCCAACATGAACTCCATGGAATATCATCGTGCAGTGCTGCAAGGGAAGTTGGACAGCGGCGACAAGTGAGTATAGCACGACGGCTTCTGTTGGAAACCGGACCCTGACTGACTCTTACGCAGGCAACCCGCCAACTACGTTTCTCCGTCGGACGACATTATGAGCCCCTGCTCGAAGAAGCTGAGCGATCTGAAGGGCAAGCGCTTCAAGAAGTAAGTTCTCATTCCAGTTCTGGTGCTGGTCAACATTTGTTGGTTCGAGAACTAACGCGCTTGGTTGCAGTGCCGGAAAACCCCAGTCGCTCTTCGCCAAACTGGGCAAGAAGAACTTCGAACAGTCGTCAGCAGAGCATGGCCACCCGACGAGCACCGAGTCGAGCTCGTGAAATTATTAAATGGAACGAATTGCATGAGATTCAGGGTGGCTGCCCGCAACGGCGCCAGTCGTATGATTGAATGGAGACTCGGCGCAGATGGGCCTAATACTTGCTTTTCTTCTGGACTTTGATTATTCTTCATGTGTCTTTTACTTCGTTTCATACCTTCTTCAGGGTTTTGGTCTGGTGTTTGGATGGATTCTTGGGGGTTACTTTTTGTTTTATGTTGTTTTCTCTGGTTCACCGGGCTGTGTGTTAATGTGTCTGCATAGAAGGACTGGGATTTCTCAATTGGGACTGGAATTACGAATGGAATATCGACTCTTGTCATTTGTGATTGTACAGGGATCCGCGTAGTCATTGCATTGTTCAATAATCCATCCGGTCAGCCCATTCCTTCAGAGTTGGACTGCCGAGGCCAACCTCGGCATCTCCACTTCTCCGCATCCTTTATAATTCCTCCCTCGGCGCTCTCCTCCAACTTCCTGTCACTATCTCCCGTCACTCTTCAATCCCATAAGTTCCTAGTATATCTCCCTTTACATCATGTCTGCCTCTACCCGAATTCCCCCCATCGCCCAGCCTTTCGTTAGCGACCGCGCCAAAAAGACGCTCGACTTGGTATGGTCTCCTCCCTCCCCGGTTATTCCCCATCGCTCTCCATCTAATTCATCGGTCGCTTTCCACAGGTCGAGCAATTCGTCGAGAGGGAATGTATCCCCGCCGAACCCACCTTTCAGGCCCAGCTGGGTGAGGGCAAGCAGCGATGGACGACAAATCCCGCCATCCTGGAGACTCTGAAGACCAAGGCCCGCCAGCTGGGCCTGTGGAACATGTTTCTGCCCAAGAAGCACTTCTCTCAGGGTGCTGGGTTCACCAACCTCGAATACGGTCTGATGGCCGAGTACCTTGGAAAGAGCAAGTTGGCGTCAGAGGTTCGTTGTTTCGTGACTCACTCGGGAGCCACGCCTTTCTGACAATGCAACCTGGTGTAGGCGACGAATAATGCCGCCCCGGATACGGGAAACATGGAGGTGCTGGCCAAGTATGGCAACGAGGCGCAGAAGCAGCAATGGCTGGCTCCGTTGCTGGATGGCAAGATTCGCTCTGCATTCCTCATGACCGAACCCGACGTCGCCTCTAGCGACGCCACCAACATCGAGTTGAACATTCGCCGCGAAGGCAATGAATATGTCCTGAATGGTTCGGTGAGTTTCGCATCCCTCCCCAACCCTCTCTCGCCTCTTCCCTCCCGCTAATTGACCCATCTCGATCAGAAATGGTGGTCCTCCGGCGCCGGTGACCCCCGATGCAGCGTCTACCTGGTCATGGGCAAATCCGACCCCGCCAACCCCGACCCCTACCGACAGCAGTCGGTGATCCTTGTCTCCGCCGACACCCCGGGCATCACGGTGCACCGGATGCTGTCTGTGTACGGATACGACGACGCACCGCACGGCCACGGCCACATTTCGTTCTCGAACGTGCGCGTCCCCGTCGCCAACATGGTCCTCGGCGAGGGCCGCGGGTTCGAGATCATCCAGGGCCGACTGGGCCCGGGACGCATCCACCACGCGATGCGGACGATCGGCGCAGCCGAGAAGGCTTTGGAGTGGCTGATCGCGCGCATCAACGACGACCGCAAGCGGACGTTCGGCCAGAACCTGGCGGCCCACGGCGTCATCCTGGAGTGGGTGGCGCGGTCGCGCATTGAGATCGACGCCGCGCGCCTCATCGTGTTGAACGCCGCTATCAAGATCGACGAGGGCGACGCCAAATCGGCACTCTTGCAGATCGCCCAGGCTAAGGTGCTGGTGCCCCAGACCGCGCTGACCGTCATCGACCGCGCCGTGCAGGCCTACGGCGCCGCCGGTGTCTGCCAGGATACTCCGCTGGCGAACCTGTGGGCTATGATCCGGACGCTGCGTATCGCTGACGGCCCTGATGAGGTCCATTTGCAGCAGATGGGTCGTCGCGAGAACCGGACTCGTAAGGACGCTATCATTGAGCGGTTGAACTGGCAGCGTGAGGAGGGGGAGCGGGTGCTGGCGGCGCATAGCCTTGCCAATCCCAACCCGAAGAGCCATCTGTGAAGGAAGAACAGGAGATATGATATCAAGAAATAGTTCTAGTTTGTACAAGTTAGCCAGGCAAACCATCAAACAAATTGACGACATATGCATGCATGCGAACATCCTATCAATAGTACCGTACCGACTTCACAATCTACTTGAACCTCGCACCCGAAAGAAAAGAAAAAAGACCCACGTAAAAGAGCACCATCATTGATTCATCTTCATATGGAAGCATTAAGCATAACTATAACTCCGGTAGGATAATCAGGGAAGCTAACAGCTAGATATCTATATCATTCATAAGAAGGGATGGACCAAGCAAGGAAGGCCCTGATATTTCACCCCCTCGAGAAAACCATGAACCATGAACCATGAATTAGATAACAACAATAATACCAAGAAAGAAATGACCGTAACCGCAAACAATGTACTTTTTTTTTTGTTGGTTGATATAGCATGTCCCTTCCTCGTTGCGCTGCCATGTCATAAACTTGAAAATTCATCCTCGGTAATAAAACCGCCACAAATATACCTTGTATTCTTGTAGATATCATAACCAAGGAAAACTTAAGAGAGAAGAGGAAACAGAACAAAGCGTAAAGAAAAAGAAAAAAAAAAAAAAAGAGAAACTCGCCCGCGAGTCAAGAGTCGGATTTAATAATCATCGTCGGCGGGGTTGTTGCGCTTTTTCTTGGCTTGTTTCTTGTTACCCTTGAAGTGCTTCTTCGAGTTGCCTGATCGCACTTCCGACACGTCCACACCACGCTCCAGGGCCACCATCAATCGCTCCTTGCGGCCTGTGAGGTGCTTGCGCATTTCCTGGCCCTGGTCGGTGTACTGGTGGTTGAATGGGAGGGTCAGACGACCGCCGGACGTCTTGGAGCCGGGTCCAAAGAAGCCCGTGTCGAGGTCGCGCGAGCGGAAGCCTTTCTCGGGGACGGGCGCGGCCGAAGACTCGTCCAGAATTTCCTCATCGTCGTCGTCGATGGTCGGCTCGACGTGGCCGGTTTTGGCGAGCATCGCCTGTCGGCGGGCGGGTAGGTGAGCCGTGTCGTAGAGATCCTCGTTGAATTTGTGCGAGTCGATGGGGGGTTGGCCTTCGGGAGTGGGCGGCGGGTGACAGAACAGTAGTTTGCCGTTGACGTAGTCTTTCAGCACGTATCGAGCGGCTCGCGATTCGTCGGGCTGACCTTGACCTGTCGTGGCGAAACCACGGGCTCGCGCGTAGGCGCGAAGCAGCTCGTTCGCGGTGGGGACGCCGGTGCCGCCTTCCTCGAGAGGCCGGGTGTGGATTTTGATACCGTAGACGTTTTCAACGAACTCTTTCGGAATGCGGTGGGCGACGAGCCCCGACGGTCCAGTGAATTCACGTTGTTGATCGATGGGAAGCACACCGTTGACCACCAGCTCCGCCTTGGTCGTGGCGAAGTTGGGGAACACCAGACCCGGGCAATCGCAGAGCATGATCTCCGGAGAGAGGTACAGAGTCTGGAAGTGCTTGGTCTTACCGGGAGTGGCGGAAACCGACACCTTCTTGGCTCCGAGGAGGGCGTTGATGGTACTGGATTTACCAACGTTGGGGTAACCCACCAGACCAATGGTGGTCTTTTGCTTGGGCTGCGCTTCCGGGTTGTCACTGTCGGGGAGGGTGTCAGGCGTGTTGGACAGGAAGAGCTCTTCCAGCTCGTCCACGTTCAAGATTTCTGTCCTCCGCACATTGCTGGAGCCGGGAAGCTCTAGTCCTCCATCATGCTCCGGCGCTGCCTCGGCCTGCTGCTCCTGAATCTTCATAGATTTGGCGGCCTCCGCCAGATCTTCCGCCTCGCCCTCGCTGTCTGAGACATCTCCCTGCAAAAGCCGAGCCTCTCGAGCTTCGTTGAGCTCCTTGGCCAGGTGGGCCGAGAAGAACCGGAAGCTGATGTCGTGCTTGTCGAAGTAATCCGCCCAGGCTTCTCGTTGCTTCTCCGTCAGCATATCGGCCTTGTTGACCAACAACAAATTCCTCTTCTTGGGGTCAATCTCCTTGACGTAGTTCTCCAAATCCTCCGAGCGGAAGAGCAAAGGGTTTCGCGCATCGACAATCTGCACGATGAGATCCGACCGTTCGATAACTCGCCACAGCTGGCGCCAGACCTCCAGGTTACGCTCGAACGGAGTCATCAAAAGATCCTGGTTGTCCTGCAGTTCCGCCAACCCTCGGCGCCAGTTCAACAAACTTTCTCTCTCCATGCTCTCGAGTTGCTCCCGCGTCGTCGTCTTATCCCACTTGGGCCGTCTCGGAACCGTCAGTCGATTCTTGTTCTCCTTGTGCTTCTTAACGGCGCTTCGCTCTTCCGACGCGGACAGCAGGTATGGGTTCTTCTGGTCGCCGTGAATGATCTTAACGTTGCTCATCTTCTCCGCGGTGAAATCGGTGCCAGCCAGCTCGGCCGTACTCAAGAACTCGTCGAGGGCGCCCTGTTCCGTGATACTGCGCATCTTCACCCAGGCGGCTTCCTGGGGCGCATTGGTGACGTAGGTTTCTCCATTCTGATCCTTACGGGCGATTGACTGGTTGTACGAGGCCTTCTTCATGCTGGACTGCTTTCCTTTGCCAAATCGATCCTTCATGAGGCTGTTACCCAGCCCCACGGAGTTTTTGGATTTGGCGAGAACCATGGTGGCGGTGGGGGTGCGAGAGTGTGGTCAGTCAAGTTGAGTGGTTTCCGTCCACTATGTAGACGAGGGCCTTCTTGATCAAAGAATATCAAAAGGGAAGGCAAAATAGGGCGGGGTGAGGGGAAAAGGGAGGGGACTGGAGGGAGGAAGAAAAGTGAAGAAAGTCCGAATTAGTAATTTTGAAGGGTTTGCGATATGCCCAATTCGGAAGACCCCGCGGCGGATAAGATAAAGACGCTGACTCAGCGGGTCGGTGGTTTTCCTTTTTTTCCCTCACGAGGTTCATGCGGATCAGGAGAGAGAAAGGACTTCTACTGGGCCTATTTGATTTGCTAATGCTAGCATATTTTCCACTCATCTTCAGTCGGGGTGGTTGCGTTGTCCTGAAGGTCCCCAGAGCAAAAATCCTCGTTGGGCCGATAAGAGCTCACGTGATCCGTGCGCTCTCCCACTTTTTTTTATTCAATTTCAATTTCCCCTCATCAAAGAATTCAAGATCGTGACATTTTGACCTTGCGAACTCCGATTTACCAAACGAGGAATTCTGACGATTGAACTAGCGGCACGATCCGCCTCCATACAAAATGCCTCCTCGCAAACAGTGGATGTAAGTCTATCTAACTACACTGGAGATCGAATATCTAGACACTGATGCCCGAGTAACAGCAACAAGAAAAGCGCGACCACTTATCAGCTCTTCCACCGATCTCAAAATGACCCGTTAATTCACGATCCAGAAGCCGACGACCGTGTTCTCCATGCGGTCAAGGGACCGCCCCCCGGCGCACAGCCCTCGACCCACGCGGCCAGGAACTTGGACGATCTGGCTCAGGAATTTGGCTCTGGCGCCGTTCGGAAAAATGAGGGTGAAGCCGCCAACTACGGAATCTACTACGATGACACCAAATATGATTATATGCAGCATTTGCGCGAGCTGGGAACCGGCGCCGGAGATGCGCATTTCGTCGAGGCCAAGACCAAGGAGAAGGGCAAGGGGAAGATAAAGCTGGAGGATGCGCTGAGGGGGATGTCGATGGATGACTCGAGGAGCCAGCTCGGCGGAGGCAGCGTCTATGGATCCGAGATGCGTTCGACCGTTTCGTCGTATGCCCGTAAACCGACGTACCAGGATCAACAAAACGTACCTGATGAAATTGCGGGATTCCAACCCAACATGGACCCTCGACTCCGAGAGACACTGGAAGCGCTTGAGGACGAGGAGTTTGTCGACGATGCGGATGATAATGATCTGTTCGGGCAGCTGACGTCGCATGCGGAGGAAATGGACCCTGGTGCCTGGGAGGATACGCTATTCGATGAGGAAGACGACGAGGGATGGGAATCAGACGCCACCGAGAAGGCCCCCGTCCAGACCGATCGATCGGACGCCTTCCACACAGACATGGACTCGGAGTCGGGCCCTGTCCCGGGAGAAATGCCCGAGCACGATGCGCCTGCTCCGGACATGCACCCTGAGGATCAGGGTTGGATGCGCGAGTTTGCCAAGTTCAAGAAGGACGGCAAAACTAAGGATGCCCCGGCACCGCCGAGCATCATGCCCTCGGAGCAGCGCAGCACGCTGGCGTCCACCATCTTCACCGTCGGCGGCACGCCCATCCGCCGCAAGAAGCGTAAGGGTGCCATGACGAACCCGTCCGCGTATTCCATGTCCTCCTCGGCCCTTGCTCGGACGGAGGGACACCGTCTCTTGGACGACCGGTTCGAGCGGGTCGAAGCGCTCTACGCGCTAGACGAAGAGGATGAGTTCGACGATGATGCGTCGATGGTCAGCGGAATGACTGGTATGACTGGCATGACCGGCATGACCGGCGTATCCACTGCCTCGTCGCAAGCCCCCAGCCTAGTGGACGCAAATGGAAGGGAAGTGGCGCCTCGCAGTGGGTTCAACGATGTCATGGACGATTTCCTCGCCGGTTGGGACAACAACACAAGCGCTCAGGCGAAACGCAAGGGTGCTAAGAACAAGCGAGGCAAGAACGGCAACGAAGCCATCGGAATCAGAATGCTTGACGAGGTGCGCCAGGGCTTGGGTCCGGCGCGCGTGTCTGGAAAGGTTCCTGGTCAGGCCTGAACATGATCATGCTTCCACGAAATCGCAATGATACCTTTCTTTGTTTAATATTTTCTGGTCTTCAAAAAAGGGCGGTCAGCGGCGTCCCGGTCTCGGTTTGAGTCATGATTCATGTTCTTGTGCATGATAAATATGTTTTCATGTTCTGCGCAAATTAAAAAGTCCTTCTTCAGCTCCGGTTGAATTGTTGATGTAGATAGATGACAATTTATTCATACAATTAGTAAAGTTACCTGTGGCAGAAAACTGAAACTCGTTCTCGGCATGGCTCGTCTATATAAATCACTATACAGTTATTATAGAGTACAAGGGTATACGGATTCTATCGAAGAAAGAAACACGCCGTCCAAATCGCAACCGAAACCGGTCGGTGATGGGCCCAAAAAAAAGATTACAAAACTAAAAAGCGCCTCCTACCTTCTCAACAATCCACATCGACAGACGAACCTTCCAGCTGACTCGACGTTCCACATCCCTCAGGTCATCGCGGGAAATGAGTTGCGAGTCCTTCTGCAGCCGTTCAGTCTCTGCGCCGAGTTGTCGCTTCAACTCCTGGTCTCCCGTGACGACTAGGGCGCCGACCTCCAGGTCGAGACTGTAGCTGCGCTTGGTGTAGTTACTGCTACCCACGAAGGTGAGACTCGGATGCTCTTCCTTGGGAAGGGTGATCCACAGCCCCTTGGCGTGATAGGTCCACCCGTCCGGTTCGCCGACGGTTCCGCGGCGCCATTCTTTGAGCTGGATGGAGTTCGTCCTCTGGGCTGCGGCGACCCGGTCCAGGAACCGGGCCGAGAGATGGGTGTAGGCGGCCGGAAGCATGCCCGAGATGCCGGAGGAGCCGTAGAAGCCGTTAGCCCAAGGCGAGGCCGTCAGAACGGTGCCACGGGTGGTGGACGAGGTTTCGGAAGTGGAGGTGCTTGCGATCAGAAGGGAGGAAAGGACAGGGTGGATGTTGAAGTAACCGGCCGTGAAAAGCCAGCGGGCCCCCTCGAAAGCGGAGCAGGTAGATAGTAATCGCAGGATGGTGGTGACGGCGGGAAACTCGGTTGAAGTGTCCGATTTCATCAACGAGGTGAACTGGGCCACGGGGTAGACGAATGTTTGGCCCGAGTTCTTCTCTTGGAGGGCGGACTTGTTGGAGGGCTGAATGAGTGGACTCAAGACTGTTGAAGAATAGGTGATAAAATCTTCGGGACTATCGAGAGGAGAAGGGGCACCGTTGGCTGTAGGCCAATCCAAAATGTAGCCGGTTGGATTGTGAGGGTCGGGCAAGACTTGGAAACTGAGGTTGCAGACTCCGTAGTGGATGCGAGCATAGTAATCGGCGAGCTCCTTGGAGTTGAAGACATGATACCGATCCAAACGGTTGGTAAAATAATCGCTGGATAGATTCGCGCTGCACGTTCTCACGTTAGCTTATAGAAGCCCTAGAGATAAAAGATGCATGTATATCCATACCCCGAAAGAATAATCTCATCGTCGATACCGTACAACTTCATATGCTGAAGACCCCAGCCTTCGTTGATTCTACGGGGAATCCATTTTTTCCTCAGGCCCGTGAGGTTCGGAGTATGAAACATGCGAATTTCTACTCGGTCCGCGCCATATTCCGCGACCAACGAAGAAAGCAACGAGGCACATGAGGGATTCGGTGTTTCGCGCGTGCCTCGCAGGCAGTCCGTCAGGATGGATACTTTAAGGTCGGGATTGTCACGCAGAGCCTGGTCCAAGGTCTGTATAAGTTCATATTCCGTCTTGCCTATGTACAATGTAGAGAGATAGATGCGTCGCTTGGCTTTCAGTATTTTGTCCTAGAAATGAACAAATCAGTGTCAATGCTCGCTCTCAATGGCTCGCCCATCAAAGCGGGACACCCACCTTGAGCGTTTTGTAGAAAGAGGATGGAGAGTCCAGGATGGTGATCCTGGAAGCCGGGACCTCGAAGCATGGCGCAATCCGATCCAGTTCCGCCGTAATACTCCCCAGAGGAGAGACTGTCGAAGCACCAGTGGTGCTGGGAGCGGCGCTCGCTGTGTACGCCGAGAATTTGCGCTCACAGAGTTTCCGCGCAATGGGCCTGCGCGCGGTACACCGAAAGGCCTGGCCACCAAAGCGTCCGAACATTTTGAAAAGCCGCGTGCCGTAGCGACTCCGATGGTATGCAAGTCTTGCGAGGAGAGTAGCGTGGTCAATGTCAATTGTAGATTGAAGGTAAATGTTGACCATCCAGAAGGCCGGAGAAATCTGGTGCAAACAAGACAAACATCAGCACGGGGTGGGCGCTAGACCGCATCGAGTCTCCCTTCAACCTCGACTTCTTCGGATCTCCGCTGCACCCCCGACGACTTGCTCTAGCTCGCTGCCGTATATCGCCCAAGATGTCGACCATCGTTCGGACTTTGCGGAACTTGAGAAGAATTGGCCTCAAGGTGAGTTTGGCCGGAATTCATTGGTGCGAGACGTCGCTAACGCTCCCCCTCCATAGGATTATGGCCACCAAATGCAGGTACGCACTACCCCCGGGATTGACGCGGATGGGGACGGTCAATCGGTTCCATTTCGCCAGATGCTTACTCTAGATGTCAATCGCTTCGGAAACAAATAGTATATTGGTATGTTCTCGTATCACGGATCGGTTGTTGCGGGGGTCTAACTCAGTCGCGATTGCAGGTGACACCAAAGCCGGTACCTTGATTGGCACCGACCGCTACGGCAACAAATTTTTCGAGAACATGGAAGAGGAGCTTCCTCGTGAGTAGTGCTCATGTTGGTTTCAATGGGCTGTACTGACCGCGGGATAGTCCGAACGCGGTGGGTGGACTACAAGGAGAAGGAATATGACCCTTCGCAGATCGAGCCTGGCTGGTAAGGAATGCCCGATTGCGTTCATGTTATATTGATTTCATGAAATGTGCTAATTGTCTCTTTTTATTCAGGCACGCCTGGATCTCGTACCTGGTTGATGCTCCCCCCACTGCCGATAAGCTCATGCAGACTGGTCTGCGCAACTGGGAGCTGCCTGAGCACAGGCCCAACCTGTCTCTGAGCCGCGCTGCTTTCAAGACCTACTCGACGTGAGCCAGCTCCCATTCATGACCTCACAATCGCAATTGTTGACTGATGTGTTTCTTTAGCACCCGCCCTAAGTACTCTGCTTGGGAACCCGTTGCCGCTCCCCGGTAACTGTAGCATAGCCGAGTAAAGAAAGTTGCTGTGTTTTCTCCCCCGGTTCTTTGTGTCCTTTGAGTTCGTAAGGAATGCCCCTAGTTCGATTTGTGCTGGGACGTGTGTAAATAAAGTTTTCCTATCGCGAAATTTGGTTTCATCAAGGCCGTTCAGTCATTACTAGTCAGTTTCTATAATTGGCTACGTAGAATTGGTTTTAGCAGTCGATGCACGTCGTCTTTGTCCACGTATATATTGCTTCTAGTCCAGAAAAGCAAAAATATTATAGCTCTTGTCAATGATTTAAATACAGAAAATAAGATAAATCCTCATTAGAGAACGTATACACCAGAACCGATGTTGGACCAGTGCCGAATCGGTCGTCGATCTTCCAGCTCAATACACCACCACAGCACCTCTTTCAATTTCTCAATGTGTCCCTGTGCTTCAAAGGCTTTTGAAAGAGCATACCAAGCCTCAGTATTGTCCCATGAGCTTCCCCGTTTGGTCAAGGCTGACAGTAAACCATACGCCCTGTCTCGGGCCGCAATACGATTGAGTAGCCGAGGTTCCTCGTCGTGGATTACAGAAGGCAGCTTATCGCCCTTTGAAATGTTGGTTTCCGTAGTCGGCGACGATTGTTCTTTGGGGCCCGGGTTTTGCTTCGTTGCCGAAGCCAAGGATGGTGTTGACAAATCGGGTTGGACCTCTGTCTCTGGAGGCTCAAGGGGCAATTTCTGATCCCATATATCGAGCAGGAAATTGGATAAGGTAATAGTGGCTTTCGGATGATCTGGATCACGCAACAAGGCGGTTTCAAGCAAGTCCATCGCGTCATGAGGATGTGACTGAGCTTTGGACAAGAGCGCTTGTTCGGTGAGCAGGTCAGCCCAAAGCTCTTCGGAGCTCTTGGGAGAGCCCCACGCACGCTCAGTGAATGCCCTTGCTGATGAGTCCTGCACCGCAGAAAGACCATCGAATCGCGTGACTTGCTTGGCCGCCTCATCACAGGCCTCGCGAGCATCATCAAGCAAGGACGCTCGTCGATAAAGACCTGCGATAAGAAGCCAGGTTTTGACAAGAATGCAAAGAGCATGTTTTTGGGCCTGGGCTATAGGAAATTTGGTGATCGCCCTGGTGGGTGAATCAAATCCATATGAGGTTGGCAATCGAACATCCTGCTCAGGAGGCTGCTGGGCATGGCCTATCGGATGAGGGTACTTCTTGTGATTAATATTATGTGCAGCAGGGCGCAATGGCTGTTTCGAATTTTGCACGCTTTGCTCCTTTTCGGCACTCGAGACTGCGAGTCCTACCATGTCCTGGGATAAGCCTCCGTCATCGGACGATTGCTGTGCTCCTGGGGAACTGTTGACTTCTGGGGGGTTGGCAGCATTCAACTCGCCGTTCATCTGATCCGCTTGTTGATTTGGGACAACTTCAGATTGTCTGAGAGTACTACTACGCTTTCGTAGCTTCTTGGAATCGGATTGTGCGACAGGTGCAGGGGCTCCTTGAGCCACCTGTCTATCCTCGTCCGTGACATGTATGAACGGTCCCCCGTCCATGTTGATAGAGGACTCATTCTGGGCCGTTGAAGTGTTAACACTGCCCGACTGATTGTCGCTTGCGTGTTCGGTCCCGATCCGAGATCCCCTATTCCGGCCAAAAATGCTTCCGCGAAAGCTTTTCACAGTACCGGCGGAGCTTTTGGGCGGCGTGAGGTGATCGACCGGTGTAGTCTTCTTTTCGTCGGCTTCGAGGTTCAAGTTACCAAAGAGGGTGGCAAAGAGGCCCAGTAGCTGGTCACTATGATTGACTGCAGCTTCTGGGCCCTCGAGGAGCTCAATAAATGCAAGCTGGCTCATGCGGGTCTCGACAATGCGTTCCTTTTCGCGGCCCCGTAGCTGATCAATCAGGCCATGGTCCAACCCAGGAGAATCAGGGCGCTCTCTAAAATTGCTCTGTTGCTTTTGCGGTCGTCGATCGCTGTGCGCGAGAGACGTGACGGCAGATGGGAACTGTTCGAATGCAGCTTCACAGGATCGCTCTGCGATATCGAAGTCGTGTTTTGCGCTTAGAAGCAACGCAAGAAGATGCCACATGGGAACAAGATCGCGTTCTCGAGAGAAGCTGCCTTGGTTGGCTCCCGGGTGGGTATTTGATGTTAGAGCGGTCTTGACGTATTCGATTGCACCGTCCAAGTCCCGATCTTCTGCTAGAAGAAGCGCAAGCGAATAAAGTGAAGAAAAGTTGGTTTCGTCCTCTAGCTCGGGAGCAATGCTCTTCTCCAGATAATCAATGGCTTCGGCTCGTATGTCATTCCGATCCTCGTTTATAGGAGTCCAGTGGGCCCAGTTTGCCAGCCCAATGCCAATGCCTCTGTACGCCGTAGCAATGTCAGATGGTGACACAGCTTGGGATTTAGTTGAGCTCGATTCCGGGATGATGGTGATCCTTCCCTCCTCTTGGTCATCATCCAGGTCCTCTTGTACATGTCTTTCGACAAACTTTGCCAGAAGAGAGGTCAAGCCCTTCGCTTTTTCGGCCTCCTTTGCCGAACCGAAGCAGCAAAGCATCGAAATGCCCTCGGAGACGGTTCTGAGCAAAGTTCCATCATTCTCTAAATCACCATATTGCGCAGCCTTCTCGGCCCTTTCCTTGGCATTCGTGACGATCTCAACATAGGAATCAAGAGCTTTCAGAGCGAGGTCAAAGTCGGCCAGTGCACAGTGAACGTGGAACAGACGACGGAGAATTAGGTGTGAATGGTATGTCTTGGTAGCTGCGCGGTAAAGAATCTGTCAAGTCGATATTAGCACGTTTGCCATCCGATTGCGCGTGTTGGTACATACGTCGAGAACGTTCCGGCCAACTGCATTTTGACCTCCTTCGCCGAGATCACCGTCCGTCCAGCCCGACCCACAAAGAATTTCCCAATTTTGGATCACTTGCTCAACCCAATGTTCAACCTGGGTATTCTGAGAGTCGGCCGTGGGAAACTTGGCTTCTCGCAGGAGATTGCTCTCACAGAGTGATTCCACACGCCGTAACTCACTAGAGAGCTGCGGGCGGTCTGGCCCATTCGCCGGAGGGTAATATTCCAGTTCATGGATCAAAATAGCGGATAAAAGGCCGTAATAAGACTTCCAAATTGCCGCCTTTGAGATCGATTCGCGATCGCCGTCATAATGCTGAACAGGGGATGGGATCCCCTGCTTGACGAGGGGGTGGGAGGACCATTGCCTGCATAGTTTCAAGGCAGTTTTCGCCAATCCACCATCAAGGACTGGGACTTGTTTGATTGCTTCTTCGCTAGCAAGGAATGCGCCTTCGCCTAGTAGCTTTTCAGACCAGTGTAGGAACTGAGGGTTGTTTGAAGACGCTTCGCCGTGGCTTGTTAACCAGGGTACGAGTGAATTGAAGGTGTCGATAGCCTCAATGGCACTAGAAACCATGTGCTGAGCAGCACCTACCAGAGACGTGGAGTCAGTATTGTCTGACGTCTTGTACGATAATAGAACTTACCTTTGAGGTAGCAGCTTTTTACAATACAAACCTCGGTCCACGGAGAGAGAGGCCCCTCGGTCGCAAGGTCGTTTATAGTCTCCTCGAAGTCCCGTGGTAGACGAGCCGCCGCTAACCCAGGCTCATTAAGTGTCCAATGTACCCATCCTAGACAGACCTGCGCTTGAAAGGTATCTTGTTTCGACTCGCTTCCTCTTTCGACCGTGGATAGAAGGGACGGGATCAATTCGGGCAAGCTTGAGGTAGAGGACGATGAAGGCCGAACAGTTGACAATCGTTTTTGGGACTCGGCGGCGATCTGGTATTCAGCCGAAGCTACTTCCAAAAGACCTGGACGGGAAACCGGTCTTAGCTATGCCCGAGGGGTTCTTTATCGCAAGTCGGGGGAGGCAAAAAATTACATGACTTCTGAGGCGCATGCTTGGTCACCTTTCGAATGAGCTCGGGGAGTTCATCCCATCTACTCTGACAGCGCGCGGTGTCTAGAGCAGCGACATAGCGGTGCCCCTTATCCTATCGTTCCCAAAAAAGTATGTCAGCCAATTGGGGAGATGCTTTCAGGGTGAAGAGGGGGAGTCAGGCAGCCAGGATAAGTAGCTAGGTAGCTAGATAGATACTTACAGCCATGATTGAGGGGAGGTCAGAGATGAAAGAAAGACGATTGAAAAAGGGGGAGGGCAATCATAGGAACAGCATCCATAACACATGCCCACCCCGAGGCTCCGACAGAAACAAGAACTAAAAGATTGGGAGGGGGACAAAATAATGAGGGAAGGTTAATTCCAAGTGACGGCGGTGATCTTCGGTCTTTCGCCAGGGGGACGTCGTCACGCTCGTATTGTTACCCGGTTACGTACCGTACCGCGGCTTCATGTGGTCCAAGCGCCGGGTTTTTCTGCCGCCAAAAAAATAATTAATTTTTATTCTTTGCTTGGATCGCATCGCATCACATCGCATACCTCGGATTGTCTACTTTCGAGTCGACTGGATTGTCGCCGTCCGTTTCTACGCAGAATGGCATCCTTGTCAATGTCCCTCCATGCCGTCAACCATCGATTGACAAATATCCCCGTCAAACAGCTGCCTCCCCTCGCATCATGCCTGGCGACATCCTTGAGCAATTGTGGAGAGCTGCTCTCCTCCCCTCAGCAGCAAAAGTCGGCCAAGTCGGACTCGGACGATGCGGTGCAAGTGCATAAATTGATGACCCGGCTGGCAAGCTTGCTGCAAGATCGAACTCCGGAAGGCCGATGGACCGCCGTCGTGCTCGTGAAGGCCGTGGTGGAGGCCGGTCAATGGGAAATCCTGCGAGGATGCGAGCCGTTTGTTCGCAGTCTTATGGCGATTCTGACGGTACGCACTTGATCAATTGCAAAATGATACTGTAGACCATGTGCGGGAAATTGGACAATTGCTGACCCGAATTCTGGAGCAGAAAGCCGACCCTACGTCGACCAAAAAAATGGCCGTCATCACCCTGACCAGAATTTTCCATCTGACCTACCAGTATCCTACCCTCGTGCGCGAAATCACCACGCCTTCTCTACCAGGGTTCGTCACCTCGGCTCTGAACCTGATTTCGACCAAGCCCTCTTCCGAACCGATCAGAACGCTGAAACCCAATGCAACGCCCTTTCTGGAGATCGTCCTGCATGCGTTTGGAGAGCTGATCGGCCGGCATCCTACGATCTTCCGCCCATTCTCGGCGCAGATTCACAGTCTCCTGCAAACAATCATCGGTTCGACCTCGCCAACGTTCCCCGAGTCAGTGGTGGCGCTTGCTGGGCGATTGTTCGTCTTGCTTCATAATTGTGCCCCCAAGAATACGTCAGGAGAGGAATGGAAGAATGCGTGCCACATGACAATTGCTTCTCTTCATGGAACCGCGCATTACGTCTTCCGAGCTGTGGTCGAGCAATGGGAGTCCACTGACCCGTTGATGCGGAAGAATGCGGGTGCGCAAGATTATACCCAAGAGGTGTGCGATCTGGGCCCTGATCCATTGGGACTTCCAAGATGGCAGGGAATTGCGCCGGGTGTGGATAGACTCGTCGTGTTGCTGCGAATGCTATCGACTTTTCTGAATACTCCTTCGGCATCGACCGTGTCCATCCCCATTGGATCCATCCTGGACTTAACTTCGCGACTGACTTCGGTGACTGTCCCGGCAAATGGAGTCGAGGTCCAGACTAATCCTCAGATTGGTCGCGCGGAAAGAGAAACCCTTTTTGCCGAACTCCCTCGCATTCATACCGCATGTTTCAACCTGCTTGTCACTTTTGTGAAGAAATTGGAAATCGGCGCTGTTCCAGTAGGACAAACGATTCTCGAACAGGCGCTTTGGGTATTCCGAGCGGAAAAGTCTAGCCGGGAGGTTCGGACTGCTATATACGATTTGATCCGCGCCTTGATTATGCATATGGGCCCATCATTGACGAAACAAAGCATATCTTCTCTAACCCAATTGATTCACACATGCTGTTCCGATCTCTTGCCCCCTGTGGGCGATGAAAATCAATCGGCCAAACTCTCTGGTGATTCGAAGACTAAATCCAAGAATCAAGTCACGGCCAATGCCGATTCTTTCTTGAACCCTGGTTTAAAATCAGGCCGTCAACTGAGCCCATCATCATCGTTCCCTGATCTCAAACGAGCTGCCTCGGAATTCATCTCTGCCCTGCTCACCAGTGTGCCCACTGAATACCTCGCTCCGTCATTGCGGGCCGAGATCGACCGGACGATCATCATGATATCTGATAAGAACGCGATGTTAGCTAGCGTTCTCAACCCCGTTCCGCCTGTGAAAGGCCGTGGAATGGGCGCCAGCATCATCCCATTCTTGGCTCGAGGCTATGCCGCACAAATGGAGGTGGAAGGGCTTATCAGGCCCAGAATGCCCGTGCTAACGAACGCATCATCCAGCCTTGGTGGATATGCTCAGATCGACGAAGACGAAGAGGATCAAGACAACATGACTGCGTCGGCGTCTGTGCCCCACGCAGCACCTGTGAATACAGGATTTCTGAAGCAGTCTGCCACTCCAATCCTTCAGAACGATCTGATGGACGTCCAAGAAACACAGCCGACCGTGCCATCTCTCAACAAGCGAAGCCACGGCGATGATCAACCCCAGCCTCTCACTACCCCATCTAGCGCTGGCAAGACGGGACAAGCAAATGGGCAGACTAAGAGGCCGCGGGTTGAAAACGAGGTCGTCGCCGCTCCGAGCCAGCCTTCCGTGGACAGAGCATCACCCGATACATTTACAGGCACCGCAGCTATCCCAGTTCCTACTTCGTCAGCCACATTCACCCAGGCCCCGCCCGCCCAGACTGCCAGCGTCAATACCTCATCTACAGCGACCGTTGGAGGTCCATTGTCCGGTACAACAGTATCGCAGCGCATGGCTTCAGCAGGTGATGACGAGAGCGACGATGAACTGCCAACTCTCAATATGGACCCGGATACGGATGATGAAGAGGAGGACGTCACGATGGGCGAGTCCTAAATTATAATTCGCTGTATGATTAAGAAGAATATCGGCCTAATATATAGGCGGATCTATACTATCAATGATTCTATATATAATTTCTATCTGATCATAAATACCCATGAGAAACCCGAAAGCGATGTATGCGGTTTTCCAACTGCATAACCCGTGTCTGTATAACCAAAAATGAATGCCAAATATCCAACTCTATATCAATGAACAAAAACACCAAATGCATCACATGAATCGCAGCCCTCGTCCCCAGAATGTCCCATCATCCCACGACTGGAACCACGGTTCACTCCAGCACCACCAACTTTCACCCTCGACGCCCAGCCCTAACCCGCGCAACGGACTAACCGGCAACGGCTCTGTCAACCAGAGTCCTCCTTTCGAGAAATCATCCGCAATATAGCCACCTGAGAAGACGAGCCACCCGAACGCGAATGACGCATTTGCCGTCCGACGGAGCCAGCGAGGAACTGGCTTCGATGGGAAAAGGGCCGAGACCATAACCTTAGAAGCCAAGTCCTGAATCACGACACCTGCTCCCTGCAAAATAAAGAAGAGGAATGTGCCGGAGAAGGGCCGCGTCTCCTCAAATTGAGTGTAGCTGCCACTGGCATGGATCAAGCCGCTCAGGCTGAAGGCGATTAAGGTCAGAAGGAATCGACGGAGACCAGTATGGGTGGCTAGTCGCCGCGGGAGCCACGAGATTAGCCACTGGGCGGTCGAGAGAAAGCCAAATCGGAATAGTTGATGCCACCACCGACTCCAGCACCCGGCGAGGCCGTGATCTAGGACGGAGGCTAGGAAGGGACCGAAGGCTTCTGAATATAGCCAGGGAGCGTCCAGCGGGACCGCCGTTAGAGCGCGGGCGGCATTGGGAAATGCGCGGGAGAGACCCAAGAAGCAAAGAGGGTTTAGAGCGGTAACGAATACAAGGGCTGCGTAGATCCCAATGCCAGAAAGAGCGAGTCGGTAGGCGCGAAACAAGCCAGGAAGGGGGGGTAAGATGTAGCTAACTGGGGGTGGCGGTGGCGAATGCGATAAAGAAACAATGCCCCAAAAATAGGGATCGCGCATCATCAGCAGTTTGATTGCGTCCAGAGCCAGGTATGTTTTGAGAAAGCCGAAAGCCACCCCGCGGATGCGAGTCCGACCATCCTTATATGTAGGGGGTTTCTTGCGATGTTCCTGGCTCCGCGATCGTCGATGCTTCGGGGTAAGCTGTGTGCTTATCGAGGCAGGAAAAGGGCCAACGCTTGAAATGCGCCAATTCCACTCAGGACCTCGCAGGTTGAGCAAAAGACCCAAAACCCAATTGAAGCGATGCGACCATGAGCGAGGGTATGTCTGCCATACGAGGGGCGCGGGATACTCCTCGTTCAGGGGCCGTTGGGGTTTAACATTCTGGGCTTCTGGGGTTTGAATAGCATGCTGCCTTGATCGCGCTCTGACCGACTCTTCTTGACTATCGTCTTTCCCCAATGGCCTGCGCTCGATGCGTCGGAAGTCGCGTTCGGCATCATGAAAGACTAGCAGAGTCATCATCCAGATTGACCACCAGGTGACGATCAGCCCTACAATATATCCATTGGCGCCGAGCAGAGTCCGTCGAGACTGGAGGGCCTCGACCGAGAAGCTGAGAATCAGAATGAGGATGAGGGGACGCAAATAACGAGCCCGGGTTGAACGAGAGATTAGAAGTGCAGAGGCCGGAAGCACCAGAAAGAAAGCAATTAGATGCCACAATAGAACGGGTTTCACGTATCCATGATCAATGAGCGATTCGATCTGAGCGCGACGACTGCGGAGGATGTGGAGGTGAGATGGAGGAAGAGGATCGGCCATGGGAGTGAAACTAAGAATGCATAAATGAACGATGGACAATGCTATTGATGTTGAAACATTGGTGAGATAAAGCCCTTTGGTCTAAAAATACAACAAGGGATGTATAAGGAGCTGCTCATCGAATTGATTGTTCAATTGCATGTTTTGTTGGCAGAAATTGACGTCAATCTGGGGATCGGCAATGCGTGCATACGGTAGATTATTAGGTAAGACTTGTGACTGCACAACTTGCCTCCGGTTTGTCTTCTTCCTCGCCTCCCTGGTCTTCCTAGCATCGCCTTGTCTTCTAGTGTCACAAACTCGTGGCAAGGGTAGGACGACCCGCGGGGGTGTGACTTACCCTGAAGCCTTGTGGTTTTCTACTATAATTTCAATGGATATTGGTATATGCCATCATTTCCAATGTTATCCAGACATCGTCAGAAGTCAGCACTAACGTCGCACCATCAAAAACGATGGTACTGACAATCTGAATCAGGTGTCATCGACGATGTTCCTCAGTTACCGCGAGAAGTTGATAACAAACAGCAATCTTTTTATCATACCTGGGAACCATCGGCACTCCGCATTTTGGGGATTGCAGTCCCACTTAAACAATAATGGCATCGCATTCGCCGTCTCTCCAGTCTCCAAATCCCCTCCGGCGGGGAAACCCCCACAGTCTTTGCCTTTCTCCTCTCAACAGTCGTCGACACTAGGAAACCTGGAAAATGGCAATACGAATTGACTGACTAACTGTAACCAGCAAGGTCTCTTGCTGAACGGCCAACATGAACCCTGCAATCGGCATCTTTCAGCCGATCCCTGCACATTGGAACCAATCGTCTCTTCTTTTCGCTCGGAATTATGCTATGAATTCTTATGTCCGTATTGGCGGCACAATCCTTCAGCCTTCTCTCCGGTCATTGATATGCCTGTCTGCCTTTCACTCCGTTCGATCATGCCGTCGAGAGGAAAGGTATCAGGTCATACTCCACATGTTCTGGCGCTTACGGAGCATTGCTTCTCCGTGTAGAGATCTAGGCTACATACAGAACGGATAGTCGCTCAAGTTCCTGTTTCTCCTTCTCCATTCTCCTTGCTACCCTTTTAAACCATCTTGTCAATTCAATTTGGGTCCTTTTGTATCCCGTTGCTGCGCAAAACAGTCGAATTTTCTCCTTTCTCAACACCTCGAACGGTCCATCACGCGCATAACGCGCAAATCAGACAAGAAATCATTACCTAAGGGGCAGACGGGACGAGAACATCAGGTATATACGAATTTTATTGTACTTTGGAAAGTTGACACCCTACGAAAACCCGCATGAGCTCGTCTGTAGCGGGCGAGGCTGTCAAGCCCACTCGCATTCCCCATTGGCGCCTTGTCACCGACCAAGGCGTTCTCACGCAAGAGATATGTGACTATCAATACCCCGGATCCGGCACAGAAGATGACCCCTACATCGTCACTTGGATTCCAGATGATCCCAGAAACCCTATGAACGCGCCTGCGAAAACAAAATGGTTCTACACAATGTCCATGGCCTTCGCAACGTTGGCGGTATCATGCGTCTCCTCTGCCTATACAGGTGGCATTGAACAAATAATAACAGACTTTGAGGTCAGCACAACGGTGGCTACGCTAGGAGTGTCGCTATTCGTAGCAGGTTTCGCTATCGGGCCCCTCTTTTGGGCGCCCATGAGTGAGCTCTGGGGGCGACAATACCTCTTTGCAGTCAGCTACTGCGGGTTGACAGTGTTCAACGCTGCTACTGTCGGGTCCAAGAATATCGAGTCCCTCATAATATTCCGCTTCTTTGCTGGCGCCTTTGGATCATCCCCGCTCACCAATGCCGGCGGTGTGATAGCGGACTTGTTCCCTGCCAGCCATCGTGGGCTAGCTATGAGTATCTTTGCCGCGGCCCCGTTCCTGGGACCCGTCTTGGGACCGATCATTGGCGGTTTCCTTGGCATGAACTCGGGGTGGGAGTGGGTTATGGGGTTCCTGGCCATCTTTTCGGGCGTGCTATGGATCTTTTGCTGTTTGTGTGTGCCTGAAACCTATGCCCCTGTGCTCCTTCAGCGGCGTGCTGAAAAGCTCTCCAAAACGACAGGGAAGGTTTACAAAAGCAAAATCGAAGCAGAACAAGGCAAGCAGACGGTTACCCAAGCTTTCAAGACCGCACTATCCCGTCCGTGGCTTCTCCTTTTCCGAGAGCCAATAGTTATCTTGCTATCTACATACATGGTTGGTGCTACTCCGAATCTTCTTCCTTGTTAATAGGTCTTTCAGCATCTAACAGATTGTCAGGCTATCATCTATGGGACCTTGTTTATGATGTTTGCGGCTTTCCCTATTGTCTACAAACAACAACGGGGCTGGAACCAGGGGGTTTCTGGGCTAGCATTTCTTGGAATCATGGTTGGTATGATAGTCGCCGTGATCTATAATATATATGACAACAAACGCTACATCAAGATTGCGGCAGCTAATCGCGGGTTTGCGCCGCCTGAGTCGCGTCTCACCCCGTGCATGATGGCGGCCATTGCCATACCTATTGGCCTGTTTTGGTTTGCCTGGTCCAATGGCCCCTCGGTTCATTGGATGGCCAGCATTGCGGCCGGGGCGCCATTTGGTTTCGGTATGGTCTTGGTCTTTCTGAGCCTGATGAACTATCTGATCGATGCCTATACCATATTTGCGGCTTCAGTGCTGGCGGCCAGTGCGGTTCTGCGCTCGCTATTCGCCGCAGCATTCCCTCTCTTCACCAGCTACATGTATAGGGACCTGGGTGTACATTGGGCATCTAGCATCCCTGCGTTTCTGGCCGTTGCCTGTGCACCCTTCCCGTTTCTATTTTACAAGTACGGTCCGGCCATCAGGGCGCGATGCAAATATGCCGCCGAATCCGATGCGTTCATGAGGAAGTTAATGGAAGTGGCAAAGAAATCGCCATCAACTGAGCCGGAGAAAGGAACGTCCCCTACCGCAGTAGTGGATGAAGTGCCCTCCGGTCAAACTTCAGTAGCCTTAGGATCAGCGCCGGATGTGGGAGGAAAGGACCGTGCCTCGTCATGCTCACGTTCAAGCCTTGACCGCATACGATCCAAAGAATCGATCAAGTCGCATGTGGAGACAGCGGATGTCGAGGCTTTGTATGACGCCAATCCATATGACATTGATCGGGTGAATACCCGCGAGTCTTTCAAAAATTAGCAGGGAGGCCTTAATACTCAACATCATAGGCATTTGGGAAGATTGATTCCCCTCTCTTGGCAAGCCAAGGAAGTTTATATCCAGATATTCAACACAAAAAGTCCTCATTAGGTTGTTTGGCCCTAGATAATGGCAATTTCTAGCAAATCTCAAAACTTCGTAGAAGAAAATGCGATGAATGACGTCATGTCTGTTTAGATGAAAACAATCACGGAACATCACGTGGAAGCGTGATTTAGCGTGTCGCACTAGGCCACATGGGGGATAGCTCTGTCTGTTCCGTCATGGATCCCGCATCGCAAGTGGTTCCTCCGTTTGATCTATCATTTATTTCTCTTCGTCTCCTGCTCATTTCACTTTCTTCTGTCCTTTGCTTTATTGCCATCAAATCTGTATTCCTTGGAAGCGCCATCATGGGTCGACCTTCAGGGAAGCGCGACATAAACCATGTTGATCTTACCTCCAATGATGGTGAGGGTTCTACTCCAGGACGCACTCCCAAGTACCCGCGCGCAGTCAGTGGCCAGCGTTTCGGACAAGACACGGACTTCGTGCCCCTGAGTCAATCGTCGCAGAACTATGCAGCCGACGATGATGATGAAGAGCATGCCGCGGATCAGATCATGGGAACTCAAGGAGCGGATGACGAAATGTCTAACAACGCCGTGCTGTATGGTGAGATGCCCTCAAAGATTGTCGGCGTTCGTTTCTACAATGGACATGCTACTATTGGAGAGCATGTTATCTTGAGGCGAGAACCACACAACCCATATGACCGGAACGCTATCCAAGTGCTGAATGTCATGGGGGCCCAAATCGGCCATATACCTCGGTTCACGGCGGCCAAGTTGGCGGGATACATGGTAGGCATACCCCGCAAATGTCGTTTCATCTGTGCCTTCAATGCTTTGAACATCACTAATAGTCTCCATACAGGACACCAAGTCGCTGATTATTGAGGGCTCGCTGACAGGCATCATTGGTGCATTTGATTGTCCTATTTCTCTACGACTTTTCGGTCCAAGTGATCCACAAAAAACCCAAGAGCTAAAGCAGAGAATGACGGCCGATAGACTGCCCTTGGGTACCATTAAACAAAGGGAGCGTGATGAACGTAACCTCCAAAAGGAACGCGAAAAGGCGCGCAAGGAAGCCGCCAAGAAAGCTCGTGCTCTCGGAGGTGGCAAAGGAGCCGGGTGGGAGGCCGGCGACAACCCTTTGTATGCTAACCTCTTTAGCGGGGAGGGCCTTCAGGATGGGGAGAGTCTTGAAGATCTTATTGGCAAAAGCAGCACTTTCAACCCTCGTGAGATTGGTAAAGTGACTGAAAGCTTTGGCATGAACGAGTCGGACTTGGCAAATATGCCTATGGTGGATACTCCCGCAACCCTTTCAACAGAGCTACTCCCTTATCAGCGTCAGGGACTGGCTTGGATGATTAGCAAAGAAAACCCTAGTCTGCCCGGCCCTGGATCTGAGGATGTAGTCCAGTTGTGGAAGAGGAAAGGCTCTAATTACACCAATCTTGCCACAAACTTTTCCACATCCACTGCACCTCCTCTTGCTAGTGGTGGTATTTTGGCGGACGACATGGGTCTTGGAAAGACAATCCAGATCATATCGTTGATTTTGGCGAATTCTCAACCGAAGACGGCAGGGGGTTCCAAATGCACTCTGATTGTGGCTCCTGTAGGAGTCATGAGCAACTGGAAAAACCAAATTCAGGAACATACTCACAGCGAGAACAACCCGCGCGTGCATGTGTACCATGGCGCAGGAAAGAAGGAGGCGAAAAGTCTGGACCAGTATGATGTGGTCATCACCAGCTATGGTGCACTTGCGATGGAATACAATCCCCAGGGCAAGGCGCCCCCCAAACAAGGGATTTTCTCCGTACACTGGCGTCGTATTGTTCTCGACGAAGGTCACACAGTGCGCAACCCAAGATCCAAAGGTGCCCTTGCTGCCTGTAACTTGCGTGCGGATTCTCGCTGGTCATTGACCGGAACTCCCATTGTGAACAGTCTCAAGGATCTCTTTTCCCAAGTCCGCTTCCTGGGGCTTACAGGTGGTTTAGAGGACATGGCAGTCTTCAATAGCGTTTTGATTCGGCCTCTCATGTCTGACGATCCTAACGCACGCTTGCTACTGCAGACATTGATGTGTACTATTTGCTTACGTCGCAGAAAGGACATGGAATTCGTCAATCTGCGCTTGCCGCCTCTCACATCTCGTGTTCTTCGGGTCAAGTTCCACCCCCATGAAGAAGAGAAATACAACATGTTCCAGTACGTACTGATCACTCATAAGTATGATGTTTGCATGCTAACAGTTCACATAGAGCCGAGGCGAAGGGCATGCTTTTGGATATCAAATCTAAAGAAAAGACCGGCACCACATACTCCAACCTTCTCGAGGTTATTCTGCGGCTTCGACAAGTGTGCAACCATTGGGCACTCTGCAAAAAGCGCATTGATAGCATCACTGCACTGCTAGAAAAGGAAAAAGTGGTTCCCCTTACCCCGGAGAACATCAAGGCTCTCCAGGACATGCTGCAGGTCAGGATTGAGAGTCAGGAGACCTGTCCGATCTGTCTGGATACCCTCGCAGAACCTGTGATTACCGCATGCGGTCATTCATTTGACCGAGAGTGTATTGAGCAAGTCATCGACAGACAGCACAAGTGCCCTATGTGCCGAGCCGAAATTGAAGACACAACTGCCCTGGTGTCCCCTGCCGCCGAGATGGGCGAGAACAACGATAGTGTTTCTGCAGACCCGGACGACCCAAGTAGCAAGATCGAAGCTCTTGTCAAGATCCTGACGGCCCAAGGACAGGCTGCTGATACCAAGACAGTCGTGTTTAGTCAGTGGACATCGTTTCTCGATCTCGTCCAGCCTCATTTGGAGCGTCACGGCATCGGATTTTCTCGCATCGACGGTAGAATGAGCTCTGTGAGCCGTGACAACTCCACATATCGCTTTTCGCGTGACACCAACTGCAAAGTCCTCCTTGCCAGTCTCAGTGTCTGCAGCGTCGGCCTCAACCTGGTCGCCGCCAACCAAGCCATTCTTGCCGACAGTTGGTGGGCACCAGCAATCGAAGACCAAGCCGTCGACCGAGTGTATCGTCTAGGACAGATGCGTGAAACTACCGTATGGCGCCTCGTCATGGAAAACAGTATCGAAGACCGGGTCCTCGCGGTCCAGGAGACGAAGCGTAAGCTGATGCTGGAGGCATTCCGCGAGACCGCCACCAAGAAGAAGACCGATGAGAGAGCCACTCGTGTTGCTGATCTTGAGAAGCTTCTCACTTGATCAAGGTCCTCGACTTTTGCGGGCTCGGATCCCTTTCATCTCCATTGTCTCGTACCTGGCCGTTCCGTCTCCTGGTCCGGCCACGGTGTTGACGTTCAACTCAAGGGAGTAATCACACAAGTTTTCCATGTAGTTAGACAGACAGATTTCTTGTCTTTCGGGATAGGAGGCAGCGAGGTATTCCGGGTCCTGCTTTTGGAACCTTTTTGGTTCAAATTTAAGACGGCGATGCTGCTGGTCAGGAATGCCTGATTTTTCGTGAATCTATTCAACTTTTTACTACTATTTTTAACTCTTCCTAAGGTGGACTGGAGCTTTACTTAGCGTAGGTTTACTTTAATTGATGTAGGAATTCGACTCGCTCCTCATTATGCATTCATGATCATTAGGTAAAGATATGTATGCAGGTATGCATGCATATGCATACCAACCGGGCCCTTAAGAATGACAGGGTACAAGAGAAAAGAAAAACAGGGAGAAGAGAACAGGTCTGAACGAGGTATCCGCTGAAACGAGAGAACAAAGAAGCAAAATGTAAGAAATAGAAGAAAAGCCGTCAGGGGGAATTTTAGCCGCGAGAAAACAGAGTCAAGCCCGCTCAATAACAGTGATATGAGAAGATATGGAATGTTAATACAGGGAAGAAAAGGAAGATTGTACGTGTCCGATGTCAAAGGAATGCAAGAGCCGTAGGGTATCACTCGTAAGTAATCATATTGGGCGCCAAAGGAGGAGGACCGTCGTTATGTGCATTGGAAGGGACAACAGGTGGAGCGGGCAGAGGCAACGGCTGCTGCTGCTGATATTGCGACAGATATTGTTCCTGCTCATACTGCGACTGCTGCTGTTGTGGTTGATATTGAACAAAGTTGGGGGGATTGAAAGGCGAATTGTAGGGGATGGGTGCGGACGGCATGTTGGGTTGCATGTAAGGCATGGAATAACTCCCAGCTGCATCGGCTCTGGCTGCAGCCAGAGCTGCCCTTCGCCTTTGCTCCATTAAACTCTGGTATGCGGCGGGGTTGGTACGTCTGAGAGTCATGTCGCTGATTTCTTCCTGGACACGTTGTTCCTCCTCTAATGACAACTTGTCATTGTCATCTCTTTCGAGGGTCTTTGTCAGAGTAATCTTGCGGATCGGGTAAGTATCTTTCTCGTTCAAGATTTTGTCTAGAACCTGAGGATCTTTGCCGAGAAATTCTCTGGTATCGGTCTCAGGAACTGCCTTGGCCGGGAAAAGATAATTTTTCAGGGGCTTGGTCGCTGCACGGACAGGGTTTTTCTTATCAACAACGCGGAACGCAAGCTGGGTTTTGAACATTGCCCTGTTGTATATCAGTTCCTCAAAAGTGCCACCGGCGATGAAGCGGTATATAAAGACCGGCTTTTTTTGGCCAAGGCGATAAACACGACCAACGGCCTGCTGCTCCCACATTGGGCTGAATCCGAAATCAAATATCACAACACGGTTTGCGCCGGGAATGTTGAGACCTAATCCTCCCGCGCGTGTGGAGATTAAGTAGACATGTTCATCTGAGCTGTGATTGAACTTTTTGGTTGCATCTTGGCGGCTTTGCACAGGTGTCTGTCCATCTAGGCGACGGTATTTTCGTCCGGCCATTTTCAACATGCGCTCGATGTAATCGAGCGTTGGTATGCTTTGGGAGAAGACAAGTAACTTGTCGCCAGCGTTGATTGACTCGGTGATTATCCTGTCCAAGATCTGCGCCCGATATGATAGCTCCAGAGCGTTCATGTCCGAAACAGCAGCAAATAGTATCTTTTGTTTAGACATCAGGTTGTCTGCGTCAGGAAGGGGAGCTTCAGGGATTTGTTCAGCTTCCGGAGATCCTTCGGGCTCCTCCGATTTCTTATCTGGCTTTTGAGCATCACCGGCCCGGTCAAGTAGCTTTTGTCTGAAGCATGCCGGGTGGTTGTTGCACAAACTCAAGACTGCAAGCCAAGACCAAAGTTTCGTGCTTTGAACGCACTCATCTGCCCTCCCCGCAAGAGTGCTCACGACATACAGATCATATGCAGCCTTCTGGAGTGGGGTCAGAGGAATGGTAAGGACAAATTCCGTTTTTGGGGGCAGACTTCCTTCGAGTACAGTGATATCTGCGCGATTGAGTTTGGGTTCAAGATTGTTGTTGAGGGCCTTGAGTTTGATGAGGGATTTTCGTCTCTCCCAGCGAGTGCTATCTGCGTAGAGGCCTTCCTCTATAGGCTCCACAAAATTGGCTTTGAACTCTAGGAATTCGCCCAGATAGCCCTCTGCAATCCAGTTAACCATGGTATAATAATCAACCAGATTGTTGGCCAAAGGGGAGCCAGTCAGCGCGATGCGCCTTTTGGTGCGGAATTGCGTGGTAGCTTGGGCGATTCCTGTATTCGCATTTTTCATCTTATGGGCTTCATCGGCGACAACAATATTGGGGCCTTCCAAGAGCATTTTCCGGACTTTATGGTGAAGCTCATCGGGTATAGCTGGCTTATCCTTCTTGGCAGACTTTTTGTTCATAACCCAAGACCGAAAGAGCTCATAACCCATTATAAGTACCCCACCCTCGGCATCCCAGTCTGCCAAATTCTGCAACCTCTCCTGAGATGCACTCGAACTCGTGACCTTTCTCAACGGTCCGATGGGCGAATTTGGAGGACACCACATCATAAACTCCTCGTACCAATTTTCAATCAGCGTGACGGGGGAGAGAACGAGGGTTTTTGACTCCCTCAAATCAGGAGGAACTTGTTCACGAACGTTGTGGTCACTGGAAGACGCGGTTGCAGAAATGGTTGCCAGAAGAGATATGACTTGCATCGTTTTCCCCAGGCCCATGGTGTGTGCCAGCAGACAGCCTTGCCCCTTCTCGTCCCCCAACAGCTCTCGCCACATGAATTGCATACCATTTAGTTGATGAGGCATGATACGACTGCCAATGTGCGGATCCAGGTAGATGATGGGTTCTCTAAAGCTGACGGCTTGGTGTGCCGGGTCGTTATTGCTTACGCCCATGCTTTCCATCTTCTGCTCCACTTTCCTTCTCTGCTCCTCGTTCAGCTGAACCCGCATCTGTGCACTTTGCTGGTTCAATTTGGTGGTCTGGCTTTCCTTGATCTCCCTTTTTCTCTTCTTGTGCGGTGTCGCCGTTTGATTTGGATGTCGCTGCTCAAAACGATCGACTGCGCTTATATGCTTCTTTGAATGTTGAAATCCACGGGAATCTCCGGGAAAGGTGGGTGAATGCCGTCGTGGGGACCAAGGAATCTGGACAAGACGCCGGCAAAGTTCCTCGAAAAACTGGGAAAACCCTTGATGAAGATCTTCTTGTGTGTCTTCTACAAGATTTTTTGGTATGCCCTTTTTCCGCTGAAGATGAGTACAGTTTACCCAAGATATGTAAAGCGATGCAGTCCGCATAATAGTCTTGCTTTCAGATTCTTCCATATGAGGCATGCATTCTTGGCTCTCCAGAAACCTTTTCAGAGCGATCGAGATGTTTTTTCGCAGCTTTTCTTGGTTGGATTTGGGGATGGTCGAGGCCAGGTTCTCTCTTTCCCCGTCAGGCAAACTGCTTAGTAATTTTATAAGTAGTCTGATGCGGTCTTTGCGCTCTTCAAGAAAGTCCCACGGCATCTGTTTGATCCCTTTAATGTCGTTTAACGTAGGCAGAGGCGGCGACGCCCTGCTCTTGAGGTCTCTCGGCGGGCCGCCGACTGCCTTGACGGGTATTTCAACGCTTAGGCTTGGACCGAGTGGAGGCTCCGGGGAAATCGAAGGGCTCGTTCTAGTAGTGACAAAAGGGTCCTCAAGGGGTTTTGAGACCACTGGTTGAACGGGGTTCAAGGGGGGTGTTTCGATGTTGAAGTCCTCGGGAGGAGACGACTCTGCCGTTAGATCAATGTACGAAGTCGTTATATCGCGGTTTGGGCTAGGGAGAGGAGAACTGGATTCGCGAAAAGGAAGTCTTCTGAGTTTCCTGGAGTTTCGACGGATCCCCGAAGGGCTAATGATATCGTCGTCACTGTCCGATGTCGAGGGTGTAGTCATTGGAATGTCGCCTTCACGAGAAGCCTCGTCCACGGCAGATGTGTTATCAATGAACTCGTACGGATTGTCGTCGGTCAAGTAGTCGGAGTCGGACTGAAGAGATTCCTCGTCCTCAAGGTTTCGTCGCGGTTTAAAAACATATGGGCGCCGAGGAGGGGGAGATGTCTTGGGGGGGCAATTTTCCTGTTCAAGGATCGACACGCGCCATTTGCTCTTTTCTATATCCATGACTGTCTGTTCCATGCTTTGGCATTGGTCTATTAGCTCGGCCCGTGCAGAATACGTGCTATCACAGATGTGCTCCTGCAACTTCTCCAAGCGCTTTTGCAGAATGATTGTCTCTTGATTTAGCACCTTGATTTTCTGGTTGGTGCTTTTGGTTCTCCTTGCTGTTAACCATAGTTTTTGGGCCTTTGCTTGTTCCTTCTGTTGGCCATTCCGGCGCCACTTTGCTTTGTAGTCAGAGATGCAATCCGCAATGATGCTGCGCATTTCATTTCCTGTCATCTTATGCGGTACTGCTTCTTGCTGCTCGTCTTTCATTTCCTGCAATGTCGCTTCATCGTATTCACCCTCGGATCCTGAGTCACCATACAAAGGAAAAGTGTCTTGGTCATCCTCTTGAGGCGGGTATCTCTGAAGGAGACTTGCGTAGGGACCATGACGGTCTGCATTGTCCATCGAGTCACTGTGAGACCTAGGCTGCAAAGTACTGAACTGAGGCCAATTTTGCATGGATTCCTTGCTCACAGTGACCTTTTCCTTATCAGATGTATACAAGGTAAAAAGCTTTGGGTTGCCTGCATTAACCATTTTGCTGCTGTAAGGTACCATAGCCCATTTAGTGAAGTGATTGTCGCTTCCATCTGAGGTGAGCTTGATTGGCTGTTGCTTATAAAAATGGCTTAGGCTTTTGTTCACAAAATGACGCTTTGCCGTTGGAACTTCTGAGCCTAGCATCGTGAATGATCGGTCATTGTCATCCAAGTTAGGTGAATAGAAAACGTCAGAATGTGAGATACGGTCTGGTCCCATGTACCACACCTTGCCGTCCTGGGCACCCGCGGTCTTGGAACTCTGCTTATGATCCTGAACCTTAGCCGAAGATGGGGGTTCTAGCTTGAGCCGCTTTTTGCCTGAGCTATCGATGATGATGTGTCCACTTGGTTGAGCGTGCAAACCGGGATTAGAGACCTCGCTGCGTTTTACCAGACTCAAATCCTGCTCAACGGCAGGAGTCTGGCGCGATTCCGGCACAATATTAGACGTGGATTCTGGTCGTATAGTAACTTGGTTTTTGGCCGGCGAGTTGGTCAAAGCTACCTCGCGGCTATGAGGCTTGATGAGGACGGAAGGTGTCATCGCCATATTGTGAGCTCGCGAGTCCCCACGGTTCGGAGTGATACTGCCAGGAGTATGACCAGTCTCGAAGTGCACAGTAGAAGGCAAACGAGGAGCCGCTCTCATAGGAGAAAACGGCGTTGAGGACGGGTCATTCTGCTGGTCTTCAAGAGAGTGAGGGTACCCCATGCTGCCCTTATATTTAAGGGAGTTATCTTGCAAATAGCGAATGGCTCTGAGCATAGAACTCAAGTGGCCGAGGGTCTTCAGACCTAAGTCCTCTCGTAGTTCGGTTTTATGTACATCGTGCAAAAGCACCTCACCCGTCACAAAATTATCACGGAGAGCAGTTTCGAAGGAAGCGGGATCAGGCCTAGGGCCACCGGTTGCCGACCGAGACCATGGTTGGTCCGGGTTGTGACAGAGGAAGCTGACTACTTCATCGACTGTCCAGTCTAGGGGATCGGGGGTATCAAACTGCATGTTGTCTAATCGGACATTAGACCGGGGACTTTCTCTAGGACTGGAGGACCTGCTAGCGCGTATAGAAGGAAAGCTCACTGTGCGATCATGGAGGTCTCGAATCGACCCGACAGCGTCCTGCTATTAGTTTGAATTGATCGAATGTGAACTATAGGAGAGCAAGCTTCGAGTTTCTCGTTGCACACTACATCTAGATGAGTACGAGCTCTGAAGAGGGCGCGTAGTAGACGCGAAGAACAAGAGTGAGTGAGGTCAAGTTCAGGTAGATTTCCCAAAGTCCGATGTGCGGGATACTGGATCGGGATAAAGATCCAAGTGAGAGGTGGCAGGCTAATCAGATGTCGGGGACACCCTCGAAGCCCCGGGTCTTCCTGTGACAATCACGGTGCGCGCGACGCCAGCTGCAACGCGTCCGGAAAGCAAAGGAGATGGAAAAAAGTAGGGGAAGAGGCAAAGCAAACGCAGCGATTCCGCTGTCAAACGCCGGATTTCTGCCGTGAATGGCAAAGCGGTGGGTATAGCGGTGAACGCAGAGGGCGGCCGATAATCGTTGACCCCTCCATTATTAATCGCCGATATGAACGGAAGTCCGATGGAATTAATCGATCGAGAATGTCGCTTCTGCTTCTCTCTGGCCCCCTCCGCCTCCCCTTCCAGTCTCCGTACGACAAGCAATCATGGTTGACTCGATCTACGCCAATTACCCTCCTCTCTTGGACTCCGCCCAGAGGGAGTTCTTGGTGACCACCATTAAGGACTGGACCACGCAGAATGGCCTCATGGTTCGCCCGGCGCCCACTTTCGTATCGAAGGAGGTCAATCCCCATGGTGTTCTTGCGACCAATGCTCCTGTCACCCTATTCCCAAGTCCCTTCCCCAGAGCTTGCTTCGACGAGGCTAGGGCCTTGCAGACCGTTTACAACCACCTCTATGCCATGATAACGTGTAACGAGGAGTGGCTGGGCAAGATCATGGAAGAGTAAGAGACCATTCCGAAACTACGTCGTTTTTTTTTATTGTGTGGCTTAGCTAGAACGAGTCATAGCGAGAGTGCCGAGATGTCATGACTAAACACTTCTTTTGACATGTAGTCTTATTGATGTGGACGACTTCGTTTCGCATTTGTGGAAGACGCATCTGGCAGTCAAGAAGGAGGGGTATGTTCAAACGTTGTCGCTCGGCCTTTTTCGCTCGGATTACATGGCGCATACTCCGTCCAGCTCGGTTGCACCATCCTTGAAGCAGGTGGAGTTCAACACCATTTCGGCCTCCTTTGGTGGTTTATCGTCTCTCGTGACCCAGCTGCACACCGAGCTCCTGGATTCCCCTCCGGGTTACCCAATCGCATACCCGTCTCACAGATTGTTGAAGTCCAATAAGCCCCCTGAGAATACGGCGGTCGAGACGCTTTCTGCTGGATTGGCAGCTGCACATGCCGCCTACGGAGCGTCCAAATGCAGGCCGGCTCTCCCGACTTGCATTCTATTTGTGGTCCAGGAGGGCGAGAGGAATACATTCGATCAATTGGCACTTCTGAGACGGATCACTAAATACCACAAAATCCCTGTGTTCCGTCTGCTGAGTTCGGAAATTCTGGACCACACGACCATCCCTAGCTCCAACCCTTCGCGCCCTCTAATCTATCGCCCCCCTCATGCGTCAAGCCATTTCGAAGTCACAACGGTATATCTCCGATGCTTCTACGCTCCAAGTGATTATACAAGCGAGCGGGATTGGGACGCTCGCCTGCATTTGGAACGGTCTGCTGCGATCAAGTGCCCCACCGTCTTGAACCAGTTGTCCGGCTGTAAGATTGTTCAGCAGGTGCTTGCGGAGACCGCCGGGCCCGACCATCTGGCGAGCTTCCTCGCCGAAGTGGATCAGTCCGTCATCGCAAGACTACGGGCGACTTTTGCTCCTCAGTATGATCTTTCTTCTACGGGGCGTGGTCGGGACCTTGCCCTCAACCCTGAGACGGCCGCCAACCACGTTCTCAAGCCTCAGCGCGAAGGCGGCGGCAATAATGTCTACAAGACTGCTATCCCTGAATTCTTGCGTTCGATCCCCGAGACTGACTGGAAGCGCTGGATTCTGATGGAGCTGATCCATCCCCCCGCCGAGGCCAAGAATGTGGCCCTGCGAAGCGACGGAGAGGTGATCCGTGGCGACGTCATCGGGGAGTTGGGCGTTTACGGAACCATCCTGTGGGATCAGGCCCGGGGCACCGTCCTCCACAACGAGCAAGGCGGGTGGCTCATGCGAACCAAGGCCAAGGACGTCAACGAGGGAGGTGTTGCCACGGGATTCTCCAGCTTAGACAGTATTTTGCTTTTCTAGATTGCCATCATAGTAGAATGATCTCTTTAGTCTTTAGTACGCGAGCCTACAAGTGAAAACTGACGACGAATAATCAATAGTAATTTGAATCAAATTGTTACTTGGAAAATAAAGCTTTGTCAAACAGAATCAAAGAAACGAAACTGGGAGAAAGCTGGTCTAGGCTGACTGAAGAAGTACACCCAGGCCATAGTGAACAGCAAGCGTGCGAACTAGTAGCCGGCGCGAAGAAATAATAGTATCTCAGCTTAGGCAAACTAAGTCCTGAGGAAACTCTGGTCTCCCAATGGAGGCTACTCGGAGTCTTCGTAATCCGCTTCCTCATGGGAGGATGTATCAGCGACCGACTCCTCAGATGACTCCTCAGCAGCCTCACCCTCGTCCTGATCGTCAACGATTCTGGCACTAAGGCGCCTCGGTCTTTCTTGATATTGCTTCCAAGTGACGGGGATATCTTCAGCAGGAAGACGCCGCCAAGAGTCCAAACCCCGTTCCCGTGCTCTCTCAGAGACTTCAAAGAACGTGTCCATCGCCGTCCTGGTCCTGTCGGAGGGGACGTGATTGCCATCGTCCCCGACAAACGTGTCCAGAGGATAGTATACGTCTTCCACGGGATCTAAGGCGAGAGACTTGGATCGCAGACGAAAGGGGACCGGGTGTCCGGCTCCGTCGACGAACCTATATTCAACCTCCATGGTTGTGTTCATATGGACCTGATCGTAGGTCCAACACTCCATGCGCTCCAGATCAATGCGAGCAACGCGGCTGGTCCTGCCCCGACGGGCGGCCCAGCAGGACAGACCCAAAGGACCACGGACTTCTCTCTCGCGGCGCATATTTAGGGCATTCTCAGTGGGCTGTTGATCCTGAGGAGCGGTCATGCGTGCCTTGATGTCGCGATATGTCAGGCGGGCGTCGGTACGCATCCAGTACTCGATGAGCCATGTGGGTGGGTTGGTCGATATATAACGGGGCAGGAAAGAGAAGTCGCGAATGGAAGCTCCCTCCTGGTCTCGTACGATCGCTCCATCCACTTCCAGCTCTGTTACAATGCCATCTTCTCGGTTTTTCGGGGGATCTAGACGGAAAAGGAGAGGTGGGAGGTAACCATCCGAGAAATCAGAATGATAAGGATGGTAACAGGTGTGAGTCTCGTCTGGGGGACTGGTATCTAGACAGTTTGTTATCAAGATCCTTTGGAAGGCTAAGGGAAGAGAATCTCACGATGGCAAGAATAGTTGGAAGGGCTGTTTGAGCCAGAGGCTGCTGAATGTCACGTCAGTATGTCCACTTGTTATCATTCATGAAGGGCAGACACTCACAGGGCGAGAGGTATTCTTGTGAAGTGCTAGAATCAGACATGGTTGAGTTAGAAGTATGGATAGTGGGATAAACCAGGTAGAGGGGGTGAAGGAAAATAAGAAGGGGACTGCAGGGACGAGAGAGTGAAATTCCCAAACGAATAAGAGAGACCCTCCGGAAAGAAACAAACAGGGAGCCGCAGTTTATGGATTGCTGCCTTCTTATATAATTCGCTAGTAGTAGGCAGCCAGCAGTTCAGAAACATCGCGTTGTGAATACTTGCGCTGTGAATAATTACCTTTGCTAGGAATCCTGCCTCGGTAATTCGCCCACAGTCATGAAGCCTACCTAGTGCACTTTGTTAGATTGCGATTTACCCATGATACCTGATAAGGCATTCATGATCATGGTGTATGGCCCAGTGCAGTGCTCACAGATATAGCTCCACGATTCATTAAGGGAATAAGTCGTTGCAAACCTCCTCCAGGCTGGATGGTTTCAGGCATGCCCCCTTCCAGATCTAGTTTCTATATTTCTCTTCAATACGAACATTGTCCTCTACAATCCCCATAGAATCTCTTTTGTTGGAAGGGATGATCAACATAACAAACCAGAGTTGGAAGATTTAATCAAAATCGTCAATTCGTGCAAAAATCGCATCAGATGTGCTATTAACAAGAGATTGTCCCATCATTCAGCCTCAGTCGGACGTTCGGATCAGAAGCTTCGCACATGTACGGCAGTTGAAAGAGGTACCCTTCGCCCCTGAAACATCGCTTCAGCATTCGGTCGATGAATATTCCACGAATGTTCTCCGGAAGTGCAGTTTCCGGCCAGGGCTCTCGCTCCTGCGGAAAGCACCCAAAGGAAGGGGGAGGCACCGGATCTCTTGCAGGGGCTCTCTTCACCTGAGTTGGAATAGTCTCCGTGGGAATATCTCCCTTTGACTCCTCCAAGCTGCTGCCTTCTTGGGAAGTGCTTGCTCGCCCCTCAATTATTTCACGTCGCTTGTACTCAGCGGGGAGGGCAATTCTACCCCCAGCCTCTCCAAGCACGGGGTCAATGAGGCCAGGCGTGATGCCCCGGGTTGAATTGAGCGAGGGGTCGACGTCATTCGCCAACAGCTCTTTCATCAACTCGGCCTCGAACTCTTGACTCTTCTTGTTGCCGGAATCCCAAGCCAACATCCTCATGTGCTGGCGGAACCGGCCATTGCGCTGCTGCAAGGTGTTCTCCGAGACTCTGGAATCCTTATGCATCCTGTCCCTGGTATCCCTCAGCTGGATACGTCTACCGAGACGCATATCCAATTCAGTCATGACAGCCCTTCAATCGCTTGTATCGGAAATGACCATTCTCCAAGACTCCCTCTTTAATATGAACCCCATATTAAATGCTTTATCTGTCTGGTCGAGCTGTCAACGTTGCCGTTTCCTTCGGTCCCTGTTCCTGCAGCACGAGTGTCATGTCTACCCCGGATCTGCCAGACCCACTTTGGTCGATCGCACTAGCAGCTTCGACCCAGAACCCACGTGTTGGCTGTCGGGAATTTGGCGGCCGCATCTAAGGGGGCTGGGAAGATCTTGACTGAAGATTTCACTCACAGCAGATATTACTGCTTTGCGGGGCGAGGCTGGGCTGGGTGGATGTCAGCGATTGTGGGATGTCGATTTCTAGGCTTGTTCGAGTATTCTATGGTTTGCATATGCATTCTAATGTATAACTGGAATAAGAAGCTGGAACCGGAAACATTGGATAACTGAAAAACTTTAGATGATGATGAACTTTCGAAGGTTTTTTTGCTCTCTTTGAGGACAATAGGATACAAACTAGTTTCGTTTGTAGGAATGACATCTGGTAACGGCAAGCTCCATATTAGCTGTACCAAAGAGCTGCCTAAAGCACTGGTGTACATATCTAAAGCCCCTGCCTTGAATACACAAGAAAGTCATAAAAACATTGAGCTCCAGTAGTTGCAAATACAAGACAAATTCCCAGACTCCACCAGTAGAAAGTAAACAAAATGCAAAACAGATAATTGTAAAACAAAGAACCCATCAGATGCAGGTACAGTTTGACGTCATTCACAAAATCGAACGGTCGTCAATCCAGGGTCAATCCAGAAAGCGGGATCCAAGAGCCAGATAAAAAGACTTCTCAAGATTGCACCCAAGCTCCTGCGCCACGGCTCAGCGGGAAATACATGTCATCGCAATAGCGGTCATTCAGGAAATCCATGAACCCAAGCTTTTTGTATTCCAGATACTCTTCGAGAGTCATCTCAAGCTCTGGTTCAGAATCGACCGGGGCTGGGAAGGAACGAGTCGGGGGTCCCTCGTGGGATGCCAGTTCAATCGGGACACTAGGATATTCAGGGAACGGTGGGATGTCTTCTTGGTAAGCTCTCTTTTTTCTGGCTCGCGGGGCCGGGTTGAAAGCGCTAGGATGTTGGAATTAGCCTCGCACAGAAGCGGAGACTACGACACTTACTCGTCAGCAGCCAGGGCCATCTTTCTTTTGCGGTCGCTGCCAGGGGTGTGATGCTGGGGCACAAGTACCATGGAGGATCCGCCGTCGGACTGGTCTACCGCACGCAACTTGGCCTTGGGAGGGGTCTCATACAAGATCTTGAGGTCTCGTCGATGATGCAGTGCCCGGATATAGCCGTTCATGGGAGTCCGGCGGCCCTGAATGTCTGTCGCGTCGTCACGATATTTGAGAGAAGGCATATACTGACCTGGGTACTGGGGCATCACGGCTGCGTTCGGCTGCATAAGGGATTCTGGAGGGCCAGGTATAGGGTTCATTGCCACGGGGTCAGGAATATTGCGAATGTGAATAGGGGGAGGTGGTGGAGGCAAGGGGATGCGGCCACTAGCTTCGCCTTCAGCTGGCACGATCAGACCAGGAGTCAAGCCTCTGGTGGAGTTCATCTTGGGGTCACGTCCGATGCCCATCACCATACGACCAACTTCATTCATAGACTTCTGGTTTCCCCAGAGAGCAATGTGGAAGGTCTCGCGGAACAGGCGGCGCCGGTATTCGACATCGTCCTCAGTCATGTTGACGCGACAGAGAGGGTTGACGCGGTCCATGATATCTGCCGGAGTCACCCGACGGTCCAGACGCATCCAGGCTTCCAGACGCCAGCCTTCAGCTTGAGAGGAGATACGGGTTGGGAGGATGGGGAGGTTACGAAGCATCTTGCCGAAGATGGGGCCGATGTTGTTGTGGACGCGACGTCTGCTTTTGAGATTTTCGGTTCCTGGACGCAAGACATACAGAATGTCGGGCAGGTTGGTTATGCTCCAGTTCTCTTGCTCGGGATGGGGGGCAGTTGTGTCGTCGGTATCAAGCCGGTTGACCATGATGGAGCCTGACTGATCGATTTCAGCAGCCTCAGAGGAAACAGGGTGTCCAGATAACATAGGGGGCTTGGGTAGGATGTACCTGAGGGGCTACAAATTGGCAGGGTAAGCACTGTGCACAGAAACGCAGTTAGGTTTGCTGGCTGACGACTCACATATTTCAGAAATCGGGGCCTTCCTGGGGTATGCTTCTGTGGCCTAGGCCTAACTCTGGCTCTGGTCTTTGCCCTGGAAGATTCCTGGCTCTGCCTTTGCGTATTAAATGTATCGGTATTGGCTGGTGCGGATCTGAGGAGAGGGATGGCATCGCCAACTTTCAGCTCAGAGGCCATAATTTAGGGATCCAGACTCAGATCCGCGCAGTGATGACATAAATGCCAATTTAGACAGTCAAACTGCTTGCATACCGGCACTTTCACAACAAACGAACTTCACCCAGAATTATCAAAGCCCTAGGTGTGCTCAGGTATTAGGCGTTTTCAATGATAGGAGCAATCTGGTGGAACCATAAAGAACAAAGGATACAGTGGTTTGCCGGTCAATGGCTGCAAGGTACAAACTGAGGGGTGTTTACTGGACAAAAAGTGTTGGGGGGCGAGAAAGAGCAAAGTACTGGTGCTTGCTTTGCCTTGTTGATGTTTTCTTGCACTTGCAAGTGAAAACCTGGCTGGTTGCTACGAAGACAACAACACATCAATGCCCCAGTCCCCCTCTTCTTCTCTGAACAAATCTTCCTCTCCGGCTCACTCTCTTGAATTTACTATTACTTTCATATCTACCTCCAGCATAGCAGAAATCCCTTAACTAGGCATATCTTATTCCCTATCTATACCAAAGGCCTGGCACGGGCAATTGTACAGTAGTTTGTGTAAATTCAATACATTTAACGCCTTCTAGTCAACCTAATGCAAGCCCATGCTACAGATACATAGTCACTAACTCTGTGCCTTCCGCTACTAACAGAGAGCACCTATACGGGAGTCTGTTTATCTTCTCGGCATCCCGAAGATATATAGTTCGATCTCGGGAGCCAAGACTTCGGTCCGGGGCTGACAGCTGCCAATTGACACTTCCACCGACCTCGCCATCCTGTACTGTATATCATCCTATGCATCATTAGTGCTTATCACACTAATAACTATATCGCTCGATCGCGAGTCAAGAACTCAATTCTACAAGCCACAATCATCATGTCCGGACCTTCGTTGCCCTTCCTGCGCCTCGTCCAAAATGTCACCACCAAATCTCGCAACAGCAGTCAACGTATTCCGGTTAGATACACCCTGCATATCTCCTGTCATGTCAAGCCAAATACATCCGGCAATCGAGAGGGCATTACTGCAATAGGAGCAGAACGGGTCGGTGTCTGCGTGGCTGCGGTGCCGAGGAATGGCGAGGCAAACACGGCCGTTTCGCGCGTTTTGGCACAAGTATGTTCCTTAGTCCAAATAAATTTGATGAATACAAATGGAAGGGAGATTTAAATTCAAATGCATCATCGTTTCGACTACTAATAAACATGGAAACAGGTCTTCCAAGTCCCCAAGTCCAGCGTGGAAGTCATCCGCGGGTTGAAATCGCGTGACAAAACAGTCAGCATTTCAGATCTGGATATTGAGAGCGAAGGCGAAGACGGATTTTTGCAAAAAGCACGAAGAAAGCTCGAGGAATCTATTTTACAGAAATAACACCCGGAAATCCACATTTGGGGTTTGTCCAAGAACCGCACCTGGGCCTCATCCACACCCGTACGGTAATCGCAAAACACGCCGTGACATCACGGGAATTCCTCCGACATTTTTTTTTCCGGCGCAAACCATCCATCTCTACCGATTCATCTACGCCCACCTTTCCATTCTCTCATTGCGATCACATCCATCGAATTACCACAGAATGTCTCCAAGCATAAAATCAGAACCGACATCCGTCAAACGAAAAGCCCCCGATGCCGATGCCTCCTCAACAACCAAACCATCCTCATCATCATCACCCGTCACCAGCTTCACATCGCGAAATCCTCCATGGACATATTTCAAACTCCAACTGTACATACTCCTTCCTACCCTCTCTCCCTACCAATCCTAAATGAGCCCTCACTAACTGACCCCCCAAAAATTCAGAGTCCACCAACCCGGCACCTCCCCCTCCGTCCAATCCGCACTCCTCGACCCCCTCACAGCACGCACCTATCTCAACTCCGCTCTGACCCAATTCCTCGGCCTAACCGGCTCCACGATATCCATCGACATCCTCAAAACCACGCCCTCAAGCGCGCCTGAGATGCCCCAAACACAATCACCTCCCTCCACCAACACCCCCGCTACCATCCCCAAAATAGCCTGGATCCGCGTCCCCAGCGCTGACGCCCCCGCCGTGACAGCGGCGCTGAGCTCCTGGATCGGAGGAAATACCGGCGGAGGGGTTGTCGGCAGCGTGGCGTGGAGGGTATGCGCGAAGGGGAATTATCTAGGCGCGTTGGTGAATGGGAATGGTGGGGATTTGTTTGTTCCTGAGTAGATTGTGATCTTTCGTTAAGGGGCTCTCCTCCCTTCGTTCTCTTTCTCTCCGGTGGATGGGATTTCGCTTGGGAGAAAGAGAAATGAGACTTTGTGATTATATGATGGGGTCATAGGGATGGGATGGTCGGGATGGTCATCCGGGATTACAGATACTGCTGCCATTAGAGATGGGAGTTGGATCATCAAGTGGCCCCTGGTCCTGATGCGCGTGTGGGCGCGCATAATCCATGCCCTGACCATGCATGGACCTGTCGCTTCAGAGGCATGGAGTCAGAAGCAATGTTGCTGGGATCGCCAAGACCGATATCTTTGTACGATGTGGGACACATGTCTTGCACAGGATCCTACCATGAAGCTCCAATGCGTTGGGTGGGAGCATCACTTTCAGGTTTACAGCTACCGCTATTCACTCCACATCCCACGAGGAAAACCTACCCCCAAGAAGCATATATATGATATCATATCATACGAAACCAAGACTGAAAAAACGAACCACAGATATATTCAGCTGTCATCTTCGATATGGACATTCTAGACAACGGAAAAAGATCGTGCATATCCAGCATCTTCAAGACAAGTTAAACGTTCACAATAAACGCAGTGCTGCAACTGTAACGACCGACAAGACTCCCTTTTTCTTCGAGAAAAATACATCGTAACACCGAAACCCAAGTTGATCTAAGACGCCCAATTCGCATGCTCCAGGAGATTTGGTTGGCTTTAAATGATAAAATATAAAAAGGGGGGGATATTTGAACGAGGGAAAGAAGAGAAAGAACAAGGGACTCGCGCTGATTGACAATTCATGCTGTCATTTTTGTTGAAACTTAAGTCGTATATTCGGAAATATCTTCTAGACGGATTGTTTGCTTTTGGTGCTGCCAACACTGGGCACGACGGTGGACGCATCGGAATACGCCGTCTCAGGGGTGTTGGCGACTACCTTGGCTTTCAACGCAGCACGAATGTCGTCAACGCTGCGGTTCTTCCAGTCGGGGTATCCGGAGGCGCTGAGAGGGAAGAGCACAAGGTTTTCGTCACGAGCGCCGAACTCGTCCATCTTGGGCGCCGGCATAGCGGTAATAATATCCAGTTCCAGGGCGATCTGTCGGCAATACGTGTCCAAAGGCAAGTCGTTGACATCGTGGCCGAAGGGGTTCTCGATTTCACTGCCAATAGTGGCAAGACCGAGGATGATATACGCGGCAACTGTGATAATGTTAGTACGCCCCGGTAGGAAAGGAGGAGTCAGGGTGGACTTACTGATAGATCCAGGAATGGTGACCCATTGTAGCGAGTCGTACAGCTGGAAGGGCAGAGCCAAAACATAGAGCCAGGAGATCTGGGAGATGGCAATGCCATACGCGACGGGCAGAGGGGTATCCAAAACGCGCTCGGTGCCGGTGACGACTTCATTCAGAGTAGACAGCGCAGCGACTTGAGGATGTCAGCACAAAAAGCCCGCGACTAGCTAATGTCCATTACAGGTGGGTTGGGGATTTAAACTCACTGGCTTGACCTTGATGAAGGCTGACAGACATGGTCTCGTTCGCAATACATCTGTCGACGTATGCGGACAGATGATTCAGGATTTCCAAAGGCAAATGCCCCAAAGGCTTCTTGGACCGCTTGATCAATTTCCTGGGGTTAGATTCGGCGAATGAGACGCCCAAGTATTCACCGGCCGATTTCCACAGAGTCTTCTTGGGAGGCTTCAAGTTCTCGCGATCATGAGCTTCTTTGGCAAAGGTGTCGAGGTAGGCTACGAGACCCGCCAGATCTTCATAAGCCACGTCGGGCTCGAATCGGAGCTTATGCTTAAGGGAGATCGCAAAGGCCAGAATGAGGTTCATGCCCGTGCTAGACAATGTCAGTGCGCTTCTTGAGCATCCTTTTGAGCAGACGCCAAGCATACAGTTTTGCTAGCAAATCCTCCTTTCCAAGCTCCCCCTCTCGCTCTGCGGTGTTGATCCAGATCGTACGGGCAAGATTGCGGGAGGTCTGGATGAGAAGTGACCAATACTTTCGGCCGTCGGCCCATCTGCGACAGTTAGATAGGGACATCCTGAGCCCGGTCGACAAGTCACTGGCGCTCAGCTTACCTCTCGTACGCAGTTGAACTTCTGAAAGACAGAGCCAGACCGACCACGAAACCAGTGACCGTGAGCAGAATGTTGTCGATACCAACTAGGACGCGGTTAGATTGGAATTGGCCTTCTGGATATCGGTAGACGACTTACTATCATGGACAAACTTGGAGATACAGGTGATCACAGTCGACCAGGCGGCGACAAACGTCAGGGGAAGAATCAACTTCGGCAAGACGCTGCCGTGCATTCGAAGAAAGACGGGCCATTTTGAGTGTTTGTCGAGATCGCGAGGACCGTGCTATAGAATCGAGGACAAGTCAGCACGCGCCAGGCCCCTCAGACAGAGTCGGCAAGCGGCAAGGGAGAAGGCCTACAAAATAACGGTCGATCTCGCTGGAATTCCGTCGATCCAGCATGAACTGGGAATCACGAGAGTTGGCTAGGTTCTCCATGAAGGTTGGACGAGGAGTGATGTGCACACGACGAGTGGAGGAGGAGGCCGATTTATTGTCCGGGGTGGTGGTGCCCTGATCGTGATGGACAGCGTGAGAGTGAACGTTAGACTGGACGGGAGGCGCGGCGTCTCCAGTTGGACCTGCGACATCTGCAGGGGGAGCCGAGCTGCCTTCCATGGCGTAAGAGTGAGAAGGGCCGGTGAGATTGAAGAGGAGGGAGTAAGCAAATGAAACAATCGAAAAGCAAAAGTTTGTTCTCCCGCGGAAAAGGACAGGAGATGGACGAGTGATATTATCAGAAGAGGTCGCTAACCCAGTAGCGTGAACGAGAGAAACTAATAATATAAAGTCACAGTAGTAGGCACGTAGGTAGGGGAAATTAAAGAGCGATCATACCCAAGCGATGGAAGAAAATGAGAAGGGAAGGGAAGGGAAGGGAAGGGAAGGGGAACAAAGTGGACTGAGCCGTGAGACTCCAGCGTGCAAGTAGTAATAATGATCGGCTACAGGAATCTGACTCTACGGAGTAAAAAAGAAAAAAGAGGCGCCGCCTCCCGGGGCTTCGTAAATTAAAACTCCTCCTCTGGATCGAGTAAGCCTTGTACAGGGTATTCGTGTACGGTACGGAGGATTCCTCTGGGGACATACTACAGTACATAGAGTGTATACTGTGCCTACAGTGTAGGTACACTGTTGTAACTACCTAGGTACCTAGGTACCCAAGGTACATGCACTGAGTACACAGTACAGTATTCCGTCCCCTCTGGGAAGGTGCGAGTGTCTCGGGTCAGGGAAGGATGAATCCCGCAAGCCAAAAAGAGCAATGGTTGCCTCTTTCCGCCAGCAGATGGATCGGTCTGGGCCCCCTGTTTCACCGCTGCACAACGGCGTTTGACTGCGCCACGCGGGCTAAAATGTCATACGGGACGTTCCGCTCCATCTCTCCTGAAAGTGAAACAACGCCAGCGCATTCGTCGCTGGTGGCTTTTTTTTTTCCCTTTCCCTTTTCTTTGTTCACTCTAGTGTCAACTCTAGGTAGTGTCTCGTCTTTCCATGGATCCCTTCGTGTCAAAACTGTCTTCTCTTGCAGACCATGGTTCCATGGTGATTCCCCATGGGAAAACATCTGCTAAGTCGACTAAGCATCCCCATGCACTACTAGTCTACTATGTCCGTGTGTCTGGTCTTCATCTTGGACTTCCTGTGCGCTGAGCATCTGCGCCATTTCCCCCCCTGCGCATGGATGACACGCAATAGAGTTCGTCCCTAATTCTGATTTGCAGCTTTTAAAGTTGGCCCGGCGCAGGAGAATGTCTTGGAGCGAGTCGCCGACGACTCGCAAGAAAGACAGAGTAACGCAGCACTCAGGTCGTGTTCAAGGTCTACGCCTTTCGATCAAATTATCTGACAGGCCCCAGAAGCACATGAAATAAAGCCCCTGAAAGATGTCAGAATCGACTACCTAGGCTTAGCAACTTAGCTCTTCGGGCGAAAACATCTCATGGTCTTCTCCTGTCGGTACGTCCGCATCAATCCAAACAAAGAGCATACGAGTCTTTGTCTACCCATACTTTGTTCCATACACCGACCTCGTGTACTCTGCACAGCAACTTCAACTCGCCAGGGTATCCAATACATCTTCCGCCGTGGCCAAAACTGAAAACAAATTGTGGGCCAATGGAATCGCCGGTGTGCACAGCCAAAATACTGGGGCGCGCGACACGCCGCGAATGTCTTGATTGGCGACCGCTCCATCTGACAAGTCGAGATCAACATGCATGCACCGTCTCGATTTTCAAGTACTCCGTAGTCAAGTAAGTACAACATTCTCTCTTCCCAGGGAGGCAAACAGGACCAGAATGTAATGGTTTACGGAGTAGGCCGTAGTTCTCGAGATTTTCACTCGCAATGACCATCCGACGATACTATCGCGTTTAATTCTCCGTCATCTCGATCTTTCCCCTCTAACTACTAGTTGAGATTTCGATCTACTATTTATAACCTATTTACGTGTCTGTTCTTACCGGTGGGGTCGATTAATACCACTTAATATCGCACAACGAACGCGCGGTTTTCTGGGGTTTATTAATACATACTCCGTTCGAAGTATTTACTCTCACAATCTCTCAGTTTCCCCTGTGAACGTGATCGGTCGGCCGGATGATCGAAATTTACTGTCACTCTCAGACCTTAAGTTTTCCTTTCTTTGTACCCCGATCTTCTAAACCAAACAATCCCACAGCCCTGCTTGGAGACTGATAAAGGAAAACAATTGACACCGGAACGTATCCCAAGTCAAACACAATGCCTTGTGCATAACGCATATGCTTGCTTTTTCTCTCCGCTGAAATGTGAGGGGTAAATGCCGTCGGATCGAATTCTTCGTCCGGAAGGTAGATTGACACGGCATTTATCCCGATGCTCAAAAACGTCCCGAGCTCAGTAGATTCTAGTTTTCTGTACTCCGTATAGTTGCCCAGCAGACATTATCAAACCAGATATATAGATTTAAGCAATTCTCATACTCGAAAATAGATCAAAATATTCAACAATCAAGGAAAGACATCGCTCTTACACAACCCCAAGCTGAACAGTATCTTGAATCGGCCCATGATGACGCACGGAGGGCAAAGCAAACCGCCACCCAGCTTAAATAAAACCGACATGTTACATTGTTGGGCAGATTTCCGGTCAATGTTGCACGCGTTGAGGCGATATATATAACTCTGACGTAGCCCTCCGAGCTCCGTGCGGCCTTCCAAGAGGAACTATGTGTAACATTTTCTTGTAGGGTTCCCTTCGAGTGGCAATACTTGTGTACTCTTGTAAACGAGCTCGGAGGGATAGTCATTGGTGATAACTAAACATGTAGGCCGGGGGGGGGGGCGGGCTGCCGAGGATGATCAATTGAACGAATCCACCTACTTTTGGAAAGATGAGATGGCCAAGATGGCTGATAATGCAGAAGATGCCCTCCTCTCTACATGTAATGGCAATAGAGGGGTAGGCAAACGGCGAATTTTTGACAAATTACAACCTCGAGTCGAGCATCTAAACCGTTGACAAATTACCCCAATTCAACTAAATGTGATGATCAAGATGGTGGTTGATGATTTAGGAGAGGCCGCCTCAGAGGTTGCATATATAGAGAAGCTCTTGGCAGATTGCAAAATCGGACATCTAAAAATAATGCTTTCGGAGAGGAGTTGAGCGATTGAGTCGAGTGGTACCAATGAACTTGAAGGTTTTTGGTCCTTTAAGATGTAATTTCTTCTTCCTTTTGCATCGCCATGAGGTATATGCGCTGGTGCGCCTGGGATAGAGAACATATAATTTATATTCTCTTCTTCGAGTAAATAGGTAAAATATATTCATGAAGCCTCCTGAAAGAAGAGAAAGCACTTCGTTTAGGAGAGTTTGTAATGACTCAATAGCTACCAAAGCAACTTCATGCCTATGATAACAGTCGGCATAATGAATGTATTGACCGTTCAGTTCGAGAACCACAGTTACCGCCCCTCTTTCTGGCATTCTAGAGAGTTTCCCCCTCTCTTTGCCCTTGTATGTAAAGTGTAAGTCTTCACATATGTAGACTTAAATTTTACTTAGTGAAGATAGGGTCTAGTGATGACTGCATCATCAGCTTCGTCGATTAATCCGATTTCCATGTATTTAATTACATATTATTCTAGCGAGATGGGACTTAACTACCGTACGTTTTAAGCAATGGACCAGTTTGTGGATCTCTTGATACGGAGAGTTATACTTGCGACTATGCGCTAACCTGCATATTATGAAGCTAATCGGCAGTTTTGAGATGTTGAATTCATGTATGAGAAAGGAAACTTCCAAGGGGCTGCATACGTAGATTGAGGGGTAGACAAAGGGTGACAGGCATCAAGTAATAGAAAGTCCAAAATGTCTTTGGAAAATTAGAACATTTGTATGCTCGTTCTACCCATATTTTGTACTCCATTAGCTTCGCTCGGGCTTTCTACAACCGAACCAGAGCATTGCTATTGAAAACTGTTGATCGGACTATAAAAAGTGGCGAAGCTTCTTTCATGCGATTGATGGTTCCAGAACCGTTCAAAGCTGGTCTGAAGCTTGTGCGCATTGATTCTTACAAATAGGTGATTTGGATTCCAAATTCATGTCCGCTGGGACAAGTCACTTCTAGATGATAAATTATGCTCAAGGAAATACCTCAGCTACACACGAAGCATTGCCTCGATCTACCAACTCGGCAGTTGAGAGCATCCGTTCGTTATACTCCTGAATGGGTAGTTAGTCGAATTAACCTTTGTCATAAAATGGTAGGGTATGGCTTTAAACTTCAATCTGACCACATCAAGTACGACGAGGCAATAAAGACAGCTCCACATCGATTGGAGACACTTCCAAGAGCCGAACATTTTTGTTCTATACAACAACGGATATAAAAATTGTAAGCGGCGTATAGTGCCGAATATTCTCGCTCCAATTCAGGGAGTGTGCAAGGTAGTTAGTTGGTTGGTCCCTGCATACCTTGCCGGGGGGTTGCCACTTGGTAACCATGGTTTGGCCATGACATCTTCCGAGACTTTCATCTGAGTGAGTGTGATCCAGACCCTGACCATAGAGAAGGGTAGAATGCAAGGAAAAGGTGTGATCGGAACCGAATCAAGTATTGGTTCTGAATGACCAGGTCCTCCCCGAATCCCAAATACTCAATTAACTTTAGGCCCTGAGAACCTTGAAAACCTTGGACATGCCGATGAGGGGGCCGAGATAGTGTGTCTGGATAGATAATGTAAGGTTTGGTGGTCTTCTAGGCCTTATAGATTGAAGGTCGATCACCCGATATTCTCAGTGTGTATGACGCTGGGTCCATCCGTCAGATGGAGACCCATGGATGGCATTGATGGTGGGGACTGCGGCAGAGCGTGTATGTGCGTGCACATTAGTTGGGGGTAGGTTTGCCATCGAAAATCAACGGATGTCAGGGACTTGATCTAGGTGCAGAGAGTAAAGCATACTTTCCCTTGATCCGTTGCCCCTGAGATGTCTGCGACCTGCGATGAGTTAGAGTGCACTCCGGTCAGATGGAATTCTTCAATGTATCCAAAGAAGATGCCTGTCTATTGAGTGTCTATTGAAGCCTGAGTGTGAATAGATGTGTGAATAGAGTTGCTTCGCGAGGTCAACAGGTGAACTGGATTTTGGGGGCGACTCTTTGACGATCCTCAAGCCAAATACCCAACTATGTGCTGCTATATTTGATTTGGCATTGATTGACGCGATAGTTTTTAAACCATTTGAAATACGTGCACTGTACAGCAAGAGAATGGTCTGTACTCTGTCGTCAGTTGCAAAGAAAGCTCACTTTTACTTTGATCCTCCAGGATGTCACCAGGAAGATCAGTGATCAGACCCGTTCCCTGGTAAGTGGGTTGATGATTTTCATCAACTATTGAGCTTGTCGGATCCACATGCTCTGATCGCTTACTATTTGAGAATCATTTTGGCCAATCCAAGCTTTATCTGGAACTAGCTTTGACCTGGGATTTGGCAGATTTTCGCCTGATTAATAGCAACTTACCAAGTCACCAGTCTGGTCGGGAAAACCTCTTCACCGAGTCATTGTTATCGCGTTAGGTAATTCTGCGCATCAGTGCGTGGTCTCAAAATAGAGAAAGACATTTTGGGAGATGGCCAACTCTACTACTCAGGGTAGATCATCACACCTTCAGGATGCCAGAACAATCTCCGTGATATTAGCATCTACCGCCGTGAAGTCGACTCGGCTGAAGGGAAATTCAAAGCATAACCCTAACGGATGGAAAGTCTGTCCAGCATCAGACCCGAGAAGTTGGAACTTGACTGAATATCCACATGTCAACGTGCAAATCTAATATTGCCCCCTCGGTGCAAAATGGGTACCCTTGGTTTATAGTATCAACGTTGGAAAACTCAAAGCCAGACCAAGACGACGGCGGTTGACGATCCACCCTCGCAAGGCGACTGGGGGAAAACCGCCGCACCTGCCAGTTACTCCGGTCGGATTTACTGCAAACCAGCACATGTCAACAGTCCCATGTTTCCCCTCGACTTGGTTCCGGCTTCCCATCGGAAATAGAACGGGCGGGCATCACTGGTGGGAGTTGGAGGTGCAACGATGTCGAAGGATCCGACTAGAGAACCTTAAGCAACGTAACCTCGGGACTGGGAACGTGCAGATGGAAATTGGGCAGACTGCCTGGTACCTACTGGCGCAGTCATGACAAAAACATTGAGGCCACAAGAGTCAAGGGGAGTCTACTCAGTAGTCAGTACACATTACAGAGCACTCATCACTGCAATGGTGGATGGTGGAAACTACTGTCAATAAGTCCTGGACCGGCGGATCGTAGAGCGCAATAGCCCGAGTTTTATTTTATTAATTTTGTCGCCCCTCTTTCCCCAGGAAGGTAGAACAATTGCATGATCCCGAAACTATGAGATATTCGATATTGCTTCATGAATTACCTAAGGGGCGGGCTTGCGGGGAAGATGGAATTTTGACTGTTGAGTTCACACGTTGTCCACGACTCAATTCCCGGCATTTTGCCTCGGAGATTGGCATTGCCGGCATATGACATGTTAATCTGGATTATAACAAAAAACGATAGGGAGGAGGACGAACCAAAGTCACCGATGTCGATCCTCCCAGTCGGCGAGGGGAAGAGGCAAAAAAAAGAGGCAAAGACGGAGGAATTCTCAAGGGGTCACGGACCGGCTCCTTCTTCCTCCCACAATTTCCTCGCTTTTGGTCCTCCACCAAATTGCTCCTACCACCGTACCACCATTGTCTCTGTTTTGGTTCACATCCCTACTAGTCCTTCATAGTCTCCATTTGATTTGGACTAGCACCAGAGTTCCCCGTATTGAGTACTTTCTCATCGAGATGCCAGGCAGCCGTCCTCTCGGTCTCTCTCGTTGATGTCCACCCATGGCTCGTTGATACGACCCTTTTCAGGGATCGCCTGCAAATCTCAGTGAGGACCGTAACCAATGCCTCGAGGCTCTCAAACGCCGAGTCTCATTAGCTTTGACCTGCCCTGGGCTGAACCAGGGTTCTAAACATCGCTTCGGCAAGTCTTATGGGAAATCATCCAGTGACACCCGCCGAGGGCCTTGGGGACCTCAGATCGTCTGGCCGTGCCGGTGGAGTAAAACGTGAACGCTGGGTCGCTGGATCTGCCTATTGCCGTGCGTGAAACCCCGGTAGTTTTCGGGTCCGCTGCTGCTTTCGCAATCGCACAGGTTGTCCCATCCCTGGGTGGAGGTGGCGAACGACCATCATTGGAGGGTTTGCTCTTCCGTCTGGCTGCCCTTGGTCTCGAGTGGGTTCCTGGATCTGAAAATGTGCGCCCATGAGGGGTCTTTCACGAAAGTCAAATTGATCACAAATAATGGCACCGTGTCCCTGGTTCCAAAAAGCCCACACTGCTGGTGTTTCTCTACTGACTCGGGCCTTAAGGGAGTGGGCACGGCCGACAATGGTATATCTTCTCGCCAGATGCCCCTCGTCTAGACTCATTATCTTGTCTACGAAATTAAGCCGGCGATCTGGTGGCCTAAATTGCCCCTGCTACTTGACATTTCTTACAGCAGATCGTTAAGACGGAGAATGGCCATGCGAACTGACCACTTGACTGGGGTTGTCGGTTTCACTTGAATCATTTCGCAGTTTTGTTGACACCAGCGCTCCTTCTTATACCCCCCCCTGCGGAATCTCCAATCGACATTTTTAGACAGCTTTCGAAAACATAATCTATCACCATGCGGCTTCCACCCCCCGAGGTTTTGATGTCATGGCCGACACCCAACTATACCGATCCTCCGACTCGCGGCAACTCTGCGTTCATAGTCAACGTTGTCGGTACCTCTTTGGCATTCGTCGTAACCTGCCTTCGCCTCTATACTCGTCTACGAATCACATGCAGCCCTGGATTTGATGATATCTTGATCGTGATTGCTCTGGTATGTTGGGAGGAATCACCGTGCGGCCTGGCATTTGCTGACCCGGTGACTAGATCTTTGCAATTGGCATGTGCGCAGTCATATCGATGGCAACCGAGCAGTGGGGATGGGATAGACACATGTGGGATGTTCCGTTGGAATGGATTCCCACGAATTCCAAACTCAACCTTTCCTTCCAACTTCTCTTTTCCTTGGCTTCGTCAATCACCAAGCTCTCCGTTCTATGGTTTTGCAAACGCCTTCTTGGACGTGGTAGCAAGGGCTCGTACCGGTGGTACAACATTGTCTTGATCTTCGCCATGGTTTTTGTTACAATCTGTTGCACTCTCTTCACTGTGCTATCCATTTTCCAATGCAAGTAAGTATTTTCCCGATATATGGTCTTGCAATTTATACAGCTTGCTAACGAATTCACTGAATCAGGCCTATACATGCGTACTGGGACTTCATGCCGAAATATCCACACCACTGTATGAACGACGGTTATATGGTGTTTTCCGCCAGCGTCGTCAACATCTTTACCGATTTCCTTGCCACGGTTCTTCCTATGCCATTGATCTGGAACCTGAAGCTTCCTGCCCGGCAACGCATTGCAGTTATCTCGATTTTTGGACTGGGTATCGTGGTCAACGTCGCAGGTTCGATTCGGACGGTATATGTGTGGAAGAGTATGGTTGCCTCTTACGACACAACTTGGTTGGGATGGCCGGTCTTGCTGGCCGCGACCATAGAGATAAGCATTAGCTTAGTATGCTCTGTCTTTCATTCCAGCCTCTTTCGCTCTCGGTACTAACTATCTTTAAGATCTGTGCGTCGGCACCTGCGTTGAGGCCACTCATTGCATTCTTCCTGCCTCGCTTGCTTCAATCCAGCCGCAACTACGCATCGTACGATCAACAGAACCCTTCTCAAAAGCTGTGGGGGTCGACCGGTCCATCCAAGAATTCCAAGCATGAGTCGCGCCATTACGGCAATGCGCTAGATCGTATGGAGGTTGTGCGGACGGTCGAAATGGAGACGTGGACGGAGTCGAGGGATCCAAGCGATGCCGCGGAAAACAACGCTGGGGTCAACTCGAACCATACTCGGGTTGCAACTCCGACTCACAAGTTCGAATTGAAGGACAGCGGCACCGTGATTACTTCGCCAGGTAGCGATGGATCTACGATCTCTCTCACGCGGGAATCACTCCCCGAGTCACCATTTGGCGACAAGAGTTATATTTGAATACTGTATTCTCTAACATGTTATTTCTTTACCTATTGTACATTTATGACGGTTTGGTATCTTCACGAATTTCTGGCGCTACGACGAGCATACTACCTACATTTTCCCATTGCATTCCTGTATATAATTGATACACTGATCACTATACTTATCATATCATCATATCATCGTCCCCTAGCATCTCATATTGACTGATGGAGAACGGGGAGTGTCCGGCCCAAAGGAACGAAACATTGCCGATCTTCAGTCGACTCCACCCAGTCTCCACCGCAGAAACCAAATTCCACCGATCGGCGTCAAATCCTGCGAATATGGCATGATGCGCGCCTAGGAGCGTGAATTGCCAAAGTCCAGCCATCGAGCGGTATCGTTCAAGGAGGGTCAAGCTTAGTTCGCGTCTACGGTGTATATCGGCGGACTCGGTTTGAGTTCGAACTCGAAGTTGACACACGTTGAGGGTACCGGTGTTAGAGCCTGGGCTGCAAAGTTTGCGCTAGACACCCATCTTTCCCACTGATGCTGCAGAATCATGCCTCCGACTGACTCGTGCTTCTTATAAAAGAACCAAGTGCCCCGTATCAGTGCAGCGGTGGGTACATGAAGCTGCACCATCAGCTGCAACAGATCAGCTGGGCTTTGTTTCAGCTTGCCAGCTTCATGGACATGAGGATCATCGATATAACCTGAAGCTCTAGTTTCAGCGTGGTTTCAATCTTGGATGGTTTCTCGCTATCTTACCATCTCCCAGGGGGGTTCGAGGTCTCAATTAGAAGGTCTAGAATCATTTCTAGCCTCAATTCGGTGAATTGGAGGACTGCGGAATCTCTCCGCATAGTACGTACATACTCCAGCAAGTTATCTGCGACCAGATAGAGTTCGAATGATCGCCCAAATGCCCAGCACCAGAAACGAGCCGAGAATCATGTACGTCCACTGCAGGACAAGGATCTTTTGCTCTCGATTTTTACGGGCAATGGCGTTGGGGTCAATGGAGACTTCATCCTCGTCCTCGTCCTCGTCCTCGTCCTCGCTCTCGTTCTCGTTCTCGTAAAAGAGTGACCGCGCTTTAGACTCTTTAGACCCGGTCAAGGGATATGGCGATCGTTGATATATTCCGGATGCCATGATACTTTTGGGTTCTCAGTCGTGAAGACGTAAGTTGGATTCTGAAGTTGGCTGCTTGATAGTAAGCCTGAACAGGACGGAGTTTACATTCAAGCAGGTCTTTATACGAGGGCTGGAATGGCAAGACGGCGATGGCTAGACATGCAAGGTGGTACAGACACCCTGCACAGGTGGTTGCGTTCCTTGATTGGGGAAATCATCCGATCTACTGTGCTAAATAATTTGAAATGACGCGGCGGCTTATCGAATAGTTGCTTGTTACTAAGTCTCTACCTGAAGTATCTTGGCTTGTTTTTGAACTATAATATAGGATTATACTGACTCGATAGCTAAGCTGGTATCCTCCTAAAAAGTATCGAGAAAGTATTGAGTAGCTAATTAACTACATATACTTGACATAATCCTAGTCTACTCCCTTTATCCGTGTGCATATTAGTAAAGTCGGTGAACTTTCTATTTCAGTCAAATCAGGTTAATCTGCATATCTAGGCCGTCATTCTTTATTTATACAAGGTAGATTATGATTTTATAATGCCTGAGAACGACAATACGATGCCGTTTCAGGCAACATTGATTGATCTATCGGGTATCGAATAGTTCATTTGTCAAGTTTTTTTGGGTTTGAAAGTTGAAATAGACAGGTAGGTAAGTAGTCAAATGACCCGGAGAACAGGTAGCAAAAACTCCACATAAATACCCCCAAAAATTGAATGCTCCCGTAGCGTAGCGCAAAATATGAACGAGAAGAAAAAAAAAAAAAAAAACCAACCTCATAACTCCTATTTTATGTATTCTGCTAAACCTGAACCGGCCTGTCTGGTCTCCGATTTGCCAAGTAGGTGCGAGCTCGATGCGCAAGCGGGTTTCTGACGTAGGTGAGTGGTATGGCATGTATGTAGTATCATGGAATAGTCGAAGGGAAGAAAAGTTGAAAAATCGACTTCGGCTCGCCGTATCGAAATAAATCAAGTTCGTATCGAATCGAATTGACTCAAGTCTCCTCCTCGCCTGTGCTTCCGTCCCGACTGCGCAGTAGTTAGTAAGGCGACTCAGACAGAGCTGGTAGTGGAAAGGCAAAGGCACGTACGGGATGTATTTGACACCGGAGTCTTCGAGACTGGCGATGATTTCGTCCGGGAGCTGCGCAGGGAATTGACACACGTTAGCTTCATCTTCCTTCCACGTGAAGACCACAGGGCATAGGAGCCGTCAAACTCACCGAACCCGTCACCTTGACCGCATACGTTCCCGGCACGTAAGCGTCCAGTCGCTGCCACCTGGCGACCCAGCTCGTGGTCGGATCACGCAGGGTGACTAGACCCTCGAAGACCTGGGAGGTGCATTCTTGGATGGCGTCGTTGTTGCCGCGCAGGCCGAGCACGTTGTCGCAGTTAGGACATCCTTCACGCATGAATTTCTGCAAATAACAAGCCAGGGGACAGATGTTAGCGTTGATGCAGTGGGAGAAGCTTCTGTCTTTTATGCTTGGCTAGCGGAGGGGGAGAGAAAGGGAGCGGACGTACGTTGTGAAGCTGAACGAGGGAACAAACCATGCAAGCGCGAAGAGTGCGCTGCTGGCTTGGGGCGACGTAGTAGGACATGTACGGGTGTATTTGCCAGACAAATGGCAGCGAAGATGATAGATGATCAGAATCAGAGACAAAAGGCGAGAAAGAGAGAGAGGAAGAGCTTCTGTATAGCTGGAAGGAAGCGACGCTGAAAGAAAGACGCTTCTCGAACCCTTTGCGGCAACGCCAAGACCGGAGAAAAAGGGCGCTCGGGGAACAATCAATTCCTCGTTCCAAAAACGCGATAAGCCTCGCCTTTGCCCGCTCTCGCTCTCACTTCCCTCTCGTCTTCCGGATTGGACCTGCGCACATTTCCTGGCTCATTCTTGTGGTGCGCCTTGTGCCCTTGTGCCCTTGAATTCTTGTGCTCTCGTGCCGACTTTCCTTAAATTCCTTCTCTCCCCCCTCTTCCCTTCCCTTCTTCCCCTCATTTATCGCTCGCCTCTTTTTCTACCGCCGATGGCTTCCTCCGAACTCGAAGCTGCCACCGCGCTGAAGGTGCAGGGAAACAAGGCTTTCGCCCAGCACGAATGGCCCACGGCGGTTGATTTCTACACTCAGGCGATCGAGAAATATGATCGCGAACCATCCTTCTTCAGTAACCGGGCCCAGGTACGTTAGGATGCCTTGGTGACACCCTCGGCAAATACAGATTGGCTTGGGAAGACTGATGTGCTGACGGCTTGGTTTCTCTAGTGCCATATCAAACTCGAGGCCTATGGCTTTGCGGTGGCGGATGCTACCAAGGCCATAGAATTGGACCCCTCCTACACCAAGGTTAGTCGACTACCGTTCGTCTGGCTGCATTTCGGTCTGCGCAATATGACAGCATGCTACGAAAAACCAAAAATAACAATGACGAACAAATATATGGGTTAGTCGACCCCGGCTAACGGTCATTAGGCCTACTGGAGACGAGCCCTTGCGAACACCGCCATCCTAAACTACCGCGATGCTCTAAGAGACTTCAAAGCCGTTGTGAAGAGGGAGCCGAACAATCGCGATGCGAAGATTAAGTTGACGGATTGCGAGAAACTCGTGCGTCGGGTGCAGTTCGAGAAGGCCATTGAGGTCGGAGACCCGCCGTCGGCCTTTGAGAACCTGGATATCGATTCGATGGCAGTGGACGCCAGCTACGACGGCGTGCGATTGGAAAACGAGATGACGCAGGAATTCATCGACGACATGATTGAACGGTTCAAGAACGGCAAGAAGATTAACCGCAAGTACGCTTTCCAGATCATCAAGGCCGTCAAGGATATCGTGTACGCCGAGCCCACGATGGTCGAAGTTGGTGTGGACCAGGGTAAGCGGTTGACGGTTTGCGGTGATACGCACGGTCAGTTCTTTGACCTGCTGGAGATCTTCCGGTTGAACGGCTACCCAACCGATACCCACGCCTATCTCTTCAACGGCGACTTCGTGGATCGTGGGTCGTGGTCCACGGAGATTGCCTTGCTCCTGTACGCCTACAAGTGGCTGCGGCCCAACGGCATCTTCTTGAACCGCGGAAACCACGAGACGGACGACATGAACAAGGTCTACGGCTTCGAGGGCGAGTGCAAGGCCAAGTACAACGAGACAATATTCAAGGTGTTCTCCGAGTCGTTCTCCGCTCTACCACTGGCCACCTTGATCGGCAACAAGTATTTGGTTCTGCATGGCGGTCTCTTCTCCGACGACAAGACCACCCTGGATGACATCCGGAAGTTGAACCGTCATAACCAGCGACAGCCTGGTCAGCAGGGTCTGATGATGGAGATGCTGTGGACCGACCCCCAGACGGAGCCTGGTCGCGGACCCAGCAAGCGTGGTGTCGGTCTTCAGTTCGGACCCGACGTCACGAAGCGATTCTGCGAGAACAACGGGCTGGAAGCTATTATCCGTTCCCACGAGGTCCGTATGGACGGTTACGAGGTCGAGCACGATGGTCGCTGCATTACCGTGTTCTCCGCTCCCAAGTACTGCGACACCACGGAGAACAAGGGTGCCTTTATCAAGATCGGACCGGAGCTCAAGCTGGAATACCAGGTGTTTGAAGCGGTGCCTCATCCGGATATCAAGCCGATGGTAAGATTCTCTCTCTGCCCCTGTCACGTTAATCCTTTCAACACCGACTAATTTACTTTTTTTTTCCCAGGCGTACGTGCAAAACTCGATCATGTCCATGATGTGAGATGAAAACCGGCTGGATTGAAAGGCGTTTTACGGGAAGATTATATAGGTATAAGGACGAATACCTCGATCGGTCATAGAGGTTGAAACGAATCACGGAGACCTGGGTGCCAGTCCCCCCGACACAATTTCTGACATTGAAGGGAAATGCATCAAATGAACTTGGATATCAAAGAAGCTGTACCTTATGGAATGATGATTTGACTCTTGCATAGCGGAGACAATGGATTATTTTCTGGATGATTTTGGCTTCTTTTTTTTTTGCCCTTTGGCCTTCTGATTTTTCAATTTTCTTCTATTTTACCACAAATTTGCACACCGATCTCTTGGCTTAACCAGCAAAATAGACGAATAGAGAATGAATAGAATCTGCTGAGTTTGTTGTCACTTCCGACCGCTTCAACCCCGCGGCGCGCTCTTCCCCGGGGACGGACGTCATTCCCCATTCTCTCCCGGTCTTCCTCCATCGCCTTTCTCTCCTCTCTTCAACCTCTTCTGTCTCTCGATCCATTAGCAGCGGAACAGTGAGAAAACACGTTCCACCTTTTCATAATCCCAAAATGGAGTTCGATCCCAAGACCCGTGAGTTGTCGCCATTCATCCAGTATTGAAAACCCCACCATCGCAGCTCAAACTCACCCCGCCTTTTTTTCCTCCGTCAGCGCAATATCTCACCTCCGACAAGTCGAGTTTCGCCTCGGTTTCGGCCCACGACCGTTGGCCTGTCATTGTGGTAAGTGGCATTCTTTTCAGATGACTCTGTATCTGGGCTGATCGTGGGTCATTGGTGACTGATAGACTGGTGCCATTGATGATCTTCATCGCACCGTTGGTGATGTCACCGACGATGAGAAGCGCAAAGAGGGAAAGGCAATCATTGAGAAGTTGGCCGCCTTGAAATATGAGATTCAGCATAACAGACAGTTGACGTGCGTTGTTCCTCCCCCTCCCCCCGTCTTGTACCTGGTAGGCCTGAGAGAATATGGTTTGACTTATGGTTTGTCCTTATAGCCCTCTGGTCGACGACGGCGAATCCGATATTGCCGACTACAACAAGGAGCTGGAACAGCGTGGGAACCCATCGTGGCATAATGTGCCGTGGCTGTACTCCGAATGCTACCTCTGTGTGTTTCCCTCGAGCCTCCGTCGGCAAGCGTGAATACACCCGGATAGGGCAGTGTACTGATGGGAACGAACAGACCGACGGATCAGCACCTTTTTCGCACTTTCCAAGCACTGGAAGGGTTACGATGTCTTTTCTCGCCAGAAGATGTCGACCTTCAAATCTTCGCGACCGGCGGTTCTAGAACTCGCGGCCCGGTACAAGGAGCTGGCTTTGGAGGCGGAGAAGGGCGAGGGCGTGGATGGCAAGACGCCCGAGCAGATCGAGCAATCGGACCGGGTGCTCTTCTCGGAGATGTGTGAGATCTGCTTGTGGGGAAACGCCACGGATCTGTCGCTGCTGACCTCGCTCACCTACGAGGACATTCAGAAGCTGCAGGGTTCCCAGGCACGGAAAGCGGCCGAGAAGAATATCCTCGTCAACGACCTCAGCAAGGCCTTTGACGTGTTGCACAAGGCGCGCAAGGAGCGCAAGTCGGAGGAGCGTCGCGTCGATATCGTGCTCGACAACTCTGGGTTCGAGCTCTTCGTCGACCTCATTCTGGCCGGATACCTTCTCTCCGCTGGCCTAGCGACGACAGTGGTGCTGCACCCCAAACTGATCCCCTGGTTCGTGTCGGACGTCACGCCGCCCGATTTCATGGATCTCATCAACGCCCTCTCCGACCCGCAAGGGTTCTACACGGCCGCCGACGAGTCCGGTAAAACGTACGAGCCCTTGTCCGAGAAGGAACTGTCCGAGGTGAACTTCCTCTTCGAGCAATGGAGCCAGCTTCACCAGGAGGGCAAGCTGATTATCCGCCCGCACATCTTCTGGACGACGCCAGGCGGCTACTGGCGTCTGCCTCATGTGGCGTCCGACTTGCACGAGGATCTCAAGGAGAGCGAGCTTGTCCTGTTCAAGGGCGACCTCAACTACCGCAAGTTGACCAACGATGTAAGTTCCCCCCACCCCTCCCCCCTTTGTCAATTTCACCTACTCTGCCTCTCCTGGCCCGCTACCCTTTCTTACCCCCCCCATAAAACACTCCACCCAAGTTTCTAGATAAAGCTAACATCGAGGTACAATAAAAAGGCCGCATGGGACCCCACCACCCCCTTCACGACCGCCATCGGCCCTCTAGGCCCCAAGTCCGGCGTCCGCGTCCTCGCCTTCCGTACCTGCAAAGCCGACACCGTGGTTGGTCTACCCGAAGGTGAAGACGAGCGTCTCCGTCAACTCCCTGGCGGCGGCGGCTCCGAGGCTCGGAAGTGGGCTTGGAGTGGCAAGTGGGCCGTGGTGTCGTTCAGCGATGGCAAGGCCTAGAACGTGAGCTAGTATAGACTCTAGATTTTAGACGTGATGTTGATTGATTAGGTTTAGGGAAAGAGCAGACAGAGACTTACACAGAAAGGTAAACATACACTTGAATTGGAAGTTGAGTTGGGATTAATTGAATGTACAGACAGGTATCAAAATAAGTAGACTAGGTAAGGCATGGAGGTCTCGAATAGATAATCCAGTAACACAAATTGAAATTCAGATTGAATCCGTCTAGTACATTGGGAATCAAGTAGATGAAAGAAAGAGAGAAAGGGAAAAAAAGCAAACAGACAAACAAAAGAGAATGTTTGATTGATTCAGGGTATATGATATCCAGACATTAAGACTATGTTTATTGGCAGTAGTCGACAAAAGAAACGTAAAAAAAGGAAGAGGGAAACAAAACAAAAAAAAAAAAAGGTAAGTAAAGGACGTCCGCAAAATGAACCACCTCGGTAGAGACAAGAAACAAGTACTGTATCAGCCAGAAAAAGAAAATGAGCGCCTTTTCGTACTTCCGGTTCCTACGCCGTGCCAAACCCAAATACTAAAGAGAGAAGAAGAACAGGGCCAAAGACAGAAAGCAATGTAAATGAAGATGCATCGCATACCAATAACCCAGCGAATGAACGTATAGTAAAGAGCTATCAGCGACGGAAACGGAACGAAACAAAGTATTCAAGGATTGGTGCTGTAGGCCCGAATGTTCTCTTTGCCGTCGTCTTTGATCTTTCGGTATTCGTCTCGGCGTTTAAGTCGTGCCTGAGCGGCGATCAGGCGGTCTACAGGTAGTGAGCCCCGTTGGAGAGCGCTAAGACTCTGTCGTTTGCGCGTTCGATCGGTGAGGTGATGGGTTTCCGGGAGGCCGGAGAGAGCGTCGAGGCTGTATTTCGTAGGAGAGCGACGGTTGCGCAGGCGCTCGGTGCGGACTTGTTGGCTTTCATCCATGCCGGCGAGATGGTGGGCGAGAGAAGTCATGGTTGAATGGGACGGGAGGTATGAACGGTAACTGTCCGGGTTATATCTCTGTTTTGTTATCCGTGGTCGGGTGGAGGGTTCGAGAGGTTGGGCATCGGGGGGTGAAGATGGCGGAACATGGTCCTCGCCGTGGTGGATTCCGGCCGTCTTGTGAGGCGAATGTCCGATGTTTATTGATTCGTCGTTATGGGTGTCGTCGTCTTCGTGAAGACCCAGAGCTTTGCTGGCCATTTTCACATCCAATTCACCCAGTGCCGTTCGGGGACCAAGGGAGCGTCGGTCCTTGGCTCGAGGGCTGGGGCTTGGTGGGTCGTCAACGTCGGTCGTCTCGTCATTTTGGTGTTGGTCCTTCTGAGGGTTGGTATGCGCAAAATCGTACACCTGGACCCCCGTGTAGCTTTTACGAGGGCTATCTGAAGGTCGGGTCCGTGCCCGGAGTTCAGGAAGTCGTTCAAGAGTGGTGACCTTCAGAGTTAGCAGGTCGATTTGCTCCTGCATTTGACGGCGCTCCTCGTTGAAAGAGGTCTTAAGGTCGTCTTCCAGCTCGCGATGTTGTTGAGAGGCAGTCCGGAATCGCTCCCGATATTCTTGGATTCTGGTCTCCAGCTTAGATTCCCTCTGCTTGAGTTTGGCTTCCTTCTCTTTGCGTCGCCCCTCGTATTTGACCATCTCCTGCTTCACGCGTGCCAGGGTCTGTTTGAGTAAAACATTTTCCTTTTCCAACTCCGACGCCTTCTGCTCGGAGCTTTGAGCGAGATTCTTTAGATTGGTGAATTCGGATTGTTGCTTTTTCATCTCTTCAATTCGCGCATTGGCCTGACCCAGTTCCTGCTGGGTTTTGCGAAGCTCTTGCGATGATTTATCCGCCGGTGCGTCACTGACGTCGGGCGACCCTGGGATATCATCGCCAACCACGCCATGTCGTTCGAGAAGTTTGCGCAATAAGCCGACGCGATGTTTGTATTGTAGCGCTAAGGCCGTCTGCTTGGTGAGCTCCTGCACCAATTTCTCTTTGTCCGCATTGGATTTCTCGGTCACCATGGTAGAGGCAAGCTGGGTTACGTGGCGCTCCATATCCGCAACTTTGACCTCCTCCTCTTTCAGCTTTTCGGCCAGCCGCACGGCCTCCTCGTCCTTCTTTCTCGCGTACGATTTCGCGGCAGAGCGATACTGAATCAACTTCCGGATTTCGCGAGTTGTTTTCGTTCTGTAGCTGTCAAATTCCGCTTTCCAATATTTGCCAGATTGAGAGCGAGGTTCATTCAGGTTGACCGTGTCGTCGTTGCCATCTTCCTCGGATGACGGCACAGCTTTCGATTCCGCAGATGGAAGATCAACCCTTTGGGAGGAATCCATTTCTGAACCGGCAGGGGACTTTTCGCGGGAGTCCATCAAGGCCTGCGTGAGTTTACTCCGCGGTTTAGATTGATCTGACGAGCCGGACCATTGACTGCTGATGTTGCCGGACGAAATTGTTGGGGTTCTAGAAGATCTAGTGGGTGGCTCGTCTCGCTTCCGTTCGTTATCGACAACGCTCTCACCGAACGAGACGGTCTTTCGCCGGTTTGACGCCGTGCCGGGGGTGACAAGGATACTCTTCGTAGGGGAAGCCATGGCGTTCACAGCCGAATCGACATCCATCGTCGTAACCTTGGGAGCATCTCTTGCGCTTCCGGTCGCAAGGGGCTTCCGCAAATCGCCGGCACCCATACGGGGATTGGTCGACAGATTCTTCGGATTCTGTTCCCGCTGGACGTTTTCTTCGTCCTCAGCCCCCGGGGTGCCAAAGAGGGCGCTTTTGAAGGCGCGAATAGCAAAGACGGGCGCAGGAGTCTCCGGTGGTTCCAATACCTTTGAGCCGTCTGTGGAAAACAAACACGGAAAAACAAGTACAAGTCAGCGCGCGACGGGCGAAACCGCGTTGTCTAGGGAGCATCGCACGGCCATTATTGGGCCAGTGAGGGGAGGGAGGGGCGCGGTCAAGACATACCTGCGAACTGCTCGTTCTGCCCCTTGATCCACTCCAGCATCGCGTCTGCAGAATAGGGTGATTCAGATTACCAAACTCGACACAAGATGCATTTCACGGGGCGACCCCATTGGCGAGTGGTAGAGGCAAATGGGAGAGAGAGATGGGGGGGAGGGGGCCAAGGACTGGGAGGAGGATTGACGTGGAACGCTATGCTTTGTTTACGCTTTCTCCAGCGACGGCGCTAAAGCGGGCAAGGCGGTCAGGGTGAGCACGTGATTTGGGCAGTTACCGCTCTTTTCTTTTTCTTTTCTTTTTCTTTTGCCTTTCTGTCGGTCCCCAGAAGTCGCGCTAAATTCCTTAGTGCCATCGTGTTGGCAAGCTTGGCCCCACTCTATACTCAGTCTACTCCGCTGGGATTTTTGCTCCGGCATTTTGAATCCTGAATTGTTTTTCTCAACTCAATATCAGGTGGCAAAAGCGTGCTATACCCAAAATGGCTAGTCACATCTATCTCTGATATAACGCATACTGAGCACTTCTACAATTCTACTTCCTGAAGGCTTGCCATGAGCGCTCAGGAATTCCTCACTGACGTCGAAAACGGCGTGGTGTCTGTCAACAGCCATAATTAATTATTACGGATAGCATGCATCTATATAGATGAGAAGCTGTGGGGTAGTATATTTAATATTATCGAGAAGCTACACACGCATAGATCAGTAAGAACGAGTTAAGATATAATTAGTTAATTAACTAGATATTAATCATATTATCTATTCCTACTTTCAAAACTACTATATTAAGTTTATTAACTATTGGTAGTCTATTACAAATATAGCATCCTAGATCTATTCTATCTAATATAGATCGCAGCAGCTCTCTACCGCGCTATCTACAGCTTCTCTAACTAAATTAATAATATCTTTAACTCCCTTGACAAGTTTGATACTTTCTATACCAAGCATCACACTGTCACACACTACTATCTCCTTCTGCCTAGCGCGCCTATTATTCCGAGCTATCCTTAAAATAAAAGATTACAGCTCACTTCTACCGTCTTTCTAACCTCTAAGATTTACCGGACTTAAACAACCTACTAGAATTACCGACTCGCGAGCGATCCTAGATTGGCGATAATCAGCTTAGTAGTAAGAAGAAGATAGAGATTTAACTACTATTATAGTAGAGGAAATAGCAGGTGTGGAGCTAGATAAGTTAGATCTTAGAGTACGATTATATATATTAGTACTTGGAGTGATGCGGGCTATAGTTAAAACAGAGCTGGAAAGGAAAGATCTTCTTTAGAAGTTAGAGATAGAGTTAGTATAGAGTAATTATATTAGAAAGGAAAGGATAGGATTATAGCTAAAAGAGGTCTTAAGGGTTATAGAATTATATATAAGGATATAGAAGGAGACATGGCCTAATATAGAGAAGAGGGGAAAGATGCTATGGCGGATCTTAATAGAGAATAGGCAGCTTTTTGCAAGATGGAAGGCTTTGCTGTATTTGAAAGAGTTTAGTTTTGTACTGGGTCCGAGGGTGGAGAGGTAGTCCATTCTATCTTGCCTGGTATATCAGGTTTGGTTAGGGCTGCGGGTGAGCGGTTTGAGGTTACTGGGTTCTACTACCCATCTACATTCATGAATAAATAATATGGCTCTTCATAAGAGGTGCTGTAATCATATGTTTAGGCTGAGACCTAATCATTGTGTAATGATCAATGGCCATATAGACTGGTAACTCGTAATCATTAATATTGTTAGATATCGAGTTGTTGGCTTTGGAACTACTCCGTATACTCATACTTATTAGGTGACAGGTAAACATGGATAATGAATTATGCAGCCCACCCTTTCAGTAATTCACGATTACTAATGTGTTGTTATGTACTCCACCGTGCACGCCCTACGTGTAGGCTAATCCTATTCGGGTCAAGTGCCAGTGCCAACTGCACCCCCCCACCGCCTTTCGCTCGGGTTTCTCATCTCCAGACCTTTCTTTTAACTAGTCAAAACTAACTCTCCCTTCCTTGATTTCCCTCTCCCAATCTCGCCCCTCTCGATTGCTACCCGATTACTCTTACGATATGTCCCTTTTGGAAATATAGAGGGCTGCAGCTTCGGCTGTATCTTTGTCACTGCTTTCTCGTGGCAAAGGATTCGTCTCGTTCTTGGGTAAACTAACTTTCCACACCGCCCAACGAACGCCCCGCGATGCCTCACAAGCAGAAGAAGAATTCCAATCATGCCCCCCCAAACGCTTCTCCCCGAGCGGAAAAGAAGCAGTTCAACCCCGAATCGCCCGTAGCGCCCCCCACAAACTACCATGAAATCCACGAAAACGAAGTCGAGGCCCTCCGCTCGATCTACGGCGATGACTTTGAAGATGTGCAGCATCGGCGATCCGCGTGGGGACAAGTAGGTGCCCGAACTGAACCTGCCCGCGGACTTCATGTCGGATGGGCGATTGCTAACGAGTTGGACTTCTAGCAATCCTCCGAAGTTACTTTTAAACTCCATCTGCGGGCTTCCTCCAACCCGGACGTCCACCTCGAATTGCTCGTCGAGCTCCCCGCGACCTACCCCAAAACCTACCCGAACCTATCCTTGGAAAACATAGACGACCTACGACAGGGTGCTCGATTACGAATCGAAGATATTATACGCAACAAGCCGAGGACTCTCATGGGCTCGGAGATGATTTATGAGCTAGCCGTGTCGATCCAGGATGTCCTCGAGGACGTGGCGGAAGCTCGAGCTCAAGACAAGGATCTTCCTAGTCTAGAAGAGGAGCGCATGGAGCAAGAAGCTGCGGCAAACCAACGAGCGGAGCTGGAACGACAGGAAGAATTGCGGAAACAGGAGGCCGCCTCGGCAGAGGAGGAACGAGCTTTACAACAGCTCCTAGATGACAAGATCCGAGAACGGACCAAGGCACGGGACTCGAAACGGAAGAGTCGAACGCCAGGAATGGACCCGGAGAGTGGCCTCGATGCTGTGGAGAATATACCGGGTGCGATCTGCTTCGATCCCCCTCTGGTCATGACGGATACGGATGAAGGGCCTCTTGCTTTTCGCGCTGTATATGGGAAGACTATGCTACAATCCTCTCCGGGGAAAGAAACGTTCACCGTCAGGCCGGTCACTTGCGAGACTCGTCCTTGTGCTCCTCTCTTAGTCTTAAAAGAGGTGTCCCTGGATGAGAAAGGGCTGGACCCGTTGGCGTTCCGAGAGAAGATGCGTACTAGTGAGGATAAGCTGGAAAGCTTGAAAAGGCTACGGCACTCCAATCTAGTTGAGTTTGTCGGGTTTAAAATATATAGACCTTTGAATCCCCTGGATACCCGTGACCACTTCTGGAAGGTGTATCTGCTCGTCGAGCACGCAAACAAGGGCTCGCTCTCTGAATTCCTGGATATCGTCGGAACGGCTCCCGTGGAAATGGTTCGTAGCTGGACTATTCAACTTCTTGAAGCTCTGGAGTTCTACCACCGCAGCGGATTCGTCCACGGAGATATTCACTGTGGGCGTATCATGCTGTCTAGGAACCCCACCGGTGGCACGATCGTGAAGCTACAGGCGGCCATCGAGGAAACTCTGCCGGATTCTGCAGAAAGCACGCGGTCACTAACAACCTCCAAATCACCATTTTGGCTTCCCCCGGAATTGACGCCCGACGATGCCCCGCCTACCACCAAGACGGATGTTTGGGACTTGGGTATAGTCTTTCTTCAGATGGGGTTTGGACTGGATGTGTTGCAGCGCTATACATCGGCCAATGCGATGATGGCTACTGTCGGCCTCACCGCTCCCCTGCAGGATTTGTTGCATGAATTCTTCCGACCTGATCCCAAGAAGCGGCCAACCGCTTTCCAGCTTCAGCCATCGGAGTTTTTCCGCCTCGACACTCCCTTGGTCGCTCGTTCAAGCGCCTCAAACTCCATCTCCTTGCCGAGGCGGCCCCGTCTCGACTCCATGAATGGCCTACCTGCGTTCTCGCGATACAACCAAGACTTCGATGAGGCAGGCCGTTTGGGCAAAGGAGGTTTCGGGCAGGTAGTCAAGGCGAGAAATAAGCTCGACGGTCGCTTCTATGCCGTTAAGAAGATTTCACAAAGATCCGCCGCCGCGTTGAAGGATACGCTGTCGGAGATCATGTTGCTATCCCGACTCAATCACCCGTATGTGGTGCGCTACTACACGGCGTGGCTCGAAGAGGATCATGGTCCCATCGACGAAGACGCTGTATCGTCTTCAGACGGATATTTTTCTGGCAGGGACTCCAATGCATATGAATACAGTACGGGTGGACTTGATTTCATCAGCTCTAGTGGCTATCCGAAGATTGAATTTGGAGGCGACAGCGATGAAGAACGCGATGGAACCACACCCTCTCAGAACTTTAAGCGTGAGACACCGGAAACCTATGGCTCGGAAAGTGGCACAGGAGCAGATCTTAGTCGTGTGATGTCCGGCTCGCAAGGTAGAGCAGTCTTGTCTACCCTCTACATACAGATGGAATATTGCGAGAAACACGTACGCCGTCTCCTCCTTAAAAACTTATCTATACTCGAACTGACGAATCTCCTAGACACTTCGCGATCTGATTAGAAATGGGTTGTACGACGATGTCGACAGATCATGGCGGCTGTTCCGACAGATCCTCGATGGGCTGAGCCACATCCACGGTCATGGCATCATACATCGTGACCTGAAGCCCGATAACATCTTCATTGATGTAGCAAATAACCCGCGCATCGGCGACTTTGGGCTAGCCACGAGTGGGCAGTTTACGACAGCCGTGCGGTCTTCAACCACCGCAGACTTTGAGGGAAACTTCACTCGCAGTCTTGGTACTACGTACTATGTTGCGCCGGAGATGAAATCAGGCTTCACGGGACATTATAATGAGAAAGTCGATGTAAGTCCAAGCTCTTTGCAGGAAGACACAGGAAAACACAGGCTGACAGATGTAGATGTATTCTCTTGGTGTAATCTTTTTCGAAATGTGCCACGCCCTGCCGACGGGTATGGAGCGAGACCAGACACTACGAGCGATCAGAGAGAAGAATCACACGCTTCCATCAACATTCCAATACTCCGAAAAGGTCGTACAAGGCAGGATAATCGAGTCTCTTTTGAGTCACAATCCTAGCGAACGGCCCTCGGCGTCGGAGCTTCTTCACAGTGGTCAAATCCCTCTGCAGGTGGAGGAGGAAACTTTTCGACGGGCGATCATGCACCTTCTGTCGGATCCTAATTCTCCCGATTACAAGAAAATCCTATCGGCAATTTTCTCCCAGTCTCCCAAGAAGTTTGAAGACATTGCTTGGGATATGGATTCTCATGGGGCGCCGGCTGCAAATGAGCTTCTCATCCACGGCCTGGTCAAAGAGAGACTCACGTCGATCTTCAGACGACATGGGGCCGTCGAAAACGCGAGACAAATGCTGTTCCCCAGATCACAACATTACAACAATGGTGCCGTGCGACTTCTGGATTCTACCGGTAACTTGCTTCAATTACCGTTTGACCTGACGCTTCCCAATGCGCGTGCGATTCCTCGGCAAGATGCTTCACTTGAAAAGACGTTCGCGTTCGGTACAGTATACAGGGAGTCACCCCATGGCGGCGAACCTCGAACCCACAGAGAGGTGGACTTCGATATCGTCTCACATAACACGCTTGATCTGGCCCTAAAGGAAGCAGAGACCATCAAAGTTCTCGACGAGATCATCGACGATTTCCCGCCGCTGAGATCAGCTCCTATGTGCTTCCTGGTCAATCATTCTGATCTCCTCCAGTTGATCATGGAGTTTTGCCGCATCACGCCCTCCAAAATCCCCTTGGCGAAAGAGGTGATTAGCAAGTTAAACGTTGGAAAGTGGACGATGTCGAAGATCCGCAGTGAACTCCGATCTCCGGCCATCGGTATTGCTTCCACCTCGTTGGATGACCTGGCAAGATTCGATTTCAAAGGTCCGTCTCTATCTGTCGAGTGAATCGATTTCGGGACTAACATGTGACAGATTCTCCAAAGCAAACGCAGAAGCGACTGCGCGCCATCATGGAGGGCACCCCATATGCCGAACGACTGGCACCTATTTTTGTCCGACTAAACCTACTCCTGGCGTATCTTCAGGCGTTTGATGTAAAACGCAAAGTTTACATCAACCCCCTTGGAAGCTTGAACGACAAATTCTTCCGAGGTAGCATTCTGTTCCAGTGTGTTTTTGACAGCAAACGCCGGGATGTCTTCGCCGCCGGCGGTCGATATGATTCGCTGGTGAAAGAATTTCGCCCCAAGGTCTTAACAAGCCGCTCACACACACATGCCGTTGGGTTCAATCTAAGCTGGGATAAACTCAATTCAGTCATGCTCGACTACCTTCGCGGTTCCGCCAAGAGTTCTCTGAAGCAAACCGAGACTGAAGTTGGGGCTTTTTGGAGAGCCAGAAGAGTGAGTAGAACGCCGCCTCTCCCTCGGCACTTACTTTCGCTAATTGAAAATAGTGCGACATACTTGTTGCAAGCTTCGACGCGACTGTTCTGCGCACGCTTGGCGTGAAGATCGCGCAGGATCTCTGGGCGGCTGACATCAGCGCAGAGATCGCGATTGATGCTTCATCGTTAGAAGAGCTCCTCACTCAGTACAAGGAACACAACCACAGCTGGATTGTCATTGTAAAGCAAGATAGTCAGGAGCGAGGCTTCAAGATTCGATGCCTCGAGCCTAAGGAGGAGTTCGATGTGAGAGGCTCCGAACTCATTCCCTGGCTTCGCAACGAAATCCGGGCACGCAATCAACGTGAAGGCGTCACGGACTCGTTCCGACAAACCCGACTGCCCAGCCAACCTGACCTCAACGGGCCAAGTGAGCGAGTGAACGATGTGCGCATCTTGGTACCGCAACATCGCAGCAAGAAGTCCAACCGAAGGAACATTGTCGAAAATGGTAAGTTCGACTCCTTTACTTTAGTAGCACACGAGTATAAGATCTTATACTGACCTTGTTCAAGCTTTGTTCCGCTCCCGAGAAGTCATCGAAGATGCCTTGAACGGACCCATCGCGGCCATTGACACCCGGGATGACCTCCTGGACGCAATCCGAGATACACGGCTATCGGACCCAGACAGCTGGCGTGCAGTTATACAGAATGCACCGCTGACCGAACGAAAGTACCTGAGTCAGGTCCACGAACTACTCATGGATCTCGCCAATGAGAGCCGCATGGGTGACGGCGCGGACAACTTCACTAATGCGTTCATCTATAACTATCGCACGGGATCCTGTGTGTACTACGATCTGGGAACAAGAAATGAGAGATGAAGATGAAGATGAAAACGACGAACGTGTCATGTGTCATGTGTCATGTCATGCATTTCCTTCCTGTTATTCTTTGAATCTTTACATTTGTTTTACATTAACATAGGTGGATGTTTTATAATCTCCTCTCTATTTGAAGTTTTGTTCATAGCGAATTATACCCATGCTCATTCTATGCAAACCAGCAACCTGTAAGAAAAGAAACGTAGGCAAGATTCCCAAGGTATCGCTGCTATTATACATCATAAAAAGAAAAATCGCAATCCTCTACAATCAGCCCCTCTAGTCGCTGTCATCATCACTACCATAGCCCACTAAAGGACCCGACGCCTGAGGAGCCGGCTTTGTCGTGACATTTCCTCCAGAGAGTCCCCTCAGCGTCGCCACCGTCGAGCTAGAGAAAATTCCACCACCCGTCGACTCCTGCGTCGGGAACTCTTGAGCCGGTTCAGCGGCGGCCGCCTCGATCATCCGCGACTGATCAGGCGCCTCCAACTGGCCCGCCCCGGCTCTCCCCGCATCCTCCAGCTGCTTCGTCCTCGTATACCACACCTCATCAGGCGCATCATACCCCTGCAATCCAAAGCTCCCCTCAATCTTCTTCCTCTTTCTCGCCTCAGGATCCCTCCCCTCCAACTCGGCCACAAACTCCGCCGGCAGCGCCCTCCTCACCGCCTCAGCAGCCTGCTCCTCCAGCCTCCGCGCTTCACGCTTCTGCGCCAACGGGTTCGGATCGACCGTCGCCCAGCGCACGTTCAAGATCTCGCTATGATCCAACGACTGGTGAGCCATCGCCTCCTTGCCGAACTCGGCATTCGCGACGTTCGAGTACGTGACGAACGCGACGCCCCGCGAGGTCAAGACCCGGATGCGCTCGATCTGGCCCCATTCGGCGAAATGGCGAGACACGACTTCTTCGATGTCGTCGGTGACGTGGATCCGGCCGACGTAGAGCGTGCGGTTCTGGCGCATGAAGGACCCCACGCCGCCCATGTCGTCGCGGTAGTCGCTGAATTTGTCGCGGCCGAAACAGTCGACGTTCGGGTTGAAAAGGTCGTGGAGGGTGGGGAGACGGTGGAGGTATTCGCATTCGTGACCTTTGTGGCTATTCCGAAATATAAAGTATTAGCTTTGCCATGTCCAGAAGATATAGCTAGCTCCTCGACGACTCTCTCCATCTAATATAAAAAGAGTAGGATTTAACATACCAGATACCACGCGCAAAGAACAAACAAAAATACGATCCGGGCACCTTATCCGCCCTTGTATACCCACTATCCTTAGCGACGTTGCAGCGCGACGGCGCCGCATGTTTCGACAATAACGAGTCCTCGCGGTCGCCGCCGGACCACTTGTTATACCAGATGTTGAACGTCGTTCCGGTCTGCGGCGGCGGCTCGGATTTGATGGTCGCTGGGTCGATCTGGGGCCGGGCGGGTCGGCGCTTTCGTCGGATGATCTTTTTGGTCTTCTTTTGGCCGTCGGCTGTTTCTACGAGTGCTGTTTCGGCGTTGTCGCCGCCAGCGGCGACTGTGAGGGCGGTTTCGGTTTCGGTGTCATTGGTGGGAGGGAGAGTGGATTCTGTAGGGGGAGATTGTTGCTCCGTGGAGCTGGCGAGTTCCGTGTCGGCCATTTTGTATGTGTGATTGAGAGAGAGGGATAGCTTGTGGACAAGCAAGATTAGAGGAGGAACAGCGGAGGAGAGTGAAGAAAGCGAAAGTTGAGGACGAGAAGTTCGGGCGGAGATTACGTAAGGCTTGGCATCGCGACGAATTTGATAGCAGAAGATGTTCCCCGGACTTTGTTGGCGTTGCTCACCACTCGTGGACTGGCATCTTTTTGATTTCCCATAAGGAGTTTCTTTGGCTTGTTTGCTGTTTCCCTTGACTTCTTGTTCTTGGGTCGTTTCCCTCCCCGGCGTCGCATACGTTACCAGTTTCTGTTGGAGGCAGTTGGGTCCGCGGGGCTCTTTTAACCGTCAAGATGGTGAATATCACGGAGAAGATCAAGGAGTATGTTACAGCTCTGGGTGGATCGTGGGTACAATGGGTTTGAACAGGACACTAACACCTTTGCTAGGATTGAGGATGAGATGCGCAGGACGCAGAGTAAGTCACGATCACACCGAATAACCTCCAACAATGAACCCGCAGCTAGCTAACTGATAAAACAGAGAACAAGGCCACAGGTACGGAACCAACTTCTATCCTTTCAAATAACACAAACATCCTAACACTCGCATTCTAGAGTACCATCTTGGTCTGTTGAAGGGGTAAGACTACACCCTCTCATTCAATCCTCAATCCCAACCCAACCCAACCCAAACATACTAACCCCACCTCTCTCTTTGTCCTCCAGAAAACTCGCCCGACTACGAGCCCAACTACTAGAGCCCACAGGTGGATCCGGCGGCGGCGGAGCAGGTTTCGACGTCAGCAAGAGCGGTGATGCGCGAGTCGCGCTGGTCGGTTTCCCATCGGTCGGTAAATCGACGTTTCTGAGCAAGATCACGAAGACGAGGAGTGAGGCCGCCGCGTACTCTTTCACCACGCTCACGGCCATCCCGGGTGTGTTAGAGTATGGGGGCGCTGAGATCCAGATTCTCGATCTGCCGGGTATTATCGAGGGAGCTGCTGAGGGTAAGGGTCGAGGACGACAGGTCATTTCAGCGGCGAAGGTTTGTCTTTCCGGTCTTCTTGAGAGAGAGGTCCTCAGGGCTAGAGAATTTATATGTTGGCTAACTGTCGTGGATGTAGACTAGTGATTTAATTCTCATGGTTCTGGACGCTACTAAGAAGGCCGAACAACGGGCTTTGCTAGAGGCGGAATTGGATGCCGTTGGAATCAGATTGAACAAGGATCCTCCGTATGTTGGAATTACCTCTTTCGCCCTTCAATTCATTCCAATTCTAACCAGCGTGCAGGAACATCTACCTGAAAGCCAAAAAGGCCGGAGGAATGAAAATCACGTTCCAGACTCCACCCAAGTACCTGGACGAGAAGATGCTTTACAATGTGCTGCGTGACTATAAGATCCTGAACTGCGAGGTTCTGGTGCGAGATGAATACGGTAGGAGATCACGACTCGACACCTTGAACACCTGAAACGACGTACTAACCAATTCAACTAAAGCAACAATCGACGACTTCATCGACGTGATCATGAAAGACCATAGAAAGTACATTCGATGGTAGGATTGCTCTTTGCCCATCTATCGGCCCTCTGGAGTATGTCACATACACTAACGCACGAAAATCAAAAGCCTCTACGTATACAACAAGATCGACAGTGTCAGTCTCGACTTCCTGGATCAACTAGCCCGCGAACCGTACACGGCCGTGATGAGTTGCGAGCTGGATCTGGGCGTACAAGAGGTTGTTGAACGAGTGTGGAAGGAACTGCGATTGGTTCGGGTTTACACGAAACGGTACCTCTCCCACGCCCCTGGCTCTTATCTTTCAATTCTCTGTCTACCCTATATCCTCTTTTGTCTACGTCTTCACATAACGTGCATATGTACATGAACAAAGACAAGAAGATGCTAACACCCCCACAGAAAAGGCGAGGAGCCCGATTTCTCGGAGGCCCTGATCGTGCGATACCAATCGACGATCGAAGACGTGTGCGACCAGGTACACCGCACGCTGAAGGAGACGTTCAAGTATGCGATGGTGTGGGGAGCGAGCGCGAGACATGTTCCGCAACGGGTGGGATTGTCGCATGTCATTGCTGATGAGGATGTGGTTTCGATTGTTGCGAAATAGAGATAAAGCCGCTCTTTAGGTGTAAGGATATAAAGAAGTGGGCGGGTGATCTATTATTATTAGACTATGGATGTTAAGTACAGCTATCTAGTCAACTTTACTGAAAATAGGAATGGTATTGCGTAATGATTTGTTCTATGGGGGACAGTCTCTACGGTGATACAGTCTCTCCTACGGTACCTTGAACAATGGTAAAAAGATACAAAGAGAGTGAATACTAAGCAAAGGCTAAATATGATTGAAGAATATATTCATTCTTGACTATAGTCAATTAAGATGTACGAAACCCTTTTACCCAAGTCGAGCAAATCCCAGCCCAAACCAAAGAAAACCCTGACGCCATGTACAAAATGAATCTCCTAAAAGCTTTTGTTCAAGCAGCAGCGGCAGCAGCAGCAGCGGTGGCGGCAACGTTCTGCATGCCAATAGTAGGCTGCACACCGACACGCTCCTTAGCCAGCAGGTCAACCAGCAGAGGGCTGGGGGTGGTCTCCCTGGTGGGGTGGAAAGCCAGCTGGCTGGTCTTGTACTTGATGACGCTGTCCAGGTAGATGTCAAAGAGGTACGAGGAGTCCAGAGGACCTCCCTTGGCCTCGGGGTGGAACTGGGTGCTGAAGATAGGACGAGACTTGTGGATCATACCTGGTTGTCATTAGCATATGAATTCGGTTTCAGGTTAAACAAAGACTACTCACCCTCGTTACTCGAGTCGTTCAGGTTGACGAAGTAGGGCTTCCAGTCGGAGGGCAAAGTGGAAGCATCAACGGCATAACCGTGGTTCTGACTGGTGATGTGGCAGCGGCCGGTGCTCAGATCCAAAGCGGGGATGTTGTGGGCACGGTTTCCGTACTTCAGCTTGATAGTACGGGCACCGGCAGCAAGAGCCAGCAGCTGGTGACCCAAGCAGATACCAAAGATGGGCACCTGGGAAGTTTCCATCAAGCGACGCAGGTGGTAGGTGGTCGCCTGGCAGTGAGTGGGGTCACCAGGGCCGTTGGAGATGAAGACACCGTCGAAGTGGTGAGCGACCTTGTGAATAGGGTAGTCAAAGGGAAAGACGGTAACGCTGGCGCCACGGCTGACCAAGCTTCGCAGGATGTTCTCCTTGACACCGCAGTCCAGGACGGCAACGTGGCACTGAGGGTCGGCGGCAGGCACGTGGAAGGGGGACTTAGTGCTAACCTGGCGGACCAGATGAATCTGCTCCGGGTCGACATAAGCCTCGTCTTGGTCGGCATCGTACTCCTCACCTACGGTGATACGGGCCAGGGAAGAGCCTTGCTCACGGAGGTAGGTGACGATGGCACGAGTGTCGACGCCCGAGATAGCAGGCACACCTTCCCGGGTACACCACTCGCCCAGACTCTGGACGGCGGTCCAGTGGCTATACTGCTCGGCAACGTCGGCCACAACAACACCAGCGGCCTGGAGGTTAGGAGACTCGAAGTACTTGAGCAGACCGTTCGAGTCCTTCTCCGCGGAGGGGACACCGTAGTTTCCAATCAACGGCTGGGTAAAGACCAGGATCTGGCCACGGTAGGACGGGTCGGTCAGAGACTCGGGGTAACCGACCAGAGAGGTAGTGAAGACGGCCTCTCCGGAGATGTTGGAGCGAGCACCGAAGGACTTCCCGTGGAAGATAGGACCATCTCGGATCGTAAAAGTTGCGCGTTCAGGGGCGGCACGCTGTTGACGCACCGTCGCCATAAACCGAGACTGGATAGAGGCATTCACGGAAGGGAAGGCAGAGGCCCGGGCGGGCATAGCCTTGAAGAGTCGAGCGAACATAGTGATATAGATTCAGAAGCGTGACGAGAGAGAAGAAGCGGTAGTGGGTGTTGAGTTCAGTAGTTTCCGGAAGCCTTCCAGATTTGATCCGAGATGTAGTCCTGCACGAGACAAAGTTAGTCATGATGATACAAGGTTGACCCGACGTCGATTGAGCTTTCGTCCAGTATGGGGACGGTATGACATCGGTGGTGGCATGGGCAACTTTACCTGAGAAGTGAAGATGGAATGCAAACGCATAAGCGCGACTGTGGGAGTGCCAGTCACTGAAATAAATAAAGGGAAAAGGAAGTGATTTAAATTGACATGAAGACGAGTCGATGCAAGTCTGGGGTCAAGGAAGTGTTGAGTTGAGGTGAGTGAGTCAAGAACGGACGGGGGAAGGAAGAAGGAGAAAGAAGAGAAAGCGAGTCGAGGCGGTCGGGAGATTTAATTAAAATTTACTGCAGGAAAAGGGAAAAGTGCGACTTTCGGCCCGACAGGGGGGTCACGTGGTCAGGTTCACCGACTTCTTTGGGGATTAACCAATCAGATGACGTGCCGGGCTGCGGGATCGGCGGGAGTCACGGGGCGGTGTTTGTCTGCTTTGTCTGGATTGTCCTATCAGGGCTGAATTAATTCCCATTTGCCATTATTATTCACTAATTCCTTCTATCGGAACGCTATCGATGACTCCTATCAACTGCCTTTTCTGTCGAGGATACGGAGCACTGTAGAGCGAACCGAACCTCTTTCTTCCTTTCCTTTCTTCTTTTTCCTTTCTCACTCACCCTCCCTTCAAACAAACTGTCGCCCTCATTCTTGTCCTTTCCGTACTGTCGGTCGGAATGATTGCGAATCCTGCCCATCTCCATTGCATGTTGACGCTGCAAGGAGCTGGCCAATCCCTCCATCCTGCTGATCTCATCTCGCTTGTTCGATGATGCTCGCTCTCAATATGTGTTTGTCACAGAAACCCATACCCACCGCCACTTGCCCTGTAGCGTTGGGGGGGGCCCCGTCCGACCCAAACTTGGGCCCCTAGGTCACTCAAGGAGGCGCTTATTTCTATTTCCATGCGGGCAGTTCTTGCCTTGCTTGAGCCTTGTCCTCTCGGAATCATGTACGCTACTTATAACTTGATGCCGTCCGCATGCAGTGTCTGGTACAGCTCTAGACCCACATTGTACCAACTCAGCTGCAATTCCGAACGGCATGGATTTTATATAAAGACATTCCGGCCTGGACGGAATTTCGCGAGGACAGTTGGGGGGTGGGACCGGGGATGCACACAGGTGCGCGGTTGTCTAAGGTACCCTGCTCCACAGTGACTTCACGGTGGTGGATGCAGGTGGATGATCCAGCTTGCCATCAGGCTTCACCACGAACCGAACCCCAGCCGATGATAACTCTCCTTTGTCGGGATCAATTGACTTCGTCACATTGAGAGCTTGGCCGCATGAAAGGATTTCCTCCGAAATTTAGGAACAACTGGCACATTTCTGTTATGCAAAGTCCTGCAAAGTTGCTGTCGCACGCAATGGACGCAGAAGCGCTTTACCGGCTCAATACCATGCATTGTGTCCCAGCAGATGACCGGTTTGCCTCGCTGAGATTGATGATCTACAGCGCAAAGCATGTGCTCATTTCTGGTGAGGATATTATGACATAGCTGGAATGTGGACTGTGTATGACGCGTAACTTTTGGGTGGTCTGTCCCTTGCAGCTCATGCGTAGTCTAGTAGATATTATCAAGACAGCTCTATCATATATCATCGTGTCGTCCGCAGTAGAGGAAACTGATTTCCATTTCATACTCCGTAGATACTAGGGGAGTAGATATAAGTAGATAGCTATGAATCATTGAATGTAAGCATAGTGAAGGGAGCTAATGCGCTTAGCCCGATCGGGCATGGGACCCCGTGCCTGGACTGACTACCCCCGTACCACTCTGAGTCTCCGAGTCTCTGACAGTCTGACTACTCTGTACTCCCCTCGAGTCTGAATGGCTTCACATCTGATAAGACCCGCCCCTCCCAGCCAAACCCCGAGATGCTCTAGACCATGACCGATCATCAGGAGCCCGCTCGGAAGCGCTCCCGAGTCGCCTGCGTGTCATGTCAATCGCGCAAACGTAAATGCTCCGGCGACCAGCCATGTACCACCTGCTGTCAATTCGGCGTCGACTGCCATTATGATTTGCTGTCGCGCAAGAAAAAAGACGTCAGATCTTTCCGACCACCTTCAGGCTCCGGTAGCATTCTGGATGAACCGGCTGTCTCCAAGCCTCAGGACCAGGCCCAGCCCCAAGCGGTCCCTGGGGTTGATCTCAGCTCGCTGGAAGCCAATTCCGGCGCGGCCTTCGTGCGGAGATTGGGACTGAAGATCGACCCGGCCAATGCGCCCCGGCTTCATATGTTTGCCTGGAACGTCGGGGCGCGCCATGCGCCGCCGCCGTCGATGCCTCCCTCGTCATCGCGTGTCGCGATCCCCGTGACGGAGACGTTATCCCAGGATGAGATGCGAGCCCTAGTGGCCATCTTCTTCGAGAAGGTCGATCCGTGTTATGGGTTTCTCGATCGCGACAGCATCCTCCGGCAAGTGAGTCGGCGATGGCTGCCTCCGTCCCACGAGTCCGCCTTGCCCTATGGGCCGTACGATGCGGTGCTCTGCGGTGTCGCAGCGTTCGGCTACCTCTTTTCCCGGCGCCAGGCCATTCCCACGGAGCTGCAGCTAGTCGACACCGCGCGGCTCATCCTCGAGCACCATCTTCCCTCTGAAACCTCGTCCGTCGACATCGTCACCGGCATGGTGCTCCGCGTCGGCTACCTGCGCATGACCGCCACGCCGCACGCCGCCTGGATGGCCAGCTGCTCCCTCATGCACCTCGTCGAGGCCAGCGGCCTGCATCTCGAGCAACTCCCAGATACGACCACTACGGTCCTGGGTCCTTCACCGGAACGCTGCGATCCGGAAACCCGCCGCCGACTCTACGGCATGGCACGACATCTCAACGTCTGGATCTCCTTCGAGCTCGGACGCACGCGAGTCGTTCTCCACGGCGCAACTTCTCTCTCACCCACCCCGCGACCAACCGACTACACGACCGAGATCTTCAACCTCCTTCCCCTCTCCGAGAGCCTCGACCCCAACAAGTCCCCAGACACATCGGAGCTCGAAACTGCGCTCGCCAACGTCCTCGACGACATCCACATCCAACCCCCGTTAATCCTCGCCCAATGCAACCTAATGCTCTGCATCTACCGCCGCCTACGAGCTCTCAACTCCATCATCTCGGGGAAACTACTCGACCGCGTGCTCAGTCTCGCGGGGAAAGGCCTCCGCGCCACGCGCGACATGGTCGCAGCAATCAGTCCCTGGCATCAGGTGGCGAACGTGCCGTTCCAAATCGTCTGCACGCTTCTGGCGATCGATAATCGGGCCTCGTTGGCGCTGCTGAACGAGGCTATGCGCACTCTTCGTGAGGTCGCCACGGCGTATGATACGGCTGTTATGCGAGAGGCCCATAGTACAGCGTATTTACTTGTTCTGTTGCATCAGCAGCGGAAAGAGGAAGATACTAGGGCGTTGCGCGATGTTCTGAATACGAATTCTTCCTCTGCCGCCGCTGCGGTGACGGCGGCGGTCCCGCAGTTCAGTTCTCAGGTCGCGGAGAATCAGCAGCACCAGCACCATCCACTTGCGACGGGGCCAGCCACAGCGACAGCGACAGTAACAGGAGCTGGAACCGGGACAGGGACCACCGAATCCACACATTCGCTAGCCGACTATCCCGGGTTCTTATGGCTCAGCGATATCCTAATCGACATCCCTGGTCTACAGCAAGTCGATTTGGATAATTTTCTATCGACAGATCTACCGGGTCAAGGGCAGGGACAGACGCAGCAGGACCTGGTATGATTTTGACCCTTACTTCTACTCTATCCTTGGTCAAGTCAAAGAAGTGAAACAGATCTACGCCATGCCATGCCCTGCTTGTCTGACCAATGATATATATGACTCATGTAATGTCTTATGTGTGATATGACTGATGTGCAATGTCTGATATTAAATGCCAACCGATAAATACGGTCGATCATATATATGTATAAATGCAATGTTAAATACCCATGCATTTGATGAGAAACAAAAGACGAAGAAATCTTGCCGTAAACGATTGAACGCTAATCACGCAGACGACAAATATAGTGTGATGAAAAATCACTGAGCCTTCTTCCGCTGATCAGTCCTAGCAGTTCTCCTCTGACCAGCCGAAGAACGAACAACCAACCCCAACCTCCAAAGCACCCACAGCAAACCCAACGTGACGACGACAACAGTGCCCAACTCAATGGTCCTGCCCTGGAAGTACCCGTCCCCCTTCAACTTCAGAACCGGAACATCCAGGTCCTCGACGAGTCGGTGTCTTTGATTCTCCTGGTGACTGTGTCCAGGACGAGGAGTGAGTTGGTAGAACATCGTTCTGGGACCGAATAAGCCCTCCCAGCCTAGATTCACGCGGTCGAATGGGTTGGTCCCCATCTTGGTGCCTTCTTCCGTGGTGCAGGCCCAGAAGACGACGGGCCAGGGGACCGAGGCCGTTCGGTATCCTGTTTCCGAGGGACGCAGGTATCGCAGATGGAGTGGGATGGTCACGTTCCAGTTTCCTTGCTGATCTTGGGCTTGGTCTGGGTTTTGGTCTGCTTGGCCCGGGGTGGCTAGCTCGAGTAGCCAGTTCGAGCCCCAGCGCGGGACGAACCAGTCTGGGGCTTCGAGGTCTGTTTCTCCCGCTATGGCGCGGAGGGCTTTGAGGTGATGGGAGTCCAGGAAGAGCGGGTCTGTCGTGGCGAGCTGGTACTTGTCGCCGAAGATCGTCGACGGGAGCGTCAGATACGTGTGGAGCGCGCAGGTCGCGTCTGCTGGGGCCGGCGGGGGTTCTAGCCCCGAGCGAGGAATGGAGATGGTCATTGTAGGATGCAAACCTGTAGGGGCGGGAAACGAGACGGAGTATGTGGCATCATTGGGGAGCGAATGATGACGGGAAGGGAACGAGAACAGGGTAGGTTCTGGAAAGACAGTTAGCTCAATGTAATCCCTTCCCTCCTGCATGCATCAACACAGGCGGCAAATAGTAGCAATCCAGACATACTCAATTTATCATCCGACCCAACAACTCCCAATAACCCACCCATCTTAATCTCCTCCGGCTCGACAGCCTTGTCGGTGCTCAGAAGCCCAACCTCGACCTGACCAGCCCCGGCAGCTGGTTTCCGGATTTGCTCCGTCCATCCCCCGTCCGGAGAACGAGACCAGTATCCCGTTAACGTCAAGGCATGAGAGATACTATCATAGTTGATATCGAGCGAGTTCGCGGAGGCCAACGACGCCGCTTGGCGGAGACATTCGTCGGAGCCTGACCCGACACAGAGGTTCTTCTGGATATAAGAGACGAAATTATCGAGCGAGGGAAGCAATGCGTGGTATTGGTATGCGGCGGTGGCTGCGAACCGCGTCGAGAGGACCGGGGGTGTGACGAATGAAGTCTGTATACCAAGACAGGGCAATTAGCTTGTATACCTCCACAGCCCACAGTACACTCAGCAAGGAAACAAACCTCGGGACTCGAACACTTCAATCCATCATCAAACACCTCCTTTAACAATGCACATAGCAAGTGTCTATCGGAACCACTCAATCGATTAGCCATTAAACCAAGTCCAGTAACAAACATGGATAACCCCCAACGCCAACATCCACCCCTCAAAGAAACATAAGAAGAATGAGAAGAACTCACGTCTCCCCGCCTCCCTCCCTCGGCGTCCACAGCACATGCAATCCAGGCGCCACACGACTCGAAAACGGCGTCACAGCATCAAAGGCCTCCTCACTAGCCCACCGAACATGCAACTGATGTGATTGTTCCAACACATTTCGAATCTATAATCCCATAATCACAAATCAGCATCAACCAACCAACCAATCAACCACTCCACTCCACAGAGAACCAAAAACAATACCTTCTCCTCCCCAACCTCCTCAACACCCAACGTGACCCTCTCCTCACGAGCAGCGAGCACCTGACGCACGGAAATCGCGTCTTTAGATAACTGCGCCTGGTCGAGATCAAATGGGGAGTCGGGACGTTGAACGAAGGTGATTCTGCGGCGCATTTCCCTTGGATATTTCGCTGGTTCTTGCGGTGAGGGGGGTCCAATTAATAGAGAAAGATTCGGTATATTAATGAATATAGGAGAGATTGGTTGGAATATGAAAGAGTAAGGGGATGGTCTGGTGAAGTAGCTACTTGCTCTGAGCTGAGCTGGCTGGGTGGATTGTTGCGGAGGAGAGCTGCGGCGTGCGGAGCGGAGGTCATTTGTACATGCGACATTATTGTTGTTGTCACGAGGAGCGATAAGATAAGTCAGATGCTCGGGCTAGGCTGGTTGGGGGTTAGCTTGGATTTACGGGAGTCTGTGCTTTAGTTACTATTTACCCGTTTTACTGCTCCTACGAAGTATTCAGTGTTCAGTATTCGAGGAATTGATACTTTTATTGCCAATGATCTACAAATAGAGTATAAATTTCAACACCAATCATCATCATCAGCGATCATTAAAAACACAAGATAAAAAGAGTAAAGCAAAAGCAAAACCCGCCAACCGCTCCCTAAAAAAAAAAAAAAACGCCATCAATGCTAAGAGGTATAATCCACGAAATTTCACAAATCAATTAGGAAGTACATCCTTAAGCACATCCTTCTGTTCGGTAGTCAAGCTCGTCGGGAATTTGACGTTAACCCGAACGATCAGATCGCCTCGCTCGTTGGGCTTCTTCGATATCGTCATGCCCCAGCCCGGATACCGCTCTTCGTGGCCGGGCTGCGTCGGACCTGGTTTGGCGACTCTGATCGACTTGCCGTCGATGGTGCGGACGATCCGCTCCCAGCCCGTGAGAGCCTCTTTGAGGGTGAGGTCGACGGTGGTGATGAGGTTGTCGCCGTGTCGTTTGAAGTTGGGGTTTGATTTCTGTATAGATCGTTAGTATTTAACCTCCATGAGACTGGCTGGATTGGAATAAGGGATAACCTACCTCTGTAACGATAAGATGCACGTCCTGGCGACCACCTTCTTCTTGGTCGCCCACGCCGCGGTACTTGATCTTCGAGCCCGTCCGCAGACCAGGCTTGATGTTAGCCTCCAGGGTCACGTCCTGAACAGTTCGCTTGCCACTAGCGTCGAACGCCTTGCTCTTAACCGTGACCTTCTTAGTAGTACCGCGCATCAACTCCTCCAAGGTTAGCGGCAGCTCCTTCTCCATCACGGTAGGCTCAGGCGGAGGGGCGCGCCGAGAGGACTGCCCGAAGCCGCTAGGACCACGACTCGATCGGAAACTCCGACCACCACCACCACCACCTAGCCCGCCGCCGAGCATCGAGAAGAGATCATCGTCGTCCATTCCGCCCATTCCGCCGCCGCCGGCCTTGGCGAAGTTTCTGAAAATATCGTCGGCGGAGCTGAAGCTGAAGCCGGATCGGCCGCCGCCCCCGGGACCCGTGGAGAAGTGGAAGGTGCGGGCTCCGCCGCCGCCGCCGCCAGGCATGCCTCCGAATGAGAATCCTCCGGGCATGCCACCGTCGAACGGACTACCTCCTGCGCCACCGGCGCCACCACCAGGCGAGGGGGGAGGACCACCGCGCAGGAGATACTCGAGGCCGAATTGGTCATAGACCTTGCGCTTTTCGGGGTCGGAAAGAACTTCATAGGCTTGAGAGACCTCTATTCATAGAAAACACATTAGCCATCAACGCCATTGCAACAGTCAAGAATCAACAGGGATGATAGGATAACATACCCTTAAACTTCTCCGACGCAGCGGGGTTATCTTTGTTCTTATCCGGATGGTACTTCAAGGCCGCCTTCCGGTAAGCTTTCTTAATTTCATCCTGAGACGCCTCAGGTTTGATGCTCAAGGAATCGTAGAGTTTTGTTTCGGCAACCATGGTGTATTGTTGTGCGAATGATCGTGCGTGCGGGGTGCAGGTCGATTAAAGATGCCGGGTAGGTACTTAAGTGGCAGAAAAGCAAGATCAACGAAACGCTAATTGGAGGAACCCAATGGGTATCAACGCTGGATCCGCAAGTAAATAAATATGACAGGAGAAGGTGCAGGTCCAGAAGTCACCCGGGGTAGCGAAGAGGGGGGAGAAATTCCAGTTATGATCCGGGTTGTGCAAACAGGGAGTAAGCTGGTTGGAACTCGAATGACGTAGAAGGTTCGCGGGGGGTAGGAGGGACTAAGATTCAGGTGTCGTGGTATACTATCGGGGATATTAAGTAGGATATGGCGTGACAGGAGAGGATCGAAATTGATCGCGAGAGGAGAGAGAATGCAGGAGAAGATGAGAAACGAATCGGCGGAAGAAGAGAAGAAGTCGAGAGGGGCGATGGAAGTATGAAAGGGCGGCTTTTTCAGGTGACGCCAGCCAGTCCGGATGGAGCCTGGGAGCCTGGGAGCCTTGGAAGTGTGACGTGTGACGTCGCTTGACCGCCGGCCCAGAGAAGGTTCGAGAAGCTTCGATTCGCTGCATCAGGAGATGCATCGATCATTCCTAAGGATCTCAACTCTCTCTCAGCTTAATCAAGTTAATCTATGCAGGAGACCTCCGGCCTCTATTCATCATGATGACCCTACGTAATATCGAAAATCCAGAAAAGGAGCAATTCATCGTTTAGCCTCAAAACAAGGCTCATTTAGTCGCTAATAGAGGGCATAAAAAAAATCGGGAAACACAAATATTCCTTTCTAGTCAACCGGCAAAGATCTTTAGCTTCTGATCCCAGCCGCCCGTTGCGATAACACAGCGCATATCGACATGACCTTCTTCGCCGCCCTCCGCACCGCCACCATCAGTGCCCTGGACGATCTTCGCGACGCCCGGCGCCCATTTCAGACAGGTGACAAAGCGGTCGTGGGCCTCGATCTTCTTGACGCATTTCCCTTGCTGGCTCAAGTCCCAGCATCGCAACGTCTTGTCGTCCGCCACCGACAGCAGATACTTCCCCCCGGGGTGGAACACCAGCGCCTGCACCCAGCCGTCATGGCCGCTTAACGTCAGGAAGCAGGTCCCGCGAGCATCCCACAGTTTAATTGTTTTATCACGCGATCCAGTCGCCATGAAGTCCCCGCTTGTTGAAGGGCGCTTGCCGAGCCCCGCCAATGGGGCCAGGAACGGGAATGCCGTGGCCGGGGCAAACGCACAGCATTCGTTGAAGTTCTCATGGCCGAGCAACGTCTGCTTAAGTTCCGGATTGGAGAGGCTCGAAATGTCCCACAGACGGGCCGTCATGTCGTGCGTCGACAGCAGAAACTTCCCGTCATACGACAGACTGATATCCCGCACCCAGCCGGCATGGCCGTTTATCGTCCGCACGCAGAAACCGGTCGTCACATCCCAGACTCGTATGTCTTCGTCTCGACTAGCACTCAGCAGCAGGTCGCCGGAGGGCATAAACCGCACCGCGCTCACGATATGATCGTGGCCCTGTAACGTCCGAATATTCTTATAGTCATCTGTTGGCTTCCACAGCTTGATCGAGAGATCGGAACTGCAGGACGCGAGAAGGACGTTATCCCGCCGACCGCCGTAGTCAATATCCCGCACGGCTCGCGTATGACCCTTCAGCGTGCGCTCCAGCTCGCCGAGCTCCCAATCCCATATCTTGATCGTACAATCGTCCGAACCGGAGGCAATCGAGGTGAAGGAGGGGTGGAAAGCAACGCAATTTATGTTCTCTCGGTGCGACTCTAGCGAATAGCGGGCGGTGCTGGGCAGCCACGACGACGGGTCTTGCTTGCGGCGTAAACGGGAGGCGGGCGTTGTGTTTTCTAACTCGGTTCGTAGTTCTCCGTTTATCGACTCCAGCTCCATGATCTGTTCCGTCGCGATTAGAGGTTATGCGGGGTTTTCTCCATGCGGTAGGGTAGAACTGGGGTAGGACTGGACATGTGGGATCTGAAATGGGGAGACATAGATAAATCTATAGAGATATACCTTTTTTTGTAACCGTGCAATGCTCGTCCATTTTCTCTCTAACATCCCCTCATACTTCTTCGCGGTCGTCGTACTAAACACATCTTCCCCGAAATTCACCTCTTTTCGCAGAGCCGCGGTGGTATCCGGTAGGTCATTTGCGATTAAGTACGCTATCATAGCCTTATGACTAGCCCGAAACAACATTAGCCCGGCCCAGGGAGCCCAGTCGATATGGCATGCCACTCACAGTTCATCGGCTTGTCGGTCGGTCAATGAACGAGCCATGGGAATGTAGGGTCGGAATGCCTAGTAGGGGATGATGGACGGACTGCCCATAAAAACTCAGGGAATGCGGCGAGGTGGAAGAAGAAGGATGGCAGTCAGGAAGGACTAGGAAGGGAAGGCGACACTTCGAAAGTAGTTATCTTCGGCTGGCAATGATCGTTGAAGCATCATCTCTTCAGGACACCAGCAGTTGGGTCAAAACAAACAGCGCGATCAAGGTTATGCCGCCCGCCGCCAGCTGTGGTCGTAGCCATTCCTCTTGCGCCCCTGATTGGCTGCGTCGGCTTTATCCTATTCCGTCCGCCGACCCGTCATGGAGCCTGAGGCATTCATGAGCCCTACTTTTTTAAGTATGGGAGAGTAGCTCTGCCGAGGTATTTCACCTGCTGAATGTATCAATGCTCTGTATTTAGTATTTACTCTATCTTGCTTCTTGACTGATCAATACTCCACATGCAATCACCTCGCCATGTCCGTCCTCCTCTTCTCAACCCACTACAATATAATCCTCAATCACTGCCGTCCCGTTGCTCACCCGCTCAATCTGCTCGTCGGTGCACGTGCTCAGCGATAAGATGTAGCATGTCGGTGCCGGGTTAGCAGGCACCTCATTGGTGATATTCCATGTCGATGAAGGTCCCTTGCTGGAATAGTCATGGTTCGCCGCCGTTGAGACCTTGCCGGTCGCAATGTCCCGGTTGAACAAAGCCCGGTGGAAGATCTCGTACGCCGTCTGCGGTTGATACGCGGGCACCTCGTGGCCGGCCTGGAAGACGCGGGTGAATGAGAAGTTTCCGTGTTGGCGCACGCGACCGCCAACGTACGTCGCGTTGGTCTGGAGCGGCGCGTAGCCGGCCGACCGGAACAGATCGGCATCGGTATAGTTCACCTGCAGACTGACCTCCTCGCCGCCGTTCCACGGGCACGCGTAATCGCGATCTCCGTAGACCAGAGCCACCTTAATGCCAGAGTCCAGGACGTAGGCGATGTCCTCCAGATACCCGCGCACGTCAGACCGTGGGTAATCGCCGGTGGCATCAAACCCGTTGTAGACACTATCGATGGATTCGGTGAAGTTGACGGGGACGCCGAGTGCCCCCTGCACCCAGTGCTGGCTCAGATATCCCAGGTAGGACGCGGGTGGGAACGGATCCGGGTTCAGGTGTGCAATGTCATAATAACCCCGTCCGGAGAATAGCTGATACGGTCCTTCCACTTGGTTGGAACAGTAATCGTTGGCGTCCTTGCAGGCGGCATTGACCGTTTTGTTGTTCCCGTACATCTTCGGGTCGCCTTCGGCCGCAAGGGAACGACATTTGGTGATCAGGTCCTTGCAGCCGCCGGGCTTACTCCAGGCGTTCATTGCTCCGTCGAAGATGGTCTGGTTGATGGCCTCAATGCCGTAGGTATTGTTAAACGCCATCTCGGGGTACCCTGGTGCCTGAACTAGTAGGTCGATGCAACCGTTGATGATTCCCAACGTGTCCAGGTGAATGTAGTGGGCATCGAAATCGGTGGATATGGATTTATCGGTAATTTTCTGGTTCTGTTCCTGGAAGAAGGACGTGAAGGACGGGCCATACCGACCGCCGTACGACTCGGTCCAAATACTCACCCGGTCGTCATGGGGCTTGTAGTGAGGAAACTCCGAGAACCAGGTCTGCGCAAAGTGCCACAGCGCTCGGGCAGCATTCTGCGTGGTATTGGCGCTGGCAGACTGGTTCAGACTGGGGAACGTGCCCACGTAGAAGGTGTTGTTCTGCTCGGGAACCTCGCCATCCGGGAACTGGGAGACGTCCATCTTGCCTGTCAGTCGATCGAGCGTGCCATTGGTGGCCGTGTCGTAACTGAAGCCGACCTGGTTCGGCTGGTCGATGTACAGCATGTTTACGTAGTTGTTCCAGGACCAGGGGTTCAGCTCGGTGGAGTTCGAATCGGCGTTGACGATGCAGGGACCGTTCTCCTGCATCAAGCCGATCATCGATGAACTTCCAGGGCCTCCGTTCATCCAGATGGACAAAGGTGCGTTGATGGGATCATTTCGCGATTCGAAGAACCAGAAAAAGGTGTTGATGGGGTAATCCTGATCCAGCGACAGATCCTCTAACGTGCCGGGAGGCAGATGAACGTAACCAGAGTAGGATTTGACACCCGGTGTGGTCTCACAGATACCAGGCTACAGATTCATCAACGGTCAATCAATGTCAACTCCAACCCCACGACCCGATCGTCAGAAGATAGATCAAATACCTCTTTGTACGAGATCTTCACCCCCTCCTGATGCTTCGACTCGACAACCTTCACGCCCTCGGGGGTCGGCGGGAAATATTGACCCGCAACGACAGCCACCAGGCCGAGAGTGAAAGCAAACGAAGCAGACGGCATTGAGATGGCTGAACCTGGAGACGCAGTTGTCTAGGTCCGGAAGTCGGGAGGAGCGGGGGAGAGTGAACAGAAGAGGGGAAAGGAATGCGGCGCCTTTTTAAAGCAAGTCGGGAATTAGGGCCACAGCAATCAGCGTAGGATTACTCGGTACTCCGTAGGTGATAAGCACTGAAAGCCGGAGGTTAATCCTTGCTCCTTGCGTGAGGGGAGACTCGATTGGCGGGGAGACCGTCGATCGTTACATCGGGCGGGGATCCACTCCACTTGGAAGGTGTAGTAGACTAGTACTAGTAGTGTAGAGAACACTAGAATGGGTTGGGGGAGAAGATAAGTAGAATTGGTCTGTGGGCATAGAATAGGGAGTAGAAGGAATTGAGTTGTTCGATTTACTCGGAGTTCCTTCTCTTTGCCAAGACAACCAGGCAAGACCAGATCGGAACCCCTTCTATATCTATAGCAACAACACCAAGTGAAAGGCAAGAGCAATGGCCAGGGAAACAACAACCCAATTGTAACCTCCTATAGGTCTCCAACGATGAACATACATCAACTATCAAACGGCAGAAGACACACCCAACCAAAGAAAGTCAGTCCCTCTTTAGACCTATCCTCATCCCAACAAACAAAATGAACCGCGAAAGGCTCCGCAATCTACGGCGCGAGAATACCGATCTCCTGACCACCCAGGGCTCCTTGCAAGACCGCATACAAGCCCAACAGCAACAAATCCAGGTGCGCCAGTTGCAATTCCACGGCCGAGAGTACCGCGCCCATAGAGCCAACCACCCCCAGCCAACGCTGACCGCAAAGCTCCTACATGACACGATTATGCATGTACTTATAGACCAGAATCAGAGAGACCTTCGCAGATTGCACAATATCAGTCAACGGAGGGCGCAAATACGAGACGAGTTGCGCGCGGCAGGAGTGTCGGAGCTAGAGCTAGATAGCGAGATGGGGTGGTTGTGGTTCTCCCTGACGGTAAAATTTCAGTCGTCCTGGGTGACTGACCTGGTGGCAAGATTTTGGCTCTGGTTTTGGGGTGATCAGGGGCCGTTCAGCCATTGGATTGTGCTTTATATTTGTGGTCTCTTTCGGGGGTTTTGGGGTGAATTGCTTCAATACCTTGACCTTATTTGGCAGCTTGGTGCTGCTTTCTAGAGAGGATGGGGCTGGTAGAAGGTAACAAACATACCCCTATTGTGTTTTGTCTTTGCTCAACCTGGCTGATTCCTGAAGGTCAGGAACTATTAACGCCTCTCGATTGAATCCGCATCTGCTATCCTCATTGTTATAGGACCTCGATGTCCGGGGCCTCCAGAGTATCACTATGTGGCTAGGCTGTTGGATACTTTCTTTGATCAGTCAGGAAAACGTTCTTTCTTTTATGCATCAACGTTCGCAATGTACTGGATATCAATTGCCCTTCGGAATTCAACGTAATGGGATATGATTAAATTCAAAACTCAACCTGGCGCCTTGCCCGGTCGTATTCAACGGTAGCATAGTGTAATATGGTATATTCTTCATCATCATCCCGTCCAACAAAATAACGAAAGATCCAGGCGCCAAGGTATTCCATGCCAAAGAGAAGTCCCAATCCAATCCCATCAACACACGCCGATACGCTAACAAAAGAAGAGAAGAGAACAAAGATAGATACAACACAGCACAACACAAATTATAACAGGGAAACGAACGACCAGATCAGACGATAGCCATCTTATATAACCAAAGCATATCCAAGAGATAGCGCCGAGACCGAGACCGAAACGATGACAGGTAGTAAGACAATAGTGGATATGGATAGAATGATAAGTGACGAAATTGACAATGGTACATGCATGTGATCAGTATATCAGGTCGCCGTCCTATGGACAGAGAATAAGCGAATCTCAAGGACGGGCGGGATTATTTGCGAGGGTATAGAAGAATGCAATATATACAGAAAGAAGGCGGAGAAAAGCAGGAAGGTGCGAGACTGAAATCACAGGTCTATACAGCTTGAGGATGATGGACGGAGGTGGTAGCGGCAGGAGTAGTGATAGTCGCAGAATCGTTCTCCGTGATGGTCTTGGTGGACTCCAGGGGTGCGTCCTCGGCGGAAGAAACCTCGATAGGATGATCGGTTTTCGACGAAGCGATGTCAGAGATGGAGGCATCCTTGTTGGTGCTGATCTCGGTGTCGGAGGCACGGTCGGATGAAGGGGCACTGGATACGGAGTGGAAGTCGTCTCGTTCGGGAGAAGCGCGACGGAACCGTCCCGAATTATCAGATCGCTTGGACGAGAGGCTAAAGGTATCGTTGTTGGGATGCAGAGGGAGTTCGGTGAGCTCGTCGACCGATGCCAGTCCGGAGGTGGATGCCACGGAGCGTCTGCCATCGGGAGACGAAGGGACGGAGGTGGGTGAGTTTGGCGTCGAGAGGGAGACGGGAGCCCGTTGAGGGTTTCGCGGGGGAAGAGCGGGAGGAGCGCGCTTGGGAATCGTCACGAGTCGGGCGCGGGTGAAGGTGGGAGACTGGCCTCGAAGTTCGGCGGGGACCGTGGGATCTTCCAAGGACACCGGGGAAGAGGAGGCGGCGCTGTCACGCTTGGTGATGGTAGCACTGCTGACCTCATGGACCTCGAAATCGTCGTCATCCAGGAGATCCTTGTCGTCGTCGTCGTCGTCGTCGTGGTTGTCCGGGTCATGCTCAAGGCGATGGATATCTTGTTCTTTCCGCTGCTCGGGGATGAGCGTGTCCCAGCGGTTCTCCTCGGTCTCCCACGGGGTGGACTCGAAACGATCTGAAAAATCGCGGTTACTTCGGGACGATGCACGACTGACGGAGGTAGGCGCGGTGGGTGGAGCGACGTCGGTCTGGGTGCCACGATCCATGCTGGCATAGCTCTGCACGCTGGCTCGCCAGCTATTGCGAGGCGAGCTGTCGACACTGCGTCGGAAGGTGGCAAAGACGGGACTGCTGGGATTGGGCTTGAAGTCAAAGGCTTCGACACTGGGCCGCGTCCTCGTGCCGGCTTCGCGGATGAAGAGTCCCTCCGCTTCTAGGGCTTTGACGCCGAAGGGATCGGGGTCGTCTGCAGCTGGGATGCCGAAGGTGTGTTCCGCCGGCGTGAGGTCTGCGTCACCAGGCGTTTCTCCCGGAGGAGGGACCAGGCTTTCGTCTACATCGGTATCACCTTGCGCAGCCTTGATCGTCTGGATGAGGGTTTTGATGGAGGCAGGCGGGGATTTCGCCTTGCCTGCGAGGATGTCCGTTACTGATATTCGCTCGCCGAAGAATCTCTCGTTCTCATCGGTTCGCTCGATGATGATGGTTCCGTCCACTTGCACACCCGCATAGAGTCCGCGGCTCTTCATATAGGTCCAGATGGGAGCCTGGCGTTTATGAACCTCCGACTCGAGGACGCCGCCCATGCCCACCGGGCCGGCCGATGCGCTCACTTCTCCTCCCAGTGTGCAGCGCACCTTCTTGAACGCCTCCAACGCTTCGTATGTATTGATGACGACCACGCAGTCGTAGATGTCAACACCAGCCAGAAAGCCGACACCCGCCGTATGCAACATGATACCGGAGGGCGGACTCCATTCGCCCGTTTCGGGGATTCGAGCCAGAAGCACACCACTGCCGCCAGAGCCACTAAGCCATAAGCCAGTGCGCATGGTCGTGAAGATCGCGAGACCTTTCGCTTGCTGAATGACCTGAGTAGGAATCTTCTTGATCACGCGCTGTTTGCCTTTTGGTCGATCGAGTTTACTGGACCTTTTGCTTGTGGCGCTTTCCGTGCTCTGGCGTCTGGCATCCTCCTCGGCATAGAAGCCATCCTTGCAGAAGCTGCGCAGAATGCGGGCAGCTTTGTCGCTTTCTTTGTCGAGAGTCATGGGCCAGAAGGCCTCGGCTCCCACCCGATAGGACAACCGGTTTACCGGATCACCGAGCTTATCGAGCTGGTGCCATGCCTTGTCGAATCCCTTTTTGGAGGTGCCTTTCGTCTTTTCCCATATGGAAGGCATTGCGACAAACTCAAAAATCTGTCGTTTTGCTCGAGGATCGACAAACGTGAAACGAGGCAGACAAAAGATTTCTATAGGACCCAAAGGCCCCTCTCAGGCACGGTGAAGGGGCAAACCAAAAGACCTATAACCGGCAGAGTGAAATCGCAGGACGAAGGAAAAGCGACGGGAACAGTAAACATGCGACGGACGGATCTGCAATCAATTGCTTAATGCGAACGTGAGAATGCTGGAGGTGAGACAGAAAACGGTTGCTGACACAGCCGAGGAATGCGCCCCCAAAACACCGTAGGAATGCTCGGGAGAAAGAAGTAGAAGGAAGTAAAAACCGGGGGCTGCAGGGGTAAAAACCGTTAGATTGGATCAGAGAATTTTTCTTTTTTATTTTTTAAAGAGGAGGAAAAAAAAAACTTGAGGCTACATCGTTGGGCAGAGAAATTATAAGCAGAGGATCATCGATCTCTCTCGCACACCCTCCGTCCGATCCGTTGTTCCAGACCCTCCGGGGAATGGGTGGCAATTAAATGAGACCCGAGGGAAATACGCAACGAGACGGAGCCCAACCGTGGGTCAACGGTCGAACCAAGGAAAAAAAGAGAAGAAAAGAAAACCAGCTTACCTTGCTGCGGGTTAGTTTGACGACATCAGAGTTTGAACCCTCCCGGTCCGATGGGGATAGCAAGGCAACAGGGTTCGAGTAAGGCGTGACCTGTAGAGGAGCGGAGATAGGATCAAGGGGAGAGAGAGAAAGCGATGTTTTGGGATGGTTTACAAGATGCGAGCGAGGGATTCGGAGTCTATGTACGCAGTCGAGAAGGGGGAGAGAGCACGAGATATAGAAACGAGGCCGGTTACAGAAGCAGAGAGAGGAGGAAAGAAAAAGAAAAAGAAAAAGAAAAAAAGACACCAACGGAGCGATGGATGCAGTATAAGGATATAAGATTTCGGATTTGGAGGGGGAATTAATTAAGCAGATGCATGGCATGCAGGCTGTCAGCTAAAATCCATTCAAGTGGAGAGCTGAAGGGAATCCGCCACGGCTGGCTCGGATGAGCATTGCTGGGGAAGGAAATTACTAGTACGGAAGAGGAGGAGTAGGATGAAAAGGGTGGAGGTTGAAGAGAGGAAAATGAAAGAACAGAAATAGAGGAGAAGAGGGAAAAAGAAAAGAAGAAGCCGCCAAGCAGGTGACGAGTAGAGATGGCATCATCGTCGCTGCAGGATTCGGCCTGCCATCGTTGACTTACATCTGCCTACATCTGCCTACATCCGCATGACAATTCGGTCTATAATCTTGATGAAGACCCATTACGGATCTACTCCCTATCCAGGATGTCTATACTCTATAGATTATGTCTGTTCCAGGGAAGCAAGAAAGGCCATTGTTGCGATCAATGGAACCACATACTCATTGCCGACGAGTCGATGACGTCGGTGCCCGACGAACCATTCATGAGTGAACTAAATTAAATTAATTAATTAATAATGAAAGAACTGCAAAGATAAATTAAAAAAATAAAAATAAAATAAAAAATAAAATCCATCTCAACCGGACTTCTCGCCCTTTCTCCCCCTTCCCTGCTTTCCCTTCATCCCATCCGGCAAGATCCATCGGATGCATAATAGATGAAAATCCCCATCTGACACCTCCGATTCTCTCGCGCCCTTTCAGCCCTGGACCCGGTCGGGATTGTCGCCCGTCCTTCCTCTTCCATCCCTTCGTTCCTGACAGGTCACTTTGGAGGTTTTACTTTGCCTTCGCAGGGATGAACTGGAGCGCCACCCCTTCCGATCGGGGGTTGTTGAGGGAACTGCCGGCCGAGGTGGAATTAATTTAGTCTTTCTTTCTTCTTCGCACGAACGCGTCCGATTGGGAGGGTTCCTGGCATCTAGCGAACAGTTTAACTCTTGGGAGCTTTTTTAACTTCGATATCTCTTTCTTCTGTGCAACCCTCGGATTTCACATACTGCAGTTGATGGCACGAGGTCTGTTGGGATCTCACTTTCTGTTGTCCCCAGTCACTGCTCAATACTCGGGAACTACTCCGTAGAAAAGTGTTCACTTCGGGATAGCTGATGTCATTCCATCCTGGGAAATTTCGTCGACTCGGACTAGAAAAATCTAGGCGGAAATCTCTCTCCACAGTCGATCCGGTCATTTTTAGCAACGACTAACAGACTCACTAACGACCTAATCTCTTAACTGCCGTGCCCTAATTTCTTTCTCCTTTTCCAGGCACCGTCATTGATCAATCATCATCCTTGTCTCCCGGTCCTTTTTATTATTATGTAATTCTCTTTTTTGATGCGCTCTTTTATCTCTCCTCGGCCATCCATCAGGCACTAAACCCCGACAAGCAACTAGTCCGGCGGATCACTCTCATAATATATTGTCCTGCATCGCAATCCTTCACGATCCCTGTCCAAACCATATGTTATCAGGATCGGATACATCGTCCTGCATGCATTCCTTGCCCATGGCACGAACTAATCCTTGCCAGTCCAGTCGATTCGTCGCAGCTAACCCCATTTGAAACCAAGCCCCTGCCTGTTAGCCTAGGCTCGACCCGACTAGCTCATCGCCATTATATGTTCTTTTTTTTTCGTTAATTAATCTCACTTGTCTGAATTGCTACTAAGCGTCTAGACACCTAATTAAGTACATACACGCACTCACCTTCCGTATGGTGTACAGTAGTTTATTCTGTTCCTTTTTTGTTCTTCTTACAGTCGACGTCTCACATTCCAATAGCCGATCATGACTGTTGGGATTGCCGAGGGTCGGAATCGATCGATCGATCGCATTTTCACGACCAGGTTCGGCACCGCCCTAGGGTCAGGGGTAGCTTAGTACGGAGTAGTTGAGTCGAAACCATCTAGAAACAACTGTTGCGAACCCCAAACACGGAAAGGAAAGAGACGGTGAGCATTTACTCCGTACATACCTACCCAACATAGCACCGCCACTATATCTATCGAAGTTCCGGCTTCGTTCAGGTCGCCACCAGTGGCAGTGGTCATCTATCCACTCCATAGAGATCATCCAGCTCGAGGAGACGAACCGATGGTAAGGTTTAAAACTTCTGTGCAAACACTGGCACGAGAATCTGCTATCAACGCCACCATGCTTTGCTATCTCGCTATGGATACTCCTGTACGGATCCAGATGTGTGAAGGATATGATGTATCCGTTCTGAATTTATACTAGTTAGTCAACTAGTTGGTCAGATCCGAATCCCTACACCGTATCTCGTCCGCGATCTTTTCTCGGGGCCGGCCCGGATTATGCACGAATCGGCCAGACGCAGACAGACACAGCCTCACGGGGTTGGGCTAGTTGCATACTCCATACACACCGTGACCCGGTGGTCAGTCCTCCGTATCCACTGGAGAGGCGAAGTTGTATGAGGATAGACGGGGTGCATGTCGTAGCGTGGCGACTAGAACTCGTCTCGAACATTCGGCTCTTAGCACCTGACTAGCTCGTATACCTGTGTGTACGGGCGTCTTCCCCTGGTCCGTTTACAGACTAGATTATACACTCCACGATGGCTAGTTTGACGCCGACCCCGCGGATGGCGGATATCTATTGTTTGAATGTCAAGGAGATTGGTTGGTCGGGGTTTGTGAAAGCATCTTGGGATTTGAGGCCGAAGTGTCTACCTCTTTAAAGGAGGGGCATAGTACCTACCTATCGCGTCATGCTATTCGATTTGACTGGTGTATGAAGGTATGATAGTCTCGGTTCGTACGGAGTAGAGAATGGCAGAATGGAAAGGAGCCATGGCCTATGTCGGTCTAGACCATATCTATCTAGATAGATCAGATACTACCGGAAAAGATAACAGCCAAATCACCAAGATGGGGCTATCCAATACTTCCGCCAATGCTCTCCAGTATCAGCGTCCTTTAGCTTTTCCAGACCCCCAAGTACCCCATCATCTCCCACATCACAACCCCCATCCACCACCCTTTGCGCCCAGTTTTCCAGCACTTTCTATATCGGTATGTATGTATGTCATGGCTATTATTAGACCCAATTCCCTGTCCCTGATCAAGATCCGCGTGATCACAGGAACGATCAATCCCTTCTCGTGCTATGTGCTCGCCTTCACTCAGACACGCCCACCCGTTCGCCCCAACTCTAATCGGAAGAGTGAGAATGCACATATCCGCGAAGGGCGACCAGCTAAAAGCACAAGTTATTTGCAGTCCTCTGCGCACGATGCTTCTGAAGTGCGGCGGCCACCGTACCAAGTCTCTTCCATTCACAGGGAATATCAACACAGGTCGGGAAGCTTTCTAAATCCTTCTCGGTGGAGCCTTGGCTATACAATTGGTTTGTCTCTGTGTCTTCGACGACAGGAAAGCGACGGGACTCGTCGTCATAGTCGTTCTCGTCCTCGTCCTCCTCACCATGGACGAACAGTGAGGTACATGTAGGCGCCACAATGCTGATCTACCCATCATCAATAGCCTGGATCCAGGCGTCAAGGATAATCTCTAACGGTTTACATCTGATGCCGTCTCTGTAAATCTCGCCTAAGTCAAATAGTTGGGGGACATCGTATGCTGTAGCCGCTTGCTGATCGAATATGTGTGGAAATAACTCGGATCGGCGTCACGTATACTATTCCAGGCCAACCCAGCCCATACAGCCGAGAAAACTAACATAGGGCTAGTTCAGGACCATTCCTTGCGTGAGGAATCATATAGAGACAAATGGTTCCAATGCATCCTCCCACGGGCAAGTCTCACCAAACATCCATTCCAGGCGCGCTAGATCAGAAACCCAGTAGAAGAGAAAGTGCCCTCCGTCTTCATCTTCAAGAGCTCGTTTCGAGAATTTCACTGGGTATGGATTAAGTCTTTTTCCTAAATTCCTTTAACGGTTGGTAGACCTCCCACCATGTTCGGAATTCCTTGGATGGCTTTCCACTTGCAGTCCATCATCGGTGGAGCATTTCGTTGTGTAATGCGGTGCAGCGTTCGTGGTCGAGATGGTCTAGTTGTCAAACTGGGTTTTCGGGCGTAATTATATATTGCGAAACCATCCTAGGGCAAACAATCTTTGAGGGGCACTGAGAGTAACAACTTGCGCAGATGGGGGAACAAAAGTCAAATAATCTCCACTTCGGGACCCCGAACAATACCAGGTCGGTGGATTTCACTGCAGTCCGAGGACTAGAATCAAAATTGAAGTGACCAGACCAACACGTACGAGAGAAAAGCCTATCCCTGAATCTGGGCTTGTTAGGCCAGGCAGCCTTTGTATTGTTATATACATCATGAAGTACTTGCGGCCATTTCTTTACAGGTACGAAGCTGTTGTCATTTTGAAGATCACCAGTAGGAAATCAAAAGTACCCATGCAAGTTGATCCAACTATTAATGTTCATCGGAAAGATGTGTAAAGGTAAAGATGGTCTGGAGCAAGCAAAGAGGGAGAGAAGAGACTCTACTATGAGGTCTGCTATTGGAACCCAATAACACTAGACTATTCTAGCGAATCCTGCCGCTCATTTTCACTAAACTGTGTGAATAACATAGTAGATTGGATATATTAAAGCCTTTAGCTAATCTACCTCTTTGATTGGATATATAGTAACAGGCCCGAAACCAGTCAGAGTACGTGGAAATACAGCAGTGAATTTGCTACCTCTATAAGAAAGAGCCTGATACAGGGCATGCAATGGGAGTAGAGAAGACGCACATTGCAGCAACTCATGGGCAACGTGTCTTTCTGCAAGATCTTCCGGGAACTATATATTCCATCAATGTTGACGCCTTTCGTCCTCAGGGACGTCCCCATACCCCATACATTTCTTTTACGGCTTCAGAAATGTTTACAGCAAGACCGAGTGTTTTCCATGTGGTACCTCGCATTGACACAAAACCATTTTCTAGCATCCTCTCTATCTATCTGTTATGTTATATAGTGATAGGAACAGAATCCAGGGCAACAAAAACAAAAAGCAAAAAGTATTGACCGACGCAGGGGTCGAACCTGCAATCTCTTGATTCGTAGTCAAGCGCCTTGCCATTGGGCCAGCCGGCCTTGGTTGAGTTTCCGTTGCAGAATTTGCCATCATGAACCTATTGCAAAAGAAAAAATGAGGGTGGGTGGATGCCGGACGGGGATGGCAGAAAAACAGACAGCGCCAAGTGGGTCGGCCCGCTAATGCATGACATCATTCAGTTTCAAGCGACTCGGCCAACCCGACCGCAAACGGCACGTGACGAGACCGCAGTCAACCAGTTTAGAATGGCGCGACCCTGGGTCACTTTTAGGGGATTTGTGCTGTGGAGAGCAATCCGAATGGGTTGAAAAATCTATAGGCCAGTCCACTGGAGGCTGCAATTACGGATGTTCAATTTCAAATTGAAAGCAGGTGTTTTGAAGTTGTAGAAATCAATGTAAAAATCGTCGATATTACATCTAATCAACTGATGAACTCGATTTATCCGCTTGCGGATTTGCGGTTATTCTAGCGGGTGGTCGGCGTCGCGCTACTATCCTTATTCCGTACCGCCTGATTCTGCCGGAGCGCCGACAACATCTACAGACCCATTAAGTCTTCTCGATAAACATGCAGCTGGAAGACCTAACTTCCAACAAGATATATTAATTACGCCTCTATCAAAAATCTGCAATATTTCTCCCCGCCTGTCAATGTCATACAAAACCAAGACAACCTATCTAAGCCCACAACCAAAAACATGGAAAGCGGTCCTCAAGGCGGTCAGATCAACCCAACGAACAGCGGGTCTCCAAAATTTTCTCCGCCCCACTCAACATGGGAACTCGGAACAGCACCACTTTTCACCTGGTCTCCCCAATGAAGCGCCAAAACGAACAGCTCGAATCACACAAACGCAAAGCAAAAAAAGTATTGACCGACGCAGGGGTCGAACCTGCAATCTCTTGATTCGTAGTCAAGCGCCTTGCCATTGGGCCAGCCGGCCTTGGATGGACTTCGGGCAGAATGTTTGGCTATATGAGGGAGGACATAATGTGGCTGTCATATGGCTGTTGTGTGCAGGGTTAGAGTGAGGTGGTGGGGACTGAATGCAATGGGTGGGAGTTGGTAGTGTAGGCAGAGGACTATGGCAATGTTGTATGTGCAGTTATCTGAGTATATCTATATGCAATGCAGAACCGGCTTGGAAATGAGGGGGAGTTATTAACCGGCGCGTATAGATACACTCGGGGTATAGATCGATGGCATAGCTGTGCGAAATGTCATGTATGTATTCATTGTGTATGTGCTGGAGTATGGGACCCTAAATGATTGAAATGATTAGGTCCAACAAAATAGGAAGGCTCATCTAGATAATAGTAATTTGAGGTGGAGACATCCTTCTACAGGAGGCTGCAGATATGAAATGACCATAGAGGGGTAACTATGGAAATGGTAACTTGATCGGCAGATTGCAGCATCGGGCATTGCAGGCTTTTATACTTGATGTAATTGAGATAGCACCTTGGCTACATGTTAAGCAACTCTATCAATGCATATTGCTCACTACTTTGGCGCAGAAGCAACATGATAGCAGCATACTAGAGGATTTAAAGGGCGTGCCCTAATCATGATGCTATCTATCATAGAGCAATCCTTTCTGGGCTTGAACATAAAGATACGTCGGCTCGACTGTCAACCGGTGTACTTGACATGATACAATTAATTCCCATCTCTATCGAGGGAGCAAAAAGAAGAAGCAAAAAGATTGACCGACGCAGGGGTCGAACCTGCAATCTCTTGATTCGTAGTCAAGCGCCTTGCCATTGGGCCAGCCGGCCTTGATAGAATTTCGGATGCAAAATATGCATATAAGACAAACTGTACCCTGGAAGACCAACTTGTGAATCAATGTTTGCCCCATACTAAAGAAAGTAAGCTGTATTGGCACCAGGTTGTTCTACAGAGCAAACCTCATATGGTTTAAACGTGAATACAATCGGATTCCCGTTGTGATTGCCCCACAATCTAACATCACTTGAAAAGTCATACCTATAGTCAGGAGAAAATACAGTAAGATCTAAGTTTGCTATAAATCTTGCTTATTGGTCATAAACATACAAAAGTCTACTACAGTATTTATCAATCGGTCCATTTCTTCCTCCCTCACAGAGCTCCCAGCTCCTTCAGCTTGGAGACCAGTCCGTTCACATCCTCGACCTTTCCGCCACCCTGGCGAGCGGGGGGTTCTAGACCAAGTCAGCCATTAGGATCTTTAAATTTTCGGGAACTCGAAATCCAAGGGAATACATACCAGTCACCTTCAACGTCTTCAACCGCCTCTTATCCTCAACACCAAGGTCGGCCAGAGTCTTCTTCTCCAACGGCTTCTTCTTGGCCTTCATGATGTTGGGCAGGCTGGCATACCGAGGCTCATTCAACCGCAAGTCCGTGGTAATCACCAAGGGCAACTGAGCCCGCAGGGTCTCAACACCACCGTCCACCTCGTGAGTCACCTCGACGGTGCCCTTGTCGTCCTTGACGTCGACCTTGCTGGCCTGCGTGGCCTGAGGCCACCCCAGCAGACCCGCCAGCATCTGACCCGTCTGGCCCTGGTCGCCATCAATGGCCTGCTTCCCGAGCAGCACCAGGTTGATGTTCTCCTTGTTGACGACCTCCTTCAGCATTTTGGCCACGGTCAGGGGCTCCAGGCCTCCATCGTTGCTGTCGGCCACGTCGATGTGGAACGCGCGGTCCGCGCCCATGGCCATGGCCGTGCGGAGGGTGTCGGCGCATTTGGCTCCGCCTGCGGAGAGCGCGAGGATGTTGTCGACCTTCAGGGGGCCCTTGCGTTCGCGCAGACGGACGGCCTCTTCGATGGAGAGCTCGTCGAAGGGGTTCAGCGAGTGCTTGACACCGGCGGTTTCGACTCCGGTTTGGGCCTTGTTGATCCGGGGTTTGATCTAGTGGTTTTGGATTAGTGATGGATTTTTTAAAAATCATTGATTGATACGAGCTTGTAGGTTTGTGCTGGAAGAATAGATCCCTCCACACGAGGTCGGCGTTGGTGGTTATGCGGTTTGTCGGCGTCATGGTTCAGATCCGCGGAGGTACAGTGACTCTTTCACCGAGAACGGAGCAACGAGAATTGATCAGAAACTCACCGCATAGTCGATGACCCGCTTAACGGGTACTAGAATCCGCAGACCACTGGCCATTATGAAGATATTATGAAGAAATTGACGGCTCACAGGAGAGGAGTCAATGGGAAGGTCGTGAAATGGAGAGGACCAGCAGAGGGGGACAGTGAGGAGAGGGTGGAAGAGAAGAGGCCGATTCGACGGTTCCGCGGCAGAAAGCAGGTGACCGGGCGGAGAGGGAGCGCCGACGCGGCCCGACGAGATCCCCTCCGCTTCCAACCGAGGTTACCGCCAAGTAGGCTATGCATTAAATATGAATACACATAGTTATGGACTGGATTGCATCAGTCTATGGACTATTTACATGTCTATTCATATGTTCTTGTATATGGTTAGATCTCTACGGGCCCGGTTCGATCACCACGTTTCTTGCTTGTACCGCCCTATCTTCTCCATACCAATCAAATACTCTTCTGCCTCCTCTCGACTGGAGACCTCTCCTTCTGGCTCTCCTCCACGTTGGAAGGCCTCAGTTAGAGACTCTCGGACGGCTTGTGGCATCCGTCCCGACGAACCGCAAACATACACGATGCCTGACAGTTCATGCAGGAATTGGTAGAACAGGCCGAGGTTCTGGCGGATAACATCCTGCACATATATCTTTTGGCCCTGGTCGCGCGAGAATGCCGTGAATACTTGCAATTTGATCAAGTCGCGTAGCTGTTCCCACTCGTCCTCGAAGAAGTAGTCCGAGGCCCGATTGCGGCCGCCGTAGAGGAGGATGGTCGGCCCGATGGGCGGCTCAGCACCCTGATTCTGAAGTTTGTACTCCTTGACGAGAGCCGCCTTCTCCCAAAGAATGGATCGTAAGGGCGCAACTCCAGTGCCGGGGGCTATCAGCACCGTTGTGCCGGTGAGCTGGTTTACGGATGAATTCAACCCTCCTCGCTGAAGCTGAACTCTCAAGGTACTCCCGGGGCGGAGCACGGAAAGGTATCTGGTGCACACGCCCTCCCTGATTCTTTTAATAATAGTTCTGTACTTCACCGTGGCAATCAGCAGTTCGAATTTCGTCCCTCCTTCCGGAGTTCGTTTCAGCTCTCCGCCGCTCGCAATGCTGAACTGCCTCGCCCGAAGAACGGGGAAGACTGAAACGGCATGCTGCCACGGAATCTTTACCGAGTCGAATTCATACAGCACCTCGATAATGCTGCGCCTGGGTCGAGTAGTGTAGTCCCAGAATTCATCCAAGAATTCGGGATTCGTAAATTCTAGAAGTCGTTCTTTGTGCATTTCATCCTTGGTGTAATGGGCTATCGTCGAGAAAAACGCGCGACGAGGAATGGCTCGGAGATCCAAGTAGTCCATCAGAAGCGCTCGCAACGTCAGTTTCGGGTATTTGTCAAGACCGAGAATCGGGGGAAGATGTTCCTCGTCTACTACCTGCTGGCTATCCCTAGGGACTAGCGAAACGGGCAGGTCGGCTTGTTCCTCCCAGCCCATCATCTTGATCATTGCCTCTACATCGTCGGCGAAGTTTTTCGGCGTAATGGCGAGCATGTCTCCCGGGTTGTAGGAGACGAACTCAGGAACGGTCAGCGAGACATGTCGCACGTCTTGCCAGTGTTTCGGCGGTGTCACGCGCTTGTTACCCGTGAGGGTGGCCGCCAACGTATCTGGGATGGGTCTCAGATCATGATCTAATCGAGTGAGACCCGGGAACGCATCTGATTCCGCGTGAGCCTCCTGGGTCCCGGGTACAGAGGCATCCGTCTGATCTGACGTGTCCTGGGCCTGTGGTTGCAGAACCCATTTAGGGGGCAGCTGGGCGTCGTCCGGTATCGGATCCAGTCCTGGCGGTAGTGGAGATGTCTCTAGCAAGTGCTTGCGGAGATCTGTCATCCACGGAAGAAAGGTCCCTTCGAGGCTGGGGTATTATTAGGGCCTGGTACGAGATACCTCGAGTGAGATGAAAGACATACCCTTCCGGATGTTGCTGATCGGCTTCCCCGCAAGGATATACCTCGTTTGCTCCCAGCTGCTGCAATCTTTTGTTTAATTTGCGCGCAGCCCAATTAAACCTTGAGCAATTCTTTAGCGATTGAACCCTATTGCGCAAAAAGAATAAGTGGACAGACATACTTTGGATACGAGCTGTCTCCCAGACCAAACGAGACGAAATTAACCCCGCTTAAGAATGTGGGCGGGAGTTTCTTCAGCAGCAACGACCGCCAGAACGACCGAGCATTGGCGGGCAGGTCACCCTGGCCTGTCGTAGAGAGGGCAAAGATGGTCACATTGTAGGAACGGAGATTTTCCTAAATCAATCTCTAGTTAGCGTGGCTGCCGCATATCCCAGTTCTTACGAGAAAACCGACCGGCTTGACGTGATTCAACTCGGAGACCTGAGTCACGAAATGCAGGCGTTCAGCCAACACTCCCAGCTCCTCTGCCACCTCATGAGCATTCCCAGTTTCGGAGCCATAGAGAACGAGAGCAGACCGCTTCTGCAATGCCGGTGGCCGACTCTCTGCCATTCTGCGTATCCTGAGGTTGGTTCGGGGGAATTGGAGATTGTTTGTCGCACTGGCGAAGAACGTTTTCGCCCGCAATTCGGGATGATGTCATCCGCGCCTGAGGCCTTCTATTTTCTAAGTCCCTCTCTCACTTTCTTCTCCTCTCTCTTCCTCTTCTTCATCCATTGTCAACCCATCATCTCCACAAGTGACCATGAAAGAAGACAGTTCTTATTCCATGATGAGCATCACGAAACAAACCAACAATGGCTAACAGATGCCTTGCTGCTCGGTCCCTGTTGCCGGCGCTGACTGGTGATACACCTTGTACTACGAACTCATGTCCTCTTTCTGCAAGGTTCGTCAAATGCGACTCGATGATTGATGCATCATACACGCCACGTAGTCAATGCAAACCATGATTGCTCTCTCGGACTATGTCATTCCCGAGGTTCAAGTCCGGGACGAAATCCAACAAACATATATCTTACAACTGACGAACTATTCATTGGTCATGATCCGCCTGGATACGACCTATAAATATAATATAGTTCGCTGGCCGAGAAAACTCACTCGAACCTTGCATCTATTAAAACATTTACTCTGCAGTGAGATGAACGCTCACGGGCCTTTGACAAGGGTATTTGGTGTACTTTTCGGCTATGGCTATACTTTGCCGTCAAAAGAAATATGCCGGTAGCCATGTCTTGAATTTGATTCTATTTTTGATGCGAGACGTGCTCATGCGACACTCCCCAGTAGTGGAGTTCATCCGGTATAAAAGCCCCCCTACTCCCGGAAAAGGCCACCCATGCGGTTTGGAAATCATCATTACCCTTCAAAAATGAACATACTACGTATGTATAGGGCTCTTGCCGTCGTCGTGACGGCATTGCTCTCTGGTACGTCTGCCACCGTTACTCCTGATGTGCACGCTTGTCGTTGTCGATTCAACGAACCCTGCTGGCCATCTAGCGAGTCCTGGAATCGTCTTAATACTTCCATAAATGGCAACTTAGTTGCAGTGCGGCCGGTGGGCTATGTATGCCATGGTGACTCATTCGACCAGGCCGGCTGTGATCAGGTAAAGGGGCTGTCAAATAGTAGTATATGGAGAGCTAGTCAGCCAGGTACTCCCTCCCCTTAAACAACGTTATAACTTGGCGAACCAACACGAGCCCTGACAAGCAGTAAACAGGTGCCCTTCAATGGACTGATTGGGAGACTTATGCATCGAAGAATGAGACTTGTTATGTCAATTCCCCAAAATATGTAGTGTGCGGACAGGGACGAATTGCTCGCTATGCTGCAGAAATCGAGACCCCGGAAGATGCGCAAGCCACCATCAAGTTTGCGAGGAAGCATAATATCCGCCTCGTTATCAAAAACACCGGCCATGACGTGACTGGCAAATCAAGCGCTCCTGATTCTCTGCAGATTGCTACTCATCGGCTCAAGAACATCGAGTACGTGTCTGACTTTGTCCCGCGCGGCGCGAAGGCCCATCATTCTCGTGGACCTGCAGTCACCATGGGTGCAGGAGTATTGGGGTTAGAGCTGAACTCCGCAGGGGCAGCTGGTAGATATCTGGCTGTCACAGGTATCTGTGGCACAGTTGGCACCGCGGGAGGATATATCCAAGGTGGTGGCGCGTCGGCGCTCAACCGGCTTTTTGGATTGGCTTCAGACAACGCTCTCCAGTTCACCGTAGTTACAGCAGAGGTAGGTGAACAGAGTATGCACCAGCACGCACGATACTGTAATCTAACTTAGCGAGCAGGGAAAACTGGCCGTGGCCAATGAGTTCCAGAACAAAGATCTGTTCTGGGCCCTCAGAGGTGGCGGCGGCGGCACCTTCGGGGTAGTCATGAACGTCACGGTCCGTGTCTATCCAGATGTTTCGGCTGTCCATGCTCACTTAACCATTACTCAACCCTCCGGGGGCGAGAAGTTCTGGGAAGCCGCGCGCGAGCTCTTGGCTGCGCAGCCTACCCTAGTCGCAGGACTTAGTCACGTCCGAATCACCGGGTTCCCAATTAACGCTAATGACCCATCCACGGGGACTCTTGTACTGGAAGCGACCCTGTACAACACCACTGTGACCGCAACAGACGAGAGTTTCGCACCGCTGCGCGAAGCCCTTACTAATGCTGGTATTCCCCACGAATACCAGTCCGACCACCTCCCCAGTGTCAGTGCATACCTGAAGAACCCGCAATACATCGACACAGGCGGCGTAGGCACTCTCCACGGCTCGGTCCTGGTATCAGAAAACTTCTACCACGCAGCTGACGCACCATCAAAGTTAGCCGACACCCTCTCCAAGCTACGAGCAGCACCAGGCAGCGTGATTGAAGTCACCACGTTCGGCGGCGGACAGGTCAAAGCAAACAAGCACATCGTCGATAGTGCCGTGCACCCAGCATGGAGGGAGGCACTAACAGTGATCGACCTGTTCGTTAACCTGCCGTCAAATTCTAGTTTCGAGATGCAGAGGACGGCTCAGAATATCCTGACGGGGGTTCAAATGCCGCTTCTGCTTTCCCTGGAGCCTCGGATGGCGTCGTATGTCAATGGCGCGGATTCTCAGCAGAAGGATTTCCAGTGGCGGTTCTGGGGGGACAATTATAAGCGGCTGTACGGGATTAAGCAGACCTGGGATAAAAATGGGCTCTTTATCTGCACCATGGGAGTTGGGAGTGAAGATTGGGACAAAGAGGGGATGTGTAGGAAGAAGTCCCAGTAATTGAATAGTCACGCTAGATGAGTGCAATCAGTAGACGGAGCATCATCACACTGCCGTTTTGGATATCTAGACACAACTGCCAGAGGGCACATAGCATCCCAACCACAGTGAAATAGAGACATAGATGGAGAAAACGAAAAAGGGTATCAAAACCAGAACCATCAATCCACAAAAACGTCAACAAACTTATATCCCCTCTAATACGTATCCTCCTCCCCACCACCACCGCCATCCCCGAACCCATCGTCCCCAAACTCATCATCTCCACCATCAAAGTACTGCTCAGCATTATAATCCCCACCCATCTCATCCTCATCATCCTCGAAATCATCATCAATAATCTCCTCTTCTTCCTGCCCCTCCTCATCTTCGAGGAGATCTTCGTTCTCGGCGCCTTCCCCGTCCTCACCGCCGTCGCCCTTCTGCCTCTTCTTTGCGTCGTCGTCCTCCTCTTCCTCGTCGTCGTCCTCGAATCCGCGCTTGACTCCGGATCGCGCTGTTTGGGGGGTATACCCGTCGACGACGACATTGCCTTTGAAGTTCGGTTGGATGGTAGGCCAGAGTTCACGAGGGAAGAATTTCAAGACTAGACACACCGTCAAGTTAGTCCCTACTGATTCATTTCACCCCAATCCTTACCCCACAATCTCCAACAAAAGAAAGTAACGGGAAAGACAAAGAGACATACCATAAGCCCTCCCCTTCATCAACGGCAACGCCCTCTTCTTCTTCTGATACCGTCCCGAATACGACGGCATACCATGGAACGGATCGAAGGACGCGCGCGCAGCGCTACCTTTCTTCGCGGCCGACGACGCGGCCTCCAGAACGGAGTAGTAGGGGCCGTCGTGGAATCTGTCGCGTAGGTCCCGGTAGAAGTTCACTTGGAGGAGTTCTCGTTCGGAGAGTGGGCGGGCGCGAGGAACGGTGTATTTCTGCATTTTGGATTCGGGGTTAGATTTGCTGGTTGTAGTTGTTGGTTTATTTGAGAGGTGGGCAAGGTTGAATGGTTTTTGGGTAGGACTGGAGTTGGGATTGGATGGTGAGGGGAAGGGAGGGGTTGGAGATGAGTGGGATTGGGAGATGGGCGATGTCAATTGCATGGTGAACAGGATTGGAGACCTGACTGGACTAGACTAGGCTAAAAGCAAACCAAACCAATCCCACCAGCACAGAATTCACGCAAACAAAGAAACGTACAGGGTAGAGAGGGGTCGGCGCGCCATCAGGCTCCCCGTTTGGATCGGCATCCCAGGTGAATTCGGCGCCGGGGAGCTTCCTGCCACCTTTTTTGGCTCCAAAGCGGGACATAATTGAGGATAAATAGGAATAGGTAAGCGATAAAGAAGGGCCGAGAAGAAATGTATCCAAAATAGAGGGCAAACTTGGGGATCGAGGCCAAAGCGGAGGAGAATGTAGAGGATGACAGTCGCGCGAGAAAAAAATGTCCGGCGGAGATGATTCTCACCGCCTTGGGTGAGTGGGGGTGCAGAATCCAATTGCGAAGTATAAAACAGTCCATAACTTAACGTCACACCATGATATTTGATTGAATAGAAAAGGTATCCGAATAAAAAAAAAAAAAAAAAAAAAAAAAAACAGATGAACAAAGAAGCGCTGTTGGAATCACAAATGTCCCACAGTATCTAACATCCACCTCACAAATTAACAGTCTCCACCCGACTTCCATTTTGTGTGATAGGTCCCCACGGCCCTTCGTTAACTCGCTGCTTCAGTGTTCGCACAATGTCCTCGAACCCTGGCACTTCTCCGTTCATATCATTGAGCCCCTCATATAGAGCCACCAAAACCTCATATTTCGCGGTAGCAACCTTCCACACGACATTCTGCGGATCTGCAGCTCCGCCGCCGACGAACTCGGCATACGAGCGGGGTGGTTTGAACAAATACGGTAGCAGCGTGGTCAGTGCCGGCGGTGTCAGTGCTGCCCATACACCTGTCGCAGGCAGAACTCCTTGCGTAGCGGGCGAGAGATTGCCTAGGCCTTGCTCCGATGGGAGTTGATACCGCGTCGTTCCAGGGACGGACGAGATCACGTCGCCGGACAATTCCTGCCAGTTGGCAGTGATGATGCTCTTCATGAACGAGATCGCCGCGAGGGAAATGTCTTTCATGGCCAACAGATCTGCCGCGGCTACAATGTCCGTCCAGAAGTTAGCGCGATGGTTCAAGTACATAAAGTACAGGGCCCGCGCCGCGGCGGCTTCTTTGTGCCAGTCCGTGGCGGTTTGACCGGACGTGTTCAGCTCCATGGAATCGGCCAGGTCCAGTTTCGGGGGGCCGTGAAGGATTTTGCTCAATGCATCTAATGCCTCCTTGTTGGCCGGGCTCGAGGGTAGCGCAAGTACGGGATTCAACCCTTGCCTGCTGGCCTCAACTAGCATCACACGAGGAAGACAGGACAGCACATTCAACTGTCCACTCGGTACGGGCCCATGCGCCCACTGCGCCGACGAGATTGCCACTGACGCTGAAATACGAGACAAGATTTGGCTCAGCAAGCTTTGAGGGTTCTGTAAGAAATGATTAGGGTACAATTCGGCATACTGCGCCACGTAAGCCATGATCGGCCCGCACAGGTAATTCAGATCCACGGGGTCGAGTTTCGATTCATCCAGATAGTAGCCTAGGAGTGTAGAATGCAGGTTATGAGCGATAAGGAAGTCGAGAGCAGGAGAGGAAAACGTGGATGCCGACTGGACAAACGTGCGCGCCGTCAAACCGGGGGCATCGATCTCTAGGAGCTCATAGAAGAAGTTCAGTAACGTCATGTGCATCAGCACATCGTTCTGCTCGACCATCTGACAGGCGGCAAAATGCAAGAGACTCTGACTGTTGTACTTGGCCTCGACTTCCGGCACCTGAGAGCTGGAGATGATATCCCATCGCAGCCGACCAGCTTTGACCAGGAAGCCCATCAGCCGGCCCTGGGCCAATGTCTTCTCGCGTTTCGGCAGACTGCCGGCACCGTTGTCGCTCAAACAGCAGAACGAGAACAGACGACCGTACACTTCTTTATCGGTGAACAGTCTCCGCCACATGAGGCCCTGCCCTCCTCCCGCCTCGTCACCCTCATGAGTGATCCCATTCTCCAATGGACTGGCTAGATCGATCTCCAAAAGAGCCCATATCGCATCCAGGGCGGCTTGCGCGACAGCCGTTGATGGGGTCGACAGCCAGAGGTCCACGAGGGAAGCAACCAATTCCGAATCACCGGCAACAATTGCGGCGTCACTGGGGACCTTGCCCGCTTTGCTCAGCAATGAAAGGGCCAGTAAGTTGATAGGTGGCGACGGGGCTTTGAATCCCGCGTTGAAGTCAATAGGAGGGTCGACGGAACGGAGCTCGGTGAAGCTGAAGTAAGCTGTGGCCTTAATTCCCAGGGTGGTGATGGGAGTCGGATCCTCCTGGAGGACCGGCAACAGCTGCGATATCTGAGTGAGAAGGGTGGCGGGGACTTTGCGGTCCGTGGTCTCTGTCAGCTCCAACTTTAGCTTGTCAAGCAGGGTGTGGTCCAGAGGAGTGGTCGGGTCATTCTGGATCTGTTGGAGATGAAGCTTCACCTCGTCGTACGAAGAAGGGATCGCCATATTGCCCGACATCTACAGGAACTGAGGAGAAGAGAAGCCCAGGAAGTTGAAGAGCGCCTTCGACGGCGGGGAAGCCGAGGGGGAATGCAAACAAGACAAACGGAACAACGGCCGCTTCTCCGCTCCGCCTTGGAGGCATCTGCAGCTCACTTCACTGCTTTGCTTCTAACCCGTCAGATCCTCTTCCTTTTCCTTTTCCTTTCTTCTTCTTGATTAGCCTGTCTTTCTGCTGGATCATCATGGAGGAGCAACGGAGTTCTCTTCTCTCCCAAAAATCCTCGGACTCGGGACTCCACATCCAACTCCATCCGCTGATACTCCTCACTATCTCCGACCATATCACTCGTCATGCGGCACGAGGTCAACAAGGTCCGATTATCGGGGCCCTATTAGGACAGCAGAATGGTCGTCAGATAACTTTGGAGCATGCGTTTGAATGTATCGTGGTGGAGGGCCCGAACGGCGAAGCACAGCTATCGCAGGAATGGTTCATCGAGCGAGTGAAGCAGCGTACGGCACCCCTATGACTGACCGGCCTATATATCGTTCACTCTCACTAACAATGTGTTACGAACAGTCAAGGATGTCCACAAAGTCCCCGCCCTCGATCTCGTCGGCTGGTGGTCAACAGCCCCTCCGTCTGGCCCCGACGAGTCCCATCTCCCCATCCATCGGCAGATCCTCCAAGACCACAATGAATCCGCCGTGTTCCTCGCTTTCCATCCGTCCCAGGTGCAGGGGGCATCCTCGAGCGGCGGGAAACTACCGCTGACGATCTATGAGAGCGTGTACGAGGGAGAGAACGCCGCGGAAGGCGGCAAGGCCATGCAGGTGGATGGCGAAGAACAGTCGCTCAATATTCGATTCCGGGAACTACCGTACTTTGTCGAAACCGGAGAGGCCGAGATGATCGGGATTGACACCGTTGCTCGAAGCGCGACGAATGCTGCTCCGATTGAGTCGAGCACCGGCACCAGCGAGTCACAGAAGAAGCAGTCTCGTAGTAAAGAGCAGACGGACATCCACGTGCTTTCACAGGAGGATGAAGAACGTAAGCATCCCCCCTCTTATATAACCACACCCCCGGCAGCTAACACCCCGCATAGTCATCGCCAACCTAAACACCCGCATCAACGCCATCCGAGCCCTCGAGTCCCGAATCTCCCTCATCAAATCCTACCTCTCCAGCATCTCAACCCAAGAACCAAGCTCCGACAACCTGGCCTCCTCCACCCCCAAACCCTCCGTAGTCCTCTCGCACCCCATCCTCCGCAACATCAACTCCCTCCTCTCGCACCTCTCGCTCCTCAGCCCGCAAGAACAAAGCGCCTTCTCCGCCGAAGTCCTCGCTCAGAGCAACGACGTCCACCTCGTCGCTCTCCTCGGCCAGCTGAGCGAGAGCATCAGCAGCATGCGCGAACTCGGCAGAAAAGCCGCCATTATGAACAATGTACGCCGGAATATGCTCTCGAGGAAAACGCAGCTCGCCGTGCAGAATCGGTTCGATGATGACTTTTTTGCTTCCCGGGATGGCATTGCGCATGGGTAGGTTAGGTAGGCACGGTTGTTAGGACGGGTTAGTCTCACTGTCACATGGAAAGCAAGGTGATGCTAGAGCGAGTAGTCTAGATGAGCTTCGAAAATGATCGGCGTTGGGTGTTCCTAGAGCAGGTATTTGATTTTTGATTATGATGAGAAATGAAAGATGCAATAATAAATCAAATGCTGGATTGAATGTCGTTCACTCCGTATCGATTCCCCATCTATTCTAATCAAACAATATAGCAAGATAAGAAAAGATTCTGACGATTTTTCAACCAATGCTCTGCAGCCTGAAAGCAAGAAGAAAGAAAAGTGTAAGAGGCAATCCACCCATGATATCATTTAAATATGTACAAGAAGCAAAAGAAGAGCAAAGGAAAGGGGAATCCCAAGACATAGATAAAACAGGGTATAGACAACCAAAATAACCAGCAAGCAATACATAAAACGAAGAAACTAACGGTAAGTTCGTCTCGACCATAAGAGGGATCTCATCCCATCCGTTCCCGTATAATCCATCAATCAATGAATCAATCAACCTAGAGTCTAAGATCTAGGCTAACTAGACCCGGACTGAGTCTAGCCAATACTATGAGTGAGGGTATCGTTGAACGTAAGGATCACTGTCGTGATGTTGTGGAGGCGGGCGGTATGAGTCCGGGAGAGGAATGGGAGCTTGTTCTTGTAGCTCATCGGAGGGGTATGGAGCGGTATTGGTGTTTATGGTGATAGCAGGCGGATGGTTATGAGATGTGAGATTCTGGCTCGGTAGTTGACTGTTCGGGTGCTGATCAACGGGGGAATGATCGAGCGCCGATTCCTCCGGCATCATGTTCATGTAAGGGTTGTGGAATCTGTCTTCGTAGGGTGAGTACGGCTGCGGAGAGTGCATGCCCGGTTCAAGCAGAGAGATGGCGCTGAGCCGGTTATGGTTGTAAAAGCGGCTATCGGTTTCTTCGTAGCCCGGCGGCATCATAGTGTCCGTCGGAGAGTGAGAGGCAGGATTAGGCTGCGCGTGGGACAAGAGCCCGTCGTCTTCATCGTCGGGCGAGGTGCCATATCGACCGGTAGTGGTGGTGCGACGGCCGCCAGCGATCGAGGCACCGGCCCCGGCTGTCGGGATGGGGGCGCCGCCGTTGGAACTGAGACCGATTCCTTCGGTGGAGGTCTGGTAGCTGGGGTCCATGGTGCGTCTCTTGCGACCCACGAAGAGCCATCGGAGACTCCGGGCCACGGACCGAATGAGATCCATCGGATTGAAGGTGTCGCCGAGAGCGCGCAAACCAAACCGGCCACCCTGATACGTCGCCTTGCCGTTTCCGTAAAAGTCGGTGACCTCGGCTGGGTGAGGATTTTTGAGGGAATACGGTTGCCATGCGAAGGACCACAGGTGCAGAACCGCGAAGATGGCCATTTCCATGGAGACCAAGAAATTGGGCAGTCCCACTTTCAGGTCACTGGCGTGAAGCTTCTTGGTCGCTTTGATGGCCCCAGCGGAGAAGAGAAAGGATATCATAATCTGCGCGATCGAATGAGTCGAGGCTTCGTAAAACGATGATATGAATGGAAGTCGTGTCTCTAACTTACCCCTTGCCAGAAGGAAAGGAAAATCACCAGCTTGATGGAGAGAATCTTCAAGAATGGTCGATGTTGGCTAATATCGTCCTTGATCTGGATATAGAACTGGATCAGACAGTACATAGCGATACTGACGGCGATACACTCGACGGCCATCACCTGTCAAAACAAGGTCCAGTTAGCAGGGTCCAAATGCTGGGAAGACAACGTCACATAGAAAGGCATACCCAGATATGCGCGAACTTCGGATTCAGCGTTTCCTCACAATAGACATTGCCCTTTTGCGAGAGCACCGCGGCGATAGTCATGAGCACACGCAAAAGACAATACTGGAAGACACCAACCCAGACAACCTGTTCGACAATTCCTAATTAGCCTCCCGTCGACAAGTCGCCATACACAAGCGACCGCAAGGCTAGGCAACCGGGTTCTCTTACGTTAAACCAGGTCAGCCCGCTCCGCGGCGTGCGCCAGATTCCATGCTCCCCGCCCCAGACTTTTTGTAGCCAGTTCATCGGCCAGACCCATGGCTTGGGCTCGATTCCGCGAAAATAATCCTTTTGACTATGGAGGTCCGGCGCGATGTAGTGGCAGAGAAGGGCGAAGAAGGCGGCGATCGTAAAAGCTTCGTAGCAGTCGCCGAGCACGCTGAAATAGACGCTTTTCTTGTAGTAATAGGTTCCGAGCCATGAGACAAGGGAGTAGACGGGGATCATGAGAAGAATGCGGATGACACTGGTATCGCCAGAGAATTGTTAGTCCAGCGCGACAATGGGCACAGGAAAGGAGTTGGCGATCGGATAACTGAAAGAAGAAAAGGAGAACTCACTGGCGTTGTTCTGTGGGTTTGCTGTAGTGAGTGGCATGGCACATAATCAAAAAGAACGAAATGCAGGCCCCGGTGAGAGCGAAAGCTCCTCCGGCAATCAAGCAGAGAGTGTGAAAAGTGAGGCCGCCATCCCACAATTCTACCTCGTGAACTGCTCCCAACGAAATGCCGGTCAGTCAGTCAAATTTATCCCGCGGGGAACGGACTTCGGAAGGAGCGGCGTACTGGTCTCATTTTCTACCGTCGAGTTACACTGTGGCCAGCCCATTCTAGCGGCAAAGAGGGAGGCCGAAGATGGTGGTGACAGGCCTCAAGGAAAGTGGTGTTTAAGAGTTTTGGGGGGGAAAGGGAAAGATCGTCGGGACACAGAATGAATTATTCTGATGGATGAAAGGCAGCATATAACAAGAATAAAGGAATTAGATTCAATGGCGTTGGGGCGATCGCTATCTTATCCACTAGTCGAGTCTTGTCCCGGAGCGGATCACCCCCTGGATCCAACGTTGTCTTTTCCTGGGTTCTTGGGTTCCTGGGACCTGGGTTCTTGAGTTCTTTAGGGAAATGGTGCTTTTTAGTTTCCCCCTGAAGGTTTGGCGCTATTCTATTTTCCCACTGGCGTGAGCACTGAGCCGTCCTCAGGTTTAGGGTAGTTGCGTCAACCGTCGGCTTGGCGACAAAGCAGAGGACATGGATGGATGAAAGACATACTTGAGATAGTTAAGGCAGGGCTGTGTTTGGAACTTTGGATCGGGTGAGACAAGCATTGATGGCCGAAATTAGAAACAAACGAAATTCCAAACGTGGCGGTGTTGATTGAAGAGGAGAAAAAGCATCCGGAGGCATTTGACGGGTGGACGGAAGCTGCTGCGCCTCAGGAACCACCTTTCAGCCCTAAACAGAGGGACAGCAGGACGTTTATTCGACGACTCTCCATGCCACAGACAAGGGAAAAGAAAAGCCAAGCTTTGGACAAGACTTGACAAGCATTCTGCACGAACTAACCAGGGTGTCAATCCTGTCTATCTTTTCTACCTTCAACAGAACGTTCCCATTGCACGTAACTTTAGGTCATATAAGTATAAGTACATCCATCCATCCCTTGTATCTTACTTACAGTTGGTTGCCTCGACATAATCCGGTTGTTGCTTTTTAGTCTCTCAAATAAATTCCGTTTAAATCCCCAAGATACAGCCGATCCGCCCTCATAGATCAAAGTAACCATGCCCGAACTGCAATTCCCCTAGACTCTAAGTGTCGAGTTGGAGGGAATAGAGGTAGATAGAAAAAAGAAAGAAAGGTAAGAATACATGATAAAGGTACATCAGCATAGAAATCAATGATAGCGGCCGCGTCGATCATCTCTCCATGAATCGCCAAATCCACGACCTCGTCCCCGTCCGCGACCGCCTCGACCGCGACCACCTCGAGGGTTGAAGTCTGGACCGTGATCAACGAACAAATCACCATCCTCGAAGGTGATGCGTCGAGGCTCGTCTCCTCCGCGACGCGGAAATGAGCCCTTTCGAAGAAGATCGTCGAATCGGTCTAAACGGCGGTCGGCTACCGATCGCGGAACGGGGAGATAGTAGAGCTTAGGCTTGGTAGTTGTGGACATGAAAAGATCATCAAGCGGTTTGAAGCCCTGCCCAGGCCGAGGCTTGCTGTCGGCTTCGCTGTGACCGCTCGGACGTCGGCTGGGATCGCCCATCTCCGCTCGAGGTCCTGTAGGTGGAGGGCGAGAGAATTCGGCCGGCTCGCGACCGCGTGGGGCTTGGGGTGCAGCGCTCCGAGGATCGATCTCCTCCAAGACTGCCTCGACGCCGTCATCCGTTCGGTCATACTTCACTTCCCACCGGGGTGGAGGGCCGCCGCGTCGTCGGGATCCTTCCTCAAGGTCGACCCATTCCTGCAGCTTGTTCTCCGGAATGAAATCGACAAAGAGAGTTTTGCGGTTGCGTTCGTTGGGCCAAACGGTGTTGTGAAGTGCGGCGCGAACTCGAGAAGCCGCAGAGACACTGACGAAGCTTACAAAGCAGTGCGTTTTTATAGAGTCGAGATAGAAATCCGTGATCATGTCGGGATCCTGGGAGCCCCCGGGAGGGGAGGCCAGGGTGAGTAGGTGACTTTTAAGCGCGTTCGGCTGGAGCGGGCGCATGAGACCATCCACATAAAGTGCTGAGGTGGCCGCATGCTTCGCCGGTTCAACCGTGTCATCGTCCATTGCATCCTCCGGGGGAGGTGATGCCGCGCGAGGTTCGGGCTCCGGGGCGGCGAAAAGGCCTTTGAAGCGAACATCTTGTTTTGCCGGGGCATCTTTTTTCGTAGTATCTTCGGGAACAGGCTCGTTGGGCTTTTCGTCTTGGCCTTCGTTTTGGGCTGGGGAGGGTTTGTGCCCAGGCTCTGCGTCACCACTTTTCTCGGCAGGCTCTTGCGATTCAGGAACGTCTCCGTCCGGCTGGGCGCCCTCGTCGACATCCATCGAGTCCTTGTCTTTTGGTGATGTGACTTTAGGTTCTTCATTCTCCGCCTTCGCCTTTTTGTGCGCGAGTGCTTCGGGGGTAGGAATAGGACTCTGACTGCGGCGTTTGCGTTTGCGACGATCCTCTAGAACTTCCTCGGGAGCTAGAGGTGTAGACAAACCCGTGTTCGCCTCCGAGATCTGGGGGACGGCCGACGCGACAGCTTCGGTAGCCTTGGGCTGCTGTGTTTCTTCCTCTGCGGCTGGCTGCTGGGTATCGGTGCTCCCGGGAGCCTGCTCAACCGGGTGCGCCGAAGCTTCACGTTCATCTTCTTGAGGAGCTTGAGCTTCAGGAGCTTGAGGAGCTTGAGGAGCTTGAGGAGCTTCAGGAGCTTGAGACGGCTGCTCGGCGGTTTGATCGGCAGCTGGTAACTCTTCGGGTGCTTTATCCTCAGCTGGTGGCTCGCCATTCTGTTGCTGTGACTCCTCTTGTTGTACCTGTTCCTGCGGAGGTTCTTCAGGTTTGGGATCGTGGGACTCGGTCGTGTCGTTTGCTGTCGGCTCCGGTGCTTCTTGCTTTGGTTCGACCGGTTGCGCGCCCTCCTGAGACGTATCTTGCGCGTCGACAGGCGCCTCGCTCACGGGCTCACTCTCACCTTTCGCATCCTCCTCCAGCAGCCTGTCAATGAAGTTCTGTTTAACTCTGAGGCCGGTCTGCGGAATGCCGCGCCGCTTCAGCTCGGCCTTCAAATCGGTCACCTTCCATTTCGAGTAGTCGGCCATTGTGAAGGTTAATGCGCGCGATTGGGACGTGGGACCATGTAGGAAGAACGGGGTGTTGTATGGGGGCTTAAGCGGGGATCGAGTCGGTCATTGTTCGCGATGCGATGCCCCTGCGGTCGGACGAGCCCAAGTCTTTCCTCGACGGAAATGATGTAGTGCGCTAGACCGTATGGGGTTAGCGTGTCCACGATGTAGCCTGTTCTGGTTTAGTGCGTCATGGGAGGAATTGGTGTTAATAATCAGTCTGCATGCGGTTAGACCAGCCCAATATGGTTAGGCGTCCACATGTTGTTGTTCCCTTTGTCTGGATGGCCTCGTCTTTCTTCAACGTTGCACTGTCTATAACCCAAATATCTATCTTTTGTGTCCGGTGATTTGCCAATGCGTTCCCATAAGATTCCCCCAGAAAACAGCAAGTAGTGACTGCAGAGAGTCAAGCAGATCTCACTCTATGGGAAGCAGATCTTTGTATGATCTCCATAGTAGACTCTCCAGTCTTGATTACTGAAGCTTTGAGGATCCTTCGGTTCGAGGCATCTTGTTGATCCTGTTAATCTTTCTGGATGTGTGAATCTTCAGGATGACTATCGTGCAATGAAGAACTTGGCGAATATGACGAAAATTGATATTATAGTATCTCAGCTTGTCCATAGACATCAGGCGTACGTCATTAGTCTTCTGATTCCAAGGCTCAACGAAACACTTTATCGACAGAAATGTCTCGAGACACTTTAATGCCTGCCAATTTGAACCAACATAGAGCCCACACTCTATAATGCAGAAATAATTTGCGCCGCCAACTCCGGCAACGAGTCCGCCGTAACATCCATCTCGCCAAAGATCTCCGAGCACGACTCCTTCTCCCAAGCCGTGCAATACGCACCTCGGAAACTGCCAGAAGGTTAGCCTTAGTATATCACAACCAGAAAACCAAGCATGACAAGACAAAAACAACAGAACTCACCCCGCAGTCTTCGCCGCCGAAACATCCCACATGTGCGCCGCCGCGAACCACAACACCTCAGACTGATCAAACCTCCTCATCACCTCCTGATACGCCTCCAATGCTGGCTTCGCCAACTGGCCTTTATCACACGACACGAAATTCTCCACGGGCATATCAATCCCACTGCTTAGAAAATATCCCCTCACGCGACTCACATCCCCCGTCGTGAAACACCACACGGTGAACCCCGCGTCCCGCAAGCTCTGGATTGCGCGATCCACGCCCTCACGCGGCTGCAACTGGTGATAGCTCCCGATCAGAAATTCCTTATCTTCGTCCGACGCGAAAGACCGCGGATCGGGAATCCCGGCGAACCCGAGCGTGCGGTAGAAGATGGCACCGAAGATGGCGAGGAAGGGTCGGTAGCGATGCGACATAGATAGGTAGGCGTATTCGCGCTCTGCGGCTTCCATCCAGGCGTAGCCGAAGAGTCGGGGTTGGATGCAGTGGGCGCGGAGTCGCGAGCCGAGGCGGGATTCAATGGCGGAGAAGAAGGCGTCGAATGTGAAGCAGGTTCCTACGACGTCGAAAACGACGTGTTTGGCGGGAGGCATTTTGCAGGCGTGTTAAATATTACTGCTTATAGGGCTTGTAACTGATGGGGTCTAGATGCTGGGTAGTACTGTGTAGTAGGCTGAGGTTGTGTTGGGCGATGCCCGCGCTATTTATCAGTAGTCGAACTAAACCCCGCATTTGAAGAGATGGCGATCTACTTGAAAAAGTGCAAGAGGCAACTAAAACCATTCTTTTAGGACGAGAAAAGTTCAACCCTAATATAAAGCGTATTCACAGCCTCTCAGATCGGGTCCAAGTACAACAAGAACCCATACCATCAAATGCCATCATCCCGTCAATACCGCCATCCATGCTCAGATAGTCAGATAAAGCCCTAGCATAACCATTTTCACAATCACAACATGATTCTCCCTGTATACCTCGTACTAGCAACCACTATCATTGTGACACAGGGAAGGGACAAGATTTTCTAGCTTAAGTTCGCGACCCTCGACCTGCTCAATACCTTTTTCTATTAGCTTCCCGGCTTCGCGTACGGTAATATGTTATGTGGGTTAGATCCTTCGAGAATACGCTCACCATTGCAATGTGCTCAGAGACAATGTTTCATCATGCCCTCACCTGGTTTAGAATTATTGTTGGAGTGGCTCATGGGTGATCCTTCGATAGCTTTTTGATCGATGATGATGATGATGATGATGATGATGATGATGATGATGATGATGATGATGATAGCAGAGGTTCCCGTTAACTGAATGTTGTCCGGTCCATTTGGCACTGCGATAAATCGGTATGAGGAGAGAAGAAAATATATATTCTGGATGAGATCAAAAGAAAAACTTGGAGAAGTCATATTAGGGCTTGCTCAGGCATGCAGCCTACATACTGTATTCTAGCCCTTGCTCACTGCACTTATATAGATTGAGGAGATAGTTCCGCTCTTAAAAATTCTAACAATTCACAGCTATGAGCAAAGAACATCGATAGGGAATCTTATCATATGTTTTCTTTGATATCAGCAGAAAGTCAACAACAAACTTAAGAAGCAGTTAGTAAACCATAGAGCATGATACATTCAATATGTTTGCGAAGAGTGGACTTACGGAGATGAAATAACTTACACATGATTTATCATATTCCTATCGAGTTCCAAGATATGCTTTATTATCTCCAGAGAATTGGTTTGACGTAGCTACTCCAGGTTTAATGAACTTGCCAAACTGACTGTCGCTTCAACGCCCTTACCTTCATGTCAAAAGCTTGCTGCATATTCTCATCTTATTGATTCTCTCCTTCCTTCATGTTATCGCTGTGATATTTCCTTCATTGAAGACTGTAGACTAGTGCCTTCCCAGCAGACCAAGTAAGTACATATGCACTCAAAAAGCCTTTCTTTTCCCTAGAACATACAACCCTTTCTTCTATCTTCCATTATGACACACTGTTACCACCAGAACCAAGATCTTACCTACATAATTTGCTAGAAGTGGGCCACCGATACCTGAGAAATATGTTTAACGTTGCAATCATATGCGCCCTTGTCGTGGAAGCGGATGCCGTCCAAGAGCTTTTCGATGAAGCCTACGATCGATTCGTGAGTTTCTACGGGAAGCAGGAGGACGACGCGAATTCGCCCGCAACGGGAAGAATTGGCCGACATGATGTTGTGCTGTCCTACATGCCAGAGATGGGTAAAGGTGCTGCCGCCAGTGTGGCCTCGAGCCTCCGAATAAGCTATCCAGGAGTGTAACTTGCACTGGTTGTGGGAGTCTCTGGAGGGGCACCGGTTCTACCGGATAATCGGCAAATATATCTCGGCGACGTGATTATCAGTGATTCGGTGATTGAATATGATTTTGGCAGACAGTACATAGGCGGCTTCAAGCGCAAGACTGACTCGAGGAGCACGCTAGGTCGCCCGAACCGGAAGAGATTCGATCTTTAATCGCAGGTCTAAGGACTAGCCGGGCTTGCTCAGAGTTTCAGCACGAGATCTTGCAGCATCTTCGAGCGATACAGGAATCAGGGCCGGAGTGGTGCCGTCCGATCTCGGTTGATGATATCCTTTTTCATTCTTCATTCGCGCATAAGCATCGCTTTCAGAGCCCCTTGGCCCCGTGCATTTGCTTCGACAAAGACCGACCGGATGCCATATGTAAAGAGGCAACAGAGAAATCCTGCAGCAGCCTTGCCTGTGACGAACAACAAATCATTCGCCATATTAGGAGCAAAGAGGCCAAATCTGTTTCAGTCCACATTGGGACAATTGCATCGGGAGATACCGTGATGAAATCGGGTAAGGACCGCGATAGACTTGTTTCGTTAGAAGGTGTTAGCGGTTTCGAGATGGAGGGGGCAGGGGTGTGGGATAACATTCCCTGCATTATCATCAAAGGGGTCTGTGATTATGCAGATAGCCACAAAAGTAAAGAATGGCAAGCATATGCTGCTGCCAGTGGGGCTTCTGCTGCCAAATCACTTCTGAACCTGCTCACGCCCACACCTAGAGAAGGTTGGTTGACACGCCTTAACATGGATGATTATATCTAACCAAACACTGCTTAGACCCGTACGATGTGCAATTCGGTACAATTGAGATGCCTCAGACTCCATTTTTCATAGGCCGGAGTAACGAACTCAGCGAGATTAGGGAAAGGCTCCGACGATGTGCTATTAAGCGCATTGTTGTCATACACGGACCACCCGGGATTGGAAAAACCCAGTTAGGAGTGAAATATGCGACTGAATTTCATCAAGAATACTCGGCTATATTTTGGTTCGACGCCTCTCCATCTCATCTGCTTCTCGACAATGAGAAGGCAAATTGACCGAGAGAGTAATCTCTCCAACTCTCTAGGGAAGATATCTAGTGGGTGGTCATCTCTGAAACAGCTTTATCAGCAGTCTTCGGAAGTAGATGAATCTTCTGACCCGTGGAAGACACTCGCGGCTAGCGATGATGTCCTGTCTATGAAACTCTGGCTTGGCAGGAGTAAAAATGATCGCTGGTTGCTTATCTTCGACAACTACTGTCCCTTAACCACTACTGGACGTTTTGAAGAGACCCTCCAGATTGAAATTTTCTTCCCTGATGTGCGACAAGGCGGTATAATAGTTACCACAATGTCATGCCTTACTACAGGTCATAACATTCAACTCAGAAAAATGGAATGTATAGAAGAAGGGTTGAGTATCTTAGCACATGCATCAGGGAGATGGGACATATCGAATGGTAAATCTTGTTATCAAGAAGACACCTCGTTGCGAATGCAGTTAACAGAGAAATACAGATCGACACTCACGAGAGCTGGTAACTCAAATGGATGGTTTACTTCTTGCATTAGCAGCAGCAGGCAGCTATTTGTCCTAAAACACTACCAGCTGCCATGGCTACCTCGAGCTTTATAAAAAAGAAGCACAAGTCCGCCCACGCCTGGTTAGTGCATCATGCTACTGGCCTTTGTTTTTCCGATATGGCCATCAAGGCCGTACGATCTTTTGGGAACAAGACTATACAAAGTGGTCCATATTTTCAAGGCCTGCTTCGTCTTCTTCCTCATGCAAACCGATGCTTTGATCACGTCTTCACCGACAATACATGCCACTTCCAGGACATGTCCTTACTACCCATGGACTTACTCCATCTACTGGGACTTGCAAGGATTTTTCTATATGCAAGCTTCGGCAAGAACCCAGGATACAGTCTATTCCTAGGGATCCTGTACATTAAACGTCCCGGAAAAGTACATTCACAGAAGGCAGAAGAGCTCTTATTGCACATCCTTCGCAAATTTGAACAAATCGAGCTATTCGAATAGATTAACCTAACTTTTGACAGTACAGTCAATCGCATTCTTGCTTCAAGAAAATTTGGTGTTCTCCAATGCTTGCTAATATTATATGCGCATACGGATGAGTTTGAAAAGAGACAAGACATGGCACGAAAAATACTAGAGCTCCACCGTTCGAGAAATGAGCACCGGGAAGCCCGGGCGATGCGAGTACACATGTTCACTGACCACGTCTTCCGGTTTATAATGTGTTACGGCCAGTACACTCTTTTACTCCTGTCAGGCAACGTACTTTTTCATATCGTAAAAGAATGGCTAAGGGAAGGCTCGATCAAAATTTGGGTCGATCTTGCGGCCTCCGCCATCATCGGATATTTTTGGTTAGCTTCTTTGGCCGGATGGGGAGACCGACGAAGGAATCTCATCCTGTTCTACCTTTCTTTCACAATACCCGAGGTTCAAATGTGGTCAACCGGTACACATCGCTCGTTTGATTTGCTTTGGTTTTGGCCTTTCCTGCAAGTATCTGTGACTATTCCTATTATCTATTACGACATCGTCACTTAGATAGAAGATATCGGCTTGAAGACACCGGGGCCAGGGCGTGCGCATTGCGCCACTGCCATTCTCACACAAGACCATGCGTGACAAGACGCTGAGTGTCAGTATTACTTCACAGATTTCTTATCAGAGGTGTTTGATTGGGGTTCCGTTATAATACAAAGAAATAGAGGCAGTGAATTAGAGCGAGGAATCAATTTGTAGCCTGTCTGCCTCAGGCTGTCAGGCATCCGGGACATGTCGCAGCCCATGTCGGTTACAAAGGTCTACTAGTATCCTTCTGTTTATCTTCCAGCTGCTCCAACAGTCCCATCGAGTCTACTTTGACGGTCATTGTTTTTTGCTCGAGAAAGAACTCTGATATCTTTCCCACAACTATTCTTCTACATGATTGAAAGTGGGTCCTCTTGTCATATGTAGGTAGGTATACAACAAGCGTGAGATGTAATGGAGTACTGACTTTAGTACCCAGAATTGCACTAATTGAAAGGGTAAAGACTGATATAAATCCCCTGGGCCAATTTCAAGGCCAGAAAGGTCAATCCGCCTTGATCAATAATGCTTAGTCGAGAGATGAATGCCGCCTCGCGAGTGGTCAATTTGAGAGCAATGTTTCTCGTATAACGGACAATGACTCAACGCTTCGCTATAAAGCCATTGTGTTTTCATTTCTCCTCTCCCTAATTATAAAGTCTTCTTCTTTACTCTATTGCGTACCCACGATCAATTTCTAGTTACCTAAGTCATCATGTCCTCCCAAAACGACCGCGCCATCTACTTCCGCAGCCTGCACGCTCCAGGCAACCCGATCGTGCTCAGCAACGTCTACGACGGCGCCACAGCCTCGTACATCGCCTCGCACGCATCCACTAAAGCCGTCGCGACGGCCAGCTTCGCCGTGGCCGCCTCGCACGGCGTCGCGGATGAGGCCCTCACGCTCTCGCAGAACCTGGCCTCTGCGCGCATCATCGCCTCCGTCGTGGCCGCTGCATCTCCGCATCTGCCCCTGACCGTCGACGCGCAGGACGGCTACGACGACGTCGTGCATACAATCCGGGAATTGATCGCGCTGGGTGCAGTGGGCTGCAACATCGAAGATGTCGACAACGCGACGGGCGCGCTGCGCTCGCTTCCCGACGCCGTGAGTCGTACCCGCGCGGCAGTCCAGGCTGCCAGCGACGCCGGGGTACCGGATTTCGTGATTAATGCGCGGACGGATGTCCTGGGGCCCGCGGGGACGGGGAAGATCGAGGATGCGATTGAGCGGGGCCGGGCGTTCCTGGAGGCGGGCGCGTGTACGGTATTTGTGTGGGGAGGACCCGGGGGAAGGGGGGTGTCGGGCGCCGAGGTTGGCGCGTTGGTGGCGGCGTTGGGGGGCCGGATTAACGTGAAGCTGGGCCTGGGGGAGGGCTACTTGACGGTGCCGGAGTTGAAACGCATCGGCGTGGCGAGGATCAGTCTGGGGCCGGAGTTGTGGCGGGCAGCGATGGGGGCGTTTAGGGAGACGGCGGATCGATTGTTGGCAGGGGTTGAGTATGATTGATTTGATCTGGATTGTGGGTAATTATTGTGCATGTTTACTCCCTAATATAACGGAGAACTTTAGCAATCATTTTGATATGAATCAGCGGATAACAAATGGTGTGATCCACGCGGGGAAGGATTCGTAGTCTCGGCCAAGATCACCACGTCATGCCTGTTTACACATCTATCCCCATCCTTTAAGACACAAGTGACCCCAAGACCCGACCCAGAATGAAAGGAATCGCTGAATCCACCTTCCAGCTCATTTCGCCGTCCGAGACGGGCTCCCAGCCTCGCCCGCTGCTGCCCGTCGAGAAACCCACTCGGCCTTTCTGGCGCACCGAGCTGCACGAACTGGACGAGCTGCGAACAACGCCGGATTTGCCTGAACAGAGCGAGATTGTGATTATTGGGGCCGGCTACGCGGGCGTGACCCTGGCGTACTACCTCTTCAAGCTGCTAGGCGAACACAACCAGTCGTATCCGGCCATTACCATCCTCGAGGCCCGGCAGATATGCGCCGGCGCAACAGGCCGGAATGGTAAGTGCTCGTGCAATCGGTGCACCGTTCGACCTTTCTAACGATGAATATATAGGCGGTCATCTACGACCTGACCTGTACGGACACATCCCCACGCACCTGGAGCGATACGGCGCGGAGGCTGCGGCCGAGGTTGCCAACTTCGAAATCGACCACGTCAAGGCGCTGAAGGATCTTTTGGTCGAAGAGAACATCGATTGCGACTTGAACATCACTCGGAATATCAACGTCTATTCGACCGAGGCTGTGGGGACGAAGGCGAAAAGTACCGTTGACCTTCTCGCGTCCCATGGGCTGAAGTTTGTCGATGATATCCATTACACGTCGGAGAAGAACGCCGAAGGGGTAAGTATAAGCCTTATTTTGGAAATACTCAATTGGAACATGAACTGATCGGATAAAGGTATCTGGCGTCAAAGGAGCCAAGGCTTGTCTTTCCTACACGGCGGGCACGCTGTGGCCGTATAAGTTCATTTTGGGATTGCTGTCCAAGATCGCCGATTCCCCGGCTGTCAACGTGCAAACGCACACGCCCGTGACCTCTGTCGAATCAGACGGTTCCGGACACGTTGTGCGCACCCCGCGAGGATCGATCCGCGCCAGAAAAGTGGTCTACGCCTCCAACGCGTACACTGCCGGCTTACTGCCTGAATACTCGGCCAGCATCATCCCTTGCCGCGGGATCTGCTGCCATATAGCGCTCCCCGAGGGCAAGGAGGCCCCGTTCCTCCCTTACTCATATGTTCTCAATACCGCCGACGGGGGGTTCGATAGCTACCTTACCACTCGACCGGACGGAAGCATCGTCGTCGGAGGTGCAGGACACACCTTCCAGCGCGACAAAAGGGAATGGTACAATATGATCGATGACAGCACACTCATCGAGCCGACCAAGCACTACTACGATGATTACATGCAGCGAACATTTAGGGGATGGCAGGACAGCGGGGCCTATGTGAAGGACATTTGGACGGGGAGTAAGTCGAGACGCGATCAGACCGAGATAACCATGGCAGTCGAGCTAACGGAGGCTAGTTATGGGATATTCCACTGACAGCTGCCCTCATGTTGGCGAGGTCCCCGGCCGACAGGGACAGTATATCTGCGCCGGGTTCAACGGACATGGCATGCCGGTGGTTCTGCTGTCGGCCAAGCGACTGGCCGAGATCATTCAGGCAGGGAAGAGCTACGAGGAGGTTCGACTTCCTCGGCTGTTCAAGACGACCGCAGAGAGATTGCAGAAGGCACGAGAGGGACCGGAGGGAGGGGATATCCTGCATCCTCGGAATTGAGATCATTGTACGGAGTACATAGTACATACACACACTGAATCGACGAGTATTTACGGAGTCAACAGACAGAATGCCGATGACGATGACTGTTTCGGAATAAAAGAAGTCAAACCAAGCAAATCAAGCAAACCAAGCAAACGCCAACATGCAGAATCAGGCACGCCGACGTCGGCCTGGAAGAGGATCGGCGGCTTCTGATTGGCGCGTCATGACGAATTCGCCAGGGCGGGTCACCGCCTGCGCCTTTTGGACTTCTGCCAAAGCTGCACAGTCATCGGCCTCCACAGTTTCTTGTTTCTTCCCTCTTTCTTCTCCTCTGAGTCTCTGAGTCATGGCCTTTCATTAAATCCATCCCCTTTCCTCCTTTTCTTTTCTCTTTTTCGCTTGTGTGTTCCATCTACTATAACCATTGATCCAACTCTCCATCTCGATCTCGAATGGCTACTCAATCCAACGGCGCTGCGGCGCAACTCCGTCAGTATCCCCCCTTCTTGCCCCATGCCCCGTCCCCCCGTCCCCCCGTGCCCCGCATGCTCGGTGAACGGCTACTAAATCCCGTAGAGAGAGTCGAATCGCAACCTGAAAACCCCTACTCAGCTCTCATCACCGACCAGAGCTATGTCGTCGTCCCTTCCTTCACCCTGGAATCCGGCGTGACTCTTCATAATGTCCCTGTGGCGTATACGACGCGTGGCCAATTGTCCCCCGAGGCCGACAACGCCTTGGTCATTTGTCATGCCTTGAGTGGCAGCGCGGATGTGGCGGACTGGTGGGGCCCCCTGCTGGGAGGTCCCGGACAGGCCTTCGATACTTCTCGCTTCTTCGTGATCTGTTTGAACAGCCTGGGCAGTCCGTACGGAAGTGCGAGTGCCGTGACGTACAAGGATGGCAAACCCGAAAATGGACTCTACGGGCCGGAGTTCCCTCTCACGACTGTCCGGGACGATGTGAAGTATGTTTTTCCATTGTCAATTCCGGTCGCGTTGCAGAGCTAACCTGGATAGGATTCACAAAATTGTCCTGGATTACTTGGGTATCCGCCAGATCGCTGCCGTGGTCGGTGGCTCCATGGGTGGCATGCTTACTCTTGAGTATGCCTTCTTTGGCAAAGACTACGTGCGGGCGATTGTGCCCATCGCGACGTCGCCGCGCCACTCGGCATGGTGCATTAGCTGGGGCGAGGCTCAGCGACAGAGCATCTACAGCGACCCGAAGTACGAGGATGGCTACTATTCGCTCGAGGATCCCCCGATCACCGGCCTGGGTGCCGCCCGGATGTCGGCCCTTCTCACCTACCGCAGTCGGAACTCGTTCGAGTCCCGGTTCGGCCGAAATGTGCCGGATCCTTCTAAGCGACAGAACATCAACGGCACCGTGAGACAGCCCAGCCCGCCCAACGAGCACTGGGCCATCCACAACGATGGACACAAGAGCGGTCGGACCACCCCGAGCGAATCCAACACGCCGGCGACCGCGGCGCAACCCACCGAGATCGAATTCATGGACCCGCAGTTCTCGGGCACTAAGACTTTCAGCAAATCCCTGGACACCAACACCGACGCTAAGCGCCAGAGACGGCCGCCGACCTACTTCTCGGCCCAGTCGTACCTTCGGTACCAGGGTGAGAAGTTCGTCAAACGATTTGATGCGAACTGCTACATTGCGGTGACCCGCAAGCTCGACACGCATGACGTGTCTCGACACCGGGCCAGTCCTACTTCGGCGGACCCGGTGAAGGAGGCGCTGTCGCAGATTCAACAGCCAGTCTTGGTCTTGGGAATCGAGAGTGACGGACTCTTCACCTTTGAGGAACAGCAGCAGATTGCCGCGGGCATTCCCGATTCGCGCCTTAAGCGAATTGAGAGTCCCGAAGGCCACGATGCATTCCTTCTCCAGTTCGAGCAGGTCAACCATTACATTCTGGAATTCTTCCGGGAGGTTCTACCTGACATCATGGCCAAGGCTCCGGCCGACGGGGTTCAAGCGGCGGACGGAGTGAGCACGCTAACCAAGAGCAGCACATTCGGCGAGGCTGAGGTGGAAGACATCACTGCCTGGTAAAACCGATCGAGCATACTCGACCAACGCTTGGCGCATTCGTTGCAGCCTTGATTCTACGATCTGATGCTCTGCGGAGTACACACAGCGGCTCGTCGGGCCGTCTCTCCCCGCGTCGCGCCGCGAGCATCAGTAAAACCTTTGGGGAAGTAGCGGTGCAGAACCTTTGTGATTTTACTATTCTAAGCCAGTCCAGAGAGAAGAGCATCCAACTGCCTCTCTCGTCACCTCATTCAACCGGTAAGGCTGTAAAAGAAGCATCCAACTGCTCTCCATCAGATAAGCCCTCCACTGCAGCGCTCTTCTATCAACCAGAAGTCCTCAGAGGGGGTGGTGGGCAACCATTTCTTCCAAACAGAAATGATCTTTTCCTCTTCAACAGTATAGATAGATATTAGCGATAGTCTGAAAAAGATACGATACTGGAATATTGCAGCGTGCATGTATTGGACTGGAGTGTTCGCCTGGCTAGCATTCTTTTCGGCCCGTAGTCTCTCGCCAATTACTGAGCGAATCAACGGTCCAAACGTTTGACTGATCCAAATCTAGACCACCTTGCCTCGTCCAAAGGACCGACCATTCCTATGGATATAAAGTACCACCCGCGACCGCCAATGTCGAAATCCCAGTGGGAAAAAAGCAGCGAAACCACCGCCACCCAGACCCTTACGGCCAAACTTTGCGCGATGCATGAACTAACGTAGCTTGGTAAGGCCGTCCAAGTCTCCGAACGCACAAAAGTGTATTAATTGACTCAATTCTGCAGTATGGACGCATAGACACGGCGAGAAGGCGAGCAGGATTTACTCGGAAGAAAGGAAGGACCAGAAAAGGGGGCAGTTATTAAATCACCCTGCAGGAATCGGGCTCGAAGGTGAGGGGATACGGATGCAGGAAAGCGACAATCCCTGAGGGGTCAGATTGAGATACTATGCAGCGTGGCTGCATAACTGTGTCGTGTGATGTGGATGCCCTCGCCAACTCCCTGACTGGCCGTCGGGATGCCGCTATGTAACACGGGAGGAGAATAAATCCTTGATATTTGCAACGCTTCTGCTGCGTACCTGGACTCGTCGAGGTGATATCACGCGCTTTTTGCATGTCTCTTTCCCCCGTCGATTATATATGAGTTGCGAAGCGTCCATGACGTCGAAGGCGCCCTTACTGGCGAGTAAGACGAGCGGATCTTTTTATCCCCCGCATGGCCAGCCCTAATCGAACTACCCCGGAAAGCAGGGAGTCAACCGGTCGTCCTCTCATATGCGGGCGGGTGATCGGTGATCTGATCTATCACGTCGGGCATCACTCTGCCAACCGCTTTCCATCCCTTGATTCATCCCTGTCCCCTCTGGTTGTCTTGGCTTGTCCCCTTGCGATCAAGTCAGACAGTTTGAAACCAAGAGCCAAAATGCTGGGTGGGAGGAGGCTGTAACAGCCGCGAGGGTTTTAAAATTTGGCAGCGTGGGCAGGGTGTGTACATATGGAGAATTGGAGACTTGACTGACAATTTGACCCTGGCTGGAGATCACCAGACTGACCGTTGATCCGCGATCATCGTTGCCATGAACGGCATTTCCATCGGCTGGAAACGGTAATCCGATCCCCATCCGTCGTTGTTACCCAGTGCGGACCAGTGCAGGAAAAGCGAAGCAAGTTAGCAAACTCTCCGGTGCCTGGAAGTTCTGGCCGTCAATAATCTGCAGTATCCCGTGACGCCGTGTGACTTTTTTTCTCTGTGTCTCTTCCTGTTTTCCTTTTCGTTTCTTTTCTTTTTCTCTCCCCCTGCTGGTCTGCCATTCGCGCCCCTATTCACACTTCTCCATCACCGTCGCTCGTTTGGCTCCACTCTCCACCCTCCACCCATCCATGCACTGACTCTGTGGTTCACTCCCTCCCTCCACTGGGCCGCCACAGCTGCATCTCATCGTCTCTTTTCCTCTGTGTCTCTCTCCTTACGATACGAGCGGGATTCTCGTCGGCCCCTGGGAGATGCACCTGTCGCATTCGACTGTCCATTGATGACGGTTCTGCTGCCGCTTCTTGGATGCCTCCTTCGTCACTGACCAAGTCGGGTCATATTTCTCTGGTGACATTCCTTGTTTTGGCCTTGATCATTCCATCGTCATTCTCGATTTAAGCCTCCCCCACATTCCAGGCCATTGCTCCGGTCACCCCAAGCTGTGACAGTCAAAACAACCCACATTCTATGGGGGCCTTCTTTCGGCTTTCCTCCTGTCTCTCATTGTATCCTGCCTGTTGGGACTGGCTTCCTGACAGCTATAGATCCTAAATTGCGTTGCATTGTTCGTCCGAAACCAACATATGCTAGAAGCATACCTGAAGTTGGCCAGTGGACAGAGATCAAGTGTGACCCGCTCATTATTTGGATCCCGATCCCATTGATCGCCACTCCCATTGGGAAGCCCATCTTTCTCTCTTTCGCACCCTCATTTCAATCTCCCAAGCCTCTCCGTCAAACGTCATGGAGCTGCTTCTTTCCAAAAAAACTTCGACTTTGAGGAAGCGAGCATCCCTGTCGTTTTTATTCCATTCACAGGTGAGAAAGATTCGCGATGCCACTGTTTGGGCTCCATGAGGATTAACCAGTGTAGAAACCCACTTTCGCGATCCTGCAAGAAGGACCGCCCCGTTACTATGACTTTGTTGATACCCCTGTCCTCTTCCGCCCGTCTTCCTCCTTCATTGATCGTCAAAAGATCTCTCGTGAGCTGGAGGCGGATATTCGATCTGCCTGCTCACTGCTTGTGTATCGCGTTGAGCGAGGTGTGCCCTCGCGGGCCACCAAGCATATGAGTTCGCTCCCAGAGAAGAGCACAGTCACGTCGGCCGATAAATCGTCTGCGACCAAGCCGCAGATCGAATGCAAATATTCAGGCCCTAATGTCGGCCCCGAGGCAGCGGCTCTGGCCGGGATCCATGATTCAGGCGTTGGGTTGACGCAGCAGCCCAGTCGACAGACGATGCGGGTGCTGAAGTCCTCGCAATCCGACAAACCATCAGGTTTAGGGGCAGATTTGAACCCGCCTGCCGGCCAGAAACGATGCACCACGTCATGTTCCGCGCCTCCGGATTCGGTATCCACGGAGAGAAGGAGCAGCCACCCGTCCGTCAGCAGTCCCAAGCAACCAGAGATGCAATCCATGGCAGGTGTCGCGGCCATCAGTAACCCCCAAGCACCACCAAACCAGGATACGAGGAACTTTCTCGCCGATGATAGCAAACCACCCTCTCTCGACACTGTCGACGATGGCTCCGATGATGTCGAAGTGTTCCTCAACCCGGACGCTACGCTCATGGCCACCGGCGTGGCTAGCTTTTCGTCACCCGAGACCCTGCTCAACCTCTCTTCGCCTGATGCGCGGGCATCAGACAACCAACCCAGCCGCTGGTCTCATTCTGCCGGCTCGTGCACCACGCAGACAGACCCAACGCAAATGGTTGGACTCGGCACAACCGCCGTCCCAGACCCCGAACAGCAAGCCGGCATCATCATCGACAGCAAAGGATACATGCACGTGATGAGTGCCGAGGAGGAATCGCAGCGCAACATGCACTTGCAGCAAGCGGTCATGGCGAGGATGCAGTCAGGCACAGGGCCCGACCAGATCAAGCGTACTGAACCCGAGTCTGCAGCCAAACGACCCGACACGTCCCAACGACCGCAATCTCGACTGCATACCGCCTGGTCTGCTAAAACCAGGAGCACCGTGTCGAAATGGCGAAGCCGATTTGACGAGCCCCAATCCGAGAAACCCGCAGGAACGGGCTTCTTCCAGAAGATCGCGACTTTCTTTGGGAAGCGGCGTGCTCAAGCTGTTTAGTCTGCTTGTATCAGCCGTCCCTCTTATTCCATTCCCATGACTTCATTGTACACTTGAACCTAACCTACGACATCTCATCTCTGCAAAAACGACCGACCAGTGGACCAGACGTATCTGGTCCATGCCACTTTGAACCTCACAGCATCCGCCATCTAGGCGGGGAGCTCGTCTCCTACCAGCGAGTAGCAGACGACCAGCCCACGCGTATTGCCCGACATCGACGTGACGAGATATTCATATTGATGACCTTTTGTTCTTATTTCTTGATATTTATACTTTACTTTCTCACCCCCTTCTATGAGTCCCATGTTTCCTGTACTAGACTTCGGTGTTAGGTAGCGTTAGCTGTGCTAATATGATATTCTTTTTCAACATTCTCCGCATCCATTCTGACCCAAGGACTTCCGTTGCCGTGAGCCTTTCATCAGGCCTAAAGGCCAGCATTTTCCTTACCATACCAAACAGGGCGCTCTTCTCGTCTTCCCCTATGCCCTCCATAGCGCTTTCCTGCCGCGGGTCCTGTATAGAGTCAACGAAGCGAGTACCCATTGCTCTACCTGCTTCTGCAGCCTTTCTCTTCGCCTCCTCCGTAAACCATCTTTCTCGCGCATCTCATGCCCGCCACCAGTCGGACGGCAACTTTCCCAGTGCATCTACGTGCTCTTTTATCATCCAGTCATCGGACGGATTGAATCCCTCAAACAGTGGCCTTTGTCCCAGGACTTTCCAAATCGTACACGCCAGAGTCCATACATCAGAAGGAAAGGACAATGGTTCATGAAAGTAGGTCTCCGGAGGAACTAGGACAGCTGGCGTATGAGAACAGAGACGCTGAGTTGTAGTAGTAGCCGGCTGAAACGACTCTCCAAAATCCGTGACGAAAACTCGAGCTTCCGAGAGGGTCACCAGCTCGCTTTCTTTCCCTAGCCAAATGGGCACCACGCCGTGAGGGGGATGCCATCGGAGAGCGGCTTGCCGTCTAGGAGGACAAATGGCTCGATATTAGGCGGACTGTACTTTTTTGTATATTTCTGCTGGGGAAAGCTCGTCGATGCTTTTTGGCATGCGGAACATGATGTTTCCTGTGTGGAGGTCTGTAATGCATCCTAATCGTTAATAGGTGGGCACGCTTCTAAATCCTGCAAGATTAAGATGCCCATGATGGGTATACATACCAGCATGAACTACCCCTCGACGATGTAGGAAAGCGACCGCCTGTATGAGTTGGGCCGCAATAGCCCGAGCCACAGGCATTGTGAAAAGCCTGGTATACGAAGCATCTTTCGCCTCGGCTAGGGACATCATTCCCGGCTCGGTCACCAGATATGTGTGTCTTCCATTCGGCCCATCAAGGGCGAACGTATCCAACACTCGATGGATCAGCTGTCCCTCGTCGCTTGGTTCCGAGAGTGCTGGTCCTAGGGTATTGAGGATGTGGCTCTCCGGCGGATCTGCCCCGGCAATGGCAATTTTGATGGCCACGTATTTCTTTAGATTGACATCTCTTGCTAACCAGGTTGTTGAGTACGTTCCAAAGCCAAGCTTATGAACCACGTCATAACGGCCGCTCAGACGGTCCCCTATAGATAGAGGATGATATCCTCCCGGGCGATATCGCTCGGGCTTTTCAATGTCCTCGAGAGGCATGTATTCCACAACCGGAGCATATGCTTTGAAGGATGCGTAGGACGCGATAGAGAATCTACGATGATGAATGGTGACAATATTCCTTCCATGGGCTGGCGGAAGTAGGCGTGAACACCTGATAAGATGCGGCGCAGTGACAACTGGAGGCCATGAATTATATGCGAAGAGTGAAGAAAAGCATGGCCATGACAAACCACCGATGATATGGGAGATCTTCACAAAGGGGTAGGGATCTGGGGCAGGCAAGGAATGGAAGGTCCCACTTGCTCTTGGCTTACTGGAACTACGCACACTTCTCTCATACAAGCAGAAACACTCGAGTCCGTAACATAGGCCATGGAGTGAATGGCTATGGCTAAGGCTAAGTATTTACGAATAAGGACCGTCTAGGACGACCAACTTGAACCTGCGTTAGAAGCTCATGCTGAGAAAACAATCAATTTTGGGAATAGGGTTACCAATGCGTCAATCTTCCGATGACTTCTAGTTACAGGTATACTCCCCTACTTTGCTTCATTCAACGCCTCCTCATCTTCGCGTGTCCTCTGCTTGCATAATTCATATGCTACTGTATAGCTTTGATTGGTGTTTACTCCGCCTGTGCCCTTGTGTCGAAGGGTAGCCCTCAGCGTGAAACGCAGTCGAAACGGGTAATCCGAGACGGCCGGCGTGTCTGGACGCAGCAGGCGACAACTATCACACCAGTCAAACGGCAAGAAACTGGGTTTCAGTGTGTCTGGGTTCGGGAGATTCAGATACAGATCCTCGACAAGCTGAATCTGAAGGTCATCTGCACTTGACGTGTCTCTCTCCGTATCGGCCACCTGCCTCACACACGATTGAATGAGATCTGTGTATTTTTTGAATGTTCCCGATTCGGTCTTACAGCTCACTGATCGCAAGAGCCTGGCGTTTTCCACTCCAATCCCGACCAGGAAAACGGGGAGGTTTTCGAACCGTTCGAATGTGAACCTATTCTCTGTGTAGAATGTCCGTCGGGCTTCGTGGTAGGTTTGCCGGTTTACGGACATGATGGCCAGGAGATTGTTGTTGGGATTATGCTGCCACCAGAGCCCATCTCGACGACGTTCGATATCTGAATGCTGCAGATATTTTCCTGAAAAATGCACTTCATCGAAACAGAGAAGATATCTGTAAACCATGACTCGCAACTCTGGGTTCAAACAATATGTTCAGGTTAGTCAGACGCTCCCAATCCCCACATAATGGCAGCGGGACAGACAGAAAGAATAGACACAACATACCAGATGGGAGATCCAGAAACGGAAACGGATCATCGGAAAGAAGAACCTTGTCCTCGTCGAAAGGAAGGACCCATCGGCGACCACTCTTATTGCCTTTGCCTCTTACCGTCAATGAAGATTCGAGATCCGGGTCAAATCCGCAGTGTTCCCGATACCAAACATGCTCTGTAAACCGCCGACGCGACGTGATGATCTCGCAACATGTCCAGCATCTATATCTGCGGTCTTGATCCGGCTGGTACTTCTCACCATGAAGACGGCGAATTGCCTGCTTGATCTTGAAGACCTCGTGGTATCCATCGGCCGGAAGCCGCAAGTTGCCAGTGTACTCTAAGAGGTGATTTTCGAGTCCGGTTTTGTTGGCGTATTTCTTCGGACAGAACGGACATTTCTGTGCAGACCAGGGCATCATGTTCTAGGCTTGACTAGATGATAGTAGGGTAGATCGTCGTAAGGGGGTAGACAACTGAAATGGCTAAACTGGCTAGCTTAATTGACTTGATCATGATTAAACAGGGTGAAGAAGGCTATAGTTATGTTGACCGAAGTGGTCCATTCCACGGAGTATTCCGCTCGATTCATGAAATACCCCTCTTCAGATACCTCGAAATCTCAGCTATACCGATTGCCGACGGATGACCCCGGAATGAACAATTGGCGTGCGAGACGTGACGGATGCTCTGCGCCGGTTTGTACAAAAGATAAAACCAGCTGTCAGGCTGCACTGCCTGGTGCATTCGACCCGATACCACGTGACGGTATGCGGTCTAGGCTGCCGAGTCAACCCACCCTCCTGGCGTGAATGTAGCCTAGTCTATGAGTCTCGAGAATGAGATAATGCGGAGCCTGGTTACCTGCTGCTACTTACAGTACCTGAAGCTGGTCTGATAAAAGACGCGAACCAAATCTCTTCCTTGTATCCAACAAGATGCCCAGAAAGATTGCTTCTTCATCTCCCGAACTCGAATTCAAATCATTTCGAGATTGTAACGGTGACCATCCTTCACAGATCCTGATCTTCCACAACGGTTCCTTTTCAAGGTGGATCAAAGTTAAGGTAGCTTGGTCTCTACCGGAGTCCACCCGGAAATTGGGCTATCTCAAACGTCGGTCTATGTTCTAAGGATTCATCAAGATCATTGACTTTGCTGCACTAGGTCTGCTGGACGATACTATGACACTCATCAGTCTCACCTTAGCTGAATAAAGCAACAAGCCGATCCTAATTCGGAGTATTCCGAGTAACGATCAGACAGAGGCAAATCATTATCTCTTAGTTACCTATGAAGTGTTCTTCCAAATTGAAGAAGATCCAAGGAGAACCATATACCCGATTCTAGACCAAGCCCAAGATCTACCTACCTTCGAGGCTAGCCATCTACAAGACGAGGAGGACATCGCCGCAACTATCTCAACAGCCTACTTCAAGCAGAAGCAGCTCGCGTACAAGAAAGTCGACTGCCCTATCTATGAACCAGGAGACACGGAACACATCTTGAACGAGATCGCACAACTCATTGGGCTGATTAATCGGATAATCCGTACAAAACCTGTCCAGCAACAATCTCATCGCCAGTCATCATAGGATTTCTCCTCAAGTACTATCCCGGAGGGTCTCTGGAGGAAATCCTTGCCGAGAACAAGGCCCCAGATGATTCGTTGCTGAGACGATGGGCACTACAGATTGGGGGAGCATTACAGACATTACACATAAATCGACGGACCCATATTGACATCAAACCCTCGAATATCGTGTTCGACGCCAACCAGAATGCGATTCTGATCGATATCAGTGGAACTGGTGGGTATGGACGGGAATGGCTCGCGCCAGAGATGCAACAGACCATTGAACAAAACGCTGTAACGGCTCCAGCTAGCACGGCGTTTGACCAACGCGTCGCTACGGACTGCTGGGCTTACGGAAAGATACTTTCGACTATGACCACGAGACTCGGCACCAGTGGTTTAGGTAAAAGGATAAAGTCTATCGGCGATGTCCTGACAAAGACGGATCCAAAAGCTCGCGTTTCATTAAGCCACGCTCTCGATATGCTAAGGGTTTACAAGCAAGAGTACTGGTCAGTTATTCTCATGATAGTGTTTGGAGGGTATGTCTTGTATCACTAAATTAGTCTGAATTCAATAGTTTCAGGATACCAAGAGCCCCGGTAGACTTAAAGTAGAAGCAAAATCCGCAAGGCGAATCTATACAAATAGCCAGTATTTTTCACTGTTATCCAGGGTTGATAGGTCATATATGTACCTGGGGTTAATCGGTATTATCTCGCCAACTAGCTGTAGTGCAAGCCAGCAGGGGTCTGCTATTGGATCGACGGCATAACTGTCGAGTACACACTGTCGAGTGGCCTATGCAGTAAAGGCCTCTGCTCCGCGGTGGGTGCAAGTGCTTTACTTAAAAAAATAAATTGGCTATCCGAGACCCCTAAGCAGCTTAATAAAGTATGATAACATATGATTCAAAGTAGTATACCTGTTTTATACTAAAATACGTTTTCTAGCAGTTTCCTTTCTTGCCTTTACCCTTTCCAATTGCCGAAGCTGGGACTTTATCGGCTAGTATATTAGAGTACTACGATTTTGGTCTATACGCTGTAGTATAATCTTACCACGCACGTATTAGTTATGAATGTGGTATATAGGGGGTCTAAAAACTTAATCGCTAGACTACGGACTTTATAAAGTTAAAATTAAAGCCTCTATATAAATTAAATGGGGTGTACTATAAAGCTAATATGGTGGTAAGAAGACTACGGTAAAGACCTCTACCGGGAAAACTATACTATGGATCACTAGGAAAACTGCGCAAAGGGGTCTACTGTGTACCGTGTTAAGCACTGCAGCCACTGCTTGCCTTCTTCGTATTCTTTAGATTATTTAGATTGCGGGGCCCTCCTGGATATATGACTTCGGCTATATGCGAACCATCAAATGTGGGTCCTGCATCGCCTCTTGAGTACTGCGTCATAGAGGGCAGGACAGCTTTTAAAAGATCTCTCTCTCAATGAACAATGATTCAATTCTCCAGGAAATAACTCAAAGGCCCTCCCTCCATTCCATTAATTACAATTCTTTGATCCGCTACACTTGCCAACCACCACGAACAATGCCAATCAAAGTATTCCTCACCGGCGCCACCGGCTACATCGGCGGCGACGCCTTGTACCAATTACATCAGCAATATCCGGATTTCGAATACGCACTTCTTGTCCGCTCAGAAGCCAAGGCGAAGGAAGTCCTATCAGCGTACCCAAAAGCTAGAATTGTTCTCGGCGGCAATGACGATTCCGAACTGTTGGAACGTGAAGCTGCCTGGGCTGATATTGTCATTCGTGCGTATACCACAATCGCTTCTTTGTTTTTTATTTATACGATTTAGACTTGAAATTTCAAAGGGTACTGATCTACTTCAGATACTGCCGACTCATCAGACCACGCTGGTGCGGCGACGGCGATAGCCAAGGGTCTCGTGCAGGGTCATTCCGCCTCGCGACCTGGGTTCTGGTTGCACACCGGTGGCGCAGGGATCCTGACGTACTTTGACTCGGAAGTCAAGAAGACATTCGGAGAGAAGGACGACAAGGTTTTCAATGACCTGGAAGGGATCGACGAGCTGGTTAACCTGCCCGCCGCGGCGTTCCACCGCAACGTGGACGAGATCGTCCTTAACACGGGCATCAAACATGCGGATTCAGTTAAGACAGCTGTTATTTGTCCCCCTACGATCTACGGTAAGGGCCGTGGTCCGAGCTCCGGTCGTGGACGACAGGTCTACGAACTTGTTTCGTTTGTTCTGAAAGAGCAGTATTGTCCTCGGATCGGGAAGGGGCTTTCGCGATGGAACAATGTGCATGTGCGTGATTTGAGTAGGGTGTTTGAACTCCTGGTACAAGCTGCGCTGGATCCGTCCTCGAAGGATGATCCTGAGATCTGGGGCACGCATGGTTACTATTTCACGGAGAACGGCGAGCACGTCTGGGGTGATCTGTCCGTTGCTGTTGGCGAGGAAGCCTTCAGACAGGGGTATATTAAGGGTGGAGCACCCGAAACTCGAGACTGGTCGATTGATGAGGCTGTCAACTCGTCGGCTGGATTTGAGGCGGCGAGTTGGGGTATGAATTCGCGGGGTGTAGCGGCGCGAGCGAAGAAGGTCCTTGGTTGGAGGCCGCAGGAGTTGGGGTTGATCGATGAGTTGCCAGATATTGTTCGATCCGAGGCAGTTAGGATGGGACTTTAATGTCGAGGAGCATAAATGGACCGTAAAAGTAGTGACTATTCGGATCTTCAAAAAATATACAAATTTCGTCCTCCGGAAAGATAACAACATGGGGGAAGATGACTGGACGCTGGCTTCGACGGTAGACTTTGAATCGCTCATTTCGTTCACCTTGATTGCGAGAGTTAGTACGTTTACCTCGATATGCGAGGGTACGTATCCGAGCAGTTCGATTCGTGATTGTTGCAAGCGACAATCAACCCACTTACCTGGTACCAGCTGCCTGTTATACTAGTAGCACGCTCTATGGAGAGACCGCCGCCTATTCAGGCAAAAACAGCTCCGGCGGTAAATCGAATAGACTCTCCAGCATGGGATTCCCCTGCCATCTATCATCTCCTAGCAAAGCATTGAAAACGCCCGTGTCATTCACAGAGTGAATAGCGCCGCCTACATCAGAAGCCTCAGTAGTCCCCACGGCACGGCGATCCTGCCCACTCTCAGCGGTCCACGATTGCTGTTCCAAACAGCGACTCGACAGATTCTCAAAGAGCTGCAAGATAAACGTCCCACAGTCCCAAAATTCACCAATATTCTGCAGAACCATCTGGCAGGAGTTCAGCGCCGATCGGCCAAGGCGGGCGACTAGTTTATCTGGGCTCCTCATCCGCTCGTAGAATGCCGCCTGCGCGAGGAAGATACCGTGGTATAACTCGTGGGGGACAGTCAGCTGGGCCGACTTCGTAACAAGCATGCTCATGACCGTGGGAATATGATGCGCAGCAGAGTCGACGATCTCATCGACCTCGCGCTCGTCGCGGTGACGTGTATCTTCGCCGCGCATGTGGCCGAGATAAATCAAGATGAGGTGGTTGTTGTATTGAACGGACAAGGACATGGAAAACGGGTTGGAGGGATCCGGCACGTCGGCGTTCCAATTTAATGTAGAAACCAGGTCTGCTTTCCACCTGGTCAGTTTTGCGTGGAGGTCTTCTGACATCACTGGCTGTCTTCCAGGGTAGAACCTGCTCATGATAATCTCGCGCATGATCTGCGAAAGCTTCACGGTCTCAATCTGATACTGTGCATATCGTTGAGCAGAGGGGTTCTCCAGGAAGTCTGGAGCCATGGTATCGTGCGCGAAATCCTCGATCGTCAACATGTCTGCATCGGCTTGGTCCAGGTCAATGCGGAACGGACGCCCGACCAAGGTGCCACATATACTGTCTCGAACGACCAGAGCCCACCATAATCTTCGCATTAAGCTCTTGTCTCGTGGCTGCATGTTTGGTATTGCAATGGTCGAGCGGTGAATTCCCATGGCCTCGGCAATTGTCACGGCTGTACTGACCCACGAGTAAAAGTTCCAGTAGGTATTTGGGCCTCCACCGTAGAAGGAGAGGAGAAAGGTGCTTTGGAGGATAGTGATTTTGTTTGTTTCATATCCCATATCAAAGAGCGCTTTGGCCTTCGTATAGAAAAACGAACGGGCCTCTTGCCGGGAATGAAAGCCTAGAAGGCGTAGGACGGACTGGGAGGCGAATGTCACCGCAATAAAGGCAATGGCATAGATGAGGATCAACGACAGATGGTCATTTTTGTACTGGTGTATGAATTCTTGACGATTGACAATTGGGTAGAGCGGGTAGACATGATCCAAGAAGACCGCCATGAGGGCATCCAAATGTGCCTTTTCCGGCAGACTGAACACTCCCTTGGCTCGTAAATATTCGAGGTCCTCGGGCAACATATGTGCGGGCTGTGACTGGAAAGGAGTACTCCCTTGGGACCCCGGGAAAGGGGGGCCTAGGTGATGTAGTTGTGGACGGCTACCGTCCTTCTTGAGACCACCCAGGACGATTGCTAGGGGAAAGGACTCTCCGAGATAAGTGATGGAGCACTTGTCAATCCAGTCTCTTGCATTTTCGCGATTGTTCAGAAAATGGTCAAACATTGCGGACCACGAGATATCTTGGTAGGAGGGGCTGTCGCCCGGAGTCCCAGAGGATGCCTGAGTATGAGGAGACTTGCTCGCAGGGAGCACTTCTTGAGCCTGTAAGCTGGGGGGTTCAACGCCGGTCTGGGGATGGACATGGCCTATGCCTATTGAACTCCACGCGGTATTGTCCGGAACAGATGAACCCGTAGGGAGGGCTGCAGCAACATCAGGTCCAGCCGTAGGAAGCGCCCCGGAATCTTCAGCCCGAGGCAAATCTCCGGCGACACCTGTCGAGACCCTTGCTCGTGGATGACGCCGGCTTATTTTCTGACCCAGGGCGCTCCGCGCATAGGTTCCCCGTTTCGTCTCACGGAGCACACAGTCCGTGGGGCGATCTCGCACGCAGTGAGTGCATGGCATGTGTTGCATGGCGTCACATTTGACCCGTTTCTCATGGCAGCGCGTACATGCTTTTCCCGCTCGCACGCGCGATCTGGTCGGCTGTCTGTCGGAGTCCCTTGCGTCTGCCATTGCACGATCATGTCGGCAATATCAGAAATTCATCGGCCGATATACCACCTGGATCCTGTTGATGTCATGATGATAAATGAAGAGAAGAGAGAGAGAGAAAAAGAAGGATGGGATGAGGTATTAGTCATTCATATAGCCGGTGGCCAGCATATATCCGGGTTATGTGCGGCTCCACCCTCTCTATACTTCACAGATTTTCAGTGCTATGTCGTTGGCCGATGAATAATTGCACCATAGGACAGCCTGCAGGAGCGGATAAGAAGATTTGGCCGAAATAAAGGAAAATCTGGTAGGAAGTGTCTTGGTTCCCACACCATTCAGCCTATGTGTCCACTACTCCACTAGTTAGTAGATGATATGTTAGTGATTTATAAGAAACAGGCCCAGTAGGCGGATTGACAAGCTCTCAAAAGCTATAAGTACTGACAGGATAAACCATGCTATTTCTCCAAGCGTCTATCTGGAATGCCGATTCCATTCTTGACGACGATCAAGCATGCTTCCTCCGACAGAGGGCCCACCAACGGACACGACCGGTGCATCACAGAAGTGCAACCACGGCCACCCGTTGAACACCCAGAATCCAGAAGCCCTGCAACTCCAAGACGCCCCCGTATCCCATGGAGGAGACGCTGAAGCACAGTGCCGTCGCCCACAGGGAGTTCCCCCCGAATTCTCTGGGCTCCCGGGCGAGTTCGTGTTCATAATCCTCTGCTCCATGGGTCTGTTCTTATTCGGCCTCTTCCTCGGAAACGTCGTGATCAACCAAGCCATATTTCCTCACGAACTCGGAGTCAGCGAAAGCAATACTCCATGGCTGATTGGGTCCTTCCTGTTGGCGAACGGGATCGCCGTCATTGTCTCCGGGTCGCTGGCCGACCTGTCGAACCCGAGGATTCTGATGATCCTGGGCTTCGTTTGGCTCGTCATCTGGGATATCGTGGGGGTTTTTAGTATCGGCCCGTCGCTGTCGGTGCTATTTTTCGTGGTCAGGGCTATGCAGGGGCTAGCTATTGGTGTTCTGCAGTCAACGTCGATGAGTCTCCTCGGGCGGGTGTACTCGCCTGGGATTCGGAAGACAAGGGTTTTCTCGGTCATGTCTGCAATGACGCCGGTTGGATTTCTGATCGGGTGTCTCCAAGGAGGCGCTCTCACTGCACACCTGCCGTGGATCTTCGGGAGCAATGCTATTGTATGCTTCATCTGTGCAGTGGCATCGTTCTTTGGTATCCCCTCGTTTACCCCGAAGTCCGGTGCCTCCGGTACTCAGCTATCGCTCAAGGACTTCGACGCACTCGGCGCCCTCCTGGCTGCAATTGGCTGCGGCCTGATTATCCTGGGTCTCACGCAAGGCGTCCCCAGCGGCTGGAACCCATACACATACTCCCTGATCATCGTCGGAGCGCTCTTTCTCTTCCTGTTCTACTTGGCCGAACGAAGAGCGTCTCGACCATTGATCGATAACCGGCTCTGGACCACCCCCGGGTTTCTCCCACTGGCGATTTCCTATTTCCTCGGTTACGGAGCATACGTCGGCGGTTGGATGTTCTTCGCCGTGCGTTTCCTCCTCACAATCCAGGGCCACGCTCCTATCACCGTTGCTCTATACTTCATCCCCAACATGATCTGTGGCGTCCTAGCCACGTACATCGTATCGAAAACCTTGCATCTCTTCCCTGGACACTGGATCCTCATCATCGGAATGGTCGCCAATACAATGGGCCCTATATTCTTCCTCCCCCAGACGCCAAATACAACATACTGGGCTCTGTCGATGCCGGGCATCGCCCTCGTCACCTTCGGGCCGGATCTAACATTCGCAGCCGCGTCAATCTTCATCACATCCAATGTACCCCGTTCCTTCCAGGGCTCGGCGGGGAGTCTCCTCGTGACGATTCAGAATCTGTCCGCAGCCATCGTGACGGCCATTGGAGATACAATCGGGAAAGAAGTTACCAAAGCGGGCGGCGACGGGTATAGTCTGGACTTGGGGGCTTTGCGGGCGATCTGGTGGTTTAGTTTGGCGATTTCGCTCGCGGCGGCGGCGGTTTGTGCTGGATTTGTTCGCATTCCGAGGAGCGAGGAGAAGGATCATGTGGAGTGAATTCATGATAGTTGGAGAGAACGCGTGTACTAAATTGGATAGGATTTGCGTCAGTGAATCGATAGCCTGCTTCTAGTGTGACTTCTAGCAGGTACATTCTATCGGCGATGATCTTAAAAGGTTTCAGGGCATCAGGAGCCCCGATAGTCGCGAAAAACAGCCAGTCTATTCTTTCACTGTCATCTAGGGTTAGCTGGGATTACTCGGTGTTCGTATCCGTAATGCGAACCAGCCTTTCTCTACAGAAAAAGCAAAACGCCAGCCACACGCATGACCCAATGAGAAAATGCCATTTGCCGCCCGACTCAAGGCTAGTAGATGCGTGCCAGCTGTTCGCCAGGGATGCGTAGAGCCTCACGTTGGTGGGGTTGACTGCCAGCCTCGGTTTTTCTGGTTTTTCTTTTCTGAATTTCCTCGACTCTACACATGGAAACAACAGCTCAAAGGGTATCTCAGAATGTTGTCGAGGTTGCGTGCTAAGATCAAATCCAAAAAGGGAGATCGGCATGGCCGTGGGAGGCATGACGAACAGTCTCCACCTGTGAGCATAGAAGACCAATCTTGCAACGAAACCAACGCCTATGTTGAAGTGTCTTCCACGCGAGATGCAAAAGATGATGAAGCCTCGAGAGGAAACCTCTGGGAAGTCGCCGGAGAAAGACTGGACGAGAAGGACCGAAAGGCTTTGGGTCTGGAGAGCGCTTTCCCTACCACTGATGCCATCCAAGATGTGATCGAAATAACTGAGAAGAAATACCGTGAGTATAAGGAAGGTGGGCTGAAGATTCGCAAGCGCGGTGGGGGACATATCAATATTCGTGATTCTGCCAAAAACATCATTCTCTATGCATTGCAGGTGCAGGATCTTGTCAAGACATTGGTGGCTTTTGATCCGACTGGCCATGGTGAGCATCTGTTTGACCTTCTTCCAAGGTTCCAGCTTGGATATCTGCTAAAGCCAGGATCAGCATCAAAGGCATGGTCAATTGTTTCAATTGGCTTGACGCTGATCAAAAATGATATTGAACGTCGGGACGACATTTTCCAGGCAGCCGAATATCTCGCAGGCATTCTTGCTTACTATGCGATCGTCGACGATCATTATCGAGAAAGAAAAGTAGAAAGCGACCGAGGGTTGGAAGACGCACTGGTTGAAGTCTACACTGCAGTTCTTCAATACGCGGCAGTGGTGAAAAAGGCAGAGCAAGAAAGCGGAGCTAGTATGTCAATCAAATTTAGGGGTTGTTCATATGGTGATAGAAACTGATACCCTGAAAGCCCGCGTGGGAAAGAGCATCATGGCACTTGTCCAGCAGCCGCTCAAGGGCCTCAAGGAAACTATCGAAAAGCAAGGGCAGGCTGTTCAAAAGTGGACAATTCTGACGGCAGACCTAGGTAGTATCACCTTCCGTTCATCAGGATCGACACAAAAGCGGCCTTGCTCATTGTCGCAGACCACAGGAAACAAGCCGAAAACATGCTGGAAGAAATTGACGAGGCGGTTGAAAGGTTGAAGATGATCCAATCGCACAACAGGAGTAAGAGATCTTCTACTTTCGAGAAGGACATACACTTATATCAGCAGGCTTGCAAGATCGAGAGATTCTCGACTGGTTGTCCACGGCACCATATTCCTCTCCCCAGAACAACGCTCAAGATCGCCGGCAATTAGAAACGGGGAATTGGTTTCTTGACTTGGCCGAGTATAAAGAGTGGAAGGCCACGCCCGGAAGGATCTGTTGGCTTTATGGAGCAGGTGTGTTCTTTCAACCTTCACCAAATCAAAACTAATCTTCTCCAAAAGTCGGATGCGGAAAGTCGGTTCTCTGTTCTACAGTCATCCAAGACATCAAGGAATTCTGTAGGCATGGTTTATCAAGAAACTTCGCCTACTGGTATTTCCAATTCAGCAATGACGAAACACAGAAAGTGTACAACATGATCAGATCCATATTGCGACAGTTCATGCCACGGACACTTCCTGCATCTATGCTCAAACTCTGGGAGGAGCATCGCCATCGAGGCAGTGAGCCACAACAACAAAACTTTGCAGATATCCTCGACGTTGTGTTGGAATCTTCTCAGGACGAGCTTTTCCTCATCCTCGATGCTCTGGACGAGTGCCCCACGGCACAAGACGAACGGAGCTCGCTCTTGCAATTCCTCGAAGAACTGTTGGTAAAGCATCCAGGCAAAATGCACATTCTGGCCACGAGTCGACCAGAGCCTGATATACGCTCAAGGCTGGAACAATACCAAAGCGTGAATCTGGAAACTGGATTGGCAGAAGATGTGGAAACTTTTGTCCATACTCAAGTTGCCCGTGGCAGGTTGTCTCAGTGGAACGAGTCGGTTAAAAAGTGCACCCTGGAGAGATTGCTTGATATTCCGGAACGGTATGCTGCATTGATCAACAAATATGCACAGCATGATTGACACTTGTGATTGAGCAGGCGCTTTCGTTGGGCTTATTTACAGATAAAACGGCTCGAGACGTCCAAGGACGAGCTTGAGTTCTATAAAGCTCTTGATTCAGTTCCAGTCACACTCGAGGATACCTATAGAGATATCCTGGAAAGGCTATCACCAGATGATCGAGAAGCAGCTCGAACAATATTGATCTGGCTTAGTTTCTCTGCCGTGCCGCTGGATCTGAAGACTGTCGCGGCTGTTGTGTCTTTCCGTTTTCCGGAAGACGTAGTGACAACCTGCACTACCTTCCTGGTCACTGTGAGCATCTCCGATGATACTGTGAGACTGGCTCATTTCTCCGTAAAAGAGTTTCTAGTTCGCAACGAAACCGAGGGTCCATGGTATCGATTCTCGGCCACATCTGGTCATGATGCCATAGCAAATAAAGCGATCGACTGTCTGCTTGGAACTACCGAGATCCTAACAAAGACCACCGCCGTGCAACAGCCACTACTGATATACGCTGCAAAATATTGGGACCGTCATCTAGCAGAACTGGGAGATCTACACGCCGATTGTACCGGTTTCCAGGAGAAGGTTGACCGCCTGTTCACCGAGCACGATATTTATTTCAACTGGGTGCGCTTGGACAATTTTGAAGTGAGGAACATCTGGCATCAATCATTCGAGGATCTGCAACCGCCTCTGTGCTCTGCCTCAGAAAAAGGACTGAAACCGACTGTCAAAACTTTGCTTGCAAAAGGCGCCAATCCTATGGGGTCATATCTTGATGAACGGTTTAACGCTTTGCTTGCAGCGGCGCAAGGAGGCTCCCTAGAGATTCTAGAGTTGTTGCTGAATAAAGTGGATGAGATATCTCGACCGGTGACTGAACTCATGTTGAAAATTATTAAGATCGCCAAGGCTGACAAAGAGAGGTTGGCGGCAATTTTGGACATGCTTTGGGACAAGGGTGCTTTGCATGATCAATCAAGAGCATCCCAGAGGATCATTGACGAGAGACTAGTTGAAATCGCAGCTGGGAATTGGTACTCGGACCATATACTAATGGACCAGCTCCTGGATCGAAAAGAAAGAATGGGCATCAAGATAACTGCAAAGTTGCTGAGAGCTGTGATGTTCAATACTAGATGCGGCGAAGACATCATGCACTTGCTTTTCAATAAGTGTGACGCGGATATAAAGCTTACCCCAACGTTAATGCAGGAGCAAATGCGCGCGCCTAATCCTGATGCCGCAATGGTCATTCTAAAAAAGCGTGTGAAAGATATCATGGTAGATGAAGAAAGTGTTGGAGCTTTTGCAAGGGGAAAGAAAGAAGCGATGGAACTGCTTCTACAGGAGCGTGGCGAGGAAATCCAAGTTACCCAGAAAGTCCTGGTTTCAGTCGTCGGGCATGCTCGCGATCCACAGACCGTGAGGTTACTTCTAAACAGGCGAGTGCCTGGAACAGCGATCGATAGAGAGGTCCTCTTAGCCGCTGCGAGAAACCGGTCAAAAGGCAGTGAAATCATGGAGATGTTGCTTGATGAGTGCGGGAAGGACACCATCATCGATGAAGAGATCATTCAAGAAATTGCAAAAAACTCACTCGGGGGCTTGGACATGATAAAGACGCTCCTGCGCAGACAGCAAGCGGGCTTTGTGGTCACCGAGCCGATATTATGCGACGCTGCTCGATGTCACGATCGGGAAATGCTGGAGCTCCTGGTGAACAATGTCGGTGGCCCTGATCTTCCCATCACAGGGCAGATTTTACGCTCAGCAGCTGGAAACCCCATTTATGGAGTAGCCATGGTGGAGTATCTATTTGATCTTCGAGGCCACAGTCTTCCCGTCTCAGAAGATCTATTGGTATCAGTGGCAGATGCGCGTTCCTCTACAGCGCAACGTGTGCTCACATTCCTCTTGGAGAGATGGCCAGAAATCCCGGTGACTGATCGACTGTTGGAAGCGGCATGTCCCTTCCCTAACGCCATGGGTCTGTTGTTGGACCGGCGGCGTGACTGTCTTCCAATTCAAAGAATGATCCCCAAAATAGCAGCTGGAGGGTGTTGCGAAGGAAGGGTGCTTGAGATGCTTCTCGATCGGCAGCTTGTGGAAGTCGACGAGCGGCTGATGGAAACAGTCGCTGGTAACAGTGGTGCTCTGGAGGTCATTTACAACAGGAATCCGGATCTTCCAGTGACACCAAAGGTTATCGTCAACACTGCAAGAAACTACAATTCAATGCGCATCCTGCTCGACAGACAGAAGGACCAAGTCTTGATTACAGAAGAAGTGATCAAAGCTCCATTGTCGGAAGAGTACGCAGGACTAGTCATAAGCTTACTTCTGACTCGCCTGGGACCAGAGGCAGTGCCGATCACAGAGGATATCTTGATTCATGCTATTCAAAATAACAGTATCTGGTCTCTAGAGTTGTTTCTGGAACAACGTCGTGACCTCAATCTTAGTGCAGTCTGGGAAGCAATATGGCAGGATCCTGAAATTGACCCCTTGCTTCTGGTTCGGGCAGCAGAGGCTCTTTTTCAATATTTCAGTTTTGATGTCTCCAATCAAATGCTGGAGAGGTTCCCATCTGAGCATATGCATGAATATCACTCTGAAACCCCTTTTGACGATTTCATGCGCTCGTGCATGCAGTACCGGATACCGATACCCATCACAGAGACAGCAGTCGAGTTGATCGTGGGAAGATCGAGTTTGAATACAATCGATATCTTCTTGGAGGATCATCCTGACCTACGTATCACTGAGAAACACATTGAGGCTGCTGAGAGGAACCCAATAATAGACGTAGACAAGGATGCTTTGGTGTTGCTTCTATCCGCCAGGTTGAGTTGATCTTGAAGAATAGGGTGCTTCCAATATTCAGGTCTATTTCGTGTTGAACAAGATCGTTCAATGTTTCTTGTTGGTGCCATCTCATATCAGCCCTTCTCTCCGCTTGGATCTTAGTTTCAGTCAACCTCGCGGTTCATCCATACTGCACCTCCACTCTGTTTCCCTGACAGTTTCAGCCTACAAATTCATAGAAAGGATTCCCGTGGATTGTGCCAAAGTTCGTCTCACAAATCCTTTATGTTTGAATTCTATCTAGTAGCTAACGTGCTAAAAGCTGGATGACACACGTCAGTCTAATCTTGACTGAGCAAGCTGCTAGGCGCCTTGATTAAAGCAGTGGTATCCCGAAGAGGACGGCTACGGTCGTACTAGAAAGAAGACGATAGGATGCGTGTATAACATCGTCTATAGTGTAGACGCGTAAATGGCATGGCAAAAGATAAGGCATGTTTTCATGAGGAACCAAAAAGCAGAACATTCGTTATAGAAAACATAAGCTTCATCACTCGGTCATTCTCATTTTAAAGCATCAAGTACAAAAGCCTCTTCAATTCATAAAGAAAGTAAAAGGATTACAATCCCAACCAGTACCGAGTCTTTTCGACATCGAAAGAAGACTTGAGCACACCCTCTCCCGTACCAGTGACCTGCACCTCATACGTGCCCTTCTCGGAAGCCCATTTCTCGCGCTGCTCGTCCCACCAGCTAGTAGCCAGTTTCTTCTCGACGACGATCTCCACCGTCTTCTTCTCGCCGGGCTGCAGCACCACCTTGGTGAAGCCCTTCAGTTCACGGACTGGGCGGTTGACGCCCGTCGGCGGCGGCGCGACCCACAGCTGCACGATCTCGGCGCCAGCGACCTTGCCCGTGTTCGTGACGGTCACGGTGGCCGTGATGGGTTCACCGCTGTTCGCGAGCTGCGGCTGTTCAGGGCTGGTCTTCAGGCTGAGGTCGGAGCGCGTGAAACTGGTGTAGGAGAGACCGTGGCCGAAGGGGAAGAGTGGCGGGAGGTTGACCTTCTCGTAGTAGCGGTATCCGACGTAGACGTCTTCGCCGTAGAGCACGCGGCCGCGCTCCGAGCGGAAGTTGAGGTAGCTGGGGTTGTCCTGCAGACGGACGGGGAAACTGAGCGGCAGCTTGGCGGACGGGTTCACGTCACCGTACAGCACGTCGGCAAGACCGTTGCCGCCTTCGTTGCCGCCGAACCAGGCTTGCAGGAGCGCCTTGGTCTGCTTGGCCCATGGCATGGTGACTGGCGTACCGCTCTGGATGACGATCACCGAGTTCTGGTTCGCTTCGAGCACCCGCGAGATCAGCTCGTCGCTGCCAGGAGGCAGGTCCATGTGGTCGCGGTCGTAACCTTCCGTCTCCCATTCGCTGGTCAGGCCGGCGAACACGACCACCTGGTCCGCCTTAGAGGCGAGAGCGACGGCCTTGGAAATCAGTTCGTCCTGGCCGACTTGGCGGCTGGCGCCGAAACGGAATCCGCCGGGGCCGAAAGCCACGACGCCGCGGGTGTCGAGATCGGAGGTGGGCGCGCTGCCGAACTGGAGCAAGATCTTGTACGTCTGACCGGCCTTGAGCTCCTTGCTGCCGATCTTCTCCTCGGTGGCGTTGCCGAAGAACGCGGAGCCCTGTCGCTGGTTCTTGGTGTTGTCGACGACCACTTCGCCGTCAATCAGAAGCTTGCCGGTACCCACAACTGTCACGCCGAAGTCGTATACTCCGCTCTCCTCGGGGGTGTAGAGACCCTCCATGTCGACGTAGAAGGTCAAGGACTTGATCTTCGGGTTGATGTAATCCATGAGGAAACCGCTGGAAGACACCAGGTGCAGCTCATCGACCAGCTCTCGCTTGGCCTCAGAGGGAGGCTCGTTGAACACACGGAATGCAAATCCGGTCTTGCCATCGGCTGTTTTCATGAGGGGCCCGAGCTCGGGAAGTTCCTTGTGTGAATACACGCCCTGGGAATATTGCACCTCGCCCTTGCTCTTGGCCGTGACGCCCTCAAACGGGGTCACGGTGTAGTAAGCATCCAGAGAGGCAGAACCACCACCACAGTACGCAGCACGCTTGGCGTTGGGTCCGATGACCAGGATAGATTTCTCTTTGTTGAGGGGCAGGATGTTGTCATCGTTCTTCATCAGGACGACCGATTCAGCCGCGGCGCGTCGCAGAAGCGCCTGGTCTTGGGGTCGGTTGAGAGCCTTCTCGGGTGCGTTCTCGGGGATGCCCAGGGGCTCGACGAAGTTGATCAAGTTCAATACATTCCGAACTCTCTCATCCATGACGTACTCGAAGGCCTTGTTCGATGATACGGCATGAGCCAGGGCCGTTCCACGCCAGCGTGTCTTTCCTGGCATCTCCAAATCCAAGCCGGCATTGATGGCATCGGAGGTACTGTAAGTTCCGAACCTGCCCATTCTCTTTTAATATCCATCTACTCATTCAGGAAATCCGACAAACTCAACTTACCAGTCACTCATGACGAGACCATCCCAGCCCCACTCCTTGCGAAGAATGTCGGTGATAATCTGCTTGTTCTCGCTCACATGCGTGCCGTTGACCTTGTTGTACGCCGTCATGATACAGGCACTCTGGCAGATCCGCAGAGCCAGCTGGAAAGGCAGAAGATAGATCTCGCGCATCGCCCGCTGCGTGACGATGCTGTCAACGGCCAGACGCTCATGTTCCTGGTCATTGCAAACGAAGTGTTTCAGGGTAGCCGCGACGCCCTTCTCCTGCATACCCTTGCTGTAGTAGCCGGCCAGAATGCCGGAGAGCACACCGTCCTCAGCAAAGGACTCGAAGCCACGGCCTCCAAGCGGCGATCGCTGGGTGTTGATGGTGGGGCCGAGAACAATGTGGGATCCTTTGGCAATAGACTCCTCGCCCATCAATCGCCCCACTTCATGCAGCAATTCGATATCCCAGGTGGCGCCCAGCGCTGTGGAACAAGGGAAACAAGCCGCCGGGACGCCGTTGAAAAATCGCGTTCCGCGCACTCCATTGGGACCATCGGACATGCGCAGACTGGGGATGTTGAGTCGAGGAACGGCGGCCGTATGCCAGAAATCGACTCCTGTAGAGGGAAAGAAAATATGCCGTTAGAGATACAGAGACTTTTTACAATTTGTGAGTTCAGGGGTAGAGCTTTCTGGCATACTCACCAGCAACTAGAGCTACCTTCTCCCCAAGGGTGAGCTCCTCAATGGTCTTCTCCACATCTATCCGGGTCATTGTGAACACTGAACAACAAAGACTCAGCTTCTCCGCTCAACAGACGAAGCGAACAATTTCAGAGATAAGGGGATCGATAAGACGATATGAAAGAGGGGGGAAGGGCGGACGAAAAACAGAACACCAAAAATGGAGGGGTCAAAGGACAAAATGGGATGAATTGCACGTGTTGTGGAGAGGGAATGAGAACAGAAAAGATCAACGTGGAGGGGGGAATGAGCAATGTAGATATACCTGCAAGAGAGACGTACAAAGAGGAAGGTCAGTCAATCAATAGTTCGACCTATTGGGGAAACATCGTCAATCCGACCGCGAATTTCCAATAAGGCCAACTGTACATCAGCGTGCTTCCCGGACTCCCCGCTCCGTCGCACAAAGGAACATCAGGTTGGATCCATGATCAATGGCAGGTGGATCGGAAGATGGATCGTCGGTCTAAACGTCCCGAAATTCTCCCAGGGGTGGAGAAACAGAAAAGGACATCTGGTGATCTGACGGGTGGAAAGGTGAAACTCGAAGGCGTGAGAGACATCGCCTGTCGTCGAGGCTGTGAGTCCGTTCAAGCCAAAGGATCTGGATCTAGATCCGAAACGCAGCAACTTAGCAAGACGGACTGGAAGGCGGGAGATAAATCCCCAGCACTAGTGTAGGCGGTTGGACTAAGCCTGAGGGGAATCAGCCAGGCCGGCTAACGGCGCGATCAAAGCGACACGGAGGAAAGTCCGAGGATTAACCGACAGCTTGGCGATGCGGCCAGTGGGGGAACACGCGGAGTATCGGACCGGTGTGCCTTGAATTTCTATTTCTCGATGAATGCTGGATGGGTCTAATGCAGGCGGACCCATTGTTGGACGGCGAACCCTGAACGATGATTGAAAGAAGGGGGAAAAGTGGACGGCGGACGAGTCAGTGGAAGGCCGCAGGTCACATGGCAGACCTCGTGTCGATGTGGATTATGATCGGTGTACTTTACTACTTTCTACTCAACTGAATCTCTACTTGTATGAGAACTCCTTCATCAGGTCACTATTAACCATTACTATGCATCGACAAGTTCTACAGCTTCATCTCAAGTACATCCTGAGCTCTCAACCGACGCTCCTGTCCCTCCCAAGAATAAGTGAAGAAACAAAAAAGAAAATACAGATGGACTCCGCCAGAAGAGAAACGAGTCTAGAAAGGTATTGTGAATGGAAAAGAAATGCAAGAACACCGTCCAATAGATGCATAATGTAGTAGGAAGAAATCAAGAAAAACACAAGGAAAAAAGGGCTGGGTCAAGTAGAGAGAACGACACAAGAACAACATAACTCATTATACAAGCACAAGCTTCAAGAGAGGAAACAAATGGAGTATTAGAAAAAAGAAGAAGGAAGAGGAGTAAATCAGGCACCACGGCGAGGTCGTTTGTTTTCACCTCCTGTTCGCATGCCTCCCCGACCACCTCCATCGCCATGATTGCCTTCGTCGCCGCCAGGCCGTCCACGCTTGCGATGAGGTCCTCCTCCACCTCCTCCGCTACCACCCTCGCGATGATAGTCACGGTCTCGCGGACGATCACGGTTGCTTCGCTCTCGTCCACCCCAGCGGCGGTCTTCCTCTGCATTTCCGCCAGAGGCTGGAGCGGCTTGCCCGCCAAACGATGGAGGCCGAAGACGTCCTTCATGTTCCTGGCTGCCCTGGGCAGAGTCGGCGGCTCCATCATCCCGGTCTCGTCGACGACGATTGTCCTCGCGCGAGCCAGCACCTCGTCGTGCAACCTCTCGTGATTCGTATCGTTCTTCGCGAGAACCACCCGCTCCGGTGGCGTCACTTCGGCGACTGCGTTCACGCTCGTAGTCTCGATTTCGCTCCCTGTATTCTTCCCGGCGGCTACTGCTACGGGTTCCCTCCTCGTCACCTCCCCGGCGGTCCCTTTCTCTTTCGCGGTCTCCTCTGTCGTGGGAATGGCCGCCGCTACCTCCAGTAGAATAGCGTGCAGACCGCCGAGATTCCGACCCTTCTTCGGCAGGCTCACCCCGTCGGCTGCGATGAGAGCTGTCTTCGTCGGCGTGCGTGATAGAGGATCGATTGGCTAAAAGGTCAGGCTTGTTTTGGAACGAGCTAGGCCGTCCACCATCGTCGGTTGCACCCACGGGAGTAAGTTGTCGGCTGGTCTGAGGAGATGCGTTCGCTTGTCGATTGGCGCCTCGGCCACGGATCGGGGGACCGGAGCCTCCACGGTCCGGTGGGCCGCCAGACTGTTGCAGCATATTGTTGATGCCAGCAAACCGTTTGTCGCCTCTCCCTCGCTCTCCACCAAATCCGGCACCGGGGGCCGGGCCGCGAGGAAGGGACGACGGCCCAGAGGGAGGTCCAAGTGCGCTACGAGGACCAGATGGAGGGACAACCGGCGTTTGGGACTGTGGGGGGCGCGGAGGCCCGCTGTAAGCACCACCCCCGCTGCCATCCTGCTGTTGGAAAGCCTTGAGTCGGTCCGGGTGCATTCCGGTAGCGTCGAGCTTTTCGGCAGCGGCCGATAGCCCTCCCGTGGAGGGGGTCTGATCGGGGGCACCACGCATCCCTTGTCGACCGGGACCGGTGGGCGGTTGCCGTTCGGCTGCGGGACCACTCGAAGGAGGAGCATGGGACATATTTGGCGCGTTTCGTCCACCACGACCGGGCGTATTCCTTCCCCGAGGTCCTGATGGAATGTCTGCAGGCGCATCGGGTTGGCGTAGTCGTCCATGGTTGAGGTCAGGGCCGACCCCAGGGTCTCGTGAATCGGTGCCGTCCAAAGGAGCCCGTCCATGTCGGTCACTGCGCGGTCCGGTAGGCAGCTCCTCGAGCCGTGACTGAGGCGGAGGGTAGTTGAGTGATCGTCGGTCATCGGTAGGGAAACGCTCGGGGCGGTTGGGAAGTTCGACCCGTTGAGGCGATGTTCTGGCAGGTGGCAATGGCCGTCGATCATCTCTCTCCGGTCGTGGCGGATCCCCGCGTCGATAGCCCGGTTCACCATGTTCGTGTATCATATCAACACGATCAGGATGCGTAGGGGGGCCAGATCGTGCGTCGGAGGTACGTAGGCGCCCGGAACGATCATGCCATTCCCCATCGAGGGGAGGACGGCCTTCTCGGTAGGGATGCGCACGGAACGGCTCCTCCATAGGCCCCCGAGGATACTCCCGCTCCAGACGACCATAGTTTCTGCCATCGCCCACGGTCTGATCAAAGGAACGATTGTAGTCATGGTCACTACCAAACCTACCCCCGCGGAAGTCCGCATTTCTATCGCGTCGGTCATCCAAGAGATCGGGCCGCGGCGGCAACCTGGTCTCCTCTCTGTGGGGGCGAGATGGCGTATGTGTTTGTGAACGCACGGTCTGGTTGGTGGATGATATGCGATCCACATCAGGACGTTTGGGGATGCTCGCGGGTCTATTGTGATCAAGGCTTCTAGGCGTTCCCCGAGAATCAGCCGACGGCGCACGCGGACGTGACGCAGATCCTGTGTCGCTGCGATTCTCCGTTGTCAAACTCGAGGCAGCAGGTTTCTCTGCGGTGGCAGCACCTTCCTGGCTGGCTGACGCTTGTCCTTCCACACTCGACGGGGCTGCTGCAGTGGAGTCGCCCTGACCTGGGGTAGTACCGGCCTGTTCCGTCTGTTTCTGCGTCGAGTCATCTGCCTTCTGGGTGTCCTTCAACGCTGCAGCATCGGTCATCTTCGCATCCTCAATCTCGCCATCTTCTACTTCAGCAGCGGTCGGTGCTTCGGTTTGGGACCTATAATTGGAAAAACGCAATCAGATACTGAAATTGGCGAGGCCAGGTGAGTTGCTGGGCTATGCGCTGGTGTGACTTACTCGTTGGTGGTTGGGGGTTTAAATTCGACTGCCGAAGCGTTCAATGTAGGAGTCGTGGACTGTGGGCGTGACGTCCCGGATTTGCCGTCAATCTTTGGCACATTGCCCTTTGCCTGGGGTGCCGATGACATGTGGAAGGCTTGCGGAAGCATCCACTTTTTCTCGCGACGGTTGAGATCACCGATCAAGGAAGCGGCCGGAATCTTCACGTCGTCTCGCTCATCGTTCTGACTCAGGTGCGTCACGATGTTCAACATGTCACGACCAATCCAATTCACGGCTGGGAAGTGTTGCACAATCGCCTTGAGCACACTGATACCATTGCGAATGTGCATATACTCGCCGCCATTGAAACAAGCCTTGAAGGTCATGGCCAGGTAGCGGTGCCACTTGTACATAAGTCGACGGAAATCTTCATAATCCAAGAAGTCGGTGATTGTACCCTCGGAATTAACTTGCTTGGCGAATCCGGGAAGGTCCTTCTTGGTTCCAAAGGCCTCCTTCTCGTACACAGATCGGTCAGCATGCCATCGGCTAAGATCACGAAGGACTTCATTGAGGAAACGGCCAAGGTTGTCGGCTTCCCTTGAAGTACATAAGAAAATCAGAGTATTCAACCTCGGTTCACTGAAAAGCTGGTCCAAGATACCCATTGTGCGGAAGTTTGGAGTCCCAGAAGAGTGAAGGAACTTCAACACCTTGAAGCTGTAGAATGCATCGAGCGGGGAGATAAGCATGCGCGGCAAGAAGCACTGCTCGAGTAGTGACACGTGCAGAGCGTTGTATGCCTCCTTCGCCCCCATCTGCTGGATTAACTTTTTCAAGTGCGCAAACCAAAGATCTTTCTCCTTCTGCAATTTTGCCCTTGTCCGGCCGTATGACTTGAGGTGAGCCTTGTTCTCCTCCAGTATCTGCTCTTGGAGTTGGGTACATGATTTCTTGAAGGCCTCCTTCTTTAGAGTGCCGCTGACGCTAATGTCCGTGCGGTCGCTGGTGATCAAGAAAGCTTTCTTTTTCTGTCGTTCGATCTCGTCCTCGTAAGCTTTCTGCGGGATGTGTACGTCGTATAGAGACAGTTGCCAGAATGTCGTGTAGAAGCTGAGTCCAACGGTTTCCCAGGCCTCAGAAGGCAAAGCCGATTTGACTTGATCCTGGAGGTCCTGCATGACGGGGTTCAGTGGGGGAGGTTCAGCGACCACTGGGGCCTGTTCAACCGGAACGACCGTATCGTCATCGTCCGTCTTTTCCACCTCTTCCTTATCAAGTTCCATTGAATTCTCGCCGGATTGTGTGGGCTCCGCCGCCTCCGCTTCTCCTTCATCGGCAGTATCCATCTTATCGGTCTCGCCCTTGACAGGAGACTTCTCTTGACTGCTCTCCTTGGAGGTATCCATGTCATCTTCCTGCGTAAGCTTCTCAGTGTCCGCTATCTTGCGAGCGATGCTTTGTCGGCGAATCCAAAAGGCGATTTCGGGCTGCACGCCGTAGTCACTGATGAGAGAGGCGAGGTTGGGTACGAAGGTATCAAACTCCTCTACCGTCAGGTTGCTTCGAAGCAGGTCCAGGTATTGAGTCAGAACACGATGGATTTCGTCGAAAATGTTCCCCAACAACTTCAGTTCCGAGTCGCCTTCGGACTCCCGGAAGACGCACGTCCAGCGCTCCTGCGCGATGGCAATAAGCAACTGGCCGGCAAGTTTGGATACGGTGAGAGATTTAAGCAGACGCTTTGCCGTAATAGCGGAATCGTGGCGCGTATCCAACAACACCTGAATGGTCAGGCTCTGAAGGACTTCACCACCGGCCATGGCCTGAATCTGTCCATCGTTAAAGTTGGTGTCCGACACGATGCCTGCCATAGAGACGATCAATTGCTCCAACACGATCAAGTCGGTGGAGTTGTTGTGCCGAAGCTGCTCCACGACGTACTGTAACAAAGGTGTGGGATCCATCATGGAATACCGTCTGAATATTTTCCCCGCAAAATTGGCCAAAGCATTGAGCCATTTGCTTGTTAACAATCCACTCTCTTGCATGCGACTCCGTCCTTTGGAGCCAAGAGAGCTAATTAGAGCCCAGGACAAGACATCATATCCAAGATTGGTAAAGTAACGCGCGCACTCCACAACGACGACGATCAGGTTCTCATAAGATTCGATCTGGCTAATAGCAGTGTGGATGACTATTGCAGGGTTGGCACATGCGATCTTGGCCAGGGCACGAGCCATAGACCGAATATTCGTCTTGCTGAGTCTCTTCAAAACATCTTTGGTTTCTGCTTTAGCCTGATCAACGGCTGCCTTGATGTCCGGCAGCCGAGATGTTTGGCCCGAATACCATTCCGCGTACATATTGTACCGCGCATTCCTAGGGAAGAAACTGACAAGATCGAAGACCTCGTTGACCACGCCGGGGTTGGCCTTGGTCAAGCTGATCGCGGGAAGCAAGAGGCGCTTACACAAATCTCGCCAGCGAGAAGCGTTTTCTGCCGAATCGTCCTGGGTCATGCTGTATTTACCAATCCGGGCCAGCTTCGTCAATAAGGTCGGGTCATGTCCAATCTTGTGCCCGGACAGGTTGAGGAAGGATGAGCATAGCGCAAAGACGTCGTCGACCGAGTGGCAGATAGGGATATTATCGGCCCAATCATCCCAATAGAATCGATAGTCCGTTCCGTCATTCGTATCTTCTTTATCCAGCTGGGCCCATCGTAGCACCCGTCTTGGAGGGGCCTGGATCAATCGAATGTGGCCCTTCGCGCCTCCGCCTTGATCTTGACCCGGGATTTGCTTTGGTTCCCGGGTCTCATCTGGGAGCGGCGACGGGCACGAAGCGGCGTAGACCTTGCTCAAGCATTGGTGAAGAATTCGGTGGATATATTCGGGTAGTTCGGGGTAAACATCCATAAGCCAGGTAAATTTGCTGAGAATGAAAAGAGACTCGGGCAGCGCTCCAATGGTGAGTAGGCTCTTCAGAAGCAGCACCTTCTGATCGGAAGGCTCTGGAAGATCGTTCTCTTCTCCTTTGGCAGCGGATTTGTCGGCATCTTGGTCCTTGCCGGGGGTTCCAGCTGGTGTCTCAGATTCCCGCAGACGCGGAGTCGGTAGCGTGTCATCCGAAAGCGCACCGGCCATCATCAGAGCATTGACACCACCGCCTGGCTTTGCTGCTCTTTCTCGCTCTGCCTTCTCTTTTAGCTTTTCTTCTTTCAGGACATCCATAGAATCATCGGGTCTCCAGAGGTGGGGGTACAAGTCGCGCAGCGAGATGAAGCCAACCTTGATCAACAATGCTGCCAGATAAATGAGATTGTCGGGAAGAACGTCCACCTTGGAGCGCGCCCTGGACGAGTAAAAGCGGAGTTTGAATCCGAGCAGCTGGGCCGCGACCCGGCTTCCTTGAGGCGGCGAGGTTCCCGTCGCCTCGATCCATTTGCGCGTGTCAATTTCCTCCTCTGAAAGACTGTTGGACTCTGGAAGTATTTGTCGAAGCTCCTCTTCGGAGACTGGTCGACGGCCGATTTCAAAGAAAGCGCGAATTCCAGTCTCTCTCACTCTCGCCCAGAACGCCTGGTCGCGCTGTTCATTGAGCTGAACTGCCTCTGCGCGTTCCTCTTCCGTGGTTGCCCATCCTGAGGAGCCCGGTAAAGCCCAGTTCGGGAGCCCCGAGTCGCGGTTGGCTTCACTGGTACCGAAGGCATTCTCCTTGGGCCACCAAGAACTGGCCCGGAGCAGCTTCACAAAAAAGCGATACTGCTTCACAAGTACAGCCGCAAATACATCCAGAGTTACATCAAGGACACGCCCCACATCCATGTCAAACGCGCCGATCATAGCCTTAACTCTCTCAAAGGTATCCTCCACTACCTCGCTAGATGGAGGCTCATTATTGCTAGTTGTGAAAAGTTCGGTAAGGAGTTTCGAATACCCCTCCGATTCTTCTCGCAGGAGATTGTAATTGGACTGTCGGTAGAGAAGGTTGGTTTGTTTACGGATACCCATGCGGGTAAACGTTTCGCGAACGAGACCGAGAGTCTGGAGAAGGGGGGTGTCGAGCTGCTGGCGCATAAGAGCGGCGCTAATACCGGTAGAGAAGACCAATGGCTTCAGAGAAGGGTTCGATGTGTCGGAGTCCGTCATGATGGATAGGGTGTCCAAAAAGAGAGAACGAGGATCGAAATCCGCTTCTATTTGATCATGCCCCTCCATGTCGACCTCTTCTCCAGCAGCGGCATCTTTTTCGACGATATCCCTGACAGCTGCACCGGACTCTGCCGGTGTCACGCGTCCGTAGAAAGCACTGCGAATAAGCTCCTGGTAGATCAAAGCCAGCTTCGGAATATCCTGCTCTTTCCTCGCTTGTACTCCATCGTCCACAAACTTTCGCTCGCCAGTCGAAACCCAATGCTCGATGTTGGAGTCGGTGACGTATTCGAAGACGTACGGCTGCGGTGGCGGCGTGGGAGGGTGGTGGATAGGGGTGATGGGAGACACGAGAGATTGCGAGGGGGCCGGCGTTGGCATCTGAGACTGAGGTTGGGCCGGAGTGGGCGCAGGGGACCGGGGCTGCGTCGACTGATTGACCGCCGGCGACACACCGTTGGTCTGGGCTTGTTCCGCGGCATTGCTCGCCGGGGTAATAGTAGTGGTGGGAGGGGACATGGCGGCGTCCCTGCGACCGCCAACGGGGTTCTGGCTATCGCTGCTGTGTCTGCGACCGGGATTATTCCTGCCTCCTCGGCCGGATTGCCTTCGCCCCCTTCCGCGGGTATCTGAATGATCGCGAGACTGCTGGTGTTGCGAGCCGTGATTATGTTGCGCCATGGTTAGGTTTCCTGGACGATGAGGAGAAGGTCGTTGGCTATCGTTGGACGAGTCGCCAGACCACGATCTATCACCTCTTTTCCTCTTTCCACTGACACCCGGAGCCATTACAATATTGGTTACAGCTTCGAGGCTCAAGCAGAACAGGGGAAGGTATCCGACAGAATGCGATTCATGAGGCGGGCCTGAAGTTTTGGGGAGTCGACGTTAGCCTGTCCTCCGAGTTTATTGAATGCGCAATGTGCCAATCGGAAGGGGAGAGCTGGATGATCAACAGGGGAGAAAATGGATAGACCAACCTTCTGTGGAAACTTCATGCAGTCTGGGGGGGATAAAGAAAGGAACTGCACGTGGAGTTGCAGGTTGACTGGTTGAACAAAGGATAAAGCCGATGATGATATTGAAGACTCCGGGCGCGTGTCGCGCTTATTTCGTCTGTCGGTTCCGTAGGTGGCGCTAACTGTTTTAGGGTCGGCTTCATGCCTTCCTATTCAGGAATCAACAACTATTCATGTCTGCCCCTCCATTCAAGAGATCACTTTTATCGTTTGTACTCACCTCTCAAGATAAATAAGACTATCCTAGTCGAAAGCTGATAGTTTATTCGTGTATACTAGAAATCCATTGTCTTTTAGCCCCATCCCAATCAATGAAATATATATCTGACCTGTCAATCTCCAAAACCTTTATTCAATTGTGTAACTCAAATTACAACCACTGAATAGAATCGAAACACATTGTCTCGAGACACCAATAAACTATTGTATCAACGCTCACTGAGAAGTACTTCTTCCAATTCTGCTGGCCTCAGTCCTCAATACAAGACAATTATGAGACCCCTGTCAATTCCAGCCCCTCTTATAGTTTGACAACTCACTCCTAACATTCCACCGTATGTTGACTTCTGGGGTACGTAATAGAGTAACTCCACTGGGTTCAACTACGAGCAAGCATTATCGTCGGTGTTGATTTGTTCTTGTATAGTCTTCAGAATTTACTGGTAGAGTGACCAGTTCGATTGTCCTTGAAGTAAGAGTGAATTCAGTTGATCTCATTTTGATTACAGAAAAAGTTTCATAAATTTCATTAATTACAACGGAGAAACCCAGTTCGCTCAAAGACCCAAGTCCTTCGCCTCGATATCCACAATCTCCGGGATCAGTTCCTTCAAGCTGGGCCTGCTCGGGGACCAGCCCAGCAGCTTGCGCGCACGAAGAGAGTGACCTCTCGAGCTACTTCCCCAAGCGTACAGACCGAACTGGTTCAGCGCGGTGACCTCGGAGTCCGGAAGAGGCTCGACCTCGGGGGAGTCGATCAGCTTCTTCTCGTATGCCACGCGCGCCACCTCGCGCTGGATGTCGCCCCAGACGAACGGGCCGTTTTCCGCCAGGTAGTATCCCTTGTCGTTCCAGGTGGCCTTGCCACCGCCGGCGGCGGCCGCGTCTCCGAGAAGCCGATACACATCGCTGAGATCCTGCACATGGACTTGGTGCCAGATGTTCTCGCCCTTGCCGACGAGGAGACCCTTCTTGCGCTTCAGCACGGCGGCGGTCAGCCAGTAGGCCTGGACACTCTTCTGGTTGCCGGGACCGCGGCCGGGGCCGTAAATGGTAGGCGGGCAGACGATGGCAACCTTGACGCTGTCAGGGTTTTTCTTGCCGGCGTCGAGGATGATCTTGTCAACGTTGCGGTGAAGCGAGTCGTCTGGGAGGTCGTTGATCAGCTCGTCGACACCGTCCCAGTCGTCGTGCTCTTTAGTGCGGTACAGGCCCCAGGTGTTGGTGCGGAAGTCCTCGACCGTTAGGATACCGGTGCCCGAGGTGTGAACGAGCCACAGGGGACGCTCGGGGGTGTGTTGGGCGGCACCCTTGGCGATAGCTTCGGCAGAGGCGACGTGGTCACAGTCGGCGCAGTCTGTAGGAGGGCAGTTAGCTTGTATGTATGCGTAGAGTGGGGGGTGGTGATGAGGAGAAACGTACTGAGAACGATGTCAGCGTTCTTGGTTTCCTCGGTGATGATATCGGACGAGTCGAGGTCGCCAATGACGATGCGAACGTTAGGGTATTTGCTGGACACTTGAGCACCCTTCTCCTTGCTCCGAGTGAGGACAGCGTATTGCCAGTCGGGGTGCGCCTGGCTGACGTTGAAGAAAACGTCACCACCGATGTAACCAGTAGCTCCGGTGCTTTGCGAAAATATGTTAGCATCAAACCGGAGCACAGAGTTGATGTCTTGGCGTAGGGACTATAGAACTTACACGAAGACCTTGAGGGGAGCCATTTTCGTGGTATGAGATAGAGAAGGGTAGGAAATAATTCGAGGGGAGCTCAGTTTACCACGCTTGGTCAAAGATGTGGGAATACAAAGAACAAAAGACCTGTTAGGCGGGGAATAACATAGAATATATAGCCAGAATTATATCACCAGCACGACCACCACCATTGCAAGCAAACAACAGCTTTGAAATCAAAAGTGGCCGAGAATGGGTCCTTTACGAGCAAAAGTGGGGGTGGGGTGGGCTGGTCAATGGTGGACTTGGATGCTGGTGATGCACAGCTGGCACCATTCACGGTCTGCATGAGGAGCTCTCGGAACTCTATCGCGCGGGGAATTTCTGCTTTGCATGTTGCAATCAGGCACTTCCCTGGTGGAGGAGAGGAGGAATTGACTTGACCTGACTTGCTGCAACGAAAAGCATCGGAGAGTTGTCCCTCCGAATGACGTCATTGTATACTATGCATTGTTTTTGTTTGTCATCCTCCTTTCTATCGAGCACCAGAACATGCAATTACCACTGAATTCAGCAATTGATACAACTATAGACACACTCTCCGCCACCCTCATACATGTCTACCCCTAATCAACAAGCCCCTCCTTCCTCGCCTCCACCAACGCTGCCTCTCTCTTCTTCACAACCTCCTGATCAACCTCCTCCGAGAAAGGTCCAATCCAGGTATACTCCCCATCGGCATCCTTCCCCTTCTCCTCGTCCACCCACTCGTCGAACCCCATATTCGCAAGGTCCAGATTCGTAAACATACTCCAAGTCTCGACCCACGGCAACCTCGCCATCAAGAACGGCGACCGATCCCTCTCCTCATCGTCCTCCTCATCGTCCTCTTCGTCCAATTCGTTAAGCGAACACACCAAACACGTCTCCGTCCGGAACCCTCGCTCATCGATGATCAACCAATTGCCAGTGGTAAGGTCCTTATCGGACAGCTTTTCCTCGTTCGCCTGGATGAAAGCATAGATCTCGTCCGGGGTCTTCCCCGCGAAGGCATTGTTACTGGCGCCGAGGGTTTCGGCGCCGTGAAGATCTAGTGGCGGGATGCTGGGTTCTGTAAGGTCGTGGGCGTCTTCCTCGTCGAGATGAGCCGGGTTGTGGAAGAGGGTCCAGGAGTGGTCGCAGCCGTATTCGTAGTCTTCGAGGGAGAGGAGGGCTTTGTGGATTTGCTGGAGGTACGTATGTTAGAGCTTTTGTGGTTTACAATTGAGTGTGTAGATGGCACTTTTGGTACATACCTTAACTGATACGGCGGGGGCCGTGATAAATGTTGTCCAGGTCATTGTGTCAATTGGTTCTTAGGGGTTATCGCTGAGTATCTGGGGTACTGACTCTAAATTTTGAAAAATATCTAGAAGGGGCAGCGAGGAAGATTTTATGGTTGGATCTTCGGCCAAACCAACAGTTCGGTGGGTCAGGCTGCCAGGCATCACAAGATGATCTACAATGGGAGCCTTGCAGCCTTGTGCTGCTAGGTGGCTGAACATCGAGATAATATACTAGAGATATAGTCAATGGAGCTCAATCCTTCATGATTTAGTATAATGACAGCTGATCAAAAACCACTCTTGCCAAAATAAGTGCCCGTTAATCTCGTCTGCATGCCAGGTAACAGGTATGCTTAACGCTATACTAGTAGTAGTGCTTTTACTTGAAAGGCTAGACCAGCCAACCCTGCAACATAACCTCACATAGAGCCGTTTATAATATGAGAAGCTCCAGGTGCCAGATGGTAGAGATTGCAGCAATCAAAGATATAGGGGGGGTCCGGAATGAACGTTGTTGATTCACACTTCCTAAAGAAACATTCATAGAATGTCATATAACGCATACAGTCTACGTACATAAAATCGAGAGCCCAGAACTATGCATTCTAACACATGTCACCCGAGTCCTCCATACTCCCAGCGCCAAAGACCCAAAACTGGAGACGATGAGACCATCTCCCTCCCCGATTGTCTGCTCAGCGGGGTGGTTTGAGGTGCCGGATGATGGGGCGGAGAGGTGGGAGGGGCATCTTGATGGCGTGAGGGAGATTATTGAGGGGATTGTTGGGGAGAAAAATGGTTCTGGCTCTACCAGGTCTGAGTGATGTGTCTGTATAGTTCACGGCTGAGGTTGCATTTAGATAAACGAAGGATGGAATTTGGCGCGAGAGTAAAAAATAGACTTGGACAATAATACAATCAATCGGATACTAGTTCACTCACAGCTAGGACTAGCAGGAAAAAAGATCACGTCGGAAATGAATAAGAAAAAGCTTGATCAATGGCAAAAAGAAGAAATCCACTACCCTTGCAACTTATTCTCGCTGGAAAGGAAAACGGATAAGACAAATCAGTCGTAGGGGAATCACAGAATCATGTATGCCCATAATTTACAGGATCGCGCTCAAAAGGTGCTGGTTGCTAGTCGACTTGCTGCATTGCGCGCGTCAAGCCGGTCGTCGTCGTCTTCCTCGACGATAGAGCTGACGCCACTGGCAGAGCGTAGTCTGCCTTTACCCTGGCCATTGACCTCTTCGTCATCATCAGGGGTGGGGGAGATCATGCTGCCGCTTAAGCTGCGTCCGAGACTGTCGCTGCGACGGGGAATGCCACTCCACGCGTCACCCTTGGGGCCCTGGCTCGAGCCCAGGTTCGGTCGTCGCTGGGCGGGATGAGCCTCGCGGCCCAGGCGGCTCAGTCCGCCGGATGAGTCGATGGCCCGGATGTCCGGTCGAACGCTCTCCATGGTCGCAAGGGTTCTGCGCTCGGCCTCGATCTGGCGCAGCGTGTATTCCCGCAAGCTGGTCAACAGGTCTCCGGAGGTGCGCTCAAACCAGCGGCGCTTCTCCGCCAGCAGGTTGGCCGTCACGCGCTGCGTTTTCTTGGTCAGGTAGTTCTCGTTGTTCTCGGCCTCCTCCAGCGCGTTGATTGCCTCGTCCACCTTGTCCGGTCGAACCGACGAGCTGACTTTCAGTCGGTCGGCGGCCGCGCGCTTGCTGCGCGTAGCCTGCTGGGCTTGAAGCAGATCACGAAGGAGAATGTGACGGTTAGTGAGGGTTTCTTTCACGATGAGGGCGTCGGATGAATGGTAGCCTAGGGGTTCCCCGAGCGTGGTCGCCTCCGCAGTAGCTTGGACTGCGTGGTAATCGCCGACCGTTTGGATGACCTTGCCCAGCTTGCGGTAAGCATTGGCGAGACCCGGGTGTGTTTCTTGCACGTGCATCTGTCCCAGTTTGACGCCAAAGTCCGATTCCGCAAGACCAAGTCCTAGATGGTTATCAGCATCTCCGCGTAGAGAGCTTAGAATCCCTGGAACATACCTCGTCGGCCCTTAACAACCCGGTCGACCTTGTGGCTTGTATCCATACTGCCCAGATAGAACAGCTTCACCGTCGGCCGGGCATTCTGCAGCTCGGGCGTGTCGTCGGGCGGCGGAGCGAACTGCTTCAGGACCTTCCTTCGCATTCCCGTTGCCGGCTGCTTCATCCGCACAACGGGGCTATATCCGAAGTCGCTCTCCACAAACAGGATCACTTCATCATCGTGGATGAGGACATCATTACCCATCACGACGTTCAGCCATCGCTGCATCGAAGATTTCACACGAATCTCATCCTCTTCAGTCCCAGCACCGGCAGGAGTCAATGGCGGGGGAACAGCAGGGACAAAGGTTTCGGGGTTTGCCGACATCAAATGCTCCGCAAGCTTGATGAATTCGTTATGGGTGCGGCGGACATCGCGGTATTGTGTGGTTCGAAATTTGGGAACATTAGTCTGAAGGTCGGTTACCGGTTAGATGTGCGACTTTTACATTGCGAACCGCGAACTGCGAACTGCGAAAAACTTACGTGGACATCAAACCGAAGAATAGGGTCCTTTTTTCCGATTCTCTCCAACGCGGTAATCTTGGCTTGAATTCTGTACACAGGAGCGGGTGGTTGTTGGTGCTGTTGCTGTTGTTGCCAGGCGTGCTGCCTAGCCCCCGTCTGATAGCGAGCGGGCAACTGAGATGGATGTTGACCGTATTGCTGTCCCGATTGAGAGGTCGCGTTGGCCGGGTCATTTAGCTGAGTGTTTTGTAGTCGCCCCGATAGATCCGGAGAGTCGGTTTCACCCTCAGCTGTGGGTTGGTCGGCCCGAGAGCCATCGCCGGGCTGCGTATCCCTTTCCGCGTCGTATGCGGATTGGTGTGGGGGCAAGGGGGACGGAGGGATGTCGCTCGTCGAGGAGGCGGGATAGGCGGACTCGTTTGTTCGAGGGGAGGCCCAAGGAGAAGTGCCCGTTGCCGGGTCTTGCGATATGGAGGAGTAGTCCATGGTCTGTCAGGGTGTCTTCGGGTGTGGGGGAGAGGGAGAGGGTTTAATCGGCTCCGCTGGAGAGAGCCGTCAGCATTGTTTGAGTAGAGAATATAATTGTGGGTAGAGAAAAACGTACTTGTGATCCCTCCAGATAGAGATTGGAACCAGCGGGGATGGCAAAAGCAGCAGGCAGACACAGAGACGGACAGACAGACGGAGAGAGAGCGAGAGAACAAGAGAGAGACAGAGAGACAGAGAGAGAGTTGTGTCCGGAGAAGGTTACGTCGTTGGTGCCTGCGGCGCCTGATTGGTCAGGCACACCTCCGCATTGGCATTGGCAGCTCCGACTTTCCATCTTGTCTTCTCTTTCTTGTCTTTCTTTTTACTTTCATGCCCACGTCGCTCTGTTCGGAGCTCCCTTGTCGCATTGGATCGCAAAAAAGACATGCACTAATCAGTGTTAAGCTTTCTAATTCCTACTCCGACGGGCAATTGCTGTCATGGTCGCAGCGCTATTCTTGCGCGCCTCCCACCCGGTGCGGCCAATAGGCCGACCTGTTAGTCGCATGGGATGCAATGCATCCCTGATTCAGAGTCCATCGCGACTCCATCTTCCTAGATTTAATGGCTTTTCGACATCCCTGGCCAAGGGTAATGTGGACTCGCTCGACCGCACCAGGAATATTGGCATCATCGCCCATATCGATGCGGGCAAGACCACCACCACGGAGCGCATGCTGTATTACAGTGGGTTCACGAGACGGCTAGGAGACGTAGATGAGGGGTCGACGGTGACGGACTTTTTACCTGCTGAGCGAGCGCGAGGCATCACTATCCAGTCGGCAGCCATTACGTTCCACTGGCCGCCGCAAGCTGCCGGAGGGGAGAATGCAGCTGCGCAACTAGCGCCGGGGACTCCTCGGTCTGCGTACCCGCATACGGTCAATCTGATCGATACGCCTGGCCATGCAGACTTTACATTTGAGGTCATGAGATCGCTACGCATTCTCGACGGTGCTGTGTGTATTCTGGACGGCGTGGCGGGCGTGGAGGCCCAAACGGAGAAAGTGTGGCACCAAGCCAGCTCCTATCGCATCCCGAGAGTGGTCTACGTTAACAAGCTGGACCGGGACGGCGCCGCATTTGGAAGAACGGTCCGCGAGGTTGCCTCGCGACTGGAGGGCTGGCCCGCTGTCTGTCAGATCCCGTGGTTCGAAGGCGGACAAGGCCGCTTTATTGGCGTGGCAGATGCCATCAACCTGCAGGGGCTGCGATGGGATGATGGTGACGGGAAATCAGTCAAAATGTACAGCCTGCAGCAATTGGACGGCGAGGAGAGCCAGCTGGCACAGGAGCTACGACGCGCCAGAACGGCCCTAGTCGAGCTGTTGAGTGAACATGACGAAATAATGGTCGAGAAGTTTTTCGAATGCGAGGACCATCTGGCCGTGCCGGCCCACGATATCTTGGAGAGCCTGCGTCGGTGTCTTCTGCGGGAAGAAGGGCGGAAGATCATCCCCGTCTTCGCTGGCGCCAGTTTCCGTAATATCGGAGTCCAGCCGCTGCTTGACGTCGTGACGAACCTCCTCCCCAGCCCTCTGGAAACCCCAGATCCAGAAGTCAGCATTGGCGGCGTCAAAGGCGGTCTTCGTCGACTGCTTTCGGGCGATCTACTCGCGGAACAGAGCCAAAAGTCCGCCCCTAAAGGCAAAGCCAAGAAGAAGTCCGCCGTACAGGCAGATTCCCGCACTGCTATCGAAAGCCTTCAGAGCTGCGCGCTGGCGTTCAAAGTGGTCAACGACCCCAAGCGAGGAGTTCTGGTGTATGTGCGCGTCTATTCGGGGTCATTAGACCGGAACAGCACTCTGTTCAACACCAACCTCGGCGTCTCCGAACGAGCGCCTCGTCTGCTCAAAATGTACGCCAACGATGCCGTGGAGGTTGACTCGATCCCCGAAGGCCACATCGGAGTCGTCGTCGGTCTCAAACACACCCGAACCGGAGATACGCTTGTCACATATGGCGGCAGCAAAGCGCAGCCGCCCGAGCCTCTCGGCACGCTCCAACTTCGTCCGATCAACGTGCCGCCGCCGGTTTTCTTTGCCAGCGTCGAACCCCACAGTCTGGGCGAGGAAAAGCGTATGCAGGAATCGCTGGCCATGCTCCTCCGAGAAGACCCTAGTTTACACGTCACCACGGACGAGGACTCTGGCCAAACCCTGCTCAGCGGCATGGGCGAGCTTCATCTGGAGATCGCCCGCGATCGCCTTCTCAACGACCTCAAGGCCAAGGCATCTATGGGCCGCATCGAGATCGGATATCGCGAGTGCCCTCTGGACCGCGCCGGACCCGTCACGCAGATTTTTGACCGCGAAATTGCTGGCCGTAAAGGCAAGGCCGGATGCACAGCATCCATTGAACCCTTCGACGACCCCGAATCCGCGTTCCCACTAGACGACGACGCCCTTGCCGTCTTCACCACCGAGGGCAACCAAATCATCATTCTCGCTCCAGACCTGCAGGTGGAGGTCAGCAAGCGCGGCGCCCAAGAAAGCCCCCTCCTCCCACCAGGTCTCGACGTGGCCACATTCCAAAAAGCCCTGACGAACGGCTGTCTAGCGGCTCTCGCCCGCGGACCCCAATTCACCTTCCCCATGCACAGCACGCGGGTCACCCTCACTATCGACCCGGTCTCGCATCTCTTCGGCAGCGACACGACGCCAGCCGCTCTCTCCGCCGCCGCTCGCCTCGCCACAGCCTCAGCCCTCCGAACCCTCTCCTCCTCCGGCGCGACAGGCGGCACCGCAATGATGGAGCCCCTTATGAAAGTCATCATCAGCATCGACGAAGCTAGCCTCGGCGCCGTGGTCCACGACATCTCGTCCTCGCGCGGCGGTCACATCATCTCGCTGGACGAAGAAATTCCCCTCCCCGCCACCGACCTCTCCCCATCCCCCCAAGGAGCCGAGGATCTCGGCCTCCCACCCATCGACCCCAGCAGGGTCTACGCGCCCCCTGACCCATTCGAGACGCCGTCCGTGAGTGCGGAAATTACTTCGTCTGGGTCTGCGGTCCGTCCGCGCACCATCACCGCCAAGGTGCCGTTGAAGGAAATGGTCGGGTACTTAAAGCATCTGAGAAGCTTGAGTGCTGGGCGAGGCACGTTCGTGATGAGTGTCGATCGGTTCGAGAAGATGAGTCCGCCGAGGCAGAAGGCGGTGCTTTCAGAGTTAAGGGGAGAGATGACTTAGCATTTTTGTCTTAGCAAACTTGAATACAATATGGCCTGGGCTAACTGAAATTAATTGTGGAATAGGATGTCGATGTATCAGTAGGCATGTACCTAGTCTATACAAATCAGAATCTAGAATACATAATTGTCGATTTCCTGTTCTCGGCGCCGCCGCTTCAGGGATTGCCGGACAAGTGTCTATATATGTAAAGCAAACTATTCTATATTGTAGTCAGACACTTTGCCTCTATCAATCTTTCCTAATTTGCTAGATTTCTTCATTATGTTCCCGGGGGTTGATTGCATTCCTGGAGATGTTTGGGGGATTGTAACCTCAGGCATTCAGGCTGCCATACAGCCTATTGTAGACCGCCTCCCTAGAGAGGTAATGGCTGTCTAGACTGTCAACCGAAGGCCCTTCGAGTTATACAGTCTGCAACCTCCTTGAGCCAAAATGACCAACATGGACATATGCAATATGAGCCGCCATATAAACTCCACCCGCCGAGCAACCTCTTTTCTCGGTTGCGGGCGCTCAAGGGCGCAGCTTTTCTTCTTGGTCCAAGGACTTACGATTATAAATTTAGGCCGAAAAATGTCGGCCGAACATGACAAACCGTCGGCCTTAGTCAACAAGCCTATTGGGCTGGTCTGATGTTCAGTTACTACTGGTAACTGATTATTAGTTATACCAGTATTCGAAAGGAAAGTCATTATGCATTGCAAATGGCCTTACAAATCGAACCGGTGCAAAAACGCCTACCATTGGGAATAGTGTTTGGTATGTTTACCATAAGAACACTCTTCTTTCTCAGAATCGGCGCAGTAGGTATCACGGCGGCAGATACACTTGTCTAGAATTGCTTTCCAGTGCTATATCCTTTTCTTTTCTCTTACCTCCCTCCTCTCTCTCCGGAAGCTAATTGAACTCGGATAGATCATACCATCGCTGCTATGGTGGTGTTTGATGGCAACCACGAGTTGGTCGGGAGTCACCTGGAAGACAAAAGGCTCGACGAGTCTGGGTCGACTGGTCGTGCAGGAGACTCTTACGATGACGATAAACAGCAAGCCCCAGCAATCGATTCTCTCACCGAGCCGGAGACCCCCCCGCGAGACATCAATGGTTGGAAGTGGTACTCAACCCTGGCATCCATCTTGGCATCAACCTTCCTATATGCGCTGGATGCGACGGTGGTGGCTGACCTCCAGCCGATCATCGTTCAGGATCTCGGTGGTATCACGAAGCTTTCATGGCTCAGCGTTGCGTTCCTTTTAAGCGCGACGGCCACCAACTTGGCTTGGGGCCGTATATACGGTAACTTCAATGCCAAGTGGTTCTATATATTCCATGTGACCCTCTTCGAGATCGGCTCTGCCATTTGTGGGGCGGCTCCGTCCATGAACGTCATGATCCTGGGCCGCGCTATTGCCGGTGTGGGGGGATCAGGTCTGTACGTCGGGTGTATGACGCTCATTGCTATGACCACAACGATCTCCGAGCGTCCAGTCTATGTCTCATGTACTGGCTTCTCTTGGGGTCTAGGGATTGTTTTGGGCCCTGTAATTGGCGGTGCCTTTAGCGAGTCTTCGGTGGGCTGGCGATGGGCCTTCTATATCAATCTCTTTATTGGGGCCGTCTGTGCCCCCTTCTACATTTTGCTGATCCCCAGCAAGGACCCTCGCCCTGGTGCCTCCATTCGAGAACGTTCCTCTGAGCTTGATTACCCAGGCATCGTGCTTCAGTCTGGAGTCCTGACTGCATTGATCTTGGCCATCAATTTGGGCGGCGTCACCTACCCGTGGAGCTCCGGGCGTATCATCGCGATGTTCGTCGTGTCAGGAGTCTTGCTTATTGCTCTGGGCATCCAACAGGTTTGGACTATCGGTGTGTCTTTGCCACGCCGTATCATTCCGGTGCAGTTCTTCCGATCACGAACCGTTCTCATCCTCTTCGCGGCTACTGCAGCTGGAGGCGCCTGCGCCTTTATCCCGATTTATATGGTGCCTCTGTTCTTCCAATTCACGCGCAACGACGGACCCCTGGATGCCGGTGTGCGACTACTCCCGTTTGTGGTAGTCATGGTGGTCTTTGTCTTTGCCAACGGTAACCTGATGGCACGACTAGGTTTCTACATGCCTTGGTTCTTGGTGGGCGGGCTGCTGATTGTAGCCGGGTCAGCTCTTATGTACACGATTGACCAGAACACCTCTCAGAGTCGAGTGTACGGCTATAGTGTGCTGTTGGGTGTCGGCGTTGGCATGTTCCTCCAAGCTCCGATTTCCGTCGTCCAGGCTGTTGTTTCGCCCGAAAATATCGCGCCAGCCATCGGTTTCATCACCTTAGCCCAGTTCATTGGCATCACCACCGCTTTAGCTATTGGTAACGCCGTCCTCCTGAACAACAGCCTAGGCAAGATTGAACACATTCTCCCAGATGTACCCTCAGCCGATATTCAAGCTGCCATTCTAGGTGCCCAATCAGGCCTCGTTCAAAACTTATCCCCAGCTCTCAAGGCTCGCGTGCTTGATGCTATCGTCAGTGCTATTGACGATACATACATCATGACCATTGCCGGTGGTGGTCTCGTGGCCCTCTTGAGCCTGGGAATGCGCCGCGAAAAGCTATTCGGTGTGCCAAGTGGCGTTGCTGCTGCGTAAGAGCTCTAGCTATTGTTTTGTTTGTTTTTGCCTATACCGCTAGGATCAGGCGAGACAGGCAACATTCTTCACTGGTAGGTATGTGTATACACACAGTATGAACAACTGCCCCAAGAAGGGCCACAATGTGTATGTATAATTAGGGTGACAAAGAGAAATAAAATCGCGTGAGGGAGCTAGATCAAGATATTTATGAGTGCGAAAGGAAGAGATCATACAATTCAGTTCAGTTCAACTTAACGACTAGGAGCCAAATGGAACATACTCATGTCAACACAGATATCAGATTTCGCAACGGGAGGGAGGAGGTCAGCTCAGCTAGAGTAGACGGATTAATCAAGACCTGTGGATAGCTAGTCAAGCTTCCATCTGCTGCTATTGGGCCTTTATCTGTCCTTTCTATTCTGTGTGCGCCTGTGGGCTATTTATCCAGGTTGTGAACCAAATCAGCCAAAGTTTGCGCTCCCACGTCTGCCATGTTGCTGACTTCTGCAAGCATCTGCAGGCGACTGAGTGCATTCTGAATTGCTTGTATGCACTCCTCTCGCCTGAGGTTTATCATGTCGGTCCGTAGAGGATCGGACCTGGTAGTAGTAATCATAGTTGCAGAACGATGCCTTCCCTCCCCGATTGAAAAATCAAGGAAACTCGGGTCAACACAGAGTGATACCAGAAGCACTGCAGCTTCAAAAGTCGGCTGAATGACTCCCGTATACCGCGTTTGAGCGCCCCCGAGCAGAGCATGCAGTCTTTCGACCCCCTGTAGAACCAAAAGTGCCGCAACCGCCAACGCCTTTCGTTGCGACTGTATCAACAGTTGCTTGTACAGTGGAAGATCCTGGACCTGAACCTCCTCCAGGAACAGCACCGGCCGAAAGTTGTAGCATAGAGACTCGAAGATAGAGATAAACAATACCTCTCTTTGTTGAGGGAGCACGGGAAGCTGCTTGTCCCACTGCTTATCTGGTTGGAGTGCAAAAGCAGATGGCAGCGTGGGCAGAAACTCACTGCAGAACTTTTCATATCGCTCTTCGGCCACAATGGTATCATACCTGGACGCTAAAGGTGGGCCCGATGCCCTCCAGAAATTGGCCAGGCGAGCCTGAAGAATGCGCTCGGTGAATTCTTCGAGGCCGTGGGCCTCCCCACCTAGATCTGGACCAAGGCGCATGCGCGGCATGTCCTCCGGCTCTAACCCACCGGGAAGAATGGGAATGCGGTCTAACTGCCGTGATAAATGGCTGTGTATTTAGTTGGCATAAGCGGTTGATCGGTCGGAGAGCAACATCGTATTCTTGCTGTACTCACCTGTCCCATATATACAGGTTGCAGAATATCCTGCGGCGCGTTTCTTTCTCTAACTCATCTAGATCTCGAGAAGCTTCTTTATCGGCTCCAATCCGCTGAGCCACTTGTATTGTAGACCTCAGCGTATGTCGGAAGTCATTCAACCGTCCCTCGCACCTGGTCTTCAATCCAGCAAAAGCCAGATGTTGAACGTGAAGAAGGCCACCCTGAGAATTGAAGCGAACGCATAGTGCCAAAAGACTGTCAGCAGCCTCATCGCAAGAGCGGCGAATACCCGCCAAAGATATGCCCCGGATCTTCTCAATGGTGCAGGACGGAGAAGGGAGAAATTCGGACGTGTAGGAGCATATCCTCAGGATGAGAACCGTGAACTTGATCTCAAAGACAGAAGACGGCGCTTTGACGGTCCGCCAGAGTTGATATTGGTTTAGGAGCCAAGGGAGGTGAACAAGCTGGTCCATCCTAGGCATCCCGAACCGGGCCGATTAGATGCTGCCTTATCCTTGGGCTTGCCAGAAAGCATTTACAGTACTTACCAGTTCACTTCCCGTACAAAGTGGTCGATCAGGAAGTCTAGGATTGGGCTCTCGGGGGCCTTATCTAGGCACTGCTGAATTTCGGAATCAATTTCAGGCGGCATATTTCGACGACCGCGATTTTGCTCGTCCTTATGGCGTTGCTCCACCTATTCGAAAAAAATATGTCACTGTTGAATAAATGCCATATCAAACAGAATCCATTCTGGAATGAAAATATTATTTAACATACTCTTCGCACAAAGGCTATGGTGTTGGTTTGGCTGTCTTCGGAATATCCAAAGACATCTGATAGAGACGAAATTGCATTTCCTGCTGGACGATTGATTCTTCCTAACTCGGAAATCATATCGAAACCGCCAATTCCGACACTAGTACTTCGCTCATCGGTTTGATTCCGTGTCGGTAGTAGGGAATCATCAGTAGATTCGATAACTTCCGATGGATAATAGACACAATCTTCCGGACGGCGACGGCGAGCACAGTGATCACAGGGGTGCTGACGGTTACACTGTAGTAAATGTTAGAGAAGGGTGCCAACCTTTAGGGAAATGAAATGAATGCCTATCAGAGCGACTATTTGCTCTCTGATCATGACATGTATCACTATATAATACCTTTTGCTTTTTAGTATAGCAAGGAATGCAAGATGACACCTTGCGTCTTCGCGAGGGCTGCATCGTCGATCAAGAGCCCAGACAGTTCAAGCGGCCCAAACAGCACGAATTCCGGTATATACTCGTGTATCAGTGTCCTTGAATCTGATGATATGGCTGACGTTAATATGGGAAACTTACAAGCCTAAGTTACCTGTCCAGGGTCGGATAATAGTTACTAATACAATGCAGCTAGTTAGCGAAGTACTAGTGCTGACAAGTCAACCCTTTCTTTGTACTGTATGCACATGCCCTTGGCGCATCAAAGCTTTAGGCCAGCATTTCATTCAATCAACAAAGCAGCTCCTCCAAATAGCCTAATAGGTCTCTGGCCCTCTTAGGAGCTTTATGGATGGCATTGCGGATTAGGTCTAACCGTATCAACAAGCTTATACATTTTGAAGGGTAGTGTTACGTTCCATAGCACTTATATCTCAGCCTTATTAAGCATTCAAATCGTAATACAGAGGTCAATTATAATGGGCCCTGTTAATTGTGCTGTTACGAGTATGGTCAGTTGGTAGGGTTGGTTATCAAAACCGCAATTGTGTCTGGATAAAGGAAATTAGAATGTCCTGGAGCAAGGCCGCAAGGATTTGTGGGCACGAAAGGTCTAAATCGAACCAGAAATAACAGTTCAAAACATTTCGCTAGCATTGAGCATTCAATCTTCCTCCGTATCGCAACTAAGATAGTATTTTCATTGCCCATCTCATCATCATGATGCTCAGCATGGTCCACATCACGATCGCTATAACCACCACTGTAACCATCATTAGCGCCAGTAACACCACCACCATCATGGTCATTATTGTAATCATGAACATGTATACCTCCCCAGTCATCCTAGTCATATGATTATAATTCTGTTTATCAGCCACATCTTCATCCTTTTTATCGTCCTTTTTTTTATCATCAGCGACATTGTCACGATCTATTTCAAACCTATTTTCAGGAAGAAGAGAAGGCCTCTCTGATACGGAACCCAGCTCACTCGAACAAATTGCGTCCTTCGACTCCATGCCGGTACTTTCGCTCCTATCCCGATGGCGGCGCCACCTTTGCGAACCCACGGGGCTGCGCCACCGACGCCTGTATGTATTCCACCGATGCCTGTTTGATACAACGTCACTTGCACTAGCTGAGTTCCTTGTGACATCAGAGGGCTCTTCTCCATCACTGAAATCCGTTGCTCCACGTCTGATGAGCAGGCTCTTCAAATGAGTTCCAGACCGCGGTAAGGACTCGAGGGGTGTATCCCCGTTGTTGGCCTTTGCATTGACGTTGGCTCCCTTGTCGAGCAAGAACACGATCGTTTCACTGCTCTCTGAACGAACTGCGAGGTGCAGTGGTGTCATGCCCGAGTAATCCTGTAGATTTGGTGGTGCACCTTGCTCCATGAGGAGATAAGCCACTTTACTATGGCCATTTGAGGCCGCATAATGTAACGCTGACTGGCCATTGTTGTCCACTGCAAGCACGTTGGCCCCGGATTTCAAAAGAAGACGAGCTACATCGTCATGGCCAGACTTTGCGGCAAAGTGGAGTGCTGTTCGTCTGTCATGAGCGCGGTGATGGATATCGCTCCCTTTGTCGATGAGAAAACGCACTGTTGAGCATTGCCCATTTGAGGCGGCGATAAACAAAGCGGTCTGCCCGTTGTTATCTAATCGCTCCACAATGTTCCTCTCAGCCATCAGGTGTTCAATTATACTAATATGCCCATATCGTGATGCCGAATGGAGCAGCTGCTGTTCCTGGGCCACAGAGCTGGTACTAGGTTCCGTCGCTAAGGTCAGAAGGCAGGCGAATATTTCTCGATGGCCCATTGATGCCGCGAGAAGCACGGGACTGCGGCCTTCACGGTCGATGGCTTCAATATCGGCCCCCTTGGCCAGTAAAAGAGTCACTACGACGCTGTGCCCGTAATACGCGGCCCGGTGGAGGGGCGTTTGTCCGAACCAGTCGATGTCGTTGATGTCTGCACCAGCCTCTATCAACATGGCCACAATCTTGACATTTCCTGTCACTGCAGCTGCTTGAAGTGCGGTGCCATGAAAGCCACTTTGCTTCCGTATCGGGTATGTTTCGGCAACCTGGTTGAACTTCTTGGTGAGTTTCTTCCACCACTGCAGATCCTCGCTTGAGCAATATTTCTGCCAATCCTGCTGTATCTCTCGAGACCCCCATATGTCCGGTAGCCCACCTTGGCAGTGCAAGTTTGCTCCGGCACAAATGAGTTGCTGCACAATGCTCTCGTGCCCACCCGCTGCTGCTGCCTGCACTGCCGTGCCGTAGCAGCCACCGACAGCATTTACATCGGCACCACTGTCCAGCAGGTCGGTAAGTATGTCTTCCGCGCCAGTATATGCGGCCCTCTGGAGAACTGTGCCGTAATAATTGTCACTCATGTCAATACCTGCTTTATTATCCAGCATGGCCCGCACAGTGTCTCTCTGCCCATCACTCACTGCCGCGCTCAATGTAACCCCGTTAAACTCGAGCTTGGCATGGCAGGCTTGTTTGAAGGAGTCAGATTCCATGGTAGGATCCGCACCACATTCAAGCAACTGGTTGACAATCTCCAGACTCTCACAATATACTGCATTGTGTAGAGCTTCTGCCAGATCGCCTGGAACAAATTTCTTGCTCTGAACAACCCGCGGCAACAGTAGCTCCACGAGCTCGAGCTTTGCGTTCCTGGCCGCCTTCGATAGGGCATACAGACTTTTGTAGTGGTTATTCTGCTCTGGCGTATGTTTCTCCGCTAGTTCTAGCAAGGAAATTACCCCGCTAGGTCTCGCCATTCCACATGCATACTCAATAGTTTCAAGATCAATGGGTAGGACATGGTGCAGCAGTAGGCTGACTATTTCCACTTGGCTTGTCTCTAATGCCAACAGCAGTGCATCATACAGGCCGCGTTGGACAGGAGACCAGGCCAAGTACATATCGTGAAAGTTAGAACTGACTTCATCATCGGAGTTGTCGCGATCATCGCTCCTCATAGAGGCGTCGGGGGTTTGCGCATCCAGTAATAGCGTGACAATCTGGGTGTAACCTCCCGCCACCGCGATTACCATAGGAAATGGAGAAGACCCTTGGATACAAATTGGCAGGTTGACGCCGAGTTGCTGGAGTCCCTTTTCGTCAATCACACGGGCCCTTTCCCAAGGGTCTGCGCCCTGATTGAGGCATAAGCCAACGAGCTCCGCATCCCCAGCCAGCGCTGCAAGTTGGAGGCTTGTGCCCCAAAAGGATTCGATAGCTTTGGCCCCATTTTCTAGTAGCCACCGCGCGAGGGAACGGTGGCGTTTTACCAGGGCCGCTTGTAGCGGGCTCTTGAAGGCACGGCTAGAGTGATTCAGATCTGCTCCATAGGCCAGCAGAAGCTCAGCAACTCCTTGGTGGCCACCCAGACAGGCAAGCTCCAGACCATCGTCCACATCTGCGTCGGCCTTCAACAACATCTCCACCACCCGCTTATAGCCACCCACAGCGGCAGCCTGCAGAGCACTCCCAAAAGATCCGCCCTTGACATTGACATCAGCACCGTGCTGAAGTAAAAGCTGCACTATCTTCTCATATCCATCTCGAGCTGCTGCTTGTAAAGCGGTGCAATATTCCCCCCCGGTCAATTTGACATCGGCTCCTGAATTCAACAACCGCTGTACCAAAAGATGATTACCACTACGGCACGCTGCATGAAGGGCGGTGCCATACACGCCAGCCTGGACGTTTACTGAAGCACCCGATGTCAGCAGAAGCTCCACAACTCCGAGGCTGGCCTGGCGGCAAGCGGCGATCAGCGCCGTACCGTACTTCCCAGCTTGCATGTCGGGGTAAGCTTTAGCATTGAGGAGCTGTTCAACAATGCTCGTGCGGCCAGATAAGGCGGCAGCTTGCAGCGCAGATCCATATTCGCCGCCTATGCTGTTCGGTGATATCCCAGGATAGTTTAGCAGTACGTTGACTACCGCTTCATGGCCCGCTCGAGCCGCAGTATGCAATGGTAAACCAAGCCCTTCCGGTAAGATGTTCAAATCCACATCTTGATCTAGCAGTAACTGAAAAGTCGCCTCTCTCTCTCGCGGCTTAGATGGAATACCGCGAGTCCCGAATAAACTTGCTCGTTCCTGTTCCAGTACGTCCTTAACGACACTGAGGATGCTGGCGGCCGTTGTACACCCACCTTTAGACTCCTCGAGTGTCTCACTTTTAATTTCGGTTCGATCTGATACTTCCGCCTCTGCTCCGGCGTCCAGAAGTCGCTTGACTACCCTCACGTGGCCGCGAAGACAGGCGGCGTGTAGGGCCGTTCCAAACTGGCCACCAGTAGCCTTGATATCAGCGTCATGATCAAGAAGAATTCTGACCACACCCACATGACCATGAAGGGCAGCGCCATGTAGTGCTGTACCATACCATCGGCCTTGTCTTCGAACGCTGGCGCCTGCCTCTAACAACATCAAAACCAGCGCCTCGTAGCCCCCCGCAGCTGCCCGAATCAGTGGGGTCTCGCCGTCATTATTGATGGGATCCACTTCAGCTCCTGCTCTGCAGAGCGCCTCAGCAATTTCCAGGTGACCATATCCAGCGGCAAGGTGGAGGCCCGTGGCGCCCAAGTCATTCCTCTTGTCTAGTAAATCCTTTTTCAATTGTACAAGGTAGTGAACGACATTGTTGAACCCAAATGCACAGGCAGTGAAAAATGAGGTAGCCGGCGAGCTAAGAGCCTGGATTATTTTGTCTTTATGGGGATCATTCCACTCAAGAACAAGCGAAGAAGCGGGCTGGATCTGGGGAAGCCAGGATTTGAACCACGGCAGCTCCTGGCACAGGTCATTCAATGCGTCGTTTATGGTGTCAATGCCATGCTCTTGGCCTGCCTGCGCGACATGCAAAGCCCAATAAACCACTACGTAGTAGTAGAATATGTCACGAGTTAGGGAGGGTATAGCCATTGATTCGAACGCAAACCTTTGCACAGTGGCTAAACAGAGATCGGCCACAGCTGCATGCTGTGCCTGCGGCTGCAACTCATCTTTCTGTTCAAGAAAGTCACGTACGGCCGTGTGGACGAAACGGAATTCGTTGCTATCTTTGTCAACCACGATCAGATCTTGACAACACTCAAGCACTATGGGTACGGAAATATCTGTGACTCCTGCATCGCAGCCAATGCTGTCTCTCGCCATATACACATCGAGAGCCCGAACGAGGTCCTCTACTGGGACAGGCGCCTGTGCACACAATAGCCACCGGAATATAATAAGTGCAGTTTGGTGGGCTTTTGATTCTTGTGGGTCTTTGTTGATATTCATGTAGATATCTTCAAAAAGCTCCACCAAAGCTTTGGGTAGATCTTTAAATGGCTGGAACATTTCCCCCTTGAAGATGGAACGGCCAGATCGGCGAAGCAACACCGAGGCCCGCAGCTTGACCCAAAGAAACCTGTCTTCGTTAGTCTGGCAAGCTTGCTTAGCACACAATTTGAGAATTGTGAACTCACATGCCTTGGGCGCCATTGACTAGATGTCTAGTCAGTTCATCCTCGGTTTGCTGAATGTCAGCAGGACTCCCCATCTTTTCCACGCATTTTGCAGCTTTTTCCCGAGCATATTCCTCAAGATCTGTGCTATTATGGCCCACTTCAACGGAAAGAAGTGGCCCAGAGGAAAGCCGACCGGCAACGTTCAGCGATGGGCGACTGGAGATGAGTATTTTGACTTGCCCTCCATCAGTCCTAGTCAGTAGGCGATAAATCACTTCCATGAAGTCTTCCAGGATGTCTTCATCGCACTCGTCAATTGCATCAATACAGATAGTTGTGGTTCCCTCGTCTATAAGATCAAAGAGAAGCTGAATTGCATCTTTCCAAAGAGGACGTGCTCCATGTGTTACTGCATTGTCGCCCTCTTCCTTTACCATGTTCTCGTAAGCGCGAATAACATCTCCCCGCATTGGGGCCGATGGTCCTGGGCGAGCGAGTTGGGCCACCAAGCAGCACAGGAGGATTCCGGGGTCTTTCCAGCGTGGATCGGGCCTGTTGCGCGAGAAAAAGGCGTAGGCAAGACGGCCAGTTGGGGCATGCACGTACTTGGCCTGCAGGCTATCAATGATTGTGGACCTGAAATACAATCAACTTTGGCTTCATATTGTCACGATTTGAGTTCAAACAGAAGCCAAACATACACCAGAGTACTCTTGCCCGTTCCCGCTAGAGACCGAGTTATTACTCTATGCTTGATTGCGGGTGAATAAGACCAATGTAGAACTTACGGAGACCATGGAGCCATAAGGCAGACGATTTGCTGGAGACACGCCATTGTATGTAGCTTTCTTCCTCGAAAATCCAGCGACCAGAATTTGGCACTAGTCGTTCCCTGTGAAGCTTGACTAAGGGCAAGGGAGCCAGCCAAGACAGGATCCGGCCCTCTTGCTCGTCTCTTTCACGCTCTATATGTTGAAATCAGTTCGTGAGCCTGTTTTCATAAGACCAATCGCTATTGGGCTTACTTTTCCAGCTATTTGCCAGATCTGACACATCATCGCGAATAGATTGTATGGGCTGGTGGAAATACTGCAAGCCTTCCATCAAAGCATCTTGCTCACTCTTCATCAAGTCCAGTTTGTCGTCCGCCTGTCTGCTAACTGAACGGGAATCATAGTCAGCTATAGTTGGGCTGTACCGGCCCGAGAGAGATTCTTACCCTGGACATCAATCAACCGTGCCAACTCGTCTGCGATCCGCTGTTGCTCTCCGATCTCATCCATCCATCCGTCAAACTCACTATAGGCAAGGATAAAACCCTTGGCAATTCTCTCTGTTTGGTTTCCGGGTAGTTCAGTTTTCATAGCTAGCCAGAATAGGTAGGCATCATCAAGAAGGGAAGGTGCATACTGATGGCTCTCGTGGCACAATATTCGTCCGCCCTGAGAAGATACTGCAACACCATGGCATACAGCTTCACCAATGCACTTTTCAAATCATCTTGGAGGGGGAAGGCCGCGCGCAAATACAAATTCTCAAACAACGCATATCGCGGGACTAAGCTAGAGAAAGCCTCGATTCCTTCAAATACGGTCTGATAACTTTCAATGTCGCTTACTGCGATCTAGCATATTATTGCAGATTAGCCTTCTCAACAGCAAGAAGAACAAAAAGGACAGACGAAGAGTAAAATGAAGAAAAGATTCTGGCTGCACACAGACCTGAAGAACTAAGCTAATTGCTGCCCAGGGAACTGCCAGATGGGCTGAGTCGATCGCAGCCACAGAGCCACCAATGGCCTTGAACTTTACCAGGCGCTGCACCACCCGGCCAAAGACCTGGCGCAATTCCACCTCAGCTCCATCTCGCTTCTTGTATTTCAATTGCTTGTCCTTGCACTCTTTCTGCTTCTTCTGAGCGCCTGAAAGTACGCTTTCGAGGCTCACCAGTTGTCGCTCACCAAGTCTAATCTTTTGTTGGTCTTTTTTGTCGAGCTGCTGAATCGCTTTTTCCCAAAGCTCTGTGATAAGCAGCAATTAGCCAATGCATCCAGCAGGAAGAAATCCCTCCCCCCATGTAACGCTAGAGACGCTCTGTTCCTACCGTGGTTGACCATCTCGCGTGTGTATCATGAGAATATGTACGATCGCTTTCTCCTCTAGTTCATCATGTATGACAACTATTCCATTGAACTAGAAAGGACCAATTCTTTCAAGTGAAGGGTTTTAGAATGCATGCATGCAGTGGGTGACTTGCGGCGACGGACTAGTATAGGTTACTCACGTGATGACGCATTGATGCCTGAGCTGTTCATTCAATTAGGAGTTGGGATTACTGACCTGTGGACAAGAAATCCAACGTGAGTGAACCATCCTGTACCCCACCCAGCAAGGACCAACGCGTCAGAAGATGATGGGGGTGGTTTCGAGTCATGACTCGTCTGAAAGGTGAGAACCGAGAGCCATACCGCAGTACTTATGGGACACTCTTTCATCGGTGCAAACACAAATTTGCTAGATCATATCACAGCATAACATAAGTAAGCATCAACATAAGCATGTATGTAAATATAAACATCTCATGAATCTGAAGCTGAATCTGACCAATGTACCAAGACAACAAAAGGAACACTCCACTTCACTCCCACAGTCCAGTCCAGTCCCTATGCCTGTCTCAGTTAGATAGAGAAACTGTAAACCAGGAAGACAGACAATCAATCAACCACAACAAGCTAAATACAAATCTAATGCCAATCAATGCCAATGTCAAGATCAATGTCAATGCAATCACCAATTGTCATCCCACCCCTCATCCTGACTCTTTCGGCCCGCCGGAGCAGCTGTCGTACTACTGCCACCGGCACCAGCACCAGCGGTAGTAGCACCCGCCGTCGCGCCAGCCGGACTAGACGTCGTAGACGGCTTCATAGCGGCCGTTCCGATGGCGCTGGACCGGGACGCTGTGCGACGATGATTCTCCTCGTTTCCGAGGGACGAGAAATCATCCCAGAAGTCCTTGCGCTCGGGATCTTCTCGTCCGCGACGGCGCGACTCTTCGGGTCCTTCCACGAAGCGGTTGAAGTGGTCTGCGGCGCCGCGCGCGCCGGTCTGGAGGTTCTGGCCGAAGGTGGAGGCGTGGACGCGCGCTTGGGCGGCGAAGTCGGATTCAGCGAGCTAGATTTCATTGAGTTAGCGATGCCATATCTAAATATTTCTCCGGGAGCACGAGCATAAGTGGAAGGGAGGGAAACATACACTCTTCGCCGTAGGCTGGATATACGAATCATTCATCGTCTTCGCACCCTTCCCCACCGCCGTCGTGAACCACCCAAACCCCTTCGTCAACGCCGCCATAGGATCCTTCTGGAAGTCATCGAACCCGGCAACGCCTCGCCCAGCACCGCCCCTCGCACCACCCGCACCACCACGCGAGGGCGACTCCTCGACCGGCAAACCCCCGCCAAAGCCCGTGAACTTGCCCCCCTGCGAGGGCGGCAACGTCGACGAGCGCGTCGCATTCTCCGAGCCCAGTTTCGCAAAATACGCCTCATTGCGCTCCTTCTTCGTGCTTCCCGTCCGTCCAAGCCGTTCCCCGTCAGCCGGCGACCCTCGTCCCGTACTCCCGCCCGCTAACGGCGTGCTCGACCTCGACGACGGCTGCTCCACTTTCTTATTGTTGATGTTATTCCTCTGCACCAGCGCAGGGTCATATTCCCTTCCCTCGACCTTCGCCGCCAATCGTTCCTTATACTCCTCTCCGACCTCGCCCTCATACCGTTCCTTGATGGTGGAGTCCTCGAAGGTGCGCCCCTCCGACTGGGTAACGGGGTGGTCATCGAAGAAGGTCTTCCAGGTGTCGTTACCGCCGTGTTCCATGCGCTGGGTCTCGGAGTTCTTGAAGGCGTCCATGGTGATTGAGCGCACGAAGGAGATGTGGACGCCTAGTCCGCGGTGCGTGCCGGCGCAGTTTAGGCAGATGAAGGTGCCGAATTTAGGAGATGCCTGTCCGATCAAAGACCGGTGCCCATTCAGTGTTAGATAGGTATGTCCGAAGCGAGAAAAGGGTGGTGATTATGGGCGTGAGTAAGAGGTCCGCATGGTCAGGTCAAGGTCAGGGGAAGACGAACCCATTGGGGAGAGGGGGCGCCGCAGTCGCAGCAGCGGTCATTGCCGTTGGTTTTGGAGTATAGAAGGAGCTATATATTCATCCAGAAAGTCAGTTGGGTCGGATCTTGAAGGTCGTGGGATGCGTCGGGCATGACATACCTTGGCCTTCGTCTCCGGGTCGACTTCCCACATTTTCGACATGATGTCAGGGGTAAGGAGCTTAGTCGACTGAGACTAAGCGAAAGGGGCGAAAGAAAGAAAAGAGTACCAGAGCAAGAAGAAGACTCAAAGAAAAACAAGCAAACAAAAAGAAATGAAGGGCAGAGACGAGACGATGAATCCGGGAAGTTGGTTGCGCTGGGAGAAAGGGGAGTTTGGAGAAGTTCGGAGGCGCCGCCCCTCTCGCCGTCTTGCCACCCGCGCGGATCGTCCTGACTATCAGATCTGAGATGTCAGGTACATCTATAGCCAGTCTTCTGGACGTGAGACCCTTGATGTAAAGATCTACGCAACTGTCTACGGAAACGGATCAAACCTGGAAACCAAACAAACACTACAAGGCCAGCCTTGCGGCTAATCATAAGCTAAATGATTGCTAAGATACAGTATAGCAGAAGAACAAGATTCGTTAGCAAGTCTCCGTCAAAACAACACATTACGGCGTTTTCCTTCTCTCCACGTCCATCAACTGACTCCCTGGAGATCCAGAAGTTGAGGTATAACCTCCTCCATCCCCCGTCCTCCTCTCCGTTTTCCTGTCTTCTCTCCCCCAAGTAGACCCCATATATGGGACTGGAACAATATCCACAGCTTTTCTTGTGTTTGCTTGGCCTCGCTTTTGTGTTTCAAGAAAATAAAAACCGCAATCCGGACGATGTTTCACCATGAAGATTCGATCCCGTCCATAAAACGACGGTCACTTCCCAACATCCACTCCAATGATAACTGATCCCTACGAACTTAATCGGGGGATTTCACAACCTCGCTCAGGGTCGAACGAAACTTGTCAATTTAATTTAAGCAGTGGCAGTAGCGGCCGCGGCGGCAGGAGCCGGAGCGGCGTTCTCCTGCGCGGGAGCAGCGGGAGCAGCGGGAGCAGCGGTCTCGGTCGTGGGAGCGGCGGCAGTCTCCTCGGGCTTGTCACCGGCGATGGCGTCGTCCTCCTTGCCGGGGCTGTCGATGGCGACCTTGACGGCGATCTCACGTCCCTCAATCTCCTTGCCGTTCATTTCATTGACGGCCTTGTCCTGGAGCTCCTCGGAGCCAAGGGTGACGAAACCGAAACCACGGCCCTTGCGGCGCTCGTTGCGGGCCTGGAGCTTCTTGATCATGAAGCGGGGAATGGGGCGCAGAGCGATCTTGGCGGAAACGGGCGAGTAGCTGGCGAAGATCTCCTTGAGCTGGAGGGGAGTTAGCACATTGTATTAATACCTGAAATATCTTGATACATACCTTGTCCTCGGTCAGGTCATAAGGAAGGTTGGCAACCATGACCTTTGTCTTGGAGGGAATACCGTCCTCGGGGGGTCCACGCTGCTTCTGAGGACGAGGAGCGCGAGGCTTACCGGCCTGCTTGCCAGCCTCGGTGGTGGCATCAGCATCGTTCTGGTTAGTGACCTCGGTCAGAGGAGCGACCTGGCCGGGAACGTTGACGGGCTCGGCGGTCTGTTCGGTCTGAGACTGCGGTTATGTTAGCTCAACACGGGAATAGATGTCTTGTCAGGTAAGTGGAAACTTACAGCACGGCCTCCACGTCCGACGCGACCGCCACGAGCGCGACCGCGGCCACGGCCACGGGTACGACCGCCGGCTCTCTTGCGGCCCTCATTGCCGCTGGCACCCTCACCGCCACTGGCAGCACCATCGGCCTTGGCCTCGGCAGGCTCGGGCTTGCGAGCCAGCTGGACGGAGACCTTACGGGCGAGGATCTCCTTTCCGGACAGCTCCTCGATGGCAGCGGAAGCCTCGTGCGCGGTAGCAAGGTCCACGAAGGCGTAACCAACGGGGCGGTTGGTGCGAGGGTTCACGGGGATGGAGACGCTCTCACTATTTTGAGATGATCGATTAGCTTGGAAAACGACATGAAGGTAAGATCGCGGTCAAGAAAACAACACACTCCAGCGACAAGGAGGTAAAAAGCTTCTTCTCGTGATATTGCCATCCACTCAATATCAAGGTCACAGTGATGACGATCTCGCAAGTATTGCAAGATCGGTTGGGTGAGTCAACAAGCCGAAGCTTCCAGAAACCTTGCCACTAGCAAGGGCGAAAACCTCCCTCCCGCAAAACGATCACAATAAACACCGGTCGAACGGGGGAAAAACATAACACTCACATCTTGTAGCTCTTGAAGAACTCCTTGAGCTCCCCCTCAGTGGTCGCATACGCGAGGTTTCCGATGTACAACCGACGTCCTTCATCAGCACTGGCGGCGGCCGCGTCGGTGGACTGGGCGGGAGCGGCAGCAGCAGCAGTACCGTTGGTGGTGGCCTCCGGGGCGGTGGTCGCGGGGGCAGGAGCGGTGGCCTGGTTCTCGGCGGCGTTGTCGACGGCAGTAGACATGTTGATGGCTGAGGACACAAAAGGTCGATTGAGATTCAAAGTTGATTGAAGTGAGTTTGAAGCAGGTTGGACAATCGCAAGTAGTAGGGAACTTGGACCGAATGTGTGTGTGTCAAGGGACTCAGGAGAGCTGAAAGGCTGCCTTGAAAGTTTCCTTGGTGAATGAAGAAGGAAGGAAAAACTTGATGAGGGGGGTATTGAGGAGGGCGAGGAGAGGAAAAGGGTAGCTTCGTGCCCTAGATACAGGAAGGTTGACTTGGGGGAAAATCTAGTGTTTGATAGATGGAGATTTGCCTTGAGAGGAAGGATGAGGTCGACGGGGGCAGAAAGGAGAAGGAGAGAAAAAGGGCAGGCAGCGAGGGCGGTGGCGCTAGTCCCGGCCGGGCAGTCTGGCAGCCTGAAGATGCCTGGATTGGCCGCAGTCACGACGTGTACTTTCGGGCGGTCTGGCCTTCAGGCCCTTTCAGGCACTGACATCATGTGTCCTCTGTCGTACTCTACACCTGCACCTCCCTCTGTCGGCATCCTCTGTCGGCATCCTCCCTCGATTCTCATCCCTCACTGTTCCCCCTGTCAATCTGCCCCCATTGTTCCCTCATTCTGACCTTACCTACCTACTACTGAATAACAATACTCTACGGAATAAACACTACGCAATCCGATTCTCCCTGAGATCGAACCCTCCAGTAGCGCCCGCTCCACTTGCCAACATCTTTCTGGTCAGGCCCGTCATAATCGTCTCCACGCCTGACTCCCATCGCCGGCACTGAGTGGATAGTGATCCTTTGTCCGGCTCCATTGTTCCGGTGGACCGCACAAGAATCCTGAATTTGTGTGGACTGTCCCTTTGTTTCCCTTCTTCTGCAAACCTTTGGTCTTTACTCCTTCGGGCCTGGGCTCCCTGCTGCTTCCTTTCTCTTCGGTGTGCTTCGCTGTCGCAGGAGTTGGCTCTTTCTTATCCACCGCCATGAGTCATCGTGTGGAATCACAGAGAAAATAGTCGGAAATCCCGCTGGTCTTCTATCGCGACGAAGGTAAAAATTTGCGATCTCGTTCGGTCGCAAATAGACAGGACAAATAAACCTACTCTGTAGTGTCTGGTATTCAGCCTCCCCCATAACGTCACATCATATGTACTGCAGATCCAAAGATGCAGGGCCAGACTAATTGGGAGACGCTATACCAATCCAGACTTCGGTATTGGCCGTGTCCACCGGCGCCAGTTAGAGGGCCAGGCAGACACCCACCCCTCCCACTACGGATTCCACTTGCGATAGCATTTATCCATATTCCATAGATCGTATATTAATGACGTTATGCATCCAATTCAATATTGTACACATTCCAAGAGTTGCACAAAAAAAAGCATGGTACAGGTAACACAAGTCAAACTATATATATCGCTGACGGAAGCATGTCAAAGACGTAACCAAATTAGGTATGAGTAAACAGACAAATCGAACCAAAAACAAGAATCTAGCTGCTGACAAATTTATAATACATTTCACTCATCCAAACAAAAGGGTGGTATCAGAGAATAGAAAGTTCGTGTGCGGTCGTAAAGATGTAGAGATAAAATTATAGGGTGATGGCGAGACGCGCTCAAGTGCCTTCGTACGCTTGAGGACGTGCCGATGCGGTGGACACTCGCGGCGGGTCTTCGCCAGTTTCCTCAGCAATCCGTTGCTCAGCCTTCCTTTTCTTCTTGTTGATTTTCTTCATCGCTTCGCTGGTCAGTTTTTCCCGGAACAATCGTTCAACAACGTCTCTTTTCCGCGTTCTGCGATCCCCAATCATGATGAAGATACCGCCGCTGATGTTGCAGGTAATGGAGCAACAGAGAATGACGGTAGTTAGGGCGAAAGGCCGGACATGGTAATCGATACCCCACGTACAGGCGCCAAGGGCAATCTGGAGCAACGAATGGCAGTCCAGCAAGACAACGACAGTAATCAGGATGCGAAGAGGAAAGGCATGGTGGGTCAATGTCTCGTGAGGTTTGTAGAAGGTATGCGATCGAGACAGTTTGTTCTGGTGGTGTATGAGTTTCTGCTGCTGGAGACGGTTTAGGACGGAGAACTCGTGCTCCTCGTCTTTAGGGGTGTCGCCAAACTCGACGTCGACATCCATCTCACGTCGCGCCGGGAGGTCGTTCTTGTCCTTGAGATCGGGGAGGCGGCGCTTTCGGCGAATTTTCCACGTCAAAAACGTGTAGTGCGCGATAAAGATCATGTGATACGTATCAATGGCCCGGAACGGAGCCAATCCATCACCCATGATTGCGAACAAAGCGACCAGGACGTTATCGATGACATTAATGATATAGAGCTGTCGTCCCCCAACATTGATCCAGCCTGCATCCATTAGAACCGAGAATGAACGAAGGAAGACCGGGGGTCTTACCGATAAGGAAAAGAACCCAAGCAAGTCCAAAAAGCGTGATTAAAGTCGCATAGAGAGTGATGAGAAACCCGAGTGCTGTCCGCCAGAAGATTAGCAAAACCTCTCGTACGGCATTGTTCGGACTCACGCTTGGACACGTATTTTCCGAATCCCTTCATCGAACGCTTGAACTTGGATCGCCGAGAATGCAGCATATGCCGTACGTGATCATTCAACTCCTCTATATCTCGCTCAGTCCATCCTTCAAGATTGCTGCCTTCAGGGAGCACGGCGAATCGAGTGTCTTGCTTCTCGAGCACGGCGGAGAGACTGGTGAGCGGACGGTGGAGCCGCGGCCGTTCCGGGCGATCCTTCTCATCGGTCGCTTCTTCACCTTCATCGGTGGTGGTGGTTTCCTCCTCTTCCGACGATTCCCTTGGAGGCGACAGAGTATAGGTTTGGTTGCGGTTCAGTAAAGGACCCAGGTTGGGCACGAAGAGCGAGTTCTGAACATTTGTAAGGGTTGACAAAGCGGACACTTGAGGATCTAATGGAAAAAGTCCCATTCATTAGAATGACTTGTTAGATGATATTGGATTGTTAGGTGCTTACCGATAACGTCCAACACATCAACGATGTGAGGGTGGTACTCCGATTCATCCTCCTGAGTGTCCGGGTGGGTCCCATCCTCATTTACCCGATTTCTCGAGAAGCGATTGAGAGCCGCTTCACTTGTCCATCGCAAAAGGTTCCGGCTTCCCCTCCTTTGAATCGGAGCATCAGGAATCGCGCGGGGATCCTCGGGCGGCAGTGGCGGGTTTGAGACGGTGGCACCGATGGGAGATTGATTCGATTCCTCTACTCGGGAAAGCACCTGGCCGTTCGGCGTGAATCTCGGAAGCGCATTAGGATTTGGTGCAGTTGACCATCGCCCCCGATGGGGTTCGGAACTGCTGCGACGGCGATTCGCCTGCCATGTGTCGTCGGCGGCCTGGGAAGGGGTGGGCGATACGAGATTCGAGCTGGAGGCGTTCGCGTTCGCAGGACGGTTATCATTCGTTCCCGTAGTATCGGGACCTCTCTGAGGTTGCGTGGGAACCTGGTCCAAGGTGTACGACGGTAGGCGCGAGAGGCGGATAGTCGGGCGGCGGGTACGAGACGATAAGGCGCGCGGGCGAGTCGGCTGTGATGACGTTTTTCTGGACGGCGACGATACATCGGACGAGGGCGGTTCCTGGCCTTGAGGATCCTGAGAACCCTCCACCGGCTCTATACGATCCATTGGGAATCGCCGAAGGAGAGACAAAAGCCCACTTCAGCCGGGGAAGGAATCCAGGGAAGCCAAGACAGGGCGAGAAACAGGGCCAGATAGGTGGGGAATAGGCAGGATGAGAAGAGGAGGAGGGAAGAAACAAAAAGAGAAAAAGCAAAGAACAGGGAAGAAAAAAGTGACAAACCGGGGCGAAGAAAGCAGGAATGAAAGAAAAGGCGAGCATCTGCATTCTGGGACTGATTGATTGACTAAGCCGGGGGATGCCGCCAACCTTGTTTTTTGCGGGCCAAAAAACAGTCTGGATTTGCGTTGACGGAGGCCAAGAATTGATAAGCACCGCTTAGCGTGCGGAGTCTTCGTGTCGTCCCTCCATTGATCTGGATGCAGGGTAGTCAGTAGGGGATGATGCTGCTCGCTCACGTACGGTGTACTGTGTATGCTGTTGCCTATTATCATTTATCATGATTTCAATGCTCCCTGCGGCCAATCTGGACGGTGGCGACCAGAAGTGAGCGGCATTTTGGGTGCCTGAGGTGGCCAGGCACGACCTTCAGGCCGAACTACTGCTTCGGGTATCGCTCAGGAGGGCCGATGGGGCCCCAGTGTGGAGTTCAGACAAGGGTATTGATCATTCAGATCAATGTTGAACAATAGATCGTCCTCTTCATCCTGTTTTGAAGGATGATCGGATTATCCGACATCTGAACCCCTGCAGCTAGAAATCCTACATACAGAGTACTCAACCAGAAGTGTATCCTTGAGACTGACTTATCGTATGTAAAGCCCACGACGCTATGCTCGACCCTATGCTCGAGGGAAAAACAGAATATGGAGAAGACATCTTTTTAGTATTATAACAAGAACTCTAGAGCATCCGGATGATATGTCATATGGTTGCTGTTCAAATGGACAAGTCTGTGTTTAACTTGGGGTTCAAGTGTAGAATAACCCTAATTACTGTGGAGTACATGTGTCTATTCTCTCTCCTTTGGTCTTAATTTCCTAGTATTCTGTTTTAGAAGAAAGACGTCTTAATGCATTCTTATCAGATGAATAATTGCCAAGTTCTCCCCTCTGCGTCCCTACATGCATATAAGCGAGGAGCAATCAGTGTTCGAAGCGACATATTTTCAATTACACCTTCACCCAAATAGGCTGGCCCTGACCTGGTAGGTACAGGAATCTTAGCTTCATCGTCCTCTTTATGCTCCCTGGGAAAACACCGGAGATACCTAAGAAGTCATCACGGAGATTTTGCGTCTTTTGTCCATCTTGTTTGTTTAGCAAACCGATATCTGAATGAACAAGTTCAAAAGTTCGGCTTCAGGAACAACTACGTCCCTGCCATGACATCCAACCAACTCATACAGAACCTCATGCGCGGGCGTTTGAATGCCTCATATGACACTCCGCTAAGTATCTTGCGTTTGCTGTCCCCTCCATGGCCATTTTTTGTATGCAATCCTAGGAGGGATCCTTCATATCAACACCATCTTTATCATTAGTTTATCAGGTCAGCTTCATTCATTCGGTCATCATCATCTATAACCTTCCGTGCATTCATTACGCCCACGCATTGCATCCTTCGTTTACAGGTTATTGGATCAACGAATAACCAACATGCTGTGCAGTCTTCTATTCTGTCGCCCCAGGGGCCAGGCCGGACAGGCCAAAACGTCCAAGACTGCGGCGACCACAATGTCTCGCGCGACCCCTAACCGCTCCGCCAGAAACGCTGCTCCAGAAAGACAGGAGCAACGCCCGGCTACCCAGGCCAATTCGTCGCACACCGCCCGCAACTCTCGATCGTCCAGCAGAAACTCCTCTAGTCGTGTTCATGTTGCCAGAGAGCAAGTCGTTGAGACGTCTTTTTTTTCGCCAGGAGGCCTGTCCCAGGAACCACACAACAGCGAGGAAGATGACATCAGTCAGGACGAATAGTGCTGGTTTAAGTGAGAGGACTGAGAAGAAATATGTCATATCCGCTGCTCCTTCAGGCTTTTCAGACGCGAATCGCGCTCCAAGGTTGAAAAATTGATTCTCGAGGCTGGCCTAGTGGCTATAGCATTCCGTTCGAGCTCTTTGCGCAGCTTCGTCGCAGCAACCACAGGTAGTGGCAGCAGTTTATCATCGCCTCCTGGCGTTTTGTCAAAGCCCCCGGTCTACCTAGAGGATCTCGATAGTTTTAGCTTGCATGTACAATCTTTTGTGCTCAGAGCCAGTTAGCTCACTCGTCTTCTCAAATTCACCGGGCGCCAGTGCTACTTTCAATCCGCTTAGCTGTCCCTGCGTGTATCCAATGCACCGAAGGAACAAACTCCATTGTTTCCTGTTGTTTTTCACATATTTGGTACTCAAGTGTTGGTGTTCAAAGTCGAGTTTTGCTTCATGAGTATTTATGACCATAGAGGATATCAAAAGACTGAAGAGTGTGAGCAAGCCACTTCTCCATTGCGATAGTAATCCTGTCCTAAAAGCGATCGCAGTGTAGGTCGGACATGACGACAGCCAAGTATGGACCCTTTCTCCTAATCAGATGTTGGCAGATGGCCTGTTACAACTTCCAACATTCAATCTTCTTCAATTGAGCATAATCCCGATCCACCGGCAGGATCAGCTCATTGCTGCATAATCCTTGGCTCCCCCTTGTCGATGCGTTGCCGAGAAACCGTGATAGGTGGAAAAAGCAGGGCTTGCAGCAACTAGAGTCCCTTAGCTGCATCTACACCTCATTCTCAGTCGTCTGATTGTTCAGTGTTAATTTCTCACGATCGCATTTAGCCGTGCGGTCATCCTTCCGCCAAATACCCGGTGGATTTAGGCTCGTTCGCACGCATTGCAACAGTTAATATATACACACGCATCGTCTCATTCGCCCCCGGGGCAGATTGCTCTAGCTTCATCTAGCACTGACGATGGCTCCATTCCTCAACCTCATAGTCCATTCACCGCTATGCCCGCTTTTCAATTTATCTATTTGACCCGGGTTCATTTCCGAAGTTATTCCACGATCATGTAAACCCGGCCTTGGCTGAGCTGTTTATGCAGTCTTGCTGGAGACAAATTTCGGAGATCGTGCTTTTGTTTCGTCCTCAGAGGACCCTAACCATGTGCCTAGGCAAATTGTCTTGTTCTGCGCGATTTAGGAATAAAACCGGCGGGCATTCCGCTGCTTCTCCTGTCTTACTTTTTCTTTCTCTCTTTTCCTTTTTTCTTGTTCTTCATGGCTAGCTAGCTAGACATCCGACTGTCGTGACTAGGTTGAATTGAAAAAACGATTCTTTTGATCGTACATTGGCAATATGGTTGCCGGTCTCTTTTCGAAGGGGTTGTTGCTCCTGGGTCTCTGCGCGGGCCTGGGAGCTACCAAGGATGATTCAAAACCACTGTACAAGAATCCCAATGCTGCGGTGGATGATCGGGTGGACGATCTACTGAGCCGGATGACCATCGAGGACAAGAAGGCCCAGTTGATTCAGGGTATGATCTATCTCGGTCATCCCTTGTTTGGTTTACAGACAACTTACAATTCTCACAGGGGATATCACCAATTGGATGGACGACACGACCGGTGATTTCAACTACACCGGCCTGGTGGAGAACATGAAATGGAAAGCCGGAATGTTCTACGGTATGAGATTTTGGTGCCTGTACGAGGGATTTGTGTTGACCTGACCGCTTGCAGTTGGATACCCTGTTCCCTGGGAGTGGATCGCGACCAATGTCAAGAGAGCTCAGGATTATCTTGTTAAGAACACAACTCTTGGTATTCCGGCGCTGGTTCAGACGGAAGGTACGTAAATCGACATTTTCAATTCGCCTTCGGGTATATACTGACTGAGCCGTTGAACAGCGATTCACGGTTTCTTGATTGGCAATGCGACGATCTACAACTCGCCTATTGGATACGGGTGCTCCTTCAATAGAGATGTATGCGGCAGATCCTCCGTTTGTGGCATGAAAGGCTAACCCTTTCTACAGTTGATCTACAAGATGGGCAAGCTTATCAGCCAGGAAGCTCTCGCTCTTGGCGCGAACCAGCTCATGGCGCCGGTGGTTGATCTTGCGCGTGAGCTGCGTTTTGGACGAGTAAGAAATTTGACTCCGTCGTGCCGAATTAAGCTGACAGAAGGAATGATGTAGGTCGAAGAGACCTTCTCCGAAGACCCATTCCTTGCGGGAGAAATCGGCTATTCCTACGTGAAGGGAATCCAGAGTTTGAACGTCTCCGCCATGGTCAAGCACTATGCAGGATTCAGTCAGCCAGAGCAGGGACTCAACACTGCGCCAGTGCACGGCGGCGAGAGATACCTGCGCACGACGTATACTACCTTTGGTCTGAAGCTTGTGAGGAGAAATGCTGACGTTGACCAGCTGGCTGCCGCCATTCAAGAGAGCCATCATTGATGCCGGTGCTTGGAGTATCATGAGCGCATACCACTCGTGAGTCCACTTTCTGAAGTTTACTTGACCGTTTAATAACACTTATATGTTTCCAGGTACGACGGCATCCCCGCAATCTCCGACTACCACACCCTGACTGAAATCCTGCGTGAGGAATGGGGCTACGAGTACTTCGTCATCAGCGATGCAGGAGCCACTGACAGACTCTGCAACGCTTTCCACCTCTGCGAGAGCGACCCCATCGACATGAATGCCGTCACTCTTCAGGCTCTTCCTGCCGGTAACGACGTCGAGATGGGTGGAGGTTCATTGTATGCACCCTACCCCTGGCACACCTGAATTCCCATAAATCTTCATGCTAACCCATGACCTGATCAGCAACTTCCAAAAGATTCCCGACCTTGTTGAATCCGGCAAACTCGAGATCGAGACCGTCGACACTGCAGTGAAGCGCGTGCTCAAGACGAAGTTCGAAATGGGTCTCTTCGAGAACCCCTACCGCGCCGCTCCCAAGTCCCAATGGAAGAAGCTCATCCACAGCAAAGAGGCGGTGGATCTAGCGCGCGAGATCGACAGAGAGTCGATTGTTCTACTTGAGAACCACGATGATATCCTGCCGTTGAAGAAGGACGGCAATATTGCGGTCATTGGACCTATGGCTCATGGATTTATGAACGTATGTCTCCTCCCTCTCACGTCCGCCTCTCCTTTCTCTCTCCGTTGCCTTTTACACACCGCCAACGCATACATTGCGCATTATGACTGATAAACAATCTAGTACGGAGACTACGTCGTCTACGAGAGTCAATACCGCGGCGTCACGCCCCTCGACGGCATCAAGAAAGCCGTCGGCAAGAAAGCCAACGTGCACTACGCCCAGGGCTGCGAGCGATGGAGCAACGACGAGTCCGGCTTCGAGGAAGCCGTGGCCGCGGCGAAGAAATCTGACGTGGCTGTCGTCGTGGTTGGAACGTGGTCTCGCGATCAGAAAGAGCTCTGGGCTGGTTTGAACGCTACGTATGTCCATGTCCACTTCCCTTCCATCAGCACCAACACCACCTCTCAATTTCACCAAAACTAACAAGCAAACCAAACAGAACCGGCGAGCACGTCGACGTCAACTCCCTCGACCTCGTTGGTGCGCAAAGCTCCCTCATCAAAGCCATCACCGCCACGGGCGTGCCCACAATCGTCGTCCTCTCGACCGGCAAACCCATCACCGAGACGTGGCTCTCAACCAACACCTCCGCGCTAATCCAACAATTCTACCCCTCGGAAGAAGGCGGCAACGCGCTCGCCGACATCCTCTTCGGCGACTACAACCCCTCCGGCAAGCTCTCGGTCAGCTTCCCCCGCTACGTCGGCGACCTACCCATCTACTACGACTACCTGAACTCAGGCCGCTCGATCGGCGACTCCGGCGTCGAATACGACAATGGAACCCTCGTCTTCGGCCACCAGTATGTCTTTGGGTCGCCCGAGCCGTGGTACGAGTTCGGATACGGGAAGAGCTATTCGACGTTCGAGTATAAGAACGTGCGCGTGGATAAGACCAATGTTACGGATTCCGATACCATCACTGTGTCTGTGGACGTGAAGAACACGTCGAAGAGAAAGGGCGCCGAGGTCGTGCAGGTGTATATCCAGGATGTGTTTGCGAGTGTGGTGGTGCCGAATCGCGAGCTGAAGGGGTTCGAGAAGGTGGTGATTGGGGCGGGGAAGACGCGGACGGTGAAGATTCCCATTAAGGTGGGGGATTTGGGGGTGTGGAATGTTAGGATGAAGTATGTTGTTGAGCCGGGGAAGTTTGTCGCGCTCGTGGGGAGTAGCTCGAAGGATGTTAGGGGGAATGCGACGTTTTGGGTACGTTGATTTGGTTAGGTGGGTTTGTGGTGGGATGTTGTGTGGTCGGGAAGGTACTCAAGTATATAAGATAGTTGATATGGCAGACCTATCAAGCCTATTTTGTTATGTAGTGATTCTGTGTACTATCGAGGGTTATAATCAAAGACAGTGTCTTAGGTATGTGTTGACATCTGGTATGGATGCTAAGTTATGTAGTTCCTCCCCAGTCTGTTCTCGGTTCGTTTTTCAGTGAGAATGACCTCGACTTGACATAGACAGAAGAAGCAAAAAGAAAAAGAACCCCGAAGTATTTACCCTGACTTGACCGTCAAAAGGAAAGTCCACGCTGTAGCAATAACCCAAACTCCTGCTTTTAATCGAGGCCACCACCATAGATACAGTCTACCAGCTCACTGTAGCTCATTTTCATTCTCACTCTTAGGTCTTGAACCGTCCCCCGACGGAATAGGCGAGTTCATTGCCTTTGCGGCTGCAGGACCGGCCATGGCCGGATTGTCTGCACCGGCTTTACTCCTCGCCTGTCTGGTCTTCGCGCCCTCTTTCAGTTTCTCCCAGCGATCTTGATACCGGCCGACCGCGTTGCGCAGTTTCTCATTCTCGCGGCCGGCCCTTTCTAGATCCTTCTCGCCGCGACGGATTATGTCCTCGAGTTCTTTGATGCGCTGATCGTGATCGATCAAAGACGGTTGAGTCGAGAGAGGTGCAGGGGGTGACGTGGTTGCAGAAGAAACCTGCGGGTGATGCTCGGGAGACGGGATGTTCTGATGATGCATAGCTTTTAGGGACTGCTGCAAGGCGATGGAGGAAGACTGCGCGTTGACTTCCCACATGTGCAGCCGGTTGGACAGCGTATCCGACAGGTGTCGCAGAGCTTGGTTTTCCATCTGCAGTTCCTCCATGGTCTTTGGGTTCTGTAAATTGGTGGTGAGTCTGTCGTTGGCTCGGCCGGTTTTGCCCTTGCCGCCGGTGAAGCTGTGGCGCAGCTCGGGGGATGCCGGGGTCTCGCGAGCATCTACAAAGTCGTCATCGCCTTCTTCGACACTGTTTCTTCGAGCTTCCTTCTCTGCTCGGCCAAGGATCCCGGCGTAGGAGACTGTGCCGCCTGTCGTGGGAACAACGTAGAACGACTCCGCAGGACCGCCGGTTGGGCCGCCGGCCCCGCTTCCCCCGCCGGGAGAGTCTCGTATCGCCCGGAGTGCTGCCCGCGAGAAGATCCGGCTGATGTCGGGCTCCGCGGATTGAGTCGAGCGACTGGAAGTTGCCTGGTGACGGTCTAGCTTTGTATCTGCGTAAGATTTAGGGCTGGACTCTGCCTGTGGTGATGCATCCGGCCCTAAAGGGAGGCCGGCAAATGCCAACGGAGCCGACAGTTTTGAAATGAGACCCCCGAAAGTCGAGTAAAACCGCTGGAAAGGCTCCTCCGTATCCGGCTGTCTGCTCCCGCGGCGGGGCTCAACGGCATCACTTGGCACATATTGCTGCGACGTAACATCGGTAGGGCTGCCCACCGGGGGAGACCACGAGTGCTTCGACGTAGAAGAGGTACGATACAGGCGGTCTCTGGGAGTATGGGCTTGCGTTCCACGCAAGCGGGATTCGCCCGTTCTAATCTTGGCCGGTCCATCGGTCATTCTGGCACCGGCTTGCTGGGACGAAAGAGTCGGTGACGCGGGAGACGCGCGACGTGGCTGCGACGGGATTCCCCGAGCGGAGGCCAAATTACTGGCGATTGATGAAGTTTCTCTTTTCGGCAATCGAGCGTTCCCGGACAGTTTTGGTGGCTGCTGCTGGGCATCTTGTATGGACGGTGAAGCCTTTGGCGAACCTGGTTCCGCCGAGAGAGGGGCATTCGCTCCGGCAGAAGGAGGATTCTCATGCTGAAATCGAAGGATTTGAGCCAGTCTTTTGTGATGTTGTTCCAGCAGATGTAATGTTCGTAATGCCTATAGCACCAAATTCATGAAACGCGTTAGTTCGAGCTTATCGTTCAGTCGGAATGAACCGAGCGAGGGGGCGTACCTGAGGGTCGGAACTGTTCTGGGCCGCCGTTGCGAACTCCCCAGCAGCTAGGTCATGCTCCTCACTGGCAGCGACAGGATTCGACTTCCGAGTCTCGAGCACTGCATTCCGAGCATGGGTATGAGCCTTGTCGGAAGAAGGGATGTCAGGCTATGTTTAGACTGGGAGATAAGCACGTTCCACGTACCAAGGTAAGCGGAGCCGCTTCCATGACCACGAGCTGGGGCGTCCTAAGGCCCTTTCTTGGAGTATCAGCTGTACATCAACCCGAGTCAGAGGACTGGGAAGAGACGAATGGAATGTGAAAAGAGAGTGGGAGAAGTGTGAAAGTGGGAGTGACGCCATTCGCCGCATCGGGAAAATCACGGGCCTGGCGATGTGACGGTAACATTACGCGCATCCGGGGTATCGTAATCTGATACCTTATGTCCAGGTACCTAGTTCATACATATACCAAGTTGTAGTTATATCGGAGACTGTACATGAAGAACTGTCGAGGCTCTGCCATTCGGAGAAAAGATCAATTGAAAATGGTTGGAATGACAAAATCATCGTCCTAGCGCGTTAACAGACTGGCATGATTGACTCTGGTCCGAGCGTGTTAGCTCAGTCTGAAACATGGGCTTGCAACGAAGAACGAAGTTGCAGTCAATCAGGAGGCTAAACTACGGTGTATGGATACTATGGAGCCGGCGTATTCGTTTAGGTACTCCGTAGAAATAAGACCATTTCAATCTGCGAGCCTAGACTCGGTCGTCTAACTATACTTACTCCGTACTCTCCCTCCGGTTACATATACAACACACCTGAGAGGACAATATCATCCGATTGGGGCATTATGACAGTCAATTGATTCACGATTATTTCCGATATCCTTCATTGAGATCTGTCAATCGTTCATCTCATGTCTCATATATTTCCGAATCCAATGCTTTTAATAGCACGGCCTGATGGACCCCCTCTGCCGCACCAGCTATTAATAGGCAGTTCTTGGCGTCCTCGCTGAGGGTCTGGACCATTCGAAGTCCAAAGGACCAAAAACTTTCCAGAGGTATCTCAGGAGTCGGTGGACTCGATTGTATACCTGTGTCTTGTAGTCTTTACTCTTGGACGGAGACAGCCTCCCTACCGAGGGATTAAGGCAGAGACACCTGAGGAACCAGGCCCCATGATCCACGGATCGGCACATGACACGCGGTGCTGAGTCAGCTACCCCTGGAAGCGGTAAGGCTGGACTTCCCGATCAGGAAAGGTTCATACAGCCCGTACGTTGTCCGTACGCCGCGACGGTAATAATACCACTTTCCTTGGGTTGCGGAGAAGCAAAGCGGCTTCTCTCAGCTTCAATCCTCATCCTTCCCCCTCCTCCCCCCTATTCTTTTCCTCCCTCGTCTCCTCTTCAGTTCTTTGTTTGCGCCAAGGAGGACGAAGGTAAATGTCCTCTCTTGCTGCTTCGAGAACCCTTTAACACCGTTTATTTTTCTCTCGTTCCAGCTGCAGTGCTTGCTTGCTAGCGACTTTAGTATAGCTGTGAACTACTAACCGTACGCGGAGACGGAACTGACGATATTCTACCATGCCCCCTGCTATGCTCGTCGAGCCCCATTAATCACCCTTGACCTTGACACATCTCGCTCGTGCGACTCTGATTTCTCCGTCATCTCATCCGAACATAATCCCTATCCAGCCTTCCATGGACCACTCAGAAATACCCGAACCCCCGCCGGTCCCCTCCCCCGAGCCAAGGGCTCCCAACAAAATCGGCCGGTCCAAGACAAGTCCTATCGACTCGGAAACGATGGATAGCTCCGGTCGCAGCAATGGCCGCTCGTCCATCGACTCGACCTCCGATAGACCCAAGTCACAAGCTGGCGAATCGGATTCCGCAAAGGCAGGTCCCAGCGGATTTTCCAAGCTGCTGGCGTCGCGACGGAAGAACAAGAAGAAGAAGGAAAGCCAGAGTAAGGTGGATGAGCTGCCGACACAATTCGAAATCGAGAAGGACGGCGACGCCCAGGAGGCTCCCTCCAACGAATCTCGGGAAGGGTCGTCTGTTCACGAAAATCTAGGCGCCCCGGAGCCGGAGGCCATGAATTTGTTGACGGACGACTCTGAACCTGATCGGTAAGCCGTGAATTGCCCCAAGTTTGTCAGGATATGTTTATTCCCATATGATACCTAATGGCCACGTTTTTCTTTCTAGAACCCCGCCCCTCACGAGTCACAATTCACATAGCGGCTTCTATACGAGCTCCTCCCCTCTCATCAACACGACTTCGGTAGACGTGGCCAACGATACGGATGGCGTCCAGGCCGATGTCGAGTCCGCGATTAGTGGACCAAGCACCGCCCTTTCTCATTCGGAGTCCAACCCAGACACGGAACTTTCCAGGCCCACTTCTCAGCCTACAGCAGGATCATTAAATGTCCCGGGCGACCAAAGTAGTAAAAAGCGCGGCGTTTCCCCTGGCAGGCGGTTCAGGAATGCCTTTAGTTCCAATCCCGATAAAAAGAAGGACTCCAACCGGGAACGAGCCTCTTCGACGGCGTCGGGCGAGAGCAAGAAAAGTACCGGTCCGTTTGGGAATCGCGGCAGAAAGGCCAGCGTATCCTCCAACAAGAAAGCGCCGTCCATTATTACCGAACCCGTGCCACCTCTGCCCCCTACAATCCGTACTGACCTGATAGACGACAAACCCTCGGAGTCTTCAGACGGCCCTGGTGGTCCGCGAACGCCCCCTCACACAGCTCTCCCAGCTCCGCAGACCACCGTCACACCTCCCACCCCCCAGATCGAGCACCGTGACTTGTTTTCGTCCCCAGACTCGTTCCAGTCGAAAGACTCGCAGCAGTCGGAGATTGTCGTTAGTCCCTCGGGAAACATGATCTCTCATCGACGTGTTCGGTCCGCCTCCTCTGCCAGCCACAAACCTAGTAAACTATCGAACTCTATATCGGCTATGGGCCCGACTATTGAAGAAACCAAGGCCGCCACGCGAACCCCCTCCGCTACTCAGCAGAGCGGTTTCTTTTCTTCGGTCTTCTCCGCGGCGCAAAACGCTGCGACGAGTTTTAGCAACAGCCTCAACGCCCAGTCCAAAGCGCGCGGCCTGACTCCGGCAGAAATGGCGGAAGCCGACCCTCCGTTGCTCCGGCAGGGCGATGAGGATGCCTCGATGGACGCCAATAAGACCGAAGATAGCAAACCCTCGGCCATCGACACGTTGGGGTCGGGAAACCTGGATTTCAGCCATCTGGACATCGCTATACCCCCTGGTGGATCCGTCTCGACCCCTGACGGTGTAGTCATTACCAAACCGGACCTGCCATTAGAGAAACGCAAGAACACTACGGTCCATGAACGGGACGAACAAGCTGCGAAAATCGAGCACCGACGTGCGCAGCGCGCGGTCACTATGGCCTACGAAAAACCTTCCGAGGTAGCAATTGTGCCGCCGTCGGACGACAGCCTCGAGCTACGATCTAGCGTATCACTGCCGCGAGACCCCGTTGTCGGCGATCAAACACCCCCTCCCGGTAGTGTACTTGATGGAGAGGGTGGCGGTACTCGGCCACACCGAAGTGGAAGTGTTCGAAGCCGCTTAGCTCGGCGCCGTCACCGAGGCTCTTCTGGGGCTACTACCTCGACGATCGGCGCCATTGGAGCTAGTGCTATCGCGCTTGGGGTACCGGGGGCCAATACCAGTATGCCGCGACTGACGGGGTTTGCCGTTGCCAGCAAAAAGCGGAACCGAGACTTTCATTCATTGTTCCGCAGTGTGCCCGAGGATGATTACTTGATCGAGGACTACAGCTGCGCGTTGCAGCGTGAAATCATTCTCGCAGGCCGGATCTATATCTCGGAAGGCCATATCTGCTTCTCCAGTAACATTCTTGGCTGGGTCACCACTCTGGTCATCAGCTTTGACGAGATCGTTGCGATCGAAAAGGAGTCCACCGCCATGGTGTTTCCGAATGCGATTGCCATTCAGACATTGCACGCCCGCCATACTTTCCGAAGTCTGCTTAGTCGCGAGTCCACTTATGACCTCATGGTGAACATCTGGAAGATTAACCACCCTACTCTCAAGAGCTCTGTCAATGGCACTAGGGTCACCGAGGGCACTGGCGACAAGACCGAGAAGGCCGGAGAGAGCGACGCAGAGAGCGAGGACGAGGACGAAGTCTATGACGAAGATGAGGAGGGTGATAATGCCGAGAGCTTCTTTGAGCCGGATGGCAGTGTGGATGGGAGTGAAAGATCTGTGCCCGTGAAGGGTCCCAGTCGACAGGCTTCGGGTCTCCTGAATGGCCACGGCGCGACGTCAACAGCAGCGGCTGGCTCTGGCGGGGACGCGAAGGGCAAGTCGAGCGATGGAGACGGCGATGTTGACTTCCCGGGTCCTGCCACTCATGCTCCAACCGAGTATACAGATCCCTCGGGGCAGTACGACAAGGTCATCAAGGATGAAATTATCCCGGCGCCCCTTGGAAAGGTTTACTCCTACATCTTTGGACCGGCGTCAACCACTTTCATGCCAAAATTCCTTGTGGACAACCAGAAGTCTGGCGAGCTCCAATTCGAGAGCGAAAAGGGCGGTCTTTCCAACGACAAGAAAACCAGGAACTACTCTTATATCAAGCCTCTCAACGGGTCTATTGGGCCTAAGCAAACCAAGTGTATCAGTACCGAGACCTTGGATTTCTTTGATTTAGAGAAGGCAGTTCTGGTGACACTGAGCACGCAGACTCCCGATGTGCCCAGTGGAAACGTGTTCTCTACCATGACAAAATACCTCTTCACCTGGGCTCCAAACAACCAGACCCGATTTCTCATGACTTGCACAATCGAATGGACGGGCAAGAGTTGGTTGAAAAGTAAGTTTCTTGCTCTCAAGTTGGATGCAAGTAGTCATAATGCTAATTGAACGATAGCTCCCATTGAGAAAGGTGCCATCGATGGTCAGGGCAGTTTCGGAACCGAGCTCATTAGCTCCCTTAAGGCTGCGGTCGCTCCTCGTCGTGCCGTCGCTAAACCTAATGGCAAGGGCAAGGGGCGCCGTAAGAAGACCGACCTAGCCGCAGAAGAAGCCGCTGCGGCGGCCGTAAAGGCAGCCAGCGAGGCCAACGCGCGAGAAGCCGAGTCGTGGGGATTCCTCGAACCCCTGCATCAACTGCTGGGCCCGGTGTCCGACATCGTGAAGCCCCTCTTGAGTGGCAACATCGCTCTCATGGTCATTGGTGTTTTGCTCGTCGTGATCTTCTTCCGAGGCTCGTCCCGATCCACCTCAGTGGTATCGCATGACATTGGCTGCCCCGGCTACTCATTACCCCAGCGCCTGGCAGCCTACGAGGAGATGTGGCGGAGAGAAGAGAGCGAACTCTGGAGCTGGCTGGAAGATCGGGTCGGCATGGATGGCATGGCCTTCCCGACAGTCAATCGACCAGTTGAGTCACAGACCCGGCAACGATCTCGCAAGGTCCAGGGTGACCGTCAGGTTATCGACATGCTCGGCGAAGAGAAAATGTCGGATCGAGAAATGGACCATGCCATCCGCACGACGCGCGAGCGGCTCGATAGCCTGGAGAAGATTCTGAACCAACGCAAGCTGCAATCTGCCACTGAGCAGGGTGCAGAACATACCGAACTTTAGGTTTGATTCGATCAACCTATCCCATGAACTCAACTACTGGGTTCATATGACGTTCTTTAACCACCCGTACCTACCATTCCCTTTCCTTTTCCTATTAAAATCGGTGTTGAGAGTTGCGTCTGTCCGGATTTTACCTAAATCTCCTATCCCTCGTTTAACCCATCCAGTCAATCAGAGATTGGCTTGATCACTGCTGAGCGGTTCTCCATCTCTAGTTTCTTATTTCTTGTCGATTTGTTTACCGTTGATAAATTCTTTTCACCTTGCCTATGATATCTGTATCTGCAATCAGCACCTATCATTTGCTTGAAAGCGAGTGTTTGTTCGTCAGAACCATCAGATCATATCGTGTACATGAGCGCCAACTACATGTCTATATCAACTCACTAACTTACCTATCCTATCTTTTACTCTACTTTGTTTCTCTCGTTGTTTTATAAGCCTAGAACTGCTTTGCCTTTTTCTCTTTTCGCATTAGTTACCTAGTTAGTTAGCTAGATAGATATCAGCTACCGTTCTCGGCAATGAAACTGATGTGGACTAATAAGCAGCTACAATATAGGTCAAAAGTCTGGCCACTGTCACGGTGCGGACCTAAGGACAGCTACTACACCTACTAGCGTGGTTATATAACTATATAATCTCCTATCTTTCTATAACTCTAAGATTTTATTATAGCTTTTTAAGCGCTATCTTATCTATTAGTCTATATATAACTTAATCCTATAGTAATTAAGTATCTGATATTTAGAAGCTTGCCTGCTGTCACGGTGCAAACTTGGCACCGTGCAGCTGTGTTCTGTTCTGTTCTGTTTCTCCCGTACCTGTTCGTTCCTGCCTGAGGTTTATATGTGCGAGCGCAGTGCAAAGCCTTTGGCTTTGCATACTAGTCTTTTGCTAATAGTGCAGTGGTTAGCACTCCTGAATGCGCCCGGGGGTCAAACCAGGACATTTTGGCCAAGTCTAGTCAGTTATATCACATGCTTAGCCGAGCCGGGGCGTGACACTAAGTAGATATTAAAAATAATATTTTACTTTAATAACTAAGTAGCTTTCTAATCAAAATTGTATTAAAATTAGACTAAGTTAGATCTAAATTAGATTAGCTTTTGGATCGAGATCATTAATCTAAGTTGGGTTATGCGGAAGCCTAGTCTAGTTTTTGTATGATTTACCTATTGGATTGATAGATCTCGGCCTTGTTAGTGGTATATTTAGTTGGGGCCCTAATAAGACACGTGAATTTATCACTCAGGCAAAAGCAGAAGCATCTAATCACAGTGTTCATAGTTCCACGTTCCATACATACAGTCAAAGAGCAAACCTTGGATAGTTAAAAATCCGCTTATCCCCCACCGATGTGATTTCACCACAATTGGCAAGGAGATTGTACCGGCACTTTGGCTGAGAATGTCTTTAATAGGTGAAAAAGGTACCTGGCTCAGGGGAGTGTCGCAGGCATTGTGTGACCGTAGTCGTCCGTTGTGGGAATCGCAGGCAAGCTCGTCGGCGTCATGAGTGTCGTCAGGAGCGGGTCGTTGTGTCCCGAGAATATCGAGGTAAGCCAGCCCTCGCTGAAAGGGTCGCAGGATATTTGGTCGCTGTCGCTAGAGCGGAGTGGACGGGTCAGTGTAGCACTTGCATTGGAGGGGGGATATGTCTGGAGAACACGAAAGAAAAGAAGATAGCAGATGGAGAGGGGTGGGAGGAAACAAACCCTAGCCATGGAAAATCGTCGATTAAGCCCTTCTCCTCCAGGCTGTTTTCACCTTCACTCAAATGATGGCCAGCCGCCTCCCACGCCCGCTTCGCAACGCGCATCAAATCCGCATTGATTGTCTTCCCCGTCGTGGTGCCTATGTTGACGACCTGGTCGAGACACTGCATGGCTCTCTCGACGGTGCGGAAGGAGCCGCGCGCCCGCTCGACGGTAGTGCTCAGATCGAGCACGTCATACAGCACCGTCACGCAGGCGTACACGATGAAGGTGACCATGCTCGAGTCATTGCGGATGACCGGACAGCGAACAAAGTGGGCGTCGTGGGCAAGCTGGACGAGGCTGCTGGAGGCCACAAGGCAGGTAGTGCTGGCGGACTGAATGTCTAGCCACTGGTGCGTGGCGTCGTCCGCCTCGGTTTTGGTCGCGAACATTGTGGAGAAGATAAGTGCAGGCCGGTGCAGAAGGGATTGGACGAGGTAAAAGGAGAGGCCTAGCTGCGTGCGTTGAATCTCCTGCCAGAGAGAGCCGATGACCACGGTCGGGTCGTAAAAGTGCAAGTAGGCTGGGAGGCGGGTGGTGAATAGGATGGTATCCAGGGCACTGGTGCATTGCTGGAGCTCGGAAGCGATGCGGCCGAGGTCAGAGGGGTTTGTGAGCGTGCGTGGAGAGGAAAGGAATACGAGAATTTTATCTGCGATGACGGCGAGCTGCACCATTGCCTGTAGCCAGTGGTAGTTTTATTCACTGCTGCTGTTCACCCCGGGCATAGGCACGGTGGTTCCTGAGCATTGCCTGCTCGCCGGATGGCTTGCCAAGGTTTCGGGGAAGGGGATGTCGATTTGGCTGTCGCGCAGAGAGGATGGACGCCCCGTTAGCAGGGCGCAGAAGCGCTCGTGAACGTATATACTCCAAAACGTCAGTTCTAGGTTGGCACTATCTCGGCCTGCCTCCTGCACGACCTCGGCTCGGTTTAACCCCAATGCTAGAGCGCAACGGGCCGCATGCCCAAAGTACATGTATGAGTCGTTGTTCTTCATTTGCTGCTCAGCAAGAATCCCCTGGGTGCCGGTCAGCGAGGGCCGGAGAGTACAAGTCGGCCGGTCGATTACCTTAAGGAAGATGTATTGGGTCCCTTCGACGGTGGGATCATAGAAAGGATCCAAACCTTCGTTTGCTTGCTCCGTCAGCGCGCGCGACCATTGCTCTAGGAAGGGGGCATCCTTCTCGGCAGCTGAGACCAGAATGTGAGCCCCGATCGCCATGATGAGAAGCGTCAGCCGGTGATCGGGTGGAATGAATCCGGCGCGATAGACAGGTGCCCGCCACAGCTCTTCCTGGGCGGCAGAGATGCGTGCGCAATCCAGGATTGGGGCGCGCGGATGGATGAGCTCGAAGTAGGCAGCGATCATCTTATGACCCCAAGCCGCGGACAGAAACCCGCCGGTGACCCTGGCATTCACATCCTTATTCTCCTTCTCCGGGGAGAAGATGAACGGCTGGAAATTCCACTTGGCCACGCGATCATCCTTCTGATGGGATAGGCGCTGGCGGATCCTCTGGACAAAGGCAATATGCGACGACGGACCTGGTGCGTGGGTCAGGCGAGAGCAACCTCTTCGCAGCAGACCATCCGGGATTTGGGGGTGGAGGGAGGACTTACCGTAGAACTGGAAGGTGGACTTGGTGGGATTGGGCACAGTCAGACCGCGACGGAGCTCGCATTGTTTCTTATGCAACAGGGGACAGTTGAGCGCATGAGACGCTGGGGGAGCGAGAGAGCGCGCCCGCAAATGGCTGTGGTTGGCGCTGATTTGGATTTGTTTGAAGCGTTGTCGTGCTTTGGCACGGAAGACGCACACATTCCCGGCAGACTGACAGTTGGTACAAGGCTGATCGCCGCTGCACTTGACCTTGCGTGCACGGCATACTTCGCATGCTCGCGGAAGTCGATGCGCCGGTATCTTCGACTCGGACCGGAGGCTCGGAGGACTAGAAGCCGACATGTTGAATGATGCAAAAAGCGATGACCAGAGAGAAAAGGGAGAGGAGGAGCGAAGGGCGCAAGACGATATAAGGAAAGAGGCAGCACGAAGGTCTAAAAGGAAAAAGTGGGCATCTCGGGGGTGGGAGCCAATCTAGAGGCTATCTATATCCGACTCGCCCCGGAGCTCCACTGTGAAGCAGCAGTAGTTGTATGGCACTATATCCGAGAGTCTGGATAAATACTGTCCATCTACCTACCTCTACGACTCTGGTCCCATCCTCTAAACGCCATCTCTTGGCCATACCGTTCGAAATGGCTTCCGAGGCTGATGAGCTGCCGATCTATCGCAACGAGGGCCGCGGCTTAGGGCTGGTCTTCAACCTCACCGTGCTCGGCCGCGAAGGATCGTCTAACACGGTCACAGACTTGCCTGCCATTATGCAAGCCATTGTCGAGGCCCCGATTGATTGCGTCCGTCGGATCACCGGAACACGCCGGCACTCGTCCAGACGGATCCTGCAGGATGTCTGCGGCGTCGTCTTCCCCGGCGAGTCTCTGCTCGTGCTCGGCCGACCAGGAGCCGGATGCACAACCACGCTCAAGGTGCTGGCAAACCAGAGAGACAGCTTCGACAAGGTAATCGGAGAATGCTCGTACGCTGACATTCCCGCCGTCAAGCTTCCTGGCTACTGCCGGTCCGATATCATCTATAACGACGAGGATGATATACACCACCCGAAGCTGTCCGTCTCCAACACCTTAAGGTTCAGCCTCGGGTCACGTATGCCAGATGCAGTGGCCGTCAGCCCGATCGCAGAGAAGATCCTGGGATCTCTTGGCATCTCCCATACCAAGGATACCATCGTGGGCAACGCCTTCATACGCGGCGTGTCCGGCGGCGAGCGCAAGCGTGTGTCTCTCGCCGAGGTGCTCTCCACGAACCCTGCCCTCGTCAGCTGGGACAATCCCATTCGAGGCCTCGATAGTTCATCGGCCCTCAGTTTTCTACGCCTCCTTAAGCGTATGTCGGCTGCCAATGCAATGTCCCACATCGTGACCCTGTACCAAGCCTCGGAGAATATGTACTCGCAGTGCTTCGACCGTGTGCTAGTGCTCTACGAAGGCCGCATGATCTTCTCCGGGCGTGCCAAGGAGGCGAAACAGTACTTTATCGATCTGGGATTCGACTGTCCCGATCGCCAAACTACACCGGACTTTCTGACGGCCGTTACTTCGCCCGCCGAACGTCGCTTTCGTCCGGACTATCACGGGCCCAAATACACCACTCCAGACACCTTGGCACAGGCCTTCCGCGACAGCCAGCACTTCCAAAAGCTGCAGCTTGAGATGGCAACTTATCGCACCTCCACGGGCAAAATGGATTCGGACAGGTTTACCGATGAAGCCCGGCGCGTGCGCTCCCGATGGACCGTGCCTGGCAGTGTCGTTCCGGCCTCTCCCTGGCGTCAAATCCGGCAATCCGTCATGCGTCGGTATCAGCTCCTCCTTGGGGACTGGAAAGTCTTCCTGGTAACGGTCATGATGTGCGCCATCAACGCGGTCGTAACGGGTTCTGCCTACTTCATGGCGCCTAAGACATCCGTCGGTTCATTCGAAAAAGGGGGCGCTTTGTTCTTTGCCCTAATCTATTTTGCCCTCAACTCGTTGACAGAAGTCCCCCAGACGATCAATTCCAGGCTCATTCTACTTAAGCAATGTCGCCTGGGTCTGATCCACCCAGCCAACTACGCCCTCGCCACTGCCTTGGCAGATGCCCCCTTGTCTTTCCTCCAGACCCTTGTCTTCAGCTGTTGCTACTATTTCATGATTGGCACCATACGTACCGCATCCGCCTTTTGGATCTTCTTTCTCATCGTCTTCATCCACTACTGTGCTGTCACAAGTCTCTTCCGTATGCTTGGTGCCTGGGCCCCTAATCTAAACGTCGCCCTCCTTATGGGTGGCAGTGCGCTCCCCGTCGCCTGCCTCTACTCAGGGTACGCCCCAACCGTCCCGTCCATGAAACGCTGGGGGTCTTGGATCCGGCGCATCGCACCGTCTCCCTGGGCCCTCGAGGCCATGATGGGGAATGAGTTTGAAACCATCACCCTGCACTGCACCGAGTCCGAACTCATTCCCCGCGGACCCGGCTACGACAATATCAGCTTTCAAGGCTGTCCCATTCCCGGCAATAATCCGGGGTCTGCGTATGTCCCGGGTGCTGCATACCTAGAGGTCCATTACCAGTTCTTCCGGCACAACCTCTGGCGGAACTTCGGGATCATGCTCGCCATGCTCGTCATCTACGTGGTGCTTTCCGCGGTTGGTCTCAGCATCGCGACCCGGGAGGATAGCCGCGCCGGCACGGCCGTGTACAAGCGCGGCGCAAAGCACTCCTCGCCCTCCTTGTCAACGTCTTCCAAGCACAATGACATCGAGCTGCAAAAATCGCTCATGTCTCAGGACGACCAGCTTGGTAGCAGACACGAGAGCTCCAGCGCATCCACAGCAATCGTGGACAATCCAGGATACAATGACCTGGCGGCGGATGGGACGGACAAGATGCCGGTCGATGCCAACGCCAACGTCTTTACCTTTAGCCATGTCGGGTATTTCATCCAGGAGGCCGGACGGGAGAAGCAGCTGCTACGCGACATTTCGGGCTTCATCAAGCCCGGTCAGCTGACCGCGCTCATGGGCGCTTCAGGCGCGGGGAAAACCACGCTGCTCGACACCATCTCGGGTCGCAAGAGCGAAGGGCGTGTTGTTGGCGAGATGCTGCTCGCTGATAAGCACTTGGGGCCGTCCTTTTCACGATCATGCGGCTTCTGCCAGCAACAGGACATCCACGAACCCTTGTCGACCGTTCGGGAAGCGCTCTTGTTTTCTGCCCGCCTACGGCAACCAGCCCATGTACCGGATGAGAAGAAGGTCGCCGAGGTAGACAGTATTATTTCTCTGCTCGAGCTGGAGCCGATTGCCGATGCTTTGATTGGAGAGCCCGGCGACGGGCTGCTGAATGTGGAGGAGAGGAAGCGCGTTACGATCGGAGTGGAACTGGCGGCCAAGCCATCCGCATTGTTGGTTCTGGACGAGGTATGCTATTCTTCAGTTTTTTTTTTTTCCTTCTCTTTTTTCTTTTCTTTAATCTTGTTCTCTCCTTATTGCTGCAACTGAGCTCTAGCTAAAGAGATCTCACAGCCCACATCCGGCCTGGACAGTCAAGCGGCCTATTCAATCGTTGCCTTCCTCCGCCGTGTCGCAGCCCAGGGAACGCCTATCGTGTGCACAATCCACCAACCTTCCGGCGTAATCTTCGACATGTTCCATAACATCCTCTTGCTGGCTCCGGGAGGTCGCACCGTATACTTTGGAAAGACAGGTCCCGGCTCCAGCAACCTGGTGGAGTACTTTGCCCGCAATGGTCGGCCAATGTCCAAGTCGGAAAACCCAGCCGAATTCATCCTATCCGCAGTCAGCGAGAGGGAAAAGACTGGCCAGGACTGGGCAGAGGTGTGGAAGGCATCGCCCGAGCACACGGCTCTACTCGACGAGATCAACCTGCTCAGGCAGACCCCTCTGTCTGGTACAAAGGACGAGGAAGGCGTGCACCGCGGCCAAGGAAGCGAGGAGCAAGAGATCACGGAATATGCTCTTCCTCTTCTCACTCAGGTACAACTTGTTACCCAACGCCAGTGGGTTGCCGTCTGGCGAATTGGTCCCTACAACTTCAGTCGGCTCTTCTCAACCCTGTTCTTCGAGCTATTCGTCGCTTTCACCTTTTTCCGCATCGGACCCGACATCCAGGGCCTACAGAACCACATGCTCGCTCTCTTACTGGGCACCTGGGCGATTCCTACCGTGGCAGGCGATGCGCAAGCCCTGTGGTTCTCTAAATGGGCGCTCTTCGAAGCCCGCGAGCGCAACGGCATTTACTCCTACCAGGCGCTCCTGCTGGCCATCATCGCCGTCGAGGCCGTCTGGACCCTGATCACCTACACGCTAATATTCCTCGTTTTCTACTGGACCGTCGGGTTCGACAATTCTCCCGAGATCGTAGGGTATGTCTATCTCATGATGCTCACGCTCGGGTTCTTCGGCCTCGGCTGGACGTTTCTCATCGCGGCGGTGTTCCCCAACGCAACGATGGCCGGTTTCGCCAACGCCCTGTTCTGGATGATCCTGGCCATGTTCAACGGCGGGCCGCTGCCCCACTCCGCCATGAACGGCTTCTACAAGCCCTGGCTCTTCTGGGTCGATCCATTGCGTTACTACCTCGGCGGCGTGGTGGCCAGCGTGCTGAAGCCCGTCCGCGCGGCCTGCAATCCCGACGACCTCGCCACGTTCGCGTCCCCTCCCGGCCAGACCTGCGCCGAGTATGCCGCAGCCTTTCTAGCGGATGATAGCAGCACGGGGTACTTGATCAGTTCGTTTGAAGAAGGCGTCGCGTCGTCCTTGTGTGGCTACTGCCAGTATTCGTCGGGCAGCGAGTATGCTGAGTCGATCGGATACTACTACGGGGATCGGTGGTGGTCTTGGGCCGTGTTCTTTGCCTTTGGGATGTGCAACCTGGTGTTGCTCTTTGGGGTCACTGCGGTTGCTAGGGTGCATCTTCGGAGGTGGAAGCAGAGGTGGTTGACTCGGGCATAGTCACTTGCTTGGATTGGATTATCTTTTTCTTCTCCATATTCTTCGCTCAAGGGCTCTCTGGAAAGCAGCTCGTAATTCTTGTTGCACTGCACATTTCTCCTCGATAGTCATAGCGATACATGAATCTCAATTTAGTCTCTCATTCTGGAGTTAGCTTTGCGCCTACTCGGTTTATTGATATAGTAAACCAAAGCACACTATCCAGATGTATATATATCTTAAATGCCAGAATAGCTCTAGGAATTTGTATTCTAAGCTAAATATTGACCTATCTTCGGGTTATACAAGATGCCTGTGTATAATTGACGGGTACGAGATCCCTACATACCAAATATAAAGTATCCACTAATCCACTACTGACCCAAGCAAGTTAATAGCAACGTTGTTTCATATTAGCTATCACTTTACTACTAGAGTATTTTACTAGCTATAGGGTATGTTAGTGTTCAGGCATGAATATGAATAGTTAAGTGGCCACATGTAACCAGTAAAATTTATCAAGCTCTATTCGCCATGTAGTTTAGAAAAGAAATCCAAAAACATATCCGAAATGAGAATATCGTTCATTCAGTCTACCCGGAATGGACCCAATAGCTACCCATTTTCTAAGCCCAGCTTACTCAGGCACAATTCGGCTTTACGCATTGTCTTCAGCTCAGATTGCCTCGTGCCAGCAATATATGTCATTTTCTACGAAGCCACACCGTGCTCCGCCCAGCGTTATGTAGATCAAAAACCAATTCATCCCTTGTGCTGACCCCCTACTGCTATGCAGGTATTTAGACAGAGAAGGTAGATGAGCCTCGAGGTGACAGTATTTGGTGAAATGGTTTATAATTATGGCGCGATGGTGTTAGGTGTGCGACTGCATTGACTTGATGTTAAAAGAGTTTACAATTTAGATTTGTCGTAGTACTGGGATTGGTCAGGTTATGGTTAAGATATAACAGTCAAATTAACCCACTCTAAATCAGAAACTGTTTTTCAATCGCTTCATTTTTGAATACCACAGCGGGCCCGCTAAACCTCTTTGAATTCACGGGTCATGGGCTGCAACCCGTGGTGCAAAACACCCCTATTGAATCAGACCTTGACATTCTTCTGACAGTGGACCAAATAGTATGAACCTCACGCCACACACCTCCAACCCTCGACCAAAACAACAAACACCATGCTCAGAACCTCCTCGCTGGCGTCCTCGCCCGAAACAATCGATCCAGCTCATCAAACTCCTTCCCCTTGGTCTCAGGCAAACAAAAGAAACAAACCCCCGTAAAAACAACCGTCATCCCCAAAAAGATCAAGCCAGATTTTGCGCCCAGATTCGCACTCTCGCGATTCACCAGGTACGGGATCGCGATGGACCAAGCCATATTAAATAGCGAGCTCGAGAGCGCGGCAATAGACGTCGTCTTGGCCCGCAGTCGCGACGACGAAATCTCGCCGACAATCGCCCACCCGACGGCGCCCACAGAGGCGTAGTAAAAGAGCGCCCAGATGATGCAGAATGCCGCGAGGGCGCGGTAGTTCCAGGCCTCGCCGACCCCCGCGAAGCCGAGGATGCTGATGATGAGTAGCGAGACGATGATCCCGTAGCAGCCCGTGAGCATCTGAGGTCTGCGGCCGACGCGCTCGATGAGGAAGAAGGCGGAGAGCGCGGAGAGGAGCGAAATGATTGTTGAGATGAGGGTTATTAAAAAGGCGTTGGAGAGGCCGGCGAGCGTGAGGAAGTACGAGAGGTAGTTGCTGCACAGCGGGTAGCCGGTTACGATCTGCATGACGACAGGGAGGCAGGCGAGGAGGGTGCGGCGGAGGTTTGTGCCGCGGAAGCATTCGAGGTAGGAGACGGAATCTGCGTCGCGCGACTGCCGCTCGTGCTGGAGGGTTTCGTGGATTTGGTGCACTTCGTCGTCGAGGCTCCTGCTGTTGTTGTTGCTCTCACCACCTCGGAGGCGAGCGAGCGATGCGCGGGCATCGTCGAGTCTACCACGAGCCACAAGATAATACGGCGACTCTGGCACGAACGCAAAGAACATTGCCAGACAGAAGAACGCGGGACCAAACTGCGAGACGACGGCGCCCCGCCACGACCATGAGCCACGCACATGGCTTGTTCCTTCAAGCACACACGATGCAATCAGCTGCCCGACAATGATCCAGAACTGGAAAAGCGAGAGAGTCAGACCGCGAATAGCTGTGGGCGAGATCTCGGAGACGAAGGTCTGTGTATTTGCCTGCATGGAGCCCATAGCGGAGCCCATGAAGAGCTTGGCGACGATCCAGACTTTCCAATTTGTAGAGAAGAGCTCGACGAAGGTGCCAATTACAGTGAGTCTGTTTGAGAAAGCGAAAGGGTTAACACACGCACCGAGTGCATGGTATGCAAGATCTGGGGCATTTACCCAACGGTAATCATGAAGCAGACACGTCGGCCAAGGAGGTCATTCAGCGACCCAGAGGTGATGGCAGCCGCCATGGCCGAGATATACTGGACAATGGACCAGACGAGCTGATGATCAGCTGGAAGGGACCAGGCCTGTGAAGCTATGTCATAGACACCGAACTGCTCGATGAACTGTTGATTTGCAATGATGGATCCAATCATGGTCAGGTCATAACCGATGAGGACAGGGGTCGTCGAGCAGGCGAGAGCTGTTGGGCGTCAGATCTACCTTGGACTCTATACCATTGAGACTTCGGAGCGGATGCAACTCACCTGCTAGGACTGCACGCTTATGATGTCTCACGGCCTTGAGCTGCTCCTTGAACGGGTTCGTAGGCGCAGGACTGCCGATTTCCTGCATGGGACGCTCGACATCAACATTGCTGGTATAAGTGTGGTTCAATTCTTTTACTTCGTCTTTTTTTATGGTCCTGAAGGTACCAGAGAGGGAAGAAAGAAAAGACGACATGTCAAGAGGAATCACACCGCAGGGTACTCTAGCAACCAAGAGCATGCAGCACCTATATATATACCCAGAGCCCCCTCGGTTACTATGATAGGGACCCGTCCATTCGCGTGTGATGCATGCCCAGATAAGGACGTTCAGCTACTCGCGTACACCAGGCGGAATCCACCTTCCGCTCTAGAGATACGGAGTACCCCAGAAAGGTACCCCAGACCAATTACTACCCGGGGTCGCAGCCTTGGTTGGTGACTAACGCCCTGCCTATCGCCACGCGACGTTACTAGAGCGCTCTATCGGCTTCGCGGACTCGTCGCCCCCGAAGCAGGGTATGGATATACGGATATCGTGAGTTGGTTCCGGGTTGTCCCGTGTTTTGGGTCCATTGTCACTGGAATGTTGGTGGAGACGGGAAAATAGCGAGTACTGTACTCAATTTCTGGAATGTTATGGTAGGAATTGTAAATCCTGTTATATGTGAGGCTGAAGCAGGTTCCTTTGCCGGCGGAATCCTGTTCACGGGGAAGCTATGGGCTATGAATGCGGAACAACTTCTGAATCCTTTTCCTCAGGAATGTCTTTGGCGACAATTTCACCATCCTTACCGTCGTTTACAGCGATAGTCTAAGGAAGCCCCTCCTCGAAATCATTTCAATTCCTCTATATTGCTCTAATGATGGTACAACTCCGTAGGCATCTTGGCTGCACTGGGTATCGTTTATCGTAGAAGACATTCTTTACACCCTTTTCATCGTGAGACCTTTTAATCCGTATAGGGTGTAACTCTTGACTATTTAACCCAAGTCATCTCCATCGGCGCCCTAACCCTCCACGCCCGAACCGCATTAGACGCAGTAGTCCCCAACAAAATCTCAAACTCGGCATCTTTATCAATAATCCACTTCCGTCTCCTGGCCTCGTACATCCCGAATGCATGAAAATCAAGGGGAACCTCGACTTCCTCGGATTCACCAGGTGACAGAGGTCGGGACTTTGCAAACCCGCATATCTGTTTCTTGGGTCGTTTGAGTCGCGTTGGACTGGTTTGTGAGAACCATGCTATCACCGTCTCGCGGCCTGGGATGGTACCTCCGCCGGTGTTTGTTACTTTCGCTGTAACGGTTAAAGGTGAGGACGAGCTGTCAAGCAGTACCCCCGTGCTTATTGAACTCGGTGAGACGTCAAAGGTGTTATACGAAAGCCCAAATCCAATAGGAAAAAGGGGCTCGATGGCGAGGAGGTCCCACCACCGGTATCCAACAAAAAGACCTTCTGTGTAGTGTACTTCGTGTTCTTCCCCTGGGAAAGATGAGAAGGCCGGACAATCTTCAAGGCGACGCGGGAAGGTCACGGGTAATCGGCCGGACGGGTTCACGCGGCCACAGAGGACATCCGCCGCTGCATTACCGAGTTCCTGCCCTTGGTACCATGTATACAAGATGGCTGAGACCTGATGCATCCAGGGTTCCATGTTAACTGGGGTTCCCGCTTGCACGAGGACAATGGTCCGCGGGCATACCGCTGCGACGGCACGGATTAAGCGGACTTGTTCGCCGGGTAGATCAAAAGAGAGGATATCCTGGCCTTCTGTCTCCCACTCCTTGTCACGACCTACGACGATAATAGCAGTGTTGCAGTCCTTGGCTAGCTCAGCTGCCTCAGCGGGTTTATCGCTGGAATCAGCCTCCTCAAAGCCAACCCGGATTCCCTGGAACTGATCTTCCATCGGGTCCAACTGGGGTTCGAGCTCTGGATCGAACTGGCGGTTGTGGGACCGATAATCAATGCGGAGATCATATCTGCGTCCGGCTTCGAAGTTCATCGAGACTACTTTCTCATCGCTGCCGTAGGTAAAGAAAAGGCTACCTTTCTCTTCGAAAGCGCCGGATTGTTCAATGAGCTCCACGCCATCTAGGTATAGCTTTGCCGGGCCGATCGAGGCAAGGGATATGGCGTGGTGTCCCGTTGTACGCGGTGTGATTGTAGCCCTGGCGCGGAACGAGAATTTATCCTGGACTTGGGGTGGAACAACCCCAAAAGACATGTAATAAAGATCATCACTGTGTAGATGCATTAGTTCAGGTGGCAATTGATAGAATAGAGGAGTTACCCACATATGTGTAGTCACTACTGGTTCACTCGAGATATCCTGACCGTTAAACCAATCGACTGCTGCACCTGCCATTCCTATATCTGGATCTGTCGCTACCTGACAAACGGGCAAGTATCGATTCACCCGTGCCCCCTCCGCGAAGACAACCTCAGTCCCAGTTCCCTGGATTTCATCACGCACCGAGTCGTAGACGGATGTCCAGTACGGCGCCTTGATATAGGAACTGCCACCCCCACCAGCGACAACCCTCGCAGCATTCGGGCCGAAGATGCCGAGTCTTCGGATGGTCTGAACAGAAGGTTCCAGAGGGAGAGCGCCCTCTTCGTTCTTCAGGAGGACGATACCCGCGGCAGCCGCTCGGCGGAGCAATGATCTCTTGTCAGGGGTATCATCGCATCGCTCAGGCTCATCCCGCGGATCAACGAAGCGGCCGGCTTTCCTGGCGAGTCGAAGAACACGACCAGCAGACTCGGTAATCCGATCCAAGCTGACAAGCCTTTCGCGGATCGGCTGCTCGAGTGCTACCTTGGAGCGCTTGATGGGCGGTCCGGGCATCTCCAGGTCCAGTCCGTTGTTGATCGATTCGAATGTCGATGTCGTGCCTCCCCAATCGCTCATGAAAACCCCATCCCAGCCCCATTCGCCGCGGGCAATATCGGTAAGAAGTTCTTTTGATGCGTCGCAGTAGTGGCCCTTCACCTTGTTGTACGCTGTCATCATGCACCAGGGATCCGCATCACGGACGACCATTTGGAATGGCAGTAGGTATACCTCTCGTAGAGCACGAGTCGACACATTCACACTATATTTGAACCGCTTGGTCTCTTGGTCATTTGCTACACCGAGTCAGTACTGTGTTTCCAGTGAGAAGTTAGGGCAGCAATCTTACTAGCAAAATGCTTTGGTGTGGCACCGACACCACGCGATTGTATCCCACGAACATATGCAACACCCAACTTTCCCGTCAGGTACGGATCTTCGCTGAAGGCTTCGAAATTCCTCCCGCCAAGAGGGTGCCGGTGGATACAAATTGTCGGCGCAAGCAGGGCTGACGCGGACTTAGACTTGCACTGCATGCCGTTAGGCAAATATACAAAACATTTTGTTCGAGTGGTCGTTAAAGGGAGGACGCCTTACCTCTCCCGCCAAAAGCTGAGCAATCTCATACAAGAGATCCTGGTCCCAGGTTGCTCCAAGACTCACGCCAGAAGGCAAAAATGCAGCGGGAACATTCTCCCCGAATATCTCCCCGCGAGCTCCGGACGGGCCATCAGAGACCTATCTCGCGTCAATCACTAACATCATCGCTGTGTTTCGATCTTGTGGGAACCCACCTTTAAAGAGGGAATGCCAAGTCGTTCAATGCTGGCCGTACGCCACTGCGACTCCCCGGCTATCAGTCGGCATTTTTCATCAACGGTCAAGCTTGCCAATAACGACGCTGCGTCCGGTTCAGCCATAGTTTGCGAATCGTGACAATGCTATCGTCGACTCGGAGACCTTTATGTCAACGAGGAGGATACTTCAAGATTGATAAGTCGATAGGCTGACCCACCAGCGGAATTCATGTTCCTCCAGGTGCAAGGAATTTAGATTCCGCTGAGACGGCCAAGGATCAGGTGGATCAGGGGAGTCGACTATGGAGCAGGTCCTCTTTCCATTTCTCAAGGAACTGGGCAGAGGTCTCCTTTGTTCAAGCTGTTTTGGCTTCATCTTCTTTAGTCGTTTATACTATGGACGTCGCACAGGCTTCGAGCCCGACCCTGTTATTTGGGCATGCAGTGCAAGATACCAATGTGCCCACCGTTGAACCCTATCACAAGAGCCGTATCGGCGATGCGTCTGACCGTTTCTCCCCGATGGCTGTCCCTTCGACGCAACGAGCAATCGCCACGCTGGAGGTGGGCAAACATCTGAATATGACCCTCCAAACGATCGCCGTGCGAGAACCAGTCCAAGGAGAAGTCGTCCTTCGCACATTATACTCTGGAATATGTTGTAGTGTGAGTACGAACAACAGTTGAACCGCCTTGCTGTGTTACACTGACCCAAGGGCAGGATTCCTTATTTTCGCTAGGGCCACAACCAGGCTACCCGAAACATAACCACATCGCCGGCCACGAGGGAATCGGGTACATAGTCAAGTCGCGAGATCCGGCACTCGACCCCTCAGCCGACCGCTTGTATGGCATCCGCTACTTAGCCTGGGCCTGTGATTCGTGTACCTACTGCCTCCGTGGCCTACCAACGTCGTGCCCATTCCAGCTGAATACTCCCAAGCAGATTCCTGGGACGTTTCAAGAATATGTCACAGTTCCGAGCACAGTTCTCGTACCATTACCGGAGGCAATCTCGCAGGGCGGGATGGACACCGCGCTATATGCCGCTGCGCTGTGCTCGGGGTCGACGGCGCTTGTGTCTCTGCGTGCTGCGTCACTCAGTCCTGGGGATGTCGTTATAGTTGTGGGCGCGTTGGGGGCAGTCGGTCACCTAACCGGGATGATCGCAAAGAAGGTGATGCGCGCTAAAGTGATCGGTGTGGATATCTCGTCGAAGGTGGTTCGGGTCTCTCAAGAGGTTGAAGATTTTTGCGATCTTCTTCTTGAGGCCCCAGAGTGTTATTGGGGCCGTGCTTGGGAAAAGTTTCACGCGGCACTGTTGAGGGCCTGTGCGCAACTCCGCAGTGGTTACGTTGATGGTGTCAGACGAGCCGCCGAGGTAGTGATTGTGACAAGTAGTTCTATTGCGGCCTATCAGAGGCTGGACGAGCATGTCTGCGATGGCGGCATGATCGTCTGCGCGGGGTATGTTTTCTTTGCCATTTGCCAGCAGCCTTGAATGCCCTTCGTCTCTGACTTTCCTATCATCCAGCGTACCAAAGGGGATGAATATGGTCTCCCTGCCGCTCCACTCCCTTGTCGAGCGAAATCTGCACCTGACCGGAAACCTTATGGGTAGCGATAAGGAAACATTGGAGGTGATGGAATACATTCAGGCCGGCCGGATAAAGCCGCGTGTCACAAAGGTGGGCCTGGAGGAGGTACCGAATCAGCTGCAGGCGATGGTAGATTATCAGACTATAGGCAAAGTTGTGGTCTCTCTGTAGCGTTGTTGCGTCTTGACGTTCTCGAAAGCTGTGGTTCCGGGTGGTTACAATGCAAAGTCGGCGTCCGGGCTCCCGAATGAAAACAAGTCGAACCCAGCCGGTAGCTCAAAGATGGGGGTATTGAACAAGTATTCTCCGTATTCTCCGTATTCTCCCCATCCTCCATCTAATGACGAAAGTCCGTAGCTCTCTTGCGCATACCACGTCCCCATGTCCTGCAGGCCCGCCATGAGATCCCCTCCATTGAGCGCATTGCCCCAGATAGAGCCGTCGATTGCACCAGGGTTGAAGGTCAGGGCTACGGCGGGGTCTCGGGGGGGTGCAGACTCGACAGCGGGATTACTACTACTGCCTGGTACTCGAGAATGGGACGGTTCCCGACCCTTGACCATCGATACAACAGCCTTCCAGTATTGGCGAGCAGGCATCCAGGCATTCGCCAGCTCCGCCAAGGTCATTGCGCAAGAATTGATAAGTCTTGTGGTTGCCTTGGAGTGGTTCTCGCCGTCGGAGTCGTCTCCCCTACAGTGCTTCCACCCCCTCATGAGGAAAAGCACCGCCGACAGCGTGCAGTGGGTCGGGGTGACGGGGGACTGCCGGAAGCTTCCAAATATCTTCCGGTACTGCTCGCCCAGTAGGCAAATTTCCCGTGCTGCATCCATGCACAGCATCGTTGCTCTCTCTGTTGATTGGTCTATATGGCTTTCGGTCTTGCTGTGGCTCTCGGTGGCCGGAACCTCTGTGGGCGATCGTTGCGTTTGTGTCAGGAAGGCCTTAGCAAGCATAATTATAGAGGTTTGGTACACCATATGCAAGATGTAAACATGAGGCCTGGTCTGAATATCGTTGGTCCCGGGGTATACGGTTTGAAGTTCTGGTGGCAGCCGGTATCTCCAGCTTTTCAAGTCCAGGAGACACGAGTCGAAGAAGGTCTGGAGTTGAATAGTCCGTGTGAGCTTTTTAGGTGCGTATCTGTGCAGAGTCATGTGTATCAGCGGGGAGTCAAAGGGTCAAAGTCATAAGGTCTGGGCGAGTGTAGGATTGACAGACAGGTTCATCAGAATTTTCTCGAGAATCTGGCATTGTGCTGACAAGGCATGATGAAGTACCGGTAGCATTTCCCTCGGCTGCGCAAAACCCATGTCGTCACCAGGTGCTAAGGGCAACTCAGCCGACGCCTGTGAGTCCTACATTGAAGACATTAGTTAAACGCCGCGCGCGACCACACTAACGGGCAATCTTTACCAGCATGGTGCATACTCTCCCGGTATAGCACGCCCACAGCTTATCGGTACAGTATAGAGCCCAGTAGATCTGTCCTCGAAGCTTCGTCTCAACCTCTGACAACGCATGGGATGCGTGCAAACTCGACTGACTGAGGTTAAATCCCATATCAAGAGCCAAACGAACCGCCATTCCATGGCGGAGCCAGCCTTTCGAGTCAGAGCCGGTGGCCTTTACGGAGTACAGCATCAGCTCTATCCACCCGATGAAGTAGAGTTTTGCGTACTCACCACGTACATCATTGCCAATATCCCTAACGACTGTATGGTAGTTATACTGGGCGACTGGAGATCAAAATGAAGGAGCACCTCCGCAATCTCAAGGAAGGTTTGACCAGCTGTGTTCGGGTCATCCGGAACGGAGCGCACTTCAGGGCAATTGGAATACCGAGAGGCAATGGCAAAGATACAGTTCAGTAGGAGGGGACTGAAATAGCGCCCCTTGTTCGGCATGCTCTCTCGGAAGAGACCCTCGTCCACGAGTTGGCACCAGGGTTGTTCCCATTCGAAGTACAGTGCGATGAGGTTCTCCTTTAGTTCTTCAGATATCGTAGGTGTGGATTCAATCTCTTGACAGAACTGATTCAAGCGAGAGTAGACTGACGGTGGTGACTCTGCTGGTTCCATATTTGTATCCACTGTCACCGTCAGCAAGTACTCTAAAAAGAAGAAAAGAACGGACTCGATGGGGAAAAGAGCATACAGCCATTCGATTTCAGAAGCTCAACGCGACCACTGCTCGATCCAAAATAACTCGCCTCGCCACCTTCCTCGAGCCCCAACACCTCCAATGAGCACAGAGCCCCATCAGGCTCCGCAGACTCTTGTAGCTGCTGCGCAGGCCACGAGGCGGTTCCAGTCGGTCTACCCGAAAAGCTCTCGCTGGTCTGAAGCTTTGCAACTGACGCGTTCTCATCAATCGAATGAAACCAGAGAACCTTTTCGAGGAGCTCAATTCGACTCTGTAGCAGCATCACGAGCGATTTGGGCGCCGTGCCCCTGCCATCGTCTCGGCCGATGAACTTGCATTTGATATCGTGGCGCAGACACCGTGCGCATGTGGGTTTCGTCCCGTCGCACTTGAAATTGTGAGTTATTTTGTACCTCTTGACTAGCAACAAAAGGAAGACGAACCTTGGCCCTCCGCCGCCGGCACTCCTGGCAGGCCTCTGTCGTGTATGGGGATCGAGCGGCTCGTGGACTTCTGCGAGAGACAGAGCCGCCGCGTCCGGGGGGCTTCGTGTGGGTATTCATCGGGAATTTCTCCTTTGCTTCTGTCAAGATTCATCAAGGACTCATGAAGGTAGGAACGAGGTGATGGGAAGGAGAAGGCGTGGAACGGGGAAAGAGCTGGGCGAGGTGGGTCGAATAGTGATGGCGGAATTTACTTTCCGCTCTCCGCCAGCTGCCAAAGTATATAAGGTCAGGTCTGGTCGACCACCAGTTAGACATTCAATCAACTCCAAGATTACCGTTGCTATTCATATTCAACTCTCCTTATAGATTAAACATGTCCCACCTCCAATACTACGCATACAAGGACACTGGCGTTGAGAAACAGGCCAAGTTCCGTTACAGCCAGGCCGTCCGCCTGGGAGACCGAATTGAATGCGCCGGGCAAGGTACGAACAACAACATAAATCCCCACTCCATTTCGAACCCACAGGACTCGCAGGTTTCTAATTGGCACAAAGGCGGCTGGGACCCCCAAACCGGCGAAATTGAAAAAGAAATCAACGCCCAGATCGACCTAGCTTTTGCCAATGTCGAGCGCAACCTCAAGGATGCTGGAGGGAAGGGCTGGTCCCAGGTCTTCCGGGTGAACTCGTACCATGTGCCAATAAACAACGAGGCGCTTGATGCGATGGTTAGGAACTTTAAGAAGTACATGCCAGATCATCAGCCTATTTGGACTTGCGTGGGGGTTACAAGGTTAGGGGAGGATGATATGCGTGTGGAGATTGAGGTCGTGGCTCATGATCCAGAGGGGGCCAAGGTTGCTGGCTCGGTGTAATCTGCGGGAAGAGGATTATTCTGTATTGTCTAGAAAGGCTAGAATGAAACTGTTAGTGGTTGAAGAATGAAGTCAAGAGTGCCTTTGAGCTAGCACAAGAATATATGGTTGTAGGAAACTTCACTATCTTGCTCCAACTATGACACAGTATGTGCTAGGAACGTCTTCACGGACCACTCATATCCGGTTATGGCCTTGTACCTTCCTAGTGTAGTTAGCCTATATGTCAGACTGACCCACAGTGGATCGGCTTAGATAGCTTTGCTACAGAGCCAGAGCTCTTGTGCAATTCAAGCTGGACTTCCACACGATCCAATATAGAGTTGTGTTCGGTGCGGGTTCGGACGGGGATTGATTCAACTCGGCCCGCCCATAATTAAAATCTATATCGAAGCGGGTTCGATGCAGATTTAGTATAGATTTTATTATACTAAGTTAACTATAATTAAATTCGGTATAATTTTAGTATATCCGTGGTTCGCAGGATCCCGGAGGCCACGAATATAAGAATCTTCAGTTTGGAGAATTTTGCGGGATGACGTGACCGCGGATGTGGTCACTCTTCCTTCAACTTACGCCGTAGTGGATGTCATGAGCCAGAGTCCCTCGGAAAATAAATTCCTCCCAGAGCCCTAGTTTAACACGGAGACCATTTTGGGGTAAGGTAACTACAGTCTAGATTTGTAAGCGGCAATCCGACTGTGAGTATAGGACCCCGGAGGCCACGGATAATAGCTATAACTACACTTCTGAACCCTGACACATACGTCGGCGATAGAAGCAGGAACTTATGTACATGCAACTGCGAATATGACTACCACTATTCTCCTTACTGGTGCCTCTGGCTATATGTGTGTATTTCCCCCTCAGCAAATTTCGTTAAAACTTATTTAGTTTTTCCAAAGAGTTATCCCTCCTTTCTCCGAGGACTTTCAAACGCTGACATCGCACTCCTAATACTAGCGGTGGCTCCTTTCTCACCGGACTCCTTGAGCTCAAGGAGCGAAAATTGTGGTCCGCAGTTTCCATCACTGCCCTCGTACGTTCGGAGAGCCAGGCGGCCAAGCTTTGTAATCACGGAGTCAAGGTCATCGTCGTGCCGGGCTTCGATCATGTCGATATATTGGAAGACACTGCAACCCGATTTGACGGTAGGTGATGGCGGGGAAGTAATTGGCGGTGACCATCATTCAGTACTTACTATTTCCATATTGACCATCGGGGACACAGTTATAATCCATGCCGGTTCCGGGACACACACAGATTCAGCCAAAGCATTCTTGCGTGGACTGGCCATCCGACGCAAGGAACGGAACCGCGTCCCTGCCTATTTTCAGGTACATCAAACACACAAACGGTTTCTGCAGCTTCCCCACTAAATCAGTGCAGATCTCTGGTACCGTACCTGATCACCTGACGAACATCCCCACCTGACGAACAATTTCACCGATATTTCCAACATCTTCAAAGAGTCATATCTTAACCAATATGGCTCTAATTAATAAAGTAATTATAGAATTAGAGTTCTTAATATTTAAAGAACAACCTAATTTCTCTTCTATAACAAAAAAATATAGTATTAATCAAATAACTCTAATTAGACGGTTTCGCGGTATCTAATATTTAAAAAATAAGTAATATTAAGAATAGCGACTTTTTAATAATTATTAATTAAAAGTGCTTATTTCTAATATTAATTAATTAAGTAAGAAAGGCTTTTATATATTATAAAAGATATTACACAATCTTACTTATAAAATAAGCGAAAATTAATCCGGAAAATAGTAGCTAAGCTGTTTTTTAAAATAATATAATAATAATCTTATTTCTTATTATATAATAGGAATCGATTTATCTCGAAAAAAAACCAATTTAGTATAAAAATATATATTATACTTTAAGCTTTTAACTCGCAAAATATAAGAATATAGTATATAATAAGAAGATATCTATAATATAGATAAAAAGAACTTCTTAATCAAAATATTTAGTAAAGTAAAAAGAATCTTCTTTAAGTAATTATTTAAGTAAAATAGCTTAAAGCAACAGCTTTAAAATAGTAATTATAAGTAAATTACTATAATTACTTATATCTACGCGAATAGGACCTCGCTATCTCCGGATCTTATATACTAAGCTGTCTTTTTAAAGCTTTAAAATATATAGTTTTAAGATTTTGATTCTTTTTTTTATTTTTATTTCTTTATATCTTTATCTTTTAGATAGACAAATAATAAGCTCGGATATATATAGCTACGAGATATATTTGATTAAGAGATTAAAAATAAAGTAAGAAGATATTAGAGACTTTTTATTCTTAATAATTATAAATCTTATATTAATATAAAGTTTTTTAACTACTACGAAGCGAATAAGATTTTTTTAATAATCTACTTATCTTATTCTATATATTTATTATAATTACTTAATATTAGAATCTTTGGATCTTTATCTACAGCGTATAATACAAAGTTAAAGTAATTTTTTTATTAATTTTAAGATCTTTGCTATATTACAAAGAAAGACTTTTTTTATTTTTTCTAATTATTATAGAAGAGGGCTTTATTATCTAAAAATATTAATTCTTTATAGAAAAACATAAGCGTTTAATTATTAAATCCTAAAATTATTTTATTATGATTTAACTAAAAAGACAATAGCCGGTCTTTATTTAGTAGCTTATTTTACTTAATACTAGGTATAGAGGATTAGAGAAAGATTAAAAGACTTTTTAAGTATATAATTACTAATTTATATAATTAAAAAACAAAAAAATTAAATTCTATAATATATTATCTATCTACGGAGAATATTATTCTAAAGCTATAATATTAAGGCCTTAAAGAGGCTCTTTTTTAAGAGAAAAAAAAACACTAATAAAATAAATCTTTTTTATTTGAATTATAAGCTCTTAAGAATAGCTATATAGTATTTTATTTTTCTTATAAGATTTAGTAAGCCCGTGATCTTCAAGTAGAGAAAGATAAAGTTATATAATTTATTAAAGTTTTAAAAGAAGAGAAAAGGCTTTATAAGTAGTAAAAAAAAGAGGAAAAAAAGCTTTTAATTAAAAAATATAAGCAAACTCGTACTTCTAATCAAGAAATAAGACTCTATGAAGTAGAAGAAAAGAAGTAGAAAAAGTAGAATAATTAGCTTACTAAGTAAGTTAATATATAGATTTAAAATAACTTTAATATCACTTAAAAAAATAAGAATAATACTCCAGTAACTCTAAAGTTAAAGAAATTAAGTACTAGGACTACTATAGAGTCTGAGATTATTAATAAGGTCCCTCTAACACTTAATTATAAAGGTAGGCAGATTAGGCTCTTATAGCACTTTCACAATTAAAAAAAAATTTGTATAGCTTCAATTTTATATATATTTTGGTCCGCTTAAAAAGTTCTATATAATTCGAAATATATGTGGCTATACGGCTTCAATTCCTACGTAGGCGCTGAGTTGAAAAGCGTTTGTCAGGTGGGGATGTTCGTCAGGTGATCAGGTACGGTACATCCAACCTAAGCGACCGGCCTTGGACGGCCAAATTCTCCGAGGCGCGCGTCTTCAGCGATGATGAGGACATCTACACCTATGAGCAGTCGCGCGAGGCTCTCGAAACATACCGGCAGCGGAGGACGGACATCGCGGTCGTGGAAACTGGCGAAGCCCTTGGGGTGCCCACATACATCCTAATGGCTCCTACCATCTTCGGCCTGGGCACGGGTCTTTTTAATCGATTCTCCGTGCAGCTGCCGGCAATCATCCACGATGCGCTGCGGGCGGGCCATGTTAAGGTCATTGGGGATGGGCACACCGTGTGGACGCATGTCCACATCGCAGATTTTACAGATCTCCTCATCGTGCTCCTCGATCACATCCTCCTCTCATCCGAGGCGGCGCCCTCGGGTCGACGCGGCATCTACTTTTGCGAAAGCGGCGACCACTCCCACCTGGAGGTATCGCAGCGGCTACTGGAAGCGGGGATCCAGCTGGGACTGCTGAAAGATGGGCAGCAGGTTCAGAAGGTATCGGTTGAGGAAGCCGCCGATGCGTGGGCTGGAGGTGAACGAGGAAGAGTGGAGTTGTCTTTTGGGGCAAAGTAAGTGTTCTCTTGTTATCCTTTCATTACTGTTTCAGTTTGGGCACAGGAGAGACGAACGTGTCCCTAACCTTGTTTCTTTCACAGTGCTCGATGCAGAGCCGTCCTGGCGCGAAAGCTAGGTTGGAACCCTAGGCGGGGAGATAAGTGGAATTCTACGTTTCTTGAGGAGTTTCAGGCGGTTGCTGCGTCTCAGTTGTAGATTAGCACGCGTAATTCATGAAATGGAACGCCACATACCAATTCTAAGCCCCTCATGCCAGCCGCCCCTTCCTAACCTGAAGCACCATATATAATCCCTAGTCGAAAACCATGTAAGATAGGTAACTTGGCACGTCCTCTGAATTATAGTCTAGCGTTCATTGGATAACTTCTTCAAAATATGATTATGACTGACAGACGCGCTCACGGCGATCCAAGGTTCAGAATGGTAAGGTTGGGTCTATAGGCCCAAATGGTAGCCCAGCAGTGTCCTGGCCATCAAAAACATACTCACTGTTCATGCCATCCAGTGCAGCAGTGGTCTCGGGATTGTAAACGTTGAACGCGGCGCGATTCAAGAAATCCGGGTGTTGTCTGTCCGACTTCCGCGCCTTTTTATCGGACAATGTTGCTCAAAGATCAGTAGAGACTCTTCAATTGAGGAACGGCATCGTCCGATGGGGGAGGGACTGAGCGACAAAGGAGGACATATGGCCTACCCGGTATAATTGGGGCTCAAGGACGCGTGAGGCTCTCACCTGCACCTGTTGTATCAAAGTGGCCGGGCTGTGGTCGCGCTTTGTGCTTTGCGCTTTGCGCGAGAAGCCGCTTCATGTTCTGCTGAAAACGCCGGGCGGGATCCCACGCGATCGACAGTTCCCCGAGCACGGTGATACACAATTCGAGCTCGTCCCGGTTGGTGTCCTGCTGGCAGTAAGTGAAGTTTTTTATCGCAGACATGCCCCAGATGACCAACAAGAACTGCTGCGTAGTGATCATTCACACCGCATCGACTGTACATACAGAAACGATTGCACGTATGATCGAGGGCTTGGCCGCTCGCAGAGATGCCACCGGGCGAAACGTTTTCTTCGTTCATGTATGTGGATAAGTGGCACCCACGGCTGTTTACATCCCTCTTCGGTGGTGAATCCATTCACTCTCTGGATTATCAAAACTCTATGTATCGTACATATTGCTGAGAGGTCATATTTGTTTCGCAGACAGCAGGAACAGGATCTCGCCGCCCTGTACGCGGTTTTGATCGGGCGCATCCTGCGGGGCGACCCCGTCGCCTCGGGTGAGAAGGGAATCTACTTCACTGTATCAGGAGAGCATGCCTGGTGCGATATTATCCACGCTATTGCCCGCGAGGGCCATTCCCTAGGTGCCTTCGAGGATGTCCAGGTGAAACCGATCAGCCTAGAAGAGGCCGGAAACAAGTGGATGGGCGGCAGCGCTGATTTCGCGGAACTTGTTTTCTGTTCGAAGTGAGTAATTCCAACGTTGGATATTTGGTCTGCCCCAGAATTAGGTGGCTGTGGAACTGACTTTTGTCGACAGCGCCCGCACCAAGTCCGACCTCGCTCGGGAATATGGCTGGACGCCCAAATATGGTGACGGTCACATGCTGAATACTATTGCGGAAGAGATCCAATGCGCTTTGGCAGAGTAGTAAGCATCTGTAGGTAGTTAGTGGAGAACAAGAAGGTGGGACATAGTTTACCGACCTTTTTGGTGTATTGTGGTTTAGAAGGAAGAGTGATTATTTTCATTCCCATCTGAAACGAAGAGGGCTTATGTAAAAGGTTGAATCCCAGGCTGATTCGCCGTCAGTCTGAATCGAAATAGAAAGAAACGCAATGATTTCCGTATAAGAGGCCTCCTAGTGTTTCATGCCTCGATTCACAAAATGGTGCTTCATTCTTTGCTTGATCATCTGTAATCCTTCTAATATAGAAGAAGGGCTTAGTTGCACAAGTACAACCCTGCAGTCAATAGTGATAGTAGAGTTATACAATACAATATATTATAATTTTGGGACGACGATGTTCGCGTTGCCATTGTATGTCGTCACGGATGAGTTGATATATCACCTGTTAGAACATAGGCGTCCGGGCATGCTTTTGCCGTTTAAAATGCCCAGATTTACTTTTTATAACCTAGGTCAAGGAATCGACCGTCAGGGGAATGAGGGGCGTGAATGTCTTTTGCCGAGCACAACGCTTATATGAGTATAGCATGGATGAAATCGGGACGGCCTTGCTCTATTTCATTATAGGGTAGCATATGGCTATTCATACCCTAGGCTTGATAAATGCGATTGTTTTCTTGCATCATCATCAGTCGTATCTAAGGCCTGCTACCCAGTGCAAATTTGACAAGGGATTTTGCTCCCCTTTTATTATAAATGGGGGAAGTAGAGAGTCTATGGCATCCGCTGCAGGAACAAAGTTGTGGAGCTCGGTTTCAAGAAAGGAGTTTCCATAAATAAATTAATCTGGAGCTGACGCATCATCACGATTATTTTGACTTAAACGGTGATCGGGCACGTTGCTTGTCTCCCAGGCAGACTTTAGTATCCTACCATCTAGAGGACGTCTTAAACCGGGCGTACGATGACTGGAGCTTGCCCTGTTACTCATTATTGTTGAAGGGATTGGAAACTTGATAGAGAGGGGGAAAAAACCCCCTAGGAAAAGTGAAGATTCTGCTGATCCGCTCCTATCACACGGCACGTTATTGCGATAGAAATGTGTAGCGTTATCTAGCTCTATAGACAATAAAGAACTATACATGCACATACATAGCTCATATACATACTTCCTCTTTCCAATTCATGCACTGTCCATTCTTTGGTACTTCTCGCCCACTGAGTAAGTACCTACTCCACACACGACCTGAGCACACCCTGAGATACAGTACTACAGCAGAATACCTAGTACCTAGTCCCTAGCCCATCAAAACATTGTAACATAATTATACAATCCCAACCCAAAAGACACCACCGCCCCTCCACCCAACAAGGCAAGTGGTTCCCTCGAAAGCTCCCCGTTACTATAACAGACCAAGTTCGTGATCACCTCTGCTGCATCCATCGCCAGTCCGGCTATTAAGGCGCGTTTTAGTTCGCGAGAACCGTGGTTCTGGACCTTATTCTGGTTCTAGGGGGGCTTAAATTAGCGAGTCCATAGTATAGGAGAACAGTGAACGACATGCATGCATACATACCGTGTCTTTCTCCTTATCCTGACGAGCAGTATACAGCAGAGCCCCAATTATCAGATCTCTCGCTCCGACCAAATGCATCAGAACACTCGACGACGGACCATATGGAAGCGAGAAGTTCGCAGCGGCGATCTTAGGAGCGAGCAAGAATAAAACCCCGCCAGCTATGCGGCTCGTGGATAGGAGGGTGAGGGTTATTGGCATTTTTTGCGTTCTGGTAACGGTACTCTGTACGGGGTAAATTGGCTGGTTTGGTGGGTTTTGATTGTATGGAGTCTAATGGGAGAGGGTGGAATAGGGAAGTGGGAAAGGCATGGAGGGGAAATAGTTAAAAGACGAGGGGAGGTGTAGGACTGGGGTACCTAGGAATTCTATTTCGAAGAATTGTCCACATCATACCATTTGATCGACATCGTCATCCTTGGCATGACTCTCCCACTGGAAGGAGGTGTCTAGTCCCGGATGCGCCAGGGGGAACCCTGTCAACCCCTCCCTCGGTCTCAACGGCCATTCGATATACAGAGTCTTGGTTCAGGTCAGTTCAGTGGGTTTCCGGAGGCACCATGGCTCTCTGGTAGGGCCTATATGCACCTCCATGGCACATGGAGTAAGCTGGAGGGAGCAGTGCACACTAACGTTGGCGGGAAGATCCTCCCGGCCCGAACCCCGAAGTGACGCCGGGTCTGCCTCTTCCGGTCATGTATAGTATTAGTTTACGTTGGTCCCTTACGTGAAGGCCTGGGTGGCTGGCAAGGTCTACTATTTTTGTTTAAGGGATATGCAAGCAAATGTGGGGGGATCTCAAATTGAAAATCTACGGTGTTGAAAAACAGGTACATGCATATCTTTAGAGCTTGAGGGTGAATTCCAGCACATTGATGAACACAGTAAGAGCTACTATGTGCACTGTACATGTAATGTGTTTGAGGAAGTTGACTTGGTTTCTGAAATGAAGCGTATCACTGTATCAGCGAACAGGCTACAGTATAATGCACTACTCAGGATTGCATGTCATGTATACAGCTAGTAGGGCTGGTTCTTCTGGGTAGATTATGTACGTCCCTACCGACATACGTACTTGATTTTCTTGCCAGCTCCAAGTCTTTCCCTTTCCGTTTTAGTGCTCACCCCTCGCCGCTTTTCGCTCACTGAGTAAACCTGAGCACACCCTGAGCACACCCTGAGCACGCCCTGAGCGGCCTGGGGCGATCACTGAGCAAGGGGGTGAGCGGGGAGTTGAGCGCCCTGAGTAAGCCAGTCTTAATAAAACGCACCCCTACTAACGGGAACTTGATGACCGTCTCTCCACGCATAGTTCACTTTTGCCGGCCACATCCATCCAAAATGACGAATAAACGGGCAAAATTTTTATAACCCCACCTATTAAAGGAAATGGATCTATCTCTTCATTTCCCTAGTATGGGAATCATGCGACGATCGCATATCACCGACTGGGCAAGCATCTACCTAGAATACATAGTTCATAGGAACAACCCAGAGTATCACAAGAGCAGGAGTCGAAACCTTTAGAATACAGAGTGATACTAATGCTTATGATATCATTGTTATACACTAGTATGTTGTCTCTATGGGAAAATGCCACTTGAAGTTGATTTTGTTGCTCGCTTTTATCTCGCATCCAGGTAAATCTATTAGGCATGGATAGAGCCGAAGAATGGAATATACCGTTTAATGGATGATTAGTACTTCTATTTGATAAAGTGAACTTCATATTAGAAGCTCTATAGTATTGGTCATTTGACCAGTTTTTCATTAGAGACAAGATAGTGGTCTGGAAACGCTGAAAGCTGTCTAGGGTCTACCCTCATATGATCATGCCTAGGTTGGATATAGATCTTGGGAAACTTGAATTAGTTCTTGAGATAGCCATCAGGAAGGGTTCTCATTGGCTGCAACCTTTAAAATTAGCTATTGCATCTTATAGGCTACATAATATCCTCTAACTACTTAAACCTAGAGATACCCCTCCTAGTTAGCCGAGATACAACTAGCAACCGGATCTTACTCTTGGCCATCTTTACACTTCTCGTTTTTCCAGGTCCCCATTGCTCCCACAAGGCTGCTGTGGTGCGTGGTAGCCAAAATCATCGAACTCGCTTAAATTGCATCTGATTATCGCCTTTTATAGACCTTTCTCAATATCCTCTCGTACCTTTTCAGAGTGACTCCGAAACCCTGCCATAGTCAAAAGTGGTAAGCTTGTATTCTTACTTTGTACAGCAGTGGATTATACCTCGTCCCGCAGGAGCCCAAACTCACAAGAACATTCCACAATCTTGCTGCCAACCCATCAATAATACATCCAGACCCCGCAAATTAAAATTAAGGTTCGTCAGCTCAACCAGGTCCAGGAATCCAACTTTAATCTCGGGTTTGGAACCGCTCATCAAACAATGGCAAATATTCGCTCTCTCTCAGTTGAACTGCTGGTGTTAATCTTCGAAAATCTTCATGATCTGGATGATCTAGCATGCCTTGCGAAAACCTGCACAGCCATGCGTAAAATTTATCAAGAGTTTAAGACGAAACTCTTCTGGAATTTAATTGTGCGATACCACTTTTGCATCTCCTTGGATCCGCTGACTCCTCGACAGCGTGATTCCGAGCATCACAAGTATGATGCCGCCCTTTGTCGCTTGGATGATGTGATGCATGGTACAGAAAGCAATACTATACTGAAACCTCCATGCGAACCACTTCTTACACCATCTTGGATGTTTGAAGATTATTCCGATTTCACTTTCGATGAGAAGCAACAAGCCAGGAACGAGAAACAAACAGAGACATCTCCATAAGATCCTCGCTTGGTGGCAACAGACGACGCGGATACGAGATCTCTATCAGAACCATCTCGATAGGTACTGTTCAACACTTAGTTTTATGGACCCGGCATCCCTTTGTTCGGGGCAGAGGAAAAAGTATGTCTTGGCCCTACATCTCAATCAGATCGGCGCGGTTCTCGGCAAACCATGCCCCAATTCAATACCAGATCTGGCCGATGGCATGGTTTCAAAAACAAGACTATATCGAGCGGTCATGGGTCGCTTTGTTGATACAAAAGCGGCGCAGTTTGCTAAGTTCTGCAAAGAACCAGAGATTTCTGAGCAGCTATTCGAAAATGTCCGGAGCAGGTGGTCCTCTAATCTGAACCGCACCTTGGAAGAGCCACTCCAAATCATGGAGGTATTTGATTTTTTTGTCCAACTTCATGTTTCTCCATATCCTCGATGAACCCTATACCATTTTAAGCTGGAGAGGTAAACTTCGCAAGACACATCATCACGAAGAGGTAGCAGACTTTATATTGAATCTTAGTAATACCCTCCTAATTAATTGGCTGGATGTTATAAAACTCCTTCAGCCGTACTTGACGCCTTTTGATATTGTCTTCTTATTCACAGATGGTGAAATCGGCCTGGGAATATTACAGTATCTTGCTATGCTACTCGAGGGGTTCCGAGGGCGATCCTCCACAAATGAGCGACGTGGAACGTGACGTGTCTCTTAAGTTGGAGAGCTATCTTCAGGTTGATACCCAATGCTGGGAATTATACCGCCGCCACAGCTGGAAAAGCGTATTGAGGGGTAAAATGTTTTGCGAAGACCTTGACATTACGAAGATTTCAAGGAGTATCAAGGAAGCCCAAGATATCAAACACTAGTGGCAATTTTTGATTCGGGGGGAAAGAAATAATTTTCGATTTCTAATTAATTTCTGGAATCTCTGGACAGTGTTTCAGTTGGACGATGTTGACAACAGCACTATATTGGAAGATGCTGACGACAGCCCTGAGCCGTACACAATTTCTAATGAGGGGCGGCATTATCTAACCCGTTTTCGGATGTAACATTGCACAGAGTGCGATAGATGCAGTTTGAAATCAATAAGCTCAGGATAGTTGTGGTAAGTACAATCCACTGGGTGTGACGGTCTACAAAGGAGCTAATGAAAGACAAGTTTGTTTATAACTTGTAGTCAAGCAATTTTCTTATAAAGAAGAAAAGGAACTATCTAATAGAATAATCTAGGACTCATATATTAATAGAATTTAACTAGATATAAAAATCTTTTATCTATTAATTAGGATTGTTTACTATGATATTAAGTTCTTTTATTAAGCTAACTAGAATATCGTCTTACTTAATCGGGATCTTTCTTAGAGCTCTTCTAGACAGATAATTAATTATATCATATATTTAGTTAAGTCGGGATATAATATTATTTTTTTAATTTAAAAAGGCTGGTCTCGCAGACCTCTTCAACTCCCACGGGACCGGTCCCATGGGACTAGTCCCATAGGACTATATGGGAGTACATTAGGATCAAAGGTTAGTCCCATCAGTAGAACTAAGACTCCTATAGAACTCCTATAGAACTAATAGGAATTCCTATAAAACTAATTTATAAGCAAAATTGTCTTAAAGACTTATATAATATATATAGTTTTTAGCTGTATTTTTCTATATCTAGATTATAGTTATATTATTTACAAGAAATATTCTATAATTAAGAAAATAGAAAAATAACAGTCTATTATAAATAGTAATATATCTACTTTACTAATAAAACCGTGATTATTTAGGCGATCTTTAATCTAAAAATATAATAAAGAGATATATAAGGTCTACTTCTTATTTAGTATTATTCTAAATATCTATGATATTGTGAATAGTTGTGACACGGTAAAGCTACCTTCAGAGAAGGTTTTTATTAATATAAGAAAAGGAGACTACTCAGAATATTATTTCTATATATATCTAGCGATAAGAGAACTATAATTATCCGATATTATTAAATAAGATCCTAACTCTAGAAATTATCCGTGTGCGCTTTTTAATAGGTGGAATGGCCCTGGCAATAAGGATAGGGACTTGAAAAAAGGTTGCAGGGTTATACTTTCGAGTCAGGGTATAAAGAAACACTACGCCCTTCTTTCAAGCCATACGAAGGGCAAACTATGGGCAAAGATGGCATGAAGTGAGCGTGATTGCTCAGTGCATTTCGACAGCGTGTGAATTACTGGCGGGAGAACCTTAGACTTCCCTGATCTGGAAGGGGACTGGCAGGTTCCAGTTAAATCTTGACTATTTCCTTTCTCTTTTGGTGTTAGTTGACTGCTTCGTTCTCAATTCCTGTTTATGTGTCATTTGAAGTGTGCTTTATTGTTGTAAACTTGTTTAAATTAAATTGTATTTTGAAAGTCTCTTAGCTAGTTAGAATAACTGACACCGACCCGTATAACGTAATCGGACAGCGAACCGTCGCGACACCGAACCGCCGTTTCTCACTATAACTACCACTATAAAAAATGAAACTCTACCATTTCTCTAAGAATAGAGTAATCCTTATAGTGAGAACTTTTATTATATAAATATACTATAAATTACTTGAAAATAAGTAAAATATATATATATGTCCGATGTATTACAGCTATTACATTATATTTCTCTCTCTAGTTTCCATCTACAGTGCTTTCCGCAGCATAATTATAGGTAGTATTTTATAATGTAATCCTTGTAAAAAGGAGCTATAGAAGCTGTTATTTTCTATATATAAAACGTAAAATTACTAAGTATGATATCTTTTACTATCCTATCATTGCTGTTCATCCATATCTATATTCATTGTTGAAATCCATTTTTTATAGTGCTAGTTATAGTGAGAAACGGCGGTTCGGTGTCACGACGGTTCGCTGTCCGATTACGTTAGGGGTCGCCCGAAGGCATCCTCATGGCAAGTCGCCGTTTTCGCTATATTACAGCTTGAAGTTTCTTCAGCTTCGAGAAAAGCTCCCCCACTCCACCGTTCCGCTAGAACAAAGCCCGCCCAAGCCATGGGTACCTAAGAAATCATTTTGTGGTTCTCTTCTCGTCAGTCTCTGTCCCAGTGATGCCCTCAAAACGTCCCGTCCCGTCTTATATTCTGCTACTTATAGAGCGGGTTCATCTTGTTAAACAAGTTATCCGGGTCGTACTCCGCCTTAGCCCGCAGCAGACGAAGGGTGTTTCCTCCAAACATGTCTGCTGGTGTCACGTCATTATCTAATCAAGAGATTAGCAGGTCTTTCCATCGATGCCCCTGACAAAGCTCCGTGGTAGACCTTACCCTGCGTGTATCCAACGAAGTTGGTAGCTAGCTTCTCGGGCTCGCCACCAGCGCGTCCGCACTCGTCTTCGCACATCCTCTGCACTTGCCTGCCCCACGACACAACTGCCTGATCTTTATCTGCATCAGTCCATTGCAGAATTAGTGCTCCCCGGAGATATTTGCTCCGAGCAGCAAAGGCAGTCTTGTCGACGGGGTGGCGGCAAATCTGCGACGTGTCAAAAAAGTCAATCGCTAGAGTACTGTGAGCCATGTCTGCTTCAATGGACAGCTGGTGTCCAATCTCTTTTCCGACCTCCCGCAAGAATTCAGGACGAAGTGGTGGAGGTAGCGTAACCCCCAAGATCTTCTTGCGGCCGCCAGAGGGCACCAGGGGATTAAGCACCGTGTTGGCCTCCGCATACGGCTTCATTCGCACGTCGTCTGTCAGACAGTCGATCTCAAGCACCCGGGAAAAATGATTCCGTGCTTCCTCTGCAGCGCCGTTGAAAAATAACACTACGGTGGTGATTGGACTGCCAGTTTCAGGGGACAACGCGAAGGCGCATTGCGCCGCTGCTCTTCCTTGAGCATGGACCAAGGTTGAATTAAGTGCCTCTATGACTTCCGTTGTTTTGTCGCTCGAGAAAGCCCGCGTGCCATTCCACACCAGACCGGGTTGGGGATGTGCCTGAAATATGAATTCCGTGGTCACTCCGACATTCTGGCCCGCTCCTCGCAGAGCCCAGAATAAACCAGGGTTTTCTTCCGCTGAAGTTCGCATCTCCCGACCATCTGCCACGACGACAGTTGCTGCCAGCAGGTTGTCAATAGCTAGCCCATGCTGCGGGGTCAGGTATCCGTAACCACCGCGCAATGTGAAGCCACCAACCCCGACAGAGCTAGCGGTGCCTCCGACGACCGCGAGATTGTGCTCAGCGGCCGCCTGATCCACATCCTCCCACAACGCACCGCCCTGCACAGCGATGGTTCGGGCGGCGGAGTTTACTACAACCTGCTTCATGCTTGCGAGGTTAAGAAGGATGCCCCCACCTGTCGACCCGGAGATGTCCGTCGAGTGGCCTCCACCCTGGACCGCCAGGTCGATTCGATTCACGTTGGCAAAGTAGACCGTTATTGCAACACCACGGGTGTCTGCAGGGTAAACGGAAATTTCCTCTTGGGTTATCAGAAAATATACACTGCGGGGATAGGCAAGTAGAATACCGGTCGTTGGAGCCCAATGTCGGACCATCTCCTGAAACTGTGTTCATACCCTTCACATCCCAGTGTGAGGACGGATCCGTGCCCCTGAAGCTGGGCCCTGAGCTCTTGGGCATGACTGTCGGCGATGTTGGAAGGGTCCATATCTGTAAGTACTTGCTAACAAGATTCAAGTATATACGGTTGAAAAATGATCAACGGCAGTCTCGAAAGCTCCGAAGCTCAATTTTGGGTTACCGCCAGAAAGTCATATCCCTTCTACAGTGCCGTTAAGTAAGGCATGCAACTGGCAATGACACGTAGACCTGCTTGAAGTCCCATGGGACTTGGTTCCAGTCTAGTCCCAAGCCCCGTTCCGAGCATTCCGAGTCCGTACTTCACTCTTCCCCAGTTTGCGACGGATGATTCCTGTATAACTAGTCAAAATAAGATTAAACGCGCCAAGTAAACAGTTAATGACTATTCTTTTTTGCATCTATTTTCGCGGAGTTTTCAGTCCCACGGGTGTTCCCATCAGCCATATCGGAGCCCCACAGGGTGAGCAATTATGTACGAGAATACTGGTATGCCTGGTGGCGTGTTTTGTTCCTCATGACCTAGTGCTCTGCTGATTAGGTTGCCATGGAAGGTTCCTTCTTCCACGTTCTAAATGTAGCGTAAACATAAAGCTAATTCGGCGCCATAAATCATTTGATCGGATACGATTGCCGCGGATTACCTTGTTGTTTTCAAAGATGCATTTGGCCATGTCAGGTGAATTGCAGCTGCCGCCGTGGCGAAAATCCAGCCTTGAGGACCACAGACTCTGGGTCTCGGTCTCATCTTATTCAAGCGTTGGATCATAGATGACTTCATGTACATGGTGCCGTCCAAGCCTTCGGGCAGAGAGCGTCCTATAAAATGTCAAGGCTACATCTGGGAGCGGAGCTCCCGTAGATCAACAACTTCAATCGGCCGAAAGATTAATATCTTACTTCATAGGTTTCTTACAGGCTAGCTACCCAACACATTCAACCATATCCAATCGATAAGCATGGAACAGTGCCTTGTTAAGTCTGCCAATGCTTCTCCCGACGCGGTTGCGGTCGTGCACGGCGATTCAAAGGTCGGCTATCGCGAGCTCATTGCGCGTGCCGATATACTTGCTCAACAGCTTGACAAAAAGGCAGTCAAGTCAGAAGAGCCTATCTGTATCTTCCTTGAGTCAGGCTATGAGCAAATTCTCGGTCAAGTCGCCATCCTACGAGCTGGCAGCACTTGCGTCCCAGTCGACCCGTCCATGCCCTCCTCCCGTCTGGAGGCCATGCTCCAAGATATTGGATGCCGATATATCATCACCAGAAGTGACCTCGTGCAGGGGCTATCTGGATTTGAGATAATTCCAGTGGAAGAGGCTGATGTGCAGACCCCTCCAGTCTCTGGTCGTGAGATCTCCATACGGAGCGGATGTCCAGATAGCCACCGCAGCCACATATTATTTACATCTGGCTCGACTGGCCGCCCCAAGCCAATTGAAATCCCGGCTCGCGCAATCCTTCATGTCCTTGACTCCTTTCCCATCTCCCCTCCGGGTCCAACAGATGTGATGAGCGGCTTTGTCAATCCGGGATTTGACCTCTCTCTCTTCGAGGTTTGGGGTTCCCTGCTTTCCGGTGCAACGTTTACCAGGGTGCCCCAGGTAGTTGTCACCGACCCTTCAGCACTGGGCGATTTCCTGCAAAGGATGAAAGTTACGGTGATGATCATTCCGACTGCCCTCTTCAATGTAATTGCGCTGTCTGCGCCCGCGACATTCCGTAGTCTGCGCCACGTCCTTGTCTGCGGAGAGGCTATGAAAATCCCTACGGTGAGGAATGTACTTGAGACTGACCCACCGGAGTATCTATGGAATGCATACGGTCCGACCGAGGCTACTATCTATGTGACAATGGCTCGTATTGATCTCGAGGAGACCAAGAATTCCCGCGTCAATATCGGACAGCCCCTGGGCCAGACCAAAATCTATCTCTTGGATAAAGAATACAGGCCTGTGACTGACGCCGGAAAGTGGGGAGAAATTTGTATCGCTGGACCACAGCTGTCTATAGGCTATTTGAATCGGCCTAAAGAGAACCAAGAGCACTTTATCGACGTGGATGCTGCCACACTCGGCGAGCAAGGCTTACCGGTCCGTCTGTATCGCACAGGCGATATCGGCCAGTGGAGACATGGCTCTAGGGTTCTTGAGTATATTGGCCGAGCCGATAAACAGATAAAGCGCTCTGGGCACAGGATAGAACTTGGCGACATCGAACGGACTTTGGAGGCCCATCCAGAGGTTGGCTCTTGCGTGGTGGTGCAGGATGAGCAAGATACGTCCAAAGAGCTGATCGGATACACAATTCCTGCCTCCAAAGATGATGATGATGATGATGATGATGATGACTCTGCTAAACCCGACGACATAATCAAATATGCAAAGAAGACACTGCCGCCGTATATGGTTGTCGACTCGGTTGAGAAGCGTGAAGAATTTCCCCTTTCGTCGACCGGCAAGGTTGATCGAAACGCGCTGCTGTCTGATCATCATCGGCAGAACTCTAAGCAAGGCAAAATGGATATGGAACCGGTGGACAGTGAAAACTCCAACGAATGGCTTAGGGCCAGGATCCAAGGTCTCCTTGGGGTGCCACACATCAGCGACAAAGATAACATCCTTTCGCTTGGCCTAGCATCACTGCAAGCTGCCCAGCTTCTCGGTCAGATCATGGAGAATTCTGGAAAGACCGTTTCTCTCGCAGATCTTATGGCGCACCCAACTGTCGAGAAACTTTCAGGCCTGCTTAACCGGAACTACGCCTCCAACGATGAACTGGACCAGAGAGCTCGATGGGCGCAGGATGCATGCCTCGCCGATGACATGGTGGAGCTACCCGACTGGCAGTCCGAGTCCGAAGGCCGGGTCCTTCTGACAGGCGCAACGGGATTTGTCGGTGTCCATCTACTTGATCGCCTCTTGTCCATGCCCAGTGTGAAACAAGTGGCCTGCTTGGTTCGGGGTCGCGGCGAGTTATCAGCAACTGCGCGCATTCAGCAGACGCTGGAAAAGTACGACCTCTGGCAGGGCGGGAATCTCGACAAGATGCAGAAAATCGTCGTCCTCGAAGGCGAGCTGGCGGAGGATACGCTCGGGCTGGGAGAGAGCAAATTCCAGTGGCTGGCGGACTGGGCCAGCGTGATATTCCATGCCGCCGCTCGAGTGAACTGGGTTGAGCCGTACGAGGCTCTTTTAGGGCCCAATGTGATCGGCACGCGGAATATCGTCCATCTCACCGCGACGGGTCGGCGGAAGGCATTGCACTACCTTTCGTCGATCGACGCCTTTAACGTGACGGGATTCGTTAATAAGATTGGACGGGTGTTCGAGGATGCGTCCCTCCAGCCCCATCTCGACTCCCTTCCGTACGATATGGGATACGCGCAGAGCCAGTGGGTGGCAGACGAGATGGTGCTCCACGCCCGAGCTCGCGGAATCCCGGCCGCAATCTACCGTCCGGGCTTTGTTATCGGAGACAGCCAGCGAGCGATAGGGAACCCAGACGATTTCTTCGCTCGCTGGGTCGTTGGATGCATCCAGAGCCAGTACTGGCCCTATCTCCCTGATCAATGCCTCGAGTGGACGACAGTCGACTACGTTTGCGCAGCCGTGCTTCACATCGCAACCAGCAACGACAACCTTGGGCATGCGTATCATATCGTCTCGCCCGACCACTCACTGGCCGTGAGCGCCGAGGGACTGCATCGACTACTCAGACAGGCTGGCTACCGCGTCGAGCAGATCCCGTATCCGGAGTGGGTGGATAAAACCTGCCAGACATCGGGGAATCCCCTCGAGCCCATGTTCCCTCTGCTACAGGAGCAGGTGCTTGGTCATTATACGAGGGTGGAAACCTCCATGCAGACGCCGATCTATGACACGACGAACCTGGAACGGGCGCTGGCGGATAGGCCTGATATCAGGTATACGCCGCTGGATGCTGACCTTTTGCGACGGCATGTGGATTGCTGGGTGCGGAGGGGATATTATAGTTTGGGCCACGAGTATAGTGGGGATTGATAAAAATTGATTAGGATGTTGACACACGACTGCGCGTTTGGGAGAGGGGGTTAGCGCAAACTTTAGCTTAACAACATACATATAGCTGCTTCATGATAATGAAGGACAATTGGGAATAAACAAGTCAAGACTAGAAAAGAAAGTGACAATTATAATCACATTGACACTAGCAGACACCGATGAAAAATACTCGACAGGATAAGAAATGGTGATGACCGGCTAAACACTATGCAGATTAATTACAACGATAGGTATAAGTATGTAGAGAATAAATAAATGAATCAACGAATGATAGTATATACCGATGAAAGCAAAGAAACTGCCCGGAGTGAGCCAGTCACCTTTTTGGAAGTGCAAATTGGTGTACTCGAAAAGAAGAAAAAAGAATAGGAGGTGTCTGGGAACGGGCCACTATGAACATGAATTAAAGAGAATCTCCCTTTCGCTGGATATCCTAGGCAATCGACCTGCATTTCCTATACACGGTCTGAAGGGTATGTGTTCTGCTGATTGTGCTGTTGGTTTTGTGTTTGTGCTTGTTCACCGTTTGAGGACTGCTCATGGGCATGCGCTCCTTGTCCCTGTCCCTGAGACTGGCTGTCAGGCTGAGAGTTCCCATCATGTCTGCGAAGCGTGTTGCCAAGCCAGGACAGCCCTCCACTCCACGAGTCACTCAGGCTCCGCAGTCTCGAGAGCGAGGCAGCCTCGTCGCCCTGGGACGGGTGACGGATCTCGCCGCCATCGAGCCCAGGAGTCACAGGGGCTGTGGCCAGATCACCGGTGGAGTGAAGACGAGCCGTAGCCAGCGCAAATCGAGGATCGAAAGCACCGTCCGCCGTGCTGGGCTGATTACTGGCTTCCGCATCGACAGGAGCCCGAGGGTCCGAATCGCGATTGCGGAGGTATCCGTCTAACACCGTTGTGCTGAGGTGCTTCCCTCGTTCTCTTCGTCGATGTTTTCGTTCCTTCACAGGACTAGTCTCGCCGCGACGAAGGGATTCGGCGACCACGGCACTGAAGCCGGCCGAGATGGTGGGGAGAAGAGGACCCGGGGAGAAGCGAGATGAGATTGAGTTGCGTAGTCGGCGTGCGGGTGGGGTTTGAGGGACGAGGGTGTTCTGCGATTTGGGCTGTTCAGGCTCCGCAGGAGTGGCTGTCTTGGGAGGATCCTGTTCTTCGGCACCAGGGGCCGGAGGGAAGCGGAGGAGTACGGTCGAGTCCGACTGTTCCTGTTCCGGAGTGGAGGGACGAGGAATCTGCGGCTCAGACTTATGTGTATTGATTCCTGGTCTTTGAACATCGGCCCACGGGTTCGTTAAGAGGGACTCGGAATGGAACGGCGAGGGCGCGGGAGATGCTTGGGGTGACTCGGCTGTTAGCGATCCAACCGACTGGCCTTCGTCGAGGTCTTCGATTCCACGGCTGATGAGCGACCCAGCCGGAGATCGCAGTTCGTCATGTTCTTCGGGAACTCTTTGGCCGGCCTCGTGTACTCTGGTATGGCGTGCATGAGGCGACATGTCGACATGGTCCCGGTACCGCTCTCCCTCGAATAGACCTATCGCTTCTTCCTCATCTTCCGCGGAATAAGACGACTCGTCGTCGGAGTTGACCCGGCCACTTGTGATAAAATATACACCAAGGAAAGTTAGGAGACAGCCACCCACGAATTTTGAAGCTCGCGCGACGGTGTACGATTCGAAATCCCGGTAGAGAACGGCACTACCAATGATAACCGAGAGCGTGAACAGAACAAACTGCGTGGGAATAACCTGAGTGGAGTCAAATCGTTGCAATGCTCGGTTGATGTACCGGATTTGCATGAGAGCACTGGAAACGAGCACCAGGACCAGCAGATAGGTGATCGGGAAGGTAATCACATGCCACAGAGTGAAGGATAAGAGTGAGGATACACCTTTGGTTGACAGAGCCGTATATCCACCTAGTAACGTCAGTACTTGCTCGAACAAAGTGGAGGAAGATGCATACCAAATAGAGCCACCAGACCGACATCGATCAGGATGTTTCGTGACCCGTACTTGCCGCTCGCCCACATGAGGCCGACAATCAATCCTGCAGTAAGACCCAAGTACAGCTCAAACTCCCACCGCGTGATCATTACCCAGATATCGTGAGGGCCGATTTTCTCCTCGGACGATTTCGCGCTGAGGACGACCACCACGGCGCCAGCGATTGAAACAAGGACGCCCCAATAGTCCCGCGTTCGGAATTTCTCCTTCAACATGAACGGAGCAATGACGCAGTTCGAGATCAAGGCGACCACACCGAGGGGAGACACAATCGATGCCGGAGCAAATCCGTAGGCCATAAAGTTTCCTACCTCGCCCAAGCACATCAGCACGATGCCAACCCACCAATACGGCGAACGCAGGTAGGATTTACGACGCAGATCTTTCTCCCCCGGTCGCACCGTCCTATCCGACGAAAAGGACTCCCGCATCTGATCGTGGGTGTCTGAAGCGTCGTCCGCCATCTCGTCGTCCGGTCCGACGTCGATGTGAGGCTGGTCATGGTACGAAGCATCCGGCGATTCGTCCCGATATCGACCAAACCGCTTGTTCTGATCCCGTCCTCGGTGACCATTCAGTCGGTCATGATCCGAAACCGCGCCGTATGACCCTGAGTTCGCTCGACTGGGGTTTGCGCGCTTCCAATCCAGTTCCTGTTGTTGTTTATCATGTTCCAATTCCCTCGCTATCCTGATATGTGCATATCGTTGAATGTTCAGAGCCAGGGAGATTAGCACATTCCCGGCAAGCGCGGTTATGATACCGATCAGCGACGACCACTCATGTAAACCCCCTCCGCCGCCATCGCCCTTTCCAGGGTCAGAGGTAGAAGAAGGATTCGGCGCGTATGAAACAGACGTAGCGAAAGGTGACGAGGTCGGCGTAGACGTAACGGAGGACACGAGCGCAGTGAGCAGGCCGGCTGCTAGAGGCTCCTCCCGGAAATAGTCCATGCGGAGGACGGAGAGGACGTGACACACGCGTGGGAGAGTAAGGGGGTTAGGAGGCGGGGGGTGGGAAAGGGGTTCCTCCCGACAATTCCGCGGCGCCGAAGGTGAACAATGGCGGGATTTGTGTCACCTTATCAAGGCAGGATTATACAATTGAATAGCCTTCTTTGTCGATGACCGTAGACGGTTGTGTCGATGATGTTAGCAACGTCGATCCGGAACAATCGTTCATGCTGTTGCCAGCCCTGAGTCGGTGTGCTTTCGAGGATAGAAAGTTGGCGATCTCCAACCGATAGTGTATCCCTGAAAGCCCCTAATCCAACATCAATGAGGTTGAACCGTATAATTCGGACTTCGCGTGAATCTCGGGTTCTGATAAAAGGAAGCCCGGAAGTCACGGGTGATGGAGTCCGGGCGCAGAGGGAAGGTAGTAGGGAAAGTCAAAAACGAGGAGCAGCGCAACAGGCTAAAACACAAAAGGTTGCACGTGCAGGGAAGATGGAGAGAAAGAGTCCAAGCGCAACATGATGGATGGGGGGGAGGAGACCAGGAAGAACCGGAGGAAGATCCAAGTCGGAGGAGAAGCGATGGAGAAGAACGAGCAGCAAAGAAGGAGCCTCATTGGCCTTCGGGGCGCCCTAAACCCACGCCTGTTGATCGGCTCCACCCCGCCTGCCCAACGTCATCGAGCCTTGGAAGGATGAAGGAGTTCATGGCGAGTTTATAGGTGAACTAAACTACCTGCTGACTGCATTTGCCGTCGGCAAGGTGCCTCGTAGCGGTCGCAAGACACGTGTCGTGAGGATCTACTGCCTATACCTCGTCCATTCTACACCAGAGAATAAGAACTAAAGTAAAGATCAAGAAGGATTCATTCAATTATACATGATATCTATTCCAGATTACCGTCTCGTTCTCTTCTTCTCCGGCTCCTCATCATCGTCGCTGAGTTCCCGATAGATCGTCTTGGGCTGTGTCTCCTTCCACGCCTTGGTAAAGACTGGGTCCTTCTCGGCCTTGTCTGCATATTTCAACAGAGCTTCTCGCGGATCTTCGTCACGCATGGAACTCAGTGGAATGTTCTCCCGGATATGTCTCTCATCCGGCTGCGACTTGGCAAATGGCGTTTGGGCCGGCAGATGAGGTCGTCGAGGATCCTTGGGCCGACCAGAGTGCGTCATGCCAACGTTCGGGTGCCGCGAGGCCCGAGTAGACGAGCTATAATGGGGTATGCCATTCGATCCGGTGACGATGGAATCTCCCGACAGCCCTTGGGTGAGATCCATGGTGAGGTTCGGGTCGTCGTCGATATGACGGCGCTTAGGTGTCTTGGACATGACCATGGCAGCACCCTTGTTGGAGGTGTTGGGGTTGTAGAGTACATGGGTTTCCGCGTTGGCAGACCCAGTCATGATCTGGTTGAGCTTCTCATGCCACTGAACGGTGATCAAAGGCGATCCAGGGGTGACCGGTGTGACCAGCTCCGGTTTCAACGTAGCCGGGTTCAAGATGTGCAGGTGGCCGGTCTCCGACCCTGTGAGCACGTTCGCAGATGTAGGCGAGAATACGATATTAGACGTGGGGTATCGGAACGAGCTTGAAGGATGCGCGACCGTCGTGATGGGCTGCTTGAACTTCCTTGTATCCCAGAGTTTGATGGTGTCGTCGCCGCCCTTGGTGATCACAAGTCGCCCGTCGGCGCTGATGTCGATGCCACTCGTCCACGTATCCCGAGTATGCGCATCTCGAATCTCACCGCTAGGCCGCGTAAACGGTCCATCTCCACCCCACATCACCAAGCTACCATCCAGCGCAGCGGCAACAAGCACGTTAGGGCCTCCTTGCTTCGGCGAGCCCCATGCGACGGCGGTCATCTTGCTCCGACCAGCGGATCCGGCGACCCTCGATTTATGAACGATGACCTCCTTTTGAGACCGACCGACGTTGGCATCCCATACACGGACCGTGCTGTCCGATCCCGCGGTGACGCACAGGTTTTCGTCCGTAGGAGACCACGCTCCGCTGGACACCTCCGAAACATGACCCTTGGTATGATGTAGATCTCTCAGATACATATCTCCCTTGACGAACTCGGTAACCGTTTCTCCATCGCGACTCAAGATCCGAGGCTGCGGCGTAGCGGTGACGACCAGAACGTAGCTCGGCGACAGAGGATTGAAGGCGGCATAATGCACGGCGTGCGCTTCCTGGGCAGCGGAGTTTTTCTTCTCGGACGGATCGACGGATTTGAAGGCGCGCACCGTCGACGGCGTCATGGACGCAAAGTCATGGAGTTTCACCGAGCAGTCGGTCGACCCTGTTATCAGTCGCGACCCGGACGGATCGGCCGTCAACGTTGTCACGGCTCGGTCATGGGTCTTAAGAAGCAATTCGTGGGAAACGGGGAACTCGTCCTCGTCATCGGAATCGTCGTCGGAGTCATCTGAATCATCATCGTCGCTATCATCGTTGTCAATGTCTTTCTTCGGTTCTGCGTCAGATTTGGTGTCAGTCTCAGCGTCTCCAACTAGACCTGGTTTCTCATCTTCAACCGGCTTGACGGAGACGTTTGTCCGCTTCGAGATATCTATCTGAGCGTTAACGTTGGTAGTTTTTTCTTGCTTCCCAAAGCTGGTTGGGAAGAATTTCTTGAACGCTTCTTCGTCGAACCCGTCCATCGTGCTCTCTGTGTTAGTTGTAGAAAGTAGATTATTCTGGACCTCGACTTGCGCGGTAGTGATGATGTTTGCACGGTTGGGGATGTTTGCACTGTTTGACCTGCGGACCATCGTCATGCCAAGACATCCTTAACTACGGAGGATGGATGAAGAGCTCCAAGGCAGCTTGTGGTCCATTTGCATTAAAATACATCCGTGATAAATTTCTACCCTAAACGGAATAGCTCCATCTAAACTAAACGTAGGTACACTCTCCTTCCGCACCTACAAGTACAGTCCCTCGACAGGACCGCCATCCTGCTTCGTCTTCATGATTCGTTCTCTGGCGGCACGGAAATCGTCCATCTGGACTCTCATACGGCGTTCCCGCAACGCCATCAGACCGGCTTCGGTACAGATGGCACGGATATCGGCACCGGAAAGGTCGTCCTTCTGGTTGATGAACTCGTCGAGGTCGACATCGTCGCTGAGCGACATCTTCGAGGTATGCAGCGTAAAGATCTTCTTCTTCGTGTTTTCTGGGTCTAGTTAGCACAGTAGTATAAAACAAACAGGGCCAAAGAGGAGCTTACGGTCTGGGTTCTCGAAGAGAATCTTTCGGTCAATACGACCAGGACGGATCAAGGCGGGATCCAGGGTCTCGATCTTGTTGGTGGCCATGACGACCTTGACATCACCACGGTCATCGAAACCGTCCAGCTGGTTCAGCAACTCAAGCATGGTTCGCTGAATTTCTCGTTCACCGCCCGACTGCGATTCGTAACGCTTCGTACCGATGGCATCGATTTCGTCGATGAACACAATAGACGGGGCGTGCTCCGCAGCAACCTGGAAAATCTGTCGCACCAAACGCGGGCCATCACCGAGGTATTTCTGGATCAGCTCACTACCGACAATACGAAGGAAAGTGGCACTGGTCTGGTTTGCAACGGCCTTCGCAAGCAACGTCTTTCCGGTACCCGGCGCACCATAGAGAATGACACCCTTGGGCGGCTTGATACCCATCTCCTCGTACAGTTCTGGATGAAGCAGCGGAAGCTCGACGGATTCTCGGACTTCCTGAATCTGTTGCTCCAGACCACCGATATCCGCGTACGACTCCGTGGGCGCTTTGTCGAGCTTCATCACCGACACGAGAGGGTCAGATTCTTCCGTCAACACACCAACGACCGACACCGACTTGTGATGCAAGAGAATGCTGGCGCCGGGCTCGAGCAGATCTTTGTCGACGAAAGACATGATCGACACGTAGTACTCGGGGCCCGTGGCACTCGAGACAATGGCGTGGTCATCGTCAATCAACTCTTCCAGGTTGCCCACCCCCATGGGGCTGCCTCGCATGTCATCGACTCGGCCTCTCTCATCGGCGTTCCGGTCCATGATATCGAAGTCGCCTCGGTTGGCATCCTGCGTCGCCTGCGCCTTGGTCTTACGCAGGCGCTCCATGTTCTCCACGTATTCCTCTTCAAGCAATAGGTGGTCATGGACTCGTTGCATTCGGAGATATCGTAGCTTGCATCGTGACGTGGGGTAGATATCGGGAAGCTTGGCCGCAGTGCTGGGGCCGGCAGCTCTGCGCTTCTTGCGACCGATGCGAGTGGTCGGTGGTGGAGGCGGTTCGTACTTGGGCTTGTCCTTCTGCACGAGGAAGTTGGTCAGCGAACGGGAACCGCATCGATGGCCATTATGGTTATTGAGTATTACCTTCTTGTCCTTGTCATCTCTTCCATCACCCCCGGGGCCTCCACTGATGTTGGACTGCTGGTTACCCTGGTGGAAAAGATATGTCAGCCTGAAGGGACGGCAAGCCGAGCGCGGCTATGACGACGTTGTTGGGCACTCACCATCGTCCTGGTTGTGGAGGGAAAGAAAAAGAAGAATTAATCGACAGAGATCCTGGAATTACAGGAGCGAGTACGAATCGAATAGATTAATGAAGAAAAGGGTGCAAATAGATGGACGGAATCCGGGTCAAGGATGGGATGGAAGCTGGCGGCGGCGATGAGCTGGGAGCTGTTCACCTCAGCCTGTCCAGTCTTGGCGCTTTGTCATGGTTAGCGCACGTGATCTCTCTGCCTGGGTGCCTGGCCAGGCATACACTTCAGGCATTCTTAGTTCACTTAATTACTATTTACTAGTATCTACTTACTATTTATTATTTACTATTTTTTGGTAGTTAGTATGAAGTATACTATGGATTCTGGCTACATTAGTCAAGATGATGAACTAAAAGATGCCTCTCTTCTCTTTAGGCACCGGCGTTGACCTCGACATCCAACATGCTTCGATGACCTTCTGCCTTCTGTAAGAAGGTACCTAACCGCCCGCTCTTTCTGCATCTTCCGATCTAGTTATTCGTTCCTCTGTCCTCTTTCCTTCACCTTCCCCTCCATCCCCTCCGGAACAGGTGAGGCTCTTCCCGCATCACCTTCTCGGCTGCCAGCTCATATTTACTTTTTCTGTTCTCTCTCCTCTGCCCCGCTTGGCTTCTATTCCTATCTGCTTCGAGTCCCTTGTCATCTGCTCCATAGCCAAGTCACCGTCTTTAGAACATCAAAGCTGACTGCATGACCCTGTAGCTGAATAATAGCTCCGGGTCGTCCTCTTCTTTCGAGACTTTCTCTGACCTTCATTACTTGTATACCGTATTCTTCCTATCCTTAACAGACCCCGCCGTATACCCTACCCCTCATGGCTTCCAATCGCGGGCGGCGCATCGCAAAGGAAATCTCCGACATCCATGCCGACACGCTGTCGCATATCACGGTAGAACCGGTGGGCGACAACGAGGACCTCACGCATCTCCGAGGCTCATTTCCCGGGCCTCCCGGCACTCCGTACGAGGGTGGTACCTTTGTGATCGACATCCAAGTCCCTACCGACTATCCGTTTCGTCCGCCCCAGATGAAGTTCGTGACCAAGGTGTGGCATCCGAACGTCAGCAGCCAAACGGTCAGTCCTCCCCGTCCTCTTGCTTGGACACGCGATCATGTCGGGATAGTGGGCTCATGATATCTGCAGGGTGCCATTTGCCTGGATACTCTCGGGGCCGCGTGGTCGCCGGTTCTCACAATCAAGTCTGCTCTTCTGTCGCTACAGTCGTTGCTGAGCACGCCGGAGCCGAAAGATCCTCAAGATGCACAGGTTGCCAATATGCTCCTCTATCAACCCAAGGAATTTGAGCTCACGGCCAAGGAATGGGCCTGGCTCCACGCAGGAGCCCCCACCAAACCCAACAGAACGGGAGGAGAAGGGAGCGGCGGAGCCACCGCCGAGTCGCTCCGACTGCAAGAACTCAAGATCAAGGAAGATCGAGAAAAGGAAGATTTGGCCAAGTACGTTGTCCCCTTTGCGTTTGGTGAGAAGTCTGCGTTAACATCCGTGGCAGGTACGATGGGTATAACAAGGACATGGTCGATCGGTTCTGCAGTATGGGCTTCGACGTGGACCGCGTCGTTTCGGCCTTCAAGTATTTCGGCATCGACCGAAATGACGGCGAGGATTACGAATTGGAGGAAGCTTACATGGGAGACGTCACTGCGCGGCTGTTGGGTGAGCCGTGAGGGACCTGCTGGTTGTATCTGAGAGCCTAGCATGACATGACTTGGTGAACTCATTCAACATTCAACTATATTTATTATTTGGATTCAATCCCCAACCCAACCCTCTGTTTGCATTCACTTTATCTCATTCTTTCTTTCTTTCTTTTTTTTTTTCTTCTTTGTTCTCCCCTCTTCTTTTGTGTTCTTCCTTTATCACTCACCTCTATGTTTCCCATTGGTAATGTTTGTAGCAACAGTTTATGAGCGGTTTAAGCATAGCAATGAATTATGATGCCGAGTCCATCAAAGCAGTTTGTAATTTGTTGTAGATTTGCCGGCGCTTATCGATAAGCACGTGGATCCCCGACGACCTCCGCCGCTTTTAATTCTCTCCGCCGAACTCACCTTTGTCTTTTCAACTTCTTGTATGCTTCAATAAAAACCAGCCAACGTCTCGCCAAAATCTGCTTTCTTCCCAATATCGACTTTTTTGTATTATAAGCCCCGCCTTCAATTACACACCCACTGCCACCACGGTGAGCGCGCCACCATGATCGAGGACGATTTTTACCGTTCCTCATCCCAGTTTCGATTCTGGTCGTTCACCGAAACGTCCCTGCAATCCCTACGGGCCAAAACCAATTCCCTTGCCAGTGACCGCGTACGAACTGCTTTGCGCAAGGCACGAGATAATCGCCAATCGGCCGCCTCGTCGGCAGCAGGCACGCCGAACCCCAACGGCAGCGATGCAGACAGCAAAGCCGGGGAGGAGAAGGACGTCGAGTGTTTGACACCAGAGGAGGAGCAAGTGCTAGTGCGATATTTCTGCGAACAGCTTGTTGAGCTTGGAGAGAGCTATAAGCCGCCGCTGCCGACGATAGTTCGGGTACGTCAATGATTACAGCCTTTGTTCTTCTTTCAGCATCAACCTCCCTAACCTGTATATACCAACAGGCCACCGCAATCCAATACCTCCGACGCTTCTACCTCACCAACTCCCCCATGACCTACCACCCGAAAACCATCATGCCGTGCGCCCTCTTCCTCGCCACAAAGACAGACAACTACTACCTCTCGCTGCGCCAATTCGCCGAGGTCGTCCCCGGCGACACCACCGCGGACGACATCATCGCGCCCGAGTTCCTCGTCATGCAAAGCCTGCGCTTCACCTTCGACGTACGGCACCCCTTCCGCGGCCTCGAAGGCGGCATCATGGAACTCCAAGCAATAGCCCAAGGCCTCGGGCAACCAGCGCCTCACTTCCCCCAGCAAACAGCCGACGAGCTACGCCGCCAAATCCTCTCCCTACCCCCCTCCCAATCCACCCACCAGTCCTCCTCCATCAACGATCGCCTCGCCCGCGCACACACGACCACCCGCGAGCTCCTCAAATCCGCCGCCCAAATGACAGACGCATACTTCCTCTACACGCCCTCGCAGATCTGGCTCTCGGCCTTCCTCCTCGCCGACCGGCCCCTCACCGAATTCTACCTCGACACGAAACTCGGCGGTCCCCTCGGCCCCTCTCAACAGGGGAACCCGCTCTACGACCTCCGCACCAAACTCATCCGCACGCTCACCGACTGCTCCGCCCTCCTCAACTCTTACACGCCTCTCGCGTCCGACCCAGACCAGAAAAAGAACCTCCGCCGCATCGGCAAGAAACTATACCACTGCCAGAACCCTGCCCCCGAGAAAGCCAATCTCGCCGGTCAGAAACGCATCCCAGCTGCCGCCGCAGCTGGCGCAGCGAGCAGTGGAGACCCGGGCACGTCGGAGAGTGAGATGGAGCGGCTAGCGAAGAAGCGGAAGTTGGAGCGCGAGCAGAAGGAGAAACTAGGGAATGATTTGTTCGGGGGGGAGCTTGTTGCGCAGCGGACTAAAGAGGGGGGCACTACTATGCAGCACTAATTCTATATACTACCTCAGTTACTATCTTGTCTGGATCTTATTAAGATACTCATAATACTGCGGAGTATATGCGCTAGATAGAGCATCAAAGTGAAACTTGTCATGATTACATAGCCATAGCTAACTACCCGTAAGAGAGAACCAGCACTAACCAATAGTTAATCCTCTAAATATGTTGAGATTTACTTCCGTCAAAGGAATTCATGGATGCTTTTCGTCGTACACTACCGAGTTAGAAGACTAGACAGATAGGTAAATATGAGATGACGTCAAGAGCGACAGACCCCACGGACGCTTTTGAATATATATAGCCAAAGAAAAACCTCTACAACAAAAGCCAGCAATCTATAATCCAAAAGGAAACAAGCAACCCAAAACAAAAGAGATGATAAAGGAGAAATCAAATTCAACCCTTGAAAACGCTTCGGGTCTAAGAAAATGAAGTAGGTATGAAACAAGTAGAGTCCATCTAAAACAGGAACACAAAAAAAAGGACACCCAAAAAAAAAAGGAAATGCGAGCAAGATATCTTCCCATATGAAAAAAAGAAAAAGAAAATAGAACGAAAATTGGTCACAAGGAAAGCCCGCCTGTTCCAAACATTTGTTTTCATCAACATCAACATCAGTCAAATTCTCCCATCTTCGACAATCCCTGTATGCCGTTAAAAGAAACTTTTGGTTTTCTTCCTCCCTACAATATTGTTTTTTCTTCGGCTTTTTTTTTCATATATGTTCATTGTCATCTCTAACATTCCAATCATAACAATATGTAAGTTTGTTTGTTTTTTTCTTTCTTTCTTCAGTCTTCTCTTCCAGATGGAAAAGCTTAGACAGCACCGGCAGAAATCATCTTCTTGCGGAGATGGTTCTTGTACTGTCCGATGGTACCATCCCACCGGGTGACGGTCTTGTTCTCGCAGACCATGATGTCCTTGGCGATCTTGTCGAGCAGACGGAAATCGTGGGACACGACAACAACACCACCGCTGAAAGCGTTGATGGCGTCAGCCAAACTGTCGATGGTGGGGATATCGAGACCGTTGGTAGGCTCGTCCAGCAAGATCATGTTGGGCGACTCAATGGCCAACAGGGCGAACACGATACGACTCTTCTGACCCTCGGAGAGAGTACCCATCAGAGCGGTCTGGCCCTCACCAGTGAGACCGTAACGACCGAGCTGCTGACGCCAGTACTGGTAGTCCTGAGACTTGTCGGGGAAACGGTCACGGACGAATTCCAGGGCGCACTTGGTCAGATCCAGCTGCTCGGCAGAGTGCTGGCTGTACATGCCCAGCTTCAAGTGGGTGTGACGGCTGACACGGCCACCGATGGGGCTCAGCTTGCCGGTCATGATACGCAGAAGGGTAGACTTGCCGACACCGTTGGGTCCGACCAGGGCGGTACGGGAGTCCATGTCGACACCGAAGTCCAGGTGCTCGTAGAGAGTGTCGTCCCAGTTGCCGGAGTAGGAGAAGGAAACGTCGTCGAAGGACAGGACGGGAGGAGGCAGCTTCTCAACGTCCGCGAAACGGAAAGTGAAGACACGGTCGGGGATGACAGGCTGGATGAAACCATCGGCCTCCATCTTGTCGAGGATCTTCTGGCGGGACTTGGCCTGACGGACCAAGTTGGCGTAGGTACCGGCGGAAGCAATGAACTTCTTGATGTGGGCGATTTCTTCTTGCTGCTTGGTGTAGGCCTTCATCTGGTTGACCTCCTGTTCGCTACGGGTCTTGTGGTACGAGTCGTAGTTACCACCGTAGTACAGGAGCTGCTTCATGCGCATGTCAATCATGGTCGTGCAGACACCGTTCAAGAAATCCATCGAGTGAGAGACAAGGACCAAAGTACGGTCCCACTTCTTCATATATTCTTCCAACCACACACAGGCCTCGAGATCCAAGTGAGCAGTGGGGTCGTCCAGCAAGAGCAAGGACGGCTTGACGAACAGGGCCTTTCCGAGGGCGACACGCATACGCCAACCACCGGACATATCCTTCGTCTTCTTGTTGATGGTCTGCTTGTTGAAACCAAGACCCGTCAAGATCAGGGAAGCACGGGTGTGGAAGGTGGAGGGGTCCATTTTGTCAATACGCTGGAGACCTAGTCAGTCGATGATCCAAGTACCTAAAATCATGCGGGGGAGAACTTACGTCGTACAGGTCCATGAGAACCGGGCTGTCAGGACCCTGATCTTCCAGGATCTGCTCAGCCTGCTGTTCCATACGCTCGAGTTGCCTCTCAGCCTCCTTGACGACCCATTCGAGGGCACCATCATCGGTGGGCGGGGCACCCTCGTTCAGAAGGTAGATATCGATGTGCTCGGGGATGGGGAATTCACGGTGAGCGATAGACTTGAGAAGGGTGGACTTTCCGCAACCGTTCTCACCCAGCAGACCGTAGCGGCGACCGAAGTTCAGTTCCAGAGTCGAGTCGGTGATAAGGACCTTTCCGTGGAACACCAGGGAGGCAGAGGTGACCTTGGCGTCACGAGAAGCAGGGAGCGAGGAAAGCACACCGGTGGTGACACGGTCAGACAGACCGTGCTTGTCCATCTGGGCTGTGAGCTTCTCGACCTCCTTCATCTTCTCATCGGTGGTCGCGGGCTGGTCCTCGACGGGGGTCTCATCGCCGTCCTTCTTGCCGACCTTCTTCTTGGTGTCACCGCGCTTTGCGAGACGAGCGGCTTTCGAAGCAGACACCATTTTGCCGGTAGTTATGGAGGATTAATGGGAGGGGAGATGGGGGGAGGATCGGAGGGTTAGGGAGAGCGGGAAGGAAAGGTGAGGAAGAAAAAAGGGTGCGATAGAAGGTAAGGGAAAAAAAGCCTGACGAAGGCGAGAGCGAAAAAGGGAAAAATCAAAAAGAGAACTCTCGACAAAGGTGGATCGATAATAGCGGGGTGGGAGGGGGCGACCGAGAGGCTTCTTAGTGGGGAGGGCGAAAAGTTCCTTGGAAAGCCCTTATCGATAGAGAACGAGGACCTTAGAAATACTGATCCACTCGTTGGATGAGTAGAAAATTTCCGACAACTATATACGGCAAGACCCGTGGGGGTTAAAACAACGGTGGAATAGAGCGGTGGTCGATAACGATACCGCCTCGCCGATGATGAAGATGAAGGAAAAGACCGAGAGAAGGGGAAGGAGAGATGAAAGAGATTGTGGATGACGCTGAGCAAAAAAAAAACTGATGGGCCTCAAAAATTCCTTTCGGTGGGCCGCCTAGACTCGTTCGGATTGGCTAAACTACGTCACCGCACGGGTCGTGGCGTAGCCTAGCCTGATTGGGCATCAATTGCACGTGATTTATAGCCTTACGCCCAAGGCACCACTTCGAGGGGACAACAATGGATGTCAGACGAACATCAATAGGAGAGAATCAAACCTTGTTAGGAATTCTAGAATTGTCTATCACAGAATTCGCTCACATCTCAGGGATCATACCGAGCGGATAGTAAGCCTGACCCCTTCCTCGACAGAAAACCAATCAAGAAGCCATGATACCTCTTATCAGTTTCCATAGATATCTTCCGAATACTTCTACATGCGAGAAGTCCTACATCATCTTCTCTATAGGAAACTGCACATGGTGTCTAGATTATGATTATATGCTGGAATATATGTGGGCTATTCTATAACACAATCCTCGTTAACCACTGTAGATACTTACGAGAGCTCTCTCTCTCTCTCTCTGTAGTTGCTTCCATTGATGAGACATCAGCAGCAATAAAGATCGCTTGTCAGGACTGGAGCCTAATTATTCTTATTAAAGATCCAGAACTCACCTGGATCTTTCTACCTAGGTACTCTATAGGTAGGTAAAGAGTATTTTTGAGGATTCTTGAGCCTCTTATGATCAACACCCGCGTTATTCTTTCCCCAACTTGCACTACTCTCTACTATATCATAATTTAAACTAGCCTATCCCCAACAACTCACACAGAGCATAAATACCGCCAAAAAACTACCTCAGACTACGCAGCTAGTGGTGAAACCTCCTCTCCAGAGCTCTGTTCCCTAGTTTTTATACCTCATTGACTCAGCCCAATCTGCACCATGCAAGGAACACCGCACAGCACAGCACAACACAACACATTCAGCAGGACATCCCCTGAATCCAGTAAATAAGCGCAATATAACTGGTCAAGGAACCAAAACATCCGAGTCATGGGCATCCAAGCTTTCTAGCCAAGACAATGTGACATGACGGATTGTACTGTACTGTATAGTATATACATATTATCTCGATCTGGATGCATGCTTCATGCTGTGAGTGATATCAGCTGCATTTGTCATTTTTGTCTCGTGAGGCATTTATTAACATTCCGAGACAGGACCGAGTATATGCCGGCAGGGGCTCTCTGTTTGCTGTCATTGTCGAAGACAGTTAGATTGCATTCCGTTCTTGACTCAGGGAATGGGAACATGTTACCTATTAGATATTAGGTACGGAATACTGTCGGCATTTTATCCGGAAGGGGGTGATGTACTGACTCAACACCGCTTGGAAACATCAAGTTGTTGACTCCATTAAATTAATTCCATAGTTATATTGTTCACTCATCATATCCACCAATCCACAATGAACTCCTAAACCTCACCTAGGAACCTACAATGCAGTGTAAGTAAAATACCTCAAGAATGCAACCTAGCAACCCTTATCAAAGTAAAAAATCCCTCACAGCTCGCTCATCACCAGACCCAATCACGCATAAATAAAAATCGACTGAAAACACATGGCATACCAACCTGCGCCTTTGAACCAGATGCAGGAGGTATGCATGTATTTACTCCGCGGAGTACTGTACCTTAGACGGGCGAGGCACGGGTCCAGACCATACATTCGATATGCAAGGGGGACCCTGAAAAGGCTTGTCTACAAGTTTATCGAGTGGATGTGGGAAAATGCCGCTTGTATTTGGTCGCGTGGGGCTATCCCTAGGGAGTGGTTCCTACCTACCTACTTACTCCGTAGTCTAGGTCAGGCTTTGAATATTATTATTATCGTATAGTATGCGGTGCGTGCATTCTTTGTGGAGGGTCGGAAGATAGGACTCCGCGGACCTCGGCTGGAGTATATTCTATGCTCGTATGTCTTGGGTAGAGGGCTTGAGACATATCGAGCTAATTGGATTTCTTCGCTGAGGTATTCCATAATCATGTTTATGAATTCGAGTCATTATCTAGGTGTCTACCTATATTCGCGTGAAAGAACTATGTACATAACAAACCAAGCAATTACCAACATATACAGCATATAGCGTATGTATGTATAGTGTAAAGAAGATTACTGTATCCGTCGACTAATCCGTTCCAACACCTCCATCTCCTCCGCCGTAACCCACATATTATCCGACACCAGGACCTTACCTTCCTGGATGACGATCTGCATCTGCGTCTCTGTATCAGTGACCGCACTATTCGACGAACTCTCCGACCCATGACCCTCCTTCTCTTTCTCCTCGGGCTTGTGCCCATCTGGCACCCCCACCTCCGGGTCCCTCGGTCTCGGCCTCCCAAGCGGCACAACCGTCCACCAATACACCGGGAACCGTCGCTGGATGTTATTCACGACCAGCGCGACGGCCTGCATCATGACACAGCCCAGGACCATGATCGGGACCAGCCACCAGCCGATGGGATAGCCCTCGGTGACGGCCAGGAGGGCGGTTGCGCCGGCGGGCGGGTGCACGGTGTTGGTGAGGACCATGACGGCGGTGGTGATGGCGCAGGACAGGGCGCCTCCGAGCTGGGGTTTGGAGTGAGCGTTGGGGTTCAGGGCGAAGAGCTTTCCGATGCCGATGCCGATGATGCTGGCGAAGAGTTGGCTGAGGACGGCGTTTCGGGGTTGTGCGAAGGGTGATTCTATGACGGCGAATTCGAGGACTGCGGCGGCGCCCTGGGAGGTCGGTTAGTATGTATTGATTTGGTTTGCTGGGACACAGGGAAGGAGTGAGAGGAGAGAAGTAGAAGGAGGTAGACGTACAAAACTAGCCACGATGATTGGCGCATTATGATGCTGAAAAGAAGGAACGTGTTCCGAGACCTCGGCTACGACGAGCACGCCGCAGAAGACACCGATGATGGACCAGAATGCAATGACCAGATTCCCCAGACTCCTGGGAGGTTTGTCACCTCTGTATCCTAGGAAATGGGAGACAGGCCGAGGGAGCCATCGCCACGGGGGGGCAGGAATGTAAGGGTTGATATAGGCGTCTATGTCTATATGCCAACGGGAAAAATCGACGTGTTTGGACATTTTGACTTCGGAAGTATATGTATGTATATGACGGGGTAATCGACAGAAAGAAAATTGGGTCGAACCAGGAGCACTTGGACAGATCAGGCCAGTGGACAGGCACTGTGTAACCCTTGGGCTAAAAGAAAGTCCAAAACCCCAGTTCGATGGCTATGCCAATAGAGACAGACGGGAGAGAGTCAGGAGTCCGGAGCCTTATAGTGCCCAAGAATCAGCAGGCCAGCTGCGTCTAGCTAGGCGTCTATGAGCAGCAACATCCTACTACATCAAGGATTGAGGGAGGGGGAACGCAGCAGATTTTAAGAATTCTGACATCACAGCCAAAAGGGAAAGACGGCAAAAGAACTGGGCCCTCTTTTTTTGGTCCTCATTCAGCCGGGCAGGAGAGCGCACAATCAACATCTCCGCGGAAAGCAGCACAGGCAGGCAGCCTGACAGCCCTAACAAATGGAGCGTCCGTTGCGAAATCCCAAGGGAAAAAGAGGGAAAAAGAGATGAACGCAGCTGGTTCTGCCACTCACACGGTTTGCGTTGAGTAAGAGAAACTCCCGATGCGGCCTAGTTCCGGCCCTGTGGAGCCAGACCGTCGCCGTAATAAAACCCGTGATTACTCCGTCGTACGTAAAAGGGACCCGGATGGCCGCTTCCGCCCGTGCGGTGATGGCGTCACGTGTGTACCAGCGCCGTATTCCTGCGCGATCGTAAGAATTCGAAACGGAAGACGGCAGAATTACGCCGCCGATCAATCCGGGGTACCAAAGACTGGAGGTTACTTCCATCCCTGGTCTGTCTGTCAGGTACTCCGCATGTACTCTGTGTGACATACTGTCTGTACAGCTTTTACGGTTACGGAGTTCTATATATGCTTACAGATCAGCTGGGTTCAATCAACCAAAAAAAAAAGTGTGTTCATAATATCATTTTCATAACATGTTCTACATCGAAATTACCCTCTAAACATCCAAAGTCCGGCCGGTCTTGGAGCTCTCCTTCGCCAGCTCGATCAACCGGATCACGTCGCGCGCTTCGGCACCGCTGGCGGGAAGGTCGCCCTCGCCAGCGAGAGCCCGAGCGAACTTCCGGAAGTACTCGGTGTAGGTAGGCGGCTCCACCGTAGGAGCGACCTCTCTGACGGGCTTGCCGTCTTGAATGGTCGTCAGGACGCCTGCAGATGAAGTCAGCAATGTGTCGTTTCAACACGCGGAGTGCCTTAGCTGGGATATCCTTACCGTATCTCTCACTCGGCTCCCGACCATAGCCGCCGTCGCCGGGCTTCACTCCCGCCTTCAGCTGATCTTCCTGGATATCGAGATGGAACTGTTCGGATGATAAGTTAATCGGCCGCTTCCTTTCGTTTCCATGTCGCATGGCTTCTGTGCCGGATATGCCTACCTTCTTGAAGCTACCCTTCTCTCCGCGGACCCAGAACCTCAACTGCTCCTCTTCCGGGCTGACGACACCCGCCTTGGCCGTGACGAGGAGACCCGACTTGTAGTGCAGCAAGACAGTGAACGAGTCCTCAAAGCCGGAGGTGTTGACCTCGCGCTGCGAGCCAATGAAGCCGGTGATGCGGTCGGGCAATCCCAGCAGATGCACGGCCTGGTCCAGCAGGTGGGTTCCCAGATCATAGATGGCGCTGCCGCCGGGGATGACCTTGTTCTTCCACTTGTGCGCGTCAGAAGAGGGCTCCTGGGGGCGATGACGATCGAAGTGAGTCTCGAATTCCACCAGGCGGCCCAGCGATCCGTTCTTCACCAGTTTCGAGAGGGTGACGAAGTCCGCGTCCCACCGACGATCTGTACGATTCCGAGATTAGGGATGATTTTCAGCAACATGGAACCACTCAGGCAGACGTACTTTGGTAAACCGCCAACAGTTTGTTGTGCTTCTTCGAGATGTTGACGAGCTCGTCGGCTTCCTGGGAGGTGGGGGTGAACGGCTTCTCGCAAATAACTATGATGCCGCGATTGTCAGCGCAAGAACTTGACTTCCACATTGACGGCGCTAAACCCACCGTGCTTTCCGTTCTCCAGCGCCAGTTTCACCAAGCTGAAATGCGAGTCAGGAGCCGTCGTGATGATCACCACATCCACGCCGTCATCCTTGACCAGGTCCTCGGTCGTGCGGTAGGACTTGACGCCGGGGTGGTCCTTCTCTGCATCGTCTTCGGGCTTGGGCGTACGTTGCACGACAGCGTAGAGCTTAAATTGGGGCACTTCTTGGACAAAGGGGATGTGGAAAATTTTGGCACTGAAGCCGTACCCCACTACTCCGACATTCCAGGTCTTGGAGGCCATGATGATGAATTGATGGTGAGAGACTAATCAATTGAATTGACACAAGGAAGTACAACAGGAGACAAAGAGCTAGCGAGATCCTCTTGATTTATATACAGAAAACCTAACAGTGGGATGGCGTGGTCTAGTGTCTGCCTCCGTAGAAGAGTCGAGGGTGCGGGGGAAGGTCCTGGCGACGGGAACCTTTGGCTCGGGCGGGGCGTCAAAGGCCGACTTCTGCGCCGACTCGGATTTCTCTCTCCTGCCCCTCCGATGACGATTAGCAACGATGGCGAGACTCCCTGCCGAAGTGGCTAAACGATGCTCCCTCCCCACTCTTTACCCATCCCTTCGTCTCGTTTAAGTGTTTAACTAGTCACGGAGAAGACGAATTCCGGAAGCCATGCTTCCTGGACCTTCCTTTATTCTTGGATCCCCACACAGCGAGTCACCTCAACGGCGTCCTACAGAATTCGTCAGAAAATATTGCCATCTCGCCTCTCGGACATAACCGTGGACAGAAACTTACATTAGACCCCTCCGGCTGTTCCAAGGTACTCGTGTACACCAGATTCGGATTCCCCGTGATGTCAAACAGCGGCGTGGCATCCTGCCCCAGGAAAGACTGAACCGTGCGCTGGGGAATCCCCTCGGTATTGTAACTGCGGACAGGGCCACTCTTGGCAGCTTCACGCTTCTGCTCCACCGTACTGCGCACATATTCCAGATACGGCGGGTTTCCAGGATACAAGACATTATCGGCCGCCAGAACCGACACGTCAGGGACAATGAGACCCAACTGCTCACACAGCTTCAGATCCGTCGTATACGCGGGTTTATAATGATCCAGAAACAAGATCTCGACCTGCGTGACCGCCCCGCTGGTATACAACTTCTGAAGATTCAAATCACTCCGTCCGACCAGGATACGCACGAAATCGCGCAACCCCGCCAACTCGATCAACATGTTCGCAATCGCCGCATACTCCGGGTTCACTTCCAAACTGTAGTATCGCTGCCCGCCGGCGCGACGCACGGCATCGCCAAACAGGATGGCCGAGTATCCGACGTAGCCGCCCAGCTCGATCATGATCTGGGGTTTTCGTTCCGCGATCAGCTGCGTGACGATCTTGCCCTTTGCAGCTCCGACGTTCATGAAGCGGTAGCGGGTTGCGAATTCGTCGATCAGGTCGAGGACCTTTTGGGGGTTGTTTTGGATTTCGTCACGGTTGGGTTGGTCGTAGATGAAATGGAGGAGTTTGAGTTCGCGGTTGTCTTCGGTCTGTGGTGGTTATCAGCATTGCAATTATAGATATTTGACAATTAACCCAAGGGGCAAACAGAAAAGCGAAATCAGAAATAAGAATAAAGGAAGGAAGGAAGGAAACCTTGAACATACCGACTCGCCAGGCCGAGGATGAAGAGGCGCGGTATAAGTATTATCTTGAGCCATTTCGATAAACAGGTACAACTTGTTTCTAAACTGAGTCAATGTCAAGGAAATAGGTAAATCAGTAAATAGAAATCAAGACATCTATCTAGACAACCTAAACACCCACATATTTATACCCCAGTCACCGTCTGTCACAAAGCCTTTATCAATCAATGAACTAGTCAGCGTCAGTCAATCTAAAAGCCTTATCAATAACTCCGAGCGCAGGAATTCCGCGCTTCTCCACATAGACCAACATCGGCAGGGTATGTGGTCATCGACGGAGAAGTCGATTGGTCATTCATTAGACTTGTTGGAGACTGACTATTCCGTAATCTGATTTATATGGTTTAGGTGGCACTGATGAACTCACCAGTACTGTTAATCATTGCTTGCACGTACTCCGTAGTGATTCAAGGAGTAGGGATATGGACCCGGACATGGGAAAGGCTGGATCCTTTCGGTGATGTTTACCAGATCCGTTCATCGGGGTCGGGCGAAATGTCCATTGATGTAAGCAGTGACTAGGCAGTTGGTAATGGATACTACCTAGTCGTTGACTCACTGTCTAGGTATTGTTCTTCGGTGTCGGGATTATGTTTCCAGGCATAGATTTATTCCATGTTCCTAGTACTTTATGTACTGTACGTGCTAACTATAGCCAACCTCCTCGGACATAAGAAATAACATCCCATACATACCCGGCTATAGATCTTAAGGTAGTTCCTAGTTCATGTACCACGTCAATCCTGAAATATCTCCGACTCATCGGTGCTACTTACCCATCGTTACATTGTACTGTAGATCTTACAGTCGCACAGATCTCCGATCATCACTAATCCCCGAGGTCTAGATTTCTAAGTAAGTTTGCTCGGAGATAGATACTTAGATCTAACATGGAATCACATGCCTACATTCCAGGGAGCGGGTAACTAAGGTATAGGCTGCATGCTCGATAATTAGTAGGTATTTTGCCTGGACGCTACCAGGCACAGCACTCAAGTATAAGTTATTCCAGGTACTGCCAGTCCATGGCTCTTTCTCGCTTGGTTCAGATGTTTCAACCTTGCTTTCTCTTCGATATGGTATGGTGGAAGGATAAGGGACTAGGTTGTAAGATCTAAAATCAGGGGGGAATTATAATAGTTCTCGTGGTTTTAGTTTTACATTTGCGCCTCACGCAAGCACTGTTTCTTTGACGCTATAGATCTGAAAGGTATACGATTGGTGTTGCTCTGACTGCTAGTAGTATGGTGCTACGAAGGCAAGAAGTGCAATAAAGTAGCTTTCCAGCAATAACTTTTTGATATAGATGATGCACACCCCTGAATGTGAGTGCTGGATATGGAAAGGCATTCTGCATTGATTTTTCGGCATTAAGTAGAAAACAAACGCCTATGCACACAAGGTGGTGTCGTCGTCAATTACTTACATGGTCAGCAGGCGCAATAGTCCTCTATCAAACCTCGTTATAGCAATCAGGACTATTTTGACAGACGTAACTTATTAGAGCCACACCAAGCAATCATAGGCACCAGGAACAGGTGGCACGTGGCTATACAGATACCTTATACTTCATATGCGCCAGGATCCACATTAGCTGTGGCTCTAGGCATGTAGCTGGGAAAAAACTTTCGAGCCACGTTGTTAAACAATAAATGATGCGTTGCTCGCATATAGCATGCGATGCGTTGTCTTAAATCGAGGTGGAATGAAATAGTTCATACGGCGTGGACAGGGTTTGGTTGCTCTCTGCGTGGTTCCTGTTTAATTGTTGCTTTATAGTTTTAGAGTATACGGGGGTGAGGTTGCAAGGAACTTCTCTAATTTGATTAATTCGAACGGGAGCGGGTACTAATTTGCATGTGAAAACGGAATTAAGAGAAAGAAAAAGAGGAGAAAAAGTAAGGGAAAAGTTTCAGCCCAGCCAGCTCAAGGGGGGTGATGCTGTAATGCATCGCTGACGTGGTCGCCTTGCAGCATTCCGGAGGGGTAGCCAGACTTGTCAACAGACAACAAAGTCCCACTGTCATTTTAACCGTGGAATCTTCCTTTCTACAATTCTCTTAAAATGGGATTCGCATGTTAGAGGATTTGGCTCACAGACTGATTGACTGTTGATTAACCGACTGAATGAATGACTGCCGACATCCAAAATAGCAGTAGCAGCAATATGTCTGTCCCTACGGTCCGACGAGCCTTCGGTTCGATCTCCAAGCAGAGATCCCTCTGCTCCGTACGAGACAGACTCCATATCGGGGTGCTTGTGCACCTATTCAACATCGCCATCGCGCTGCTCCTCTTCCCGCTGAACAATACCGTCCTCTTGGCGGCTTACGCTGCGGGGTATCTCTCCTTCGTCCTGTCGCGCTCGGACCCGATCCAACGACGCCAGGCCGCGCTGCGCGATGGCCAGTTCTATCCCAAGACGATCCTCGTGACAGGTGTCGATACGCCGCATGGGCTGGCGGTCGCGCGCTGCTGGTCCCATCAAGGACACCGCGTGGTAGGGGTGAATGTCACAGACACGGCGATCCCGACGGGCGAGAGCATGTCGAACGCGCTGGCGGCGTTCTACCGCATTCCGAAATCAAAGTATGTGGCGCGGCTGCTGGACGTGATTAATCGCGAAAAGGCCGATGTGTGGGTGCCGTGTTCCGAGAAGGCGTCGGTGTTGGACGACGCGATGGCTAAGCAGGTGATTGAGGGGCGGACCGAGTGCAAGTGCATCACGCTGGACACGGAATTGGCGAGCATGTTCGGTCGGCAAGCGACGTTCCGGCAGTATCTGGTCGAGAAGGATCTGCCGGTCGTGGAGAATCGGGAGGTGCAGTCGCGCGATTCGATCCATAAGATTCTCCATCGGTCGCCGACGAAGACGTATCGCATTTCCAGACCGGATCCTGTCACGAGGGAGAACAAGATCATCACTTTGCCGAAGAGGACCTTGAGTTTGACCTATTCCGAGGTCAGCGAGATTCAGATATCGAAGGAGAGTCCGTGGATCCTGCAGCAGCAGAGTCGGCTGGGGGAGTTCCTGGCTGAGATGTTGGTGGTCCATGGACATGTCAAGGCGATTAAGGTTCGTCCGGCGGATGAGCAATCGGCCTGGGGTCAGTCCCGTCTGGACGAGGGGCTTACGATGTCCATCCACAAGCTCATGGAGCGGTTTGCGTTGAAGGGGGGATATCGAATGACAGGTCACATCTGCGTCCGGGTCATGGTGGATGAAGAAGTTGACACCAGCCACGTGCGTTATGCGCTTCACATCAACGGGTGCACGCAGGGCGCAGCGTCTGTCAACAACCTTTTACAAGATGCGTCCGACCAGCTCATTCGAGGATATCTGGCAGTGGAGGCTCCTCATCTAAACGGTGTAATGGCGTCCGACGCAGTTGATGCCCTACGCACCCAAGCGGCCAAGTCCATCGTTTCTACGACGCCTCGTCCGAAGTTCAGTTTCTACCAAAGGCTGAAGGAGCATGATGAGGAAAGAGTTTTCACCATCTTATATCCCGTGGCTCAACAAATTGACATGATAATCAGCGGCACCGAAAAGGCCCTCCTGTTCTGGAGAGATTGGCGATTTTCAATCCACGATCCGCTGCCGTGGTGGTGGGATGCGCATATCTACCAACCGTTGAGAGAGCTGGAATCGATCGTGAGCGGGGTTGACGTGAAGGAAGCCTGATACCATTGTGCCTATATTCTTTTCTTTCTGCCTGTTTATTCATCTGTTTCGTTATCATGTTACCCCATTTGTTCCGACGGCCAGACTCGTCGAGATCAGTTTGCATGACATGACATAAAGGAGCATCGGGTGGCGTCTTGTCGTGCATAATCTCTGTTCATTATTGATTTCTGCATATTGTTAAAAGCAACGGCTTCTAAACTGGATGATCATCATACTATATAATCTGCCAATGTTCTTGGGCGTATATACTGTGTAGGCAAATCGGGACATGCCCTGGGAGTATATCCGACAAGTGTAGATCGGTGGAGCACAGCCGAGAGACTAAGAGGCTGGTGGCGTTGCCGTGTTTCCCGGAATAGATTGGTTTCCAGGAGAACGGGGTTTAGCATCATCCTGGTTCATATTCTGCTGATGGAATAATTGACATGGGGGATTGGTTCATTTGGTGTTGTTAATTTGTCTGTTCTATGTAGATTAATTGTAAATATATGGATTAGGGGGAATAACCACGAGGACTCCGTCGTAATGACATCAAGTAAATTAGCGGTATAATTTCCAGGGTAATGAAACTGTCATATCATAAGGCATCCATGGATAACTACTCCGTAAGGTAATTAGGTCTCACTGACCAACGACATTCAACTAAATATAGTAGTCAAAATCACCGATCAGGACTCGTATACCAGGCGGTTCACAGTGGATAGAGTTTGTAGGCCAGTCTTCCGGGGCCTCGGCCTATTGAGAAAAACATTTCAGCGTTGTGGGAACCATGGGAGAGTCTGTTGCCTTGTCCTGAATGACGCATTTCCAACAATCTTAACAGGCAGATACGATGGTCGTTCTTGGCACTGGTGCACTGCCATCTCTGCCAGAATAAAATGACCTGAAGGAAGAGAATTATGCATTAACTAACTATGCAGACTGATGCCTGAGTCAGCCCAGTGCAGCCCTAAGCCACTCCGGGACGGATTACCGTACGGTACAACAACGCCTCGATATCGGCCACTTCGTCTTCTTTCTTCTTTCTTTCTCCCCTCTCTATCTTTCTTCCATATTCTCAGCCTCGTGGGCTTTTTCTCTATTCCGTGTCCCCTCTTTGGTGTCATTCTGATACCTCGTGCGGCTTCGTCATCGCTTCCATCTATCTCCGACCCATCTGAGGCCCTGCTAGCCTCTTAGCGTCCGCGCGGCATCGATCGGGTTGCCCCGTCGCTGGTTTTCACTGCCTTCGCATAAACAATTCATTCCACCACTTTCTTCCGAGCCAGCAAACGCCCTCCCACCTGCTGGCTTCTTTTCTCGACCCAAGACTCGACTGTGATCACTTAACACCACTTTTACATTCGATCGAAGTCGACAAATTGTCCTGACGACCGACTTCATACCCTCTTATTGGCCTTCCTGTTCCTGGGGAAGCGCACTTCGTCGGGCACCACCACCTTCTCCCCTCTCCTCCCCGTCCCACGAAAATGAAACTCGCACGACCTTCGTTCAATCCCGGGCGGACAAAAAATATCATCCATGGAGTACAAGCATTGTTGATCTTTCTGGCGTGGGCCTTGACCATCGCCGTTTTCACAAAGGGTGATGGGATTGATGGACGATCGGCCTGGTATTGGGCCTTGGTAGGTTTCCGACTGACGACACAATCCAACCTGGCAACTAATGTGTAACCTCTCTGCAGTGTTGGTTCAGCATCCCCGGTTTGATTTACCTCGTCGCAGTCCCTATGTGGCCGCGCGCACGACGCTTCGGAAATGTTTACGCCTTCGCGACCGTCGATTGCTTCTACGCTCTTTTGTGGTTCACCGCTTGGGTTTGCGTCGCCAGCTACGTTGCGCAGGGTAAATCGGAGGGCAAGTCGGATGACGACAAGGATAAGGACAAGGACAGTGACAAGAAAAGCGGATGCGATAACTGGAAGTACGGCAGCGCCAGCAAATGCAAAGTCAGCACCGCCACGGTCATCATGGGAGTCGTTATCTTGTAAGTCTAAATTTGTCTTTCCATTCGTGTCCCCAGCTAATTTTGAAAGCCTCCTCTTCATTGTCACCGCCTTCATGTCCTTCCGCAATGTCATGCACTTCCGTCGGACGGGCACTCTTCCCGATGCGGTCTCCGATCCCACATTCGCCGCGCAAAGCAAGGCCGCCTTCTCTTCCAACCCGCACGAATTTGACGAGGAGGAGGACGATTTCCGGTCTCGCGCCGGCATGGGCTCTTCGGTCCGCGGCGACCGCGATGAGGACTACGCTCTCCTCCAACAGAACGAGGCGGATGAGCTCGGAAACCCGAACGGACGCTCTGCGATGCACGGAAGCTATGACCCGACGGCATCCAACACCGGCAGCATGCCGCAAAGCGACAACCCCTACACCAGCTATGGCGGTGCGTACGGACAGCACTACGGGCAGCCGTCAGAGTTCGGGTCCAATATCAGCAGCAACTATGGACAGCCGTCCGAACTCGGATCCCACGTTAGCGGCACCTACGGACGTTAAGATGACTACCTAGTCGACGAGCGTTTCTTCTTACCCCTTCCCATTTGCTGTATCTCGAAACGAAACCATGGAGCGGTGTTTGTGGGCGCACTTTTTCAACGCTGTACTACCCTTGTTTCTCTAGCTTGTTTTTGATACATGAAAGCTCTGCATGTTATGTTTATTCTGTTTGATTCGGGCGGAAGTGAAGTGCTGGCCATGTATGCATTTTTGTTGTTCTTTTACGTGATGATTTTGACGACATAACCCTTTCTTTCAGTGTTAAGTGTTGAGATCTTAGTTGTTCGGATGATTGCATAGGAATTTGAATTATATAGCGTGTCTCTCTTTGGGAAAGTAGTGATGCTAGTAAGTGGTATAGTGAATACTATCTGAATTTGTCAATATCGTGTGCACTGTAACTACCTAAACAAATAATCCAGCCAAAATTGGCAGAATAACGCAAGGCTCCATGAAACTCACCGCCAAGTTGAAGTTCGGCATTTAATCACCGCCTTCCTATCGGAGAACTTCTTTTGGACAGCTTGCGGACTTAATCGACTGTCATCTTCCTGCATCCTCATCCTGGGCGATTCATATCCTAGTGCTCAATTTGCTCAAATTCCCCATCGAACCTTTCCTTTGACTACTGAGTATGTCTAGCCATTGACTGTTCCGTATCCATCTCTCTAACCACCCCAGGCACACACCATCATCCTCAAAGCCCAACCAGACAACCAAACATACCTCAAGTCCATCAAGCACAGCCGTCAAGATGGCCAGCAGCGTCGACCTCTTCAACCACTACCCCCTCCACCTAGACCCTTCCTCGAAGGCGATCTCCCTCGATGCGTCATCGTCATCCTCCTACTCCGCCCAACAAATCACCACCCTCAAGGAAGAACTCCAAGAGCTGAACGCCCTGCACCGCGCCCTCATCAGCGTCGACCCTCCCAACATCCCCCCTCCCCCCCTCCCCATCAACCCCAAGCGCAGCGCCCAGATCACCAAACTCCGCGACTCCGCCAACACCGCGTACCGCAAGAACAACCACGACGAGGCCGCCCGTCTGTACACCTACGCCATCGATATGGCGCTGGCGCGACCCGGCTGGGAGCCTGTGGCGCTGACCCGCGACGAGCTGGCCGGGTTGTATTCGAACCGTGCGCAGACGCACATGGCGCAGCAGAATTGGCCCGAGGGGATGTTGGACGCGAAGACTGCTGTTGAGAGTAAGCCGATGGGGAATGTCAAGGCGTGGTGGCGCGCCGCGAAGTGTTTGGCGGAGATGACGAGGTGGGAGGAGGCGAAGACGGTTATTGAAAAGGGGTTGGATATCGAGGCCCGGGAGACGGAGGGCGGGAAGGAGTTGTTGGCCCTGTTGGAGGAGGTTGAGCAGGGGTTGAAGAGACAGGCTGCTTCGTCGTCTTAATCTTGATCGAGGTCTTGATCTGGCTAGGATCGGGGTTCGAGGCTTGATGTCTGATTTGCATTCTGCATTTGTGCATACTGCGTTGGCTTGTTCTTCTGTCTGCCTATCTATCAGGCTAAAAGTTATGGATGGACATATGGATTGAGATGGGATATCTTATGGGTTTATGTTATGATTGTTCTTAATTCTGATGTTATTGCGGGTTTTTAGTTTCTTGCATGTTATGTTCTCTTGCAGTCATGTATAGGGTTATGTTTTGTTTTTGATATTATTTTCTCGGGCGTTTGATACCGGATACCTGATTCAATTGATCGATTATGATTGCATTCTTTTGTGTCTGTCTAACAGGATTGTTGGTTTTGTATAGGTAGAAAGAATAGTTAGTTGTTACTTCTGTTTCGAATGGATGGAAGTATGCTAGATGAAATACGGGTACATAGTTGGAATCTATTGGCTCTTTCGGCTGCATTGGTCATGCAGAAACAATTACTCCTTCACATTATATCCATCCTTAAATTGGTTTAATTTTTACTTGTCCTAGTAACGACTCCCTGTGATTTAACTAGGTAATTCTCTAGATCTACATGTAGTTTCTTTCGAGCCGGTCAAATCACACCAAACCAATATTAATGATAGAAAAAGAAAGGCCGAACGGAAGAAGACATAGAAACAGATCAGAAAAAGAAAGAGCAAAAAAGAAATGATCACATGGTTATTCCGATACGGGGAATCGAACCCCGAGCTGCCGTGTGAGAGACGGCGATGTTAACCATTACACCATATCGGATGTTGTTGAAGAAACGGTACAAAATTATGTTATATAACCCTGAACTAAAGCTGGTGTTCCATCCGATGCCCAAAGGCGGTCACAAGCGATCGCCGTCCGCGGGTCCAATCAAACAGTATATCATCACATGTCATATAGCGGAGATTATTTTTCCTTAGTTTCTGATATCAATACACCCAATATTTGAACTCTTTACAAGTTCATCATTATCGGCACCAACTTTGTATTAGTATCTTCAACTGTTTTCAATCTACAGTTTCAATCCTGATTCACATTCACGATGCAGCGGGGTAATGGTGTGGTTATATGCGCGTACCCGGGGCGGATATACATATGGATATCCGGAATTGGGCCAGATGCCATACTAGTTTCCCGAGGCCATACATCCTTTCTGGGAATGGTTTGATGTACTCTATATGAGCCATAGTACTTTGCCCCTTAAGCGCTCGATCTTCTTAATAAAACAAAATTGAATGATTTCACTTCTATCGTGATAAGAAAAAGTCTAGATGACTTCTACCTATGTAGGGTTCCGACTAGCCCGCCATGTCCATAATACTTGTTTCTCTCTATTCGTCGATACATTCCTTAAGCCTTGGGACGCTCTGGGAGGTCCTGCTCCTTGTTAGCTCCAGGATGGCGGGTGCCCTTGTCCTTGACCTTCTTTTCCTTCTTCTTCACAACCGGAGGCGGGTAGGCCTTGAGGGTGATTTCCTGCCATTCCGCCGACTCGACGTAGGCTTTGTGAATAGGTGCCATGAGACGGGTCAAAGCTTCTGCTGCTGCAGGCTTTAGAAATTGGGGAGTTAACTGTTGCGGATGATTGTTAGTAAGATTTTTTGAGGGCAAAACAGAAAGTATAAAACGTACAATGTCGTTCGTGTAGTCGTCTTTCAGTTTTTGGATATCGGTGTAAATGAGGGGTTCGTCGTCCCGGCGTTCCACGCGGAATTCCTTCTTGCCGGCCAGACCAGCTGCTGGTAGTAAGACGAATTCTACCATAGCAATGATGCCATTGTCCTCAACGACTCGGGGGATCGCTTCCGATTTACGGATCTTCTTGGAAACTGCCTCGGGTGGGTCGAGGAGATCAATCTTGCTATCTAGATGGGAGTTAGTGTCGAATTTTTGAGAAAGAGATTTTTTGTATACCTTCAATACTAGAGCTCATTTTGCCTCCGCTTAGGCCTGCAACCATTGGTGTGATAAGATGGGCACGCTAGGAGTTTAAAATGATTAGTAATGTTCAGTAATTCTTGAAAAAATGACCTTTACCTTTCGGTATCCGAGTTTGGGTAGCCATTCCGTGGCCGCTATAATCACTTCATTAGCTATTCATTCGTAGCCTATCCAGTCAATTACGTGCCGGTGAATAATTTGCGTTGGTCTTGGCCTGTTTCCCTTTGTTAGCACTAGTATAGATATAAGAGTAGAGTTAGACATACCTCCTAATTCAGCATCGACCTTAAGGTACTCCTCATCGAGGACCTGAAGGATCGGGTAGAGAAGGCCGCTCATTGGGGCATTGGCAGACTGCTTTACAATCTCCGCACCGGCCTTCCGACAATCATGCTCAGAGGTTAAAGCAGCAAGACGGTAGACGTCCATAACGTAGTCGGAACTCCGCTGGTAGGAACTTCCGAGCACGAACTCGAGCTTCTCGGTCGACACGCCCACAGCCTCCAGAATAGCTCTGATGACCTTTTCATAGTATTTGACACGGTTCTCCACCAGTTCGAGAGGTGCTTTCAGCGAATCCAGGAAGGCGTGGACGTCGGCAAGGAGAATGACCACCTCACATCCTGCCGCTAGGAGCTGGGCGATCTTGATTGCGGCGACGAAATAACCGGAATGAGGCCGGCCAGTGGTAGCAGTACCTATATAAGATCAACAAATCAGCATCAGTTCGCTGTATTAGATGCTGGAAAGTAGGAAGTCATTTACCCCAGTACACACGGGGATTGCGCCCCTCCGCGAGGATGCTCTCAATCAACTCCGGGTTGAGAAACTCGCCGAGATTGTCACGGATGAGAGCAAATCTTGACTCCGCAGATGAAGCCATGTTGGACCGATTGAAGGTTGGGCAATGATTGAGGGAAAGATCAGAACGAAAGAGTCTCAGTAACCCCGCTATAAGATCTGCAGAAAAATACCTCCATAGGTGTTAGGTAGGGCGGTCAGTCGAGGGTGAGTCACAATCACGTGACTAGGCGTTTAGGCAGGCGGCGGTTAGGGCCCCTAGGGACCCGTAGTGCCCGTCCTTAGGTAGTTTACACTCTACAAGTATACCTAGGTAGTATTCACTCTATACAAAAGCTTCATTTTCTGAAGTATCTAAGTGAAGATAATGCTTCTCCTCCGCCCCTTCTTTTCTGAAGCTGAATTCCTACAAGAATTGTAGAAGATCTAGATGCCTCAGGCTATCATTCACCAAATCTTCGCTAAAGGCAAGTGAAGGCCTTCTTCATACGAAGCGGAGGATTCCCTGAGAATTAAACGGAAAACTCATGAAGTTGGCTATGGCGATCACGTGAGTGTGAAGATAAAAGAACCTCCTTTGACCCCTCGACAGTTGATCAAGCAACTCCATCAATTCAATCATTTTCAACCACTTCGGCAGCCTCCCCCTGACATCCAAAATTCCTACAGAAATCTCGCAACCTTTACCTTATCAATATCAAACTCTGCTTCAGTATACGTACCTGCTGCCTCTTCTCTCTTGTTACTTTGAAATTGGAGCATTCATACTCAACCTAAACTCCTTTTGTTCTTCAAAATTTCAAGCCTAGCTCGAGGAGTTGCATTGCAAAGAATGCAACTCCTCGAGCAAAATGCGTTCATTGCGAAGCGCCTGTGCCTGAAGTCCTCTATCCTATCGAGCTATATTTGGAAAAGTGCTCGGAATCGTCTCTCTTGAGAAGTGCTCAGATCCATCTGGTGTGCTAGACCTTGACCGTTCTCTGGAAGCAACTCTAAATTGCCCTTGGTGCTAAGCAGATAGATATACCAAAGCTCGAGCTCAGGAAACACCACTTTGTCTGCCCTGGGGCTTTTCCTAAATGCCGCTTGTGCACTGAGAAACAAACAAGGGAAAATGAAGGAGCATCGTGCTAGCTGCAAAAAGGTCTACCACCGCTGTCCGTTTTGCTTGACATTCTGGTCATGGCGATCTTGCGGTCGTCGTTGCTGTCTGGGCAGTGCCGCTCTTCTGCACAGTTCTGAAACGTAAGTTTTCCGGCCCTGTACTATCTTATCTCTACCTGCTATCGCGTGTGTACGCTTACATGTCTTTTTATTTGTTAGGGCTCTGATTGATTGAGATGGAGCTCCATTCTGAATTTTTCACACTCAACCGACTGCCCGCACTGGGTACATCTTGCTCGAACCGTATCCCTATCAGATGGGAAAAGCTCAAAATACTTGAGGCATTCAGCACGATTCGGTCCCTCGCATTTGCTGTTGTGCTCCTCTTGCAAAAGCTCGACCCGGTCTTAGGCCTTGGACAATACAACATACCCATTGGGAAATACCCGTGGACACTGAATTTAGGTAAGGTACATAGATAGTTTCTTGCGGTGTATTTACCTGGCCTGTTCCAAAGTCTCTGTAACTACAAACAATACATTATCAGTAGCTCTTTCCGACAAAGCACTACTCATTTCCGTCGCTGTGAGGCAGACATTCCAAAGACGGACTTCCCCAGACACCGTCTCGACTGTCTTGAGGCAAAACCACAATGTCACTATAGTCACAAGAGAATGGCGAAGATTTTGCTACCCGAACATCGAATCGAGTGCAAAAAGGGCAGATACCTGTGCCACACGTGCCAAAGGACCATGCCAATAGCCCAACGAAACACACATCGTGCTGATTGCCAATATCTGTACTCTTCCGGATGTCGCACCTCCAATTTCCTCAAGTGAGATGTCCTCTCTGCACCAGAGTTCGGCCAACCCCGGAAAGTTTGAGGGAGCATCTTACCAAGCGCAGTGGAACAGTACACTATCGTCAGACAATGGGCATAAAATTCGACAAGTTCGAGACCTTCAAGCCAAAATCAAGGAGGGTTGTCAAGAATTCCAAAGTATTGGATCCAAAACTGCATCCGAGTGGTTCCTGCAAGTGGATGTTTGACGATATCTCCTTTATTCCATCAGAAGCAGTCGGTCGAGCAATGGAGCCTTGGAAGAAAAAAAAAAAAAGATTCAAAAAAGGCCCGCGAATACGTTGATTTTCGACTTTGAGTACCAATTTGAAAAACCTTAGGGAACGCGCGATATTCCAAATTGCTATTGCAACTGCAACGGTTGTTAGTTGTGGGAATAGCAGTTTGGAAAATCGCTGGCTCCTTAAGGCGTTCTTAATTGGTACTCAAAGTCGAGAATTAACGTATTCACGAGCCTTTTCCTTTTTGGCCGAAACGAGCTTGAAAGCATCTATTCGGACTCGTCTGCAATGACCAAGCCTCAGACATAGACGATCCTCAAGGCGAATGCTTCCCAAGTCTTATAAGAAGGACACTGGCAAAATTTCACGGCTTGGATGATTTCGACAGTGAGACTCCGGGGAAGACTTGGGGAGAGATTGCAGGAATGCTTGATCAATACGTAGTGATCATCTATGTTTACAATTTAGTTTACAATCAGTAGGGGGGATGGATCTCATGCCTCGGAAGCTCGAATGGGCACAGCGATCAGAGGCTTAAAGAGTCTGCTACATGGGTGTTGTCTTTGATATGATGCAAAATGGCTCACAAGGGCGATCATAAACTGCATCCTGAGGGCCTATTAGTAAATTTGCATTCCTTTTGCCACAAAGATGGTAAATAGGAATGGGAAGCCCGTCTCTTCGGCTATGTCTGATAATATCAACGATTGTATTACCGATCTGAAGGCTCTGGAGACGAAGATTAACCCAGGGCATAAGGGAAACATGAGAAACTTAGGCATACGACCCTTGAAACGGCCAGTCCAGCGCCCAGAAGTGGATAAATTCATCGAGCGAGCTCTTCCTGGACATTCAATGGCAGTCAGAGCAGTTTTATCCTCCCCTGATGGTATATTACTGGCATCTGGCTCCCACGACAAAACCATCCGAATCTGGGATCCAACCATGGGGTTGGAGCAACGAGCTCTTCACGGCCATTCAAGCCGGATTCGGTCTCTCGCATTCCCCCAGACTCGTGCATTCTAGCATCCCTCTCTAATGACGAAATACCCATCCTCTGGAACCCTGTCGATGGCGCAGCTTCACAAAAGGTATCAACGGGGAACAGCGGCTTAAGTATGGCCCGAGAACCTTTCCAGCATTTCTAGTACCCGCAGATCGATTCGAGCAGCTTCAATATGCGATCGTAGTTTCAAGCCCACGGTTCTCTTTGCGCTTAAAAAGACGATAGGATCAGGGTTGAAAACGATCAATGGGTGATGTACTTGGGGAACAAAGTGATGCGGCTTCTCGGGAGTATCGGGCAATTTGCTCGACGCTGAGAGGCAATACGGTTTTCTTGGGACATGTATCAGGACGAGTTTCATTTGTGGAATTCAACACGACAGAATTCGCTCCGATTAGCCCATAATAACCCCTGATAGCACGTGGACCATCATTCCGAGATTGTTCTATCAAAATAGCTAGTTAGTTATAGGACTAAGTAGGCTGGTTCCCCTCAATATTGTCGATTTCTCTGGAGCTGAAGAATCAGTTTCTATTTGGTTGGAGAGTTAGTTGCCTTTGCTAGGTAGATGCCGAGTACGCGCCGGTTTCTCAAGCTAGTTGATTTTACCTACATATTGCCAAACAGAGAGAAGTGATAATATTTTGATGGCAAATGATCACACTAAATTTTCCCTGTAGGAAGGGAAGAATAGCAAACAAAGACAAAACATACAACAGCCAAGATTTCCTTGCTCAAATTGAGGAAAGATTAATGAAAAATGCAGATACTGTTCAAGCCAATAAATACAAGGAACATCGAAGACCAACGATTAAGAGATTAATGTCACCAAATCACTGCTCAGCAAGGCCATACATACTCGGCAATGCCATACAAAAAAGATGTACCCCAAGAACGGGGCAAAAAAGAAATGTCCAGATGATTATTTTATTCCGATACGGGGAATCGAACCCCGAGCTGCCGTGTGAGAGACGGCGATGTTAACCATTACACCATATCGGATGTTGTTGATGTTTGGGTTATGTTTGTGCTCTATAAATCCAAATCTGTTTGCCGAGGGTTAGTGTAATCGGGATGTGGGGCGGGAAGCAATGCCGTGCTGTTAATTGGACAGATGCGGTATATGCGGGAATGTAGGGCTGCGGGTGTCCGCGGGTGGGTCGGTCCGTTCAGAAAAGATGCTGCATGCATGCATGGGAGGGCCGTGGGATTTGGTTTCGATTAGAAGTGTGGATTTTTGGTGGTGTGGGCTCTGGGAAGATGCTATTTTGAAATAGCAAGGAGAATGCTGACAAGGCTGCTTTGGTTGTAAGCCCTAATAATCTAGCGAGAGTTTGGAGGTAATTGAATATATATCACGCTGTATTAGAGGCAGATTACCATGAATGGCCGCTTCAAGATCTAGGCTGAAAGATTTGATGTTGGTATATGTGCTGCACCCACTAGTTAATTATAGAAATGAAACTGGAAGAAGACTGTAGCTATAGTTTGGTAAAAAGAAGCTCCATTTCAAGGTCGCATATCACCTTACTGATAAACCCAGAGCCCTTCCTGCTAACAGATATAAATCAGACAAAGAAAAACTACCAAATGACATTACTCTAACATGAAACAATCAACCTCCTGCAACTTCTCTATCTTAAAACCCAAAGGTGGCAGCTACGAATCGAAATGAGGGTAAACAAGATATGATAAAAACTTATTCGAGATTTGATACTCCTGACTAACCACCTATTCGATTCAAAGGAGATCATTTTGAAGGGATACAATAGGAAAGAAATTCAACGACATGGGAACCTTTCTGGTCTCCATCCCTTGTTCTCTGAGCTCTATGTTGATGGTTCCGTACCTGAGCCGCCTCCTGGTGTGTCCTCCCCCAGCATCGGTCCTGGGTTCTGGCCGTTAACGGCGGGTACTAGATAGGTACGGGGAATCAGGATGTGGTTCCGATCGAGAGCAACATCGCGGAGGAAGAGCCCGTCGTGCTGCGTATCAAAATCTCTCCAGTTGTACCCACGCAGCAAGCCCGGCCATGCGGCAAGTTGTTGAAACACTTGTATTGCTAATTGGTCCATCATGAGGTGAGCGAGAAGACGTCCCGGTGGCCCAACGGTCCGCCCCCGATTCCATTCTTTTCGCCGGGTGTAATCCTGACCCTGTCCGGCGTTACCAGCTGCAGGACTCTGAAGGCCCGAGCATATTTATTGAAACCTATGCCCGCTATCCTCGCTTTCCTGGTGCCAGGACCGTCTGAAGAGTACGTTCCGACAGGTGTGTATTCGTCATGGAAAAAGTATGCCGGATGCGCGACTTGTCGAGGCCGATTGGTTCGTAGACGACATATTTGATTGGAGTTTTCCTGCAGCGCCCGATCACTTCTAGGTTCCTGTCTCACGGGCTGGTCCGGGTTAGAAATCCGGTAAAAACTGATTATGTTTTCATCGATTAGGTGTCGGACTGGATCGCCATCCCACCGTTGGGCAGAGGAGAAGGGGAATTGCCGCCGCTGGGAGACCTCCAGCCATTCTTCTTTGTTATCTTTGATCAAGACCCAATTGAGATGTCTTGTTCAGATAGCTCTGTATCCACGGGGTCTATGTTGCTGTATAGAATGTTGACAATTTCACGAAATAAATGACTGAAGACTATTTCTGAGTAGAGGAGTTGACGAAAGGCAAGATATCCCTGTAGGAGCCTCGTTCCTATAGCGTGTCTGTCTTTGAACTTTATTCTCCTCTATGGGCTGATAAGAGGTACTTCGTAAATACGGCGTGCCCTCAGAATCCTGTAATACTGACTGTCTTTGGCAGATAGCCTTGAAAACAATATGCTAGGATCAGAATGTCGCAATTCATGATGTATCGCCTCGATATCCGGATATGCTCCGTGCAGAAGAGGGGAGACAACAAGAATTCCCTTGTAGATCTTTGCGTTCAATTTGGGGTTGGGTGGTGTTTCGTTCATCTGCCACGGAAAGATGCCGCTCAGTCTTTTCCCACACAACAAGTAAGAGCCCCATTGCCTCATTTTCAGGTTCTCCGCGAAATTATAGACCTGTCAGCTTGTTATTGACCTCGTGTGGCTTAACCCATCCGCACGGCGAATGCGCGTCAATTCCGTGACAGGTTAGGTGTTGTGTCGCAGGGCAAGAGTGGCCTCGCCCGCGTAAAGCATGCTTTGTAGGCTTCAAAATTTGCTTTCATAAAGAGAACCGCATTGACATGCGTAAATAGACCAAGCACCTCGCAGATACCAAGATGTCCCGTCCACAAGCGCATATTAAAAAAAGTCTCATCTGAAGGATGATTGATTATCAGCCACGGATACTGCATGGCCAGTTCTTCCCACTAAGCAATGTGGTACACTTGACGACGACCCTCCACGACCACGGCGTTTTATCTAGGGAACCGGTCCCGCGTGGCACTCCGTTAGCGTCAAAGTCTATGTTGTAATCAGACCGTCTTATGTTAGTTGTAATGGACTCGTCAGTACAGATCCGCGCGATTCGTAAATCGGTCAGGTAGGTGCTCAAACTGTTGTCGATAAAACCCACCCGTTAGCCGAAAGCATTCAACAAAACAACAGACCAGAAAAGAGAGGGAATTTACAAAACGCCGGGGGAATGGAGAATATCTTCCATCCAGTCGAACAGGACACGGACACGCTGGTCAGGTCCGCTGGTGCCAGGAAGCGGGTCTTCGGCTTATATATTGATATCGGTGGAGAATATACCTTTATGAAAGCTTAAAAAGAGCAGGGTAACACAAACAATGTCCTTTTGTATATTCAAGCGACCTGCTTACATTTTCATTGACTTAATATTTCCTCACATTCAGCTCAGTGGCAGTGGCGTATTGGAAGAAATATAGATTCATGGTAGTATTCGATGAGCAATGTCATAGTCGATGAGGGCCTGACACCACCTCCTTGTCTTTCAGCATCAATTTCTCGTTATCCCCGTCTCGGCCGCCTATTAGCTTGTAATGCGTTGTGAGTACAGCAGCTATTATCTGTATCTCGGGTTAATTGGTCGTATCAAGCATATGGGCCGTAATATCACTTATGTGTGTTTGATAAGTATTTCCATCAATGCCATGGGCCAGAACTTGTATCTGGGGAGTCGGAAGAACGGTTCGTAATCTTCAAAGTGTTCAGGTACAGCACATGTACTGGTGGCAGTTCATCTTTCTCATAAGCTTTGCTATATCTGCTTGGTTCCAAGAAAAGTTCACACGAACATTAGATCCTGTTGTTGGGGAGGCGGTCAAATGTGTTGATGTCATCTAGACAATCCGTTATCCTCATTCATCGCGCTATGTGTAAACCTTCTAAAGTTCATAGTCTGCGGCAATGGCCAGCATCATGGTTGCGCATGACGTATTATTCCTACCCCTAGAGAACGGACTAGGTATTTCTATACATAATCCATTCTTTCCTGTCCATATGGTTGAACTTGTCGAAATCAAATTTCGCCACCAAATGGCTGGGCCAGGAAAAGATTATCAAAATGCCTTGGAAAGCAAAGCATACTAAAGTGTGTAAACAGGCAAAATTCTGTGGTGTAAATGTTGTTATCGTTATATCTTGTTGTACGTCACGGGAACTGAGTTTGCGATTTGCATCCGGTTAGGCCATGAAGGTATTTAGAGCAATGGATACTTTGTTTCAACAAGGCGTCTATTGCTTCTCGATACCGACCTGACTGTGTGAATTCGAGATCGTAGAGTAAGGTGCGTGATGGACCTGAGAGATGGCGCTCGGTAAGAAGAGTAGAAAATCATGGAAAGAAGATGGTTAAAAGGTGAGAGAAACGAGGAAACAGAATAGGTTCGAAGTGAAAGAATAGTCAAGAGTGTTTTCTAGCCGACTGGGAAACAAAAAACCAACAGTTCTCCTTTCGCTGTAAACACCTTACTAGGCGCGTGGCAAAATATGTGTGATGACGACGAGTCCCATTCAATCGGGGCCACGCCGGTAGGAATATGGCGGGTAACTATGGAATGCTTCAGATCCGCGTCATTTAGTTGTCCCGTGCCGATTTTGCTGACCATGAACTTGAGCTGCCGTTCTGGATTCTTTGATCTTGCTACCGCGCGGGTACGCCATTCGGCAAGATGCTTGTGCATCTTGGGCACCACCAACGTGCAGTCATGCTCGTTTTCCTCGTCGAGCGACACGCTTCCCTTCAGGTAGCTTTCGATAGTCAGCTCTTGGCTAAGCATCCATACGTGCTGCTCCTCTTTCTGAGATCCACGATGCACGCGGTCCCTTGGAAGAAGGGACTAATGTTTCGTGGCGTCTCTGCTACGATAACCCAGGAGCACCGATAATGGAAGTTCAGCCCATATGCCCCCACCTGGAATGTTGTCAGCATAACAACTCCCAACCCATCGGTCATGAACTCTCGAGCTGCCTCCTTCCGCCGCGTGTCGCTGGCGGTCGACTTAATAGCGACGGTACGAATGGATCAAGAGTCCATTGGCATTTCAAGGAACCAGAGCGTCAACAAATGTTCACAGAAGATCAAAAAGCGTGGCATCATCTTCCCGTTAGTCAATATATCGAACATAATTTCCTCATGGAAGATATGTATAACATATCTCGCCTTGGGGTAATCGGTCATGAGGTATTTGGCGACAGCGAACCGAGCCGGGAGAGAGCAAGAGTTCAATCGGATGATATTGGAGCACAGAGAAGTTGAACATTATGGATACAAGACCTCGTTACCTTCCGTTTTCTGTCTGACCAGCGCTTTTGTAGACTTCTAAAACCATTCTTTTGTAGTAGGTCGATCGAAGGTCTGGAACAGGAATATCGGCTGGCTTGTATAGGAACCACTGGTGATGAAAATGATTAATACTCATGGGTCTTCTTGAGTAAGACATTCCTTGATATCATGGATACATGTGCTTCCTATCTCTTAGTGGAATTTGCAACATGTGTGTAGAGTTCAAGAGAGGTGGATTGTGAGATCCCTATCTAGGAGCCAATTGAGGCGAGGGGCTTGGAGCAACCGCATCATCACTATCGTGGCCCGTGTCACTCCGGTGCATTTAGGGATAGGCGTTGCGTAGAATGATGAGTTGTATACGTCGAATGCCTTTTTCAAAGCGAAATGCGGCGGGGCGGTTCCAGATCGGGGTGGCCGTTAAGCCCCAGAAGGCCTTGGCCCTTCCTCGCCGCTGCAACGATGTCCAATTCAGGCGCATTTTTCAGCGCACCGCTGAAGAGAGATATACGACGCATTTAAACAGGGATTAGGATTCTGTCCCGCTCTATTGCTTCCCAACACCCGTCATGTTAGAACGCGGCGAGCAATAATAAGCTCTCTCTGAAGGTAGTTTGCGATAATCTGGAGCCGATCATTCCGGCGAATCTGGTGACGGTTTTGCCACGATCAGCTCACACGCGTACCACAGTGTCACGGTCTCGTATGAAGGTCCTGTTCGAGCTCGTTCCTAGCCATAATCAGGTCGCGATTGGCTCGACGGAGCTCAGAAATTTCAGCATCCGGTGGCTAATCGTCCTCTGAAACGAATTGATGACTTATGTAGAGATGGCCAGCAACTGATGTACCTAGATTTTTCTTGAACCATGCGTGGGATGTCTCGTATCACAATGAAATGCCTTATTAGTAAAGCAGTAAAGTATGCGCGGTTGAGTATCCTCGTTTAGCCATTCCTTTTCAATGTATGAGAGCAAAGGCTTGAAGATATCGCTGCTGTACTGCATCTGCATCTTGAATTAGTCCCAAGCATGTGTTTTGGTCCTTATAACAGTCCCACATTCCGATCATATAGTCCTCTGTTTTACCAACTTCATCCTGTGTCATCTTCAAAAAGTCTTCATCGTTACTCCTACCACCAAAGTCTGCCATTTTCTGGATGTATAACATACTTCTGGTCACTGGATATATCACCAAGGTTATCGTAATCAGAAGAGAAGTCGTCATCATCTATCTCGCTCTCCTCGTCCAGCTCACTGCCCTCATTACTGGAAATTGAAATCACAAGTTGGCCTTCTAGAGGGCGAGGATATGTGGTTAGAAAGCAGGTAGGTAGATAACTTTATACTGGTGGGTATCCTCGCTAGAACGCTTGCGGGAGCCCTGTCTGTTATTTTGACTAGTATTCGAGGAAGCAGGCCCGTCTTTGGTCAACGGCTCGGGTTCGGGGACGTTGGGCTCCTTATCCTTATCCTGGTGACCATCCTCACTAGATCGCGGGAGGGAGCTCTGTCTATCATTCTGACCAGTATTCGAGGAAGCAGGCCCGCCTTTGGTCAACGGCTCGGTTCCTAGCATAGTGTTAGTAACTTCCTTCGAAGGAAGGAGCGGGCCTTGATATAGGAAGCCCAGTGATGATTCTGGGGCATTTCATCCCTAGTTATCTTTACTCAATCGAGAACGACCAGAGAAATAACCAGTTCTTGTTTCAATGGGGAATGACTAAAGAGTTTGACGCATAGACTAGATCGTTGTGCGAGATAATCTTGGATGGAATGATCTGAACCGTCATTGAGTTTGGGTTATAGAACCGAGGCCTTGAGGCGACTTGGGTCCTGTAATTCTTTGGAGAAAGCCCGTCGACTGCCGGACATCATAGAATGCTAAATGAATTCTATATATCTAAAGTCAATAGCATTCGATTAGGAGTGAACGGCCGCGTTGACTTCTTCTCGATCGCTTGGCAGGTGGTATGCCATTATCATGATGTATTAGAGAAGGCCCTTCCGCAACTGGGTCCGCACCGCGACAGGGCTGCTCCTGGTAGCCTAGGCAAGGCATGTTTTGGTGGCAGGTTCTTTTCGTATGGGTCATTTCCCCCATACCGCCATGACTATCTGTCAGTTGCGTTGATTTTCATGCCAGGAGTCCACTCAGTCAACAGTAGTATGTCATGTCGCGATCGTCCCTTAATGCATACATGGGAGTTGACAAATTTCTTCCAGCCATCATTTCCGATGCGTCGAAAGACTTTGCTTTTGGCTTAGATTCCCATTCCAGCGCTGGTTTGAGCGCTGGAATTCATCCTGGCAGGATAAACCTCCCGTTGCGAGTAAACCTGGCTTCACTTCAGTTTTTATAATGCGCTGACCGTTCTCAGCCAACATCACAACATTTGGAAAAGGCCTCAGGGATCATCCTGGTTGAATAGCTGGCGTGAAACTTCGGAGAGACGCACAGTAAAAGTTCATGGCGCGATGCTTTATGCGCCGATGTAAACTTGGTCTGTGTCTGATAAATAGCCCCGAAGTTATCAAGGTTTGTGCCCTTGGTAATGGCATCTTGCCGTCGAGGGATATTTCTGCCATAGGCAACTTCCATATGCCGTCGCAGACTGAATTCGCTGCAACATGGGTTGGCGCTGTCATCAAAGTATGAAAGCCCAATGCAAGATAAATAGAAGCCAGTGCGACAAGAGTGACGGTCTTCCCAGTTCCGGGATACCCCTGAATATTCTGGAGATCCTTTGGGAAAATTCCTCACCCATTTGGTCAGAACTTAGCGCTGTGCATCGGACTAGGCGATTCTCACAACCTTGAGAACTGTTATGGCAAGAGTGTCTTTAGTGTTTTAGTCAGACAATCCAAACGATACCAACGGGTCGTTGTATCTGGATGTTCCTCTTAGGTGGTATTTTTGATTGAGTGCCAGACCCATAAAACGAGCCAGGTGCCTCCGTGAACGCGGAATCTCCGTCATCTTAGAGAGAGAAAATCAATTTCTAGTGGGCAACTTTTATTCTCCCCTCCTCGGTGAAGTATTTGAGGCCCTGTTTTCGACCTTTCTTATCCGAGCCACACCCAGAACCTCCGCGTCAGTCAGATTCGGGCTGCTGAATACTGGATGAAACTATTATGTTTCCTGTGACGATTTCTCAGTATCCTATCCCCGAGCCTTCATCGCGAATTCGAACGCGCGAGCCCATGTGTTGTAGTTTGACCCTCCTTTCGACCTCGTTATGGCCTTATGAAGGTCAGCATCCAATAGGGAAGCCATACTTCAAGGTTGGTGACTGGAGGTCGGGTCAATTATTTGGTGAATCTCGACGATTCTGAATGATTATTGTTAACGAGGTGGGCCTCGGACACAAGACGATAAAAAGGAGACTATTCAGAACGACACCGGTCGAGCACCGGACTCATAACTTGTTGATGATATGCAGCACCAAGGATATGGTACCAGGTGAGCTGCCTAGGCTATGCAGGCGTATAATTTCATTTTTTGCCTCAAGTAAGTCGTTGACAAGAACGCAGATGTGTTGATGGTCGTTATTATGGCCTTAGCAATGCACCACTTGATAGGGCACACGATTCCGAGAAGCTAACTCTCTGGAGCTCGCCAGTCGATTAACGGTGGAGTTTTCCCCTCCATTTCCTAGTATGGCATGAATGTAGATGCATACAATGAAGCACCACTTAGCCACCCACATACATGGGTTTCACAATCCGAGTATTGGATATGCACTTCAACCATCACTGCGCCTATGAAATAGCTCCAACATCCGGGATTGGAGTTTACATAAATGCTGGCCAATGTCTATAGACATCGAGGCCGGATGTCTTGGTCGAATATGATTGATCTTCCAACAATACGAAGGTATTTCGCCAGGAAAAAGAATGACCGGCTGAGTAGGCTTCGCATAAAAGATTGTTTATGACTTCAAAGTCCTTCGAGGCCGCGACTGCCAAGCAGATATGAGCCATTTGTAGATCTGTCCGTTTGGTGTACTTTGGGAGCATTTTCGTTTTAGAATCGACTTGGCCACCGCTAAAGGCCAGGTGGTAGGGTCCTCTTTAATTCGGAAATGTTCCTCGTACAAACCAGGCCCCAGGAACCAGAAAGTTTTCAGTTCGCCCACCAGGTTAGGGATTCTCCCACGACATGTATTTTCCCGATTCTTTTCCGCACAAGGCATAGAAACCTTGTACTACAACGATCCCCTTTGTTTCCTCTCCGTTTTCAAGGACCGTTTCGTAGAGCACGATGTTAGTGATATGCAGAGAGCGACTAGCGTTGAAGTCCTCCGGATGTATTTTTCTTTTTCTCTAACGTCAAACAATCGGTTTTCGATAATTCTCGCGAGCCATAATTCTCGTCGGCATAAGGCAGTTTCTTGTTTTCCATCAGACGAGCTCTGACGCACGATTTCTCCAGCTTCTGACGTGTATTTTCCCATGAGTCTGATTCGTAGCGTTCGAAGCCTGATTTGCGCTAGAAGATGTGCCTTTAGTGTCTCCGAAATGGAGATCGACGCCATTGGCCTGGAGAATGACGTCGAGGACTTGGCCAATTCTCTCTTAAACTCGGCCTCGAGGCTGTGCTCGTCCCCTACACTGGACGATTTCCTCGGCCAGATTGCCCATCACTTGGGGGTTCAACAGCTTGGGAACGACTTGGTCGTGATCCACCATCACCTGTCCCGTTGTATGGCGGCAAATCCGAGCGCGCGACAGGGGAGACCCGCGTAGCCCGGCGAAACTAGGCCACCGGAGGGGGAGGGGGGCAATTCGACGAAGTGAGCCGAAGCCTACTCCTCGTGTGTCGCTGTTGGCGGAGCCGGCTGGTCCCAGTCCTGCCGAGGAGTGCCCGGTGCAGCGGGAGGATGTCCTGCGATGATCGGACCGTGCCCAAAGGGGGAGAGTAACCGCTCACCAGTCCACCCATACCAACACCCCACCAAGTTGATGGAAGAGTAATTGTTTCATTTGCTTGTCGAACTCGTTGTATGCGGGTATATCCTGAGCAGTAATTGTCAGGGGTCAGTCATTATGAGATGACTATCAAACCGCTATCCACGGCAGGATGTCCAATGGCGACATTTCGAGCGGCGTGCCGATTAGAAACCGCATTGGCGGACGCATTGAGAGCTGTCGATAACACCCAAGCCATCAAATGCCTTGAATGCCTTTCTTCTCTCTTCCTCTGATAATCGGCAACCTTGTGCCTCAGGTAAGGCCTGTTCTCAAGGACCCAGAATGTCGGCCAATTGTTATTCCTCATCACGCCAGGTCTCTGATTTAGGATATACGATATCCTCCTCCTTTGTTGGTGGTCCGCCAGGGTATGGTATTCCTCAAACAAGAACACTTGAGTGGGCCCAATCGACCCTCCCCGGATTGGCATTTGTCCACGATAGCTCGTTCCAAGCGGCCAACGAATCGCCGAGCAACCCAAACGGCAGGACGGCTGCTGTTTCAGGGTTTTCACAGGCAGCGTCGTCGTCGGTTTCGTCATTCTCACTAATCATGGCGCTTCCCTGGGCACTCCGAGGAGGAAGAGGGTACAAATTGGAGAGAACGTTCTTCACGCGGTTCCAAAACTAGAGCGCTGTCGTTAGAACAATATCTCTACGTTGCCCCCCGCCAGATTCGAGATAGGTGGGCTCCATTCGAGCCCCCATTGCCCTTCACCCAAGTCGACTTGCCAAAGAGACACGGTCCTTTCGTACGTCGACAAGAAGCCGGAACGTAATTGTCCCTCACGCACGTATTTTGCAATTTTTCCCAAGTCGAACACAGTTTAGTACGCGGGCATTGGCCGGCAGCTGCCCGATGGCTTCCTAGGTACTTTTAAAGTTGAATGACCGAGTTAGGCACCGACGATATTTGGCTTACTGAAGAGTCGCTGACGCTGGCTATTCGGGAGGAAAGAGAGCTCCTGGAGCTCAAGCGTAGACACCCACTGCACCCTGATCTCGCTGATGGCGCGCAGGTCCCGCGATCTGATCATTTAAGTGGTATTAGGGACGGCCTGTTCATGGGGGCACTCCGGGGACTGCGACGGGTGCGCTCACCGTAGGCCGGTTAAACCAGGCATGGGAAGGCAGCTCGACGAACCGGGTGGTTGCCCATTTCTCATGCGCCGCCGCAGGCGGAGCCTGCTGATTGTTGAGAGGAGCGCCCGGAGGCGCGGGAGGGGGTCCGTTGGTGGTCGGAGGCGGCGGACGTCCTGGGCGAGAGATCGCTCCAAGGGAGCTCAGGGCCGAAGGACCCGCGGAGCCGGGGGCAGACATTTTTTGCTTTGCAAAAAAGAGGACATCTTTAACTTTTTTCTGTCAACGCCAGTCCCATCTCCCACCTTCTCCTGCAATCTGCCTTTTCCACTCTGAAGTTCTTCCAATGTCACCTTTTCGCCATGCGTCAAGTGTTTCTTTTGCTGTGTCGCCTGTCGTTCATTTTGCACAGCTTTCATCCGCGTAGCGTGCGCATCTTTTGGAGTGTATTCCACCCATTTCGCATTCTGGCGGAATGCGATATGTTTGCAAGTCTCTATATTGGCCCAAAATTCGAGTGTTAGTTTGCGAGCGAACAGTAGTAAATTTTTAGAAAAGGATCGTTATAGCGCAGGCCAATTCCTATGCCTTCATGCGTCACAAAATGGGCAATGAGGTAGCTGTCTCGCATGTCACTTCGAGACTGCTTCTCATTTTTCCCAGAATGTTCTTTGATTGACCTGTCAATAGCCTCATGCCCAGTGACATGGTTGAGGATATGAAATTCCAGCAATTTGTAAAGTTCATGGAATGGGGCTGCAGCTGCGCTATTCTGCGTCCTTTTTCCATTTTTGACTCGTTTCATCTATCTCTGTACCGTGGAGAAGCTGGTTATTTTTTAATGCTTCGTAGGTCCAGTTGCACATTGCGGTCGATGTTTATTTCAAGCACGTATCTGTAGTTCAGTAAGAGAGATTACCTGGAATAAGCTTCGGGATCATGCCCTATACCTGTGGCCTTCTAACATGTGCTGGGCTGGCGTTCTGACAGTAGCACCAAGTCTTCCACTTTAGTTGGCTCGGACATACCGCCATATGACTCTCGCGTGGTGGCGTCTAGGTATAAGCCGTTTTCTATGTATTTGCCATTCCACGTCCTGAATATTGAGCCAAACGTAGCGGCTGATCAGGATGAGGCCAATTGCTGTCGTCGCTTAGATGTATAGGATCTGAGACCTTGATATTTGGCCCAGCAATTGATTGGTTTCATGTTGGAATATTGATGGTCAAACACCAGCGCATAAAACCTAACATGATCCCCCATGTTTTCTCGAGGTTTCCGATATGAAATAAAGCGCAGAAAGAATTCGCTCCAGCCAGACTTTACGGCAATTCGAGGCTCGGAGTCGGTGGAGTTTCTGTTCCAGAAAGAGTGACAGCTAACGACTCAAACTCTTCCAGCTCCATTGGTCGACATCGCTCCAAATTGCCGGATAGCCATTGTTTATAAAGATTGGCGCTGCTTATAGACTTTAGCAGACACCGCGCCCACCAAGCTTAAGCTGACGACAGGCGCTTTAGGGGCTTTGCAATTTCGAAAGTGGACAGAAGTAGGTTAGACGCAAAAAGATCTTGAAAAGGCTCCAAAATTAGTGCTGATGATGATCAAAAACGGTCATCACGATGCTCCCTCAAAGACCGGGGCCAGAACAGTGCACTCTTGTGATTTGTAGAATTTGGTTTCTTCTTGATTTCCTGTCTTAGGTGATAAGAAACTTTGGATCTCAGGAACGTATGGTCGAATGTTTATGCAGGATAATGGCATACACGCTTTATACGGAAAGGTCGGTCCTTCGGGGGCCAGATGGCTCAAATCGTGAGAAAAGGGTCATCTCGCGGTACAGGCCCATAAATCTGTCGCTCGCATCTCAAGCGCGGGAAGCGACCATCGCGGAAGGGGTCCGGTTCTGCCCAGAGTGGAAAACAAAAGGACTGTATATCTTGCGTGGCCGCGGTAGAGGCAGTTATTGCGTTTTTGCCCAAGTCCCCCTGAGATGCACACCGCGAATTGTCCGTATTGTCTAGACTATCCAGGATCTTTTTCAGAGCCGACAAATCGTCTATAATGTAGTCCTTCAAGGTCACATCGGCGGTGGTACTGCGTTTATTGTAGAATATATGCAGATTCAGGCCTTTTCCAAACTATCGTTGTATATTCTACCCCCATGCATACAGGATATCAATGGGGTATACAACCAAAGGAGGTTTGTTGTTGGGTTTTTCGCCCGAGGGCGAAATAGACATGAGGTTGAGATAAACGTGAGTCAACGCCGTCAGGGTCTTGCCGAGCCAGTCAAAATCAAGCCCAAATAATTCCTCTACGCGCGGGACTCACGGGGCGGGTGACCATGGGCGCCGCGACGGTAAAAGACACCGGCTTCTTCCGAGCGGAGAGCATTTTTAAATGGAAAAAAGCGATGTGTTATGTCAAGCAAAGGAAAGGCAATTCCCGAAGAATTACCTCGATATATTAGATCAAGGGCCAGAGATAATGGAGCTGCATGAAGATAAACATAATAAAAATGCATAAAAATAACCCCATATATAGATGAGAGTGGGAGAAATAAAGATAGCTGCTCTTGGCTTAGCAACATGGATGGAGTAATGGCTGATTCTTGACGGGAGGATGTAGGAGGAAAGAAGAGAAAGAAGAAGCAGGGGGGATAGGAGGAGTTTTTATACCCGATAAAAAATGGCAACGCTGTGACTGCTTGTTGGCGGGATCATGGTGAATCCAGACATTGGAGACGATCTAGCCGCGTATTGTAGTGACGGGGGTAGTTAAATTCACGGATCGAGGATTAGTGCTTCACTGCGGAGAAGGCAGTGCATGCACCTACCACCACCGAGAAAAAGTGAATCGTTTTGGGTACAGGAAAGGCGCTTTCAGATCAGATATCTGTTGGAAAAGCGATTGAACATAATTTGATTCATGCTGACATCAAACCAATGCAAGATAATTCCAATATGTATATACAAGAAGGCCGTAATCCATACATCAAAAATCATAAGCACATCAAGGAAATAAAGCTCAAACCTGCACGCTAGACCCATCATTCTTCTTGCACGCACATGCCGCACCACCCGCCGCAATCTGAGACGGAGTCCGGGCAAAGCTAGGAGGAACATCCAAAGCAGGGTTCCGAGTGAAGAAGTTCCTCGGACGAAGGAGCAAAGTCATCGGCTCTGCAGGCATGATAGGGAAATCTTCGGGGGACGGGAAATGAGTGAGACCAAAGGTGTGCCACAGAACGACATCGGCATTGTCAATGGAGCAGTTGGGTCTGGCTGCTTCGATCCATGCTGGAATGCCTTGCGAGGGCTCGCCCGAAGTTTGTGGGACGTGGCGGCCCGCAGGGTGAATCTCGTCGTCGGAATCTGTACCAGGAGGTTAGTAAAGGCATATTCACTGGTTCTGTAGACGGAAGGGAACACTTACATTTGGTGACGTGAACAGCATGGCGGGCGAAACCGGCCCGCTTCCAGACCAGGCTACCTTCTTTGGGAAGCAACGGAGGCACCTCACGGCTGACCAGCTTATAACAGACAGGCTTCTTGCTGTAAGGGTTCAGTTTGCTGGTATTGGCCATTTCCCAGGTGCGGCCGGTGTTGCCGTCGTAATCCGACATGGCTTCCAGCGGCGTGTTGTACTTGGTCTTTTTGGCATAGAAAGCATTGCCGTACTTGTTCGCGGCGCTTCCAACCTCTCCCTCACCGCGAGCAGCATCGACCTGGAAGACTGTGTTGTTGGGACCATCGATATTGGGATCGACTCGCAGGCAGAACAAATGCTGGTGGTTGTGGGCGTTGACCCCGGGGTAGACTTCGGTGCCCCAGCCATGGGTATCCTCACCGGGGTTCATGGCATACGTGTTGAGAATACCAGTCAGTTTGATATCCAGCTGGACGGTTCCATCCTGATGGAAGATCCAGTACACACAGTACTCGTAGTTAGCGGCAGTGAAGATCTGCGAAATGATCAATTTCCTGGCGCGAGTGACGACCATGGACTCGTCACGGAAGTCCGTGTGCTTGTACAGGATGCCGTTGTCCTCTTCGTGGATGCAGATGGCATTCTTCACAATCGTGCTAGCGCCTGCGCGGTTGACAAATGCTGCATCCATGTAGTGAATTGCGCCCTTGCAATCGCAGCCCAGAGACAGGCTGTTAGTCATGTAGCCCCCACCATACTCGCCCAGGTCAAAAGCATGCTTTCGCTGGTGCGGATGGTCAGGGTTTCCGTATGGAACCACCATCTCCGCCAGGGAAAGACGGTAAAAGATAGGCCGCACATTTCCTCTGTCGTTGAAGGTAATGTTGTTCAGCACGATGCCTTCCCGGTAGTTGAAACCCACGTGAATGTTCCAGTTTTGCCACTCAATTTCCCGTCCCTTGACTGTGAAGGAGACACCCTCGGGCTGCGTGATGTGAATGGGCTTCAAGTCCGTCCGGAAACCCCCTTCCGCTTCGATTGCAGCAGGGTGGTAGTTGTTAGGAGGGGCCTTGCTGAGAGGCCTGCGCACGGGCGGCACATCGATGTGAATGATTTCCTTCGTTTCAGCGTTGAAAATAGGGCAGAAGTCCAAAGGATAGGTGTACTGAGAGTCGTCGATATGAGGACGGTAGTACATGAGAGCCTGCTGCAAGCGAACATCGGTACCGAAGCGCTCATCATAGCCAATCGTCCAGGCTGATGCATCTCATTAGCTTCAAAACCAAAATAGTTCCAAGAACCAGCCAAGCGCAACACTCACGGTCACAGTACACCTTATCCATATCCTCTTTCGGGATGCCCACAATCCCACACTGCTCGATGACCTTCGGGTCCTTCCTCACGATATGCTCCACCTCCTGCAAATCCTCCATGGTAATCAAAGGCTGCACCCCCGGCGTATGCTTCCACTGCACAATCCTCTTCTCGTCCAGATTGACAATTCCATCGTACACCTTACCTCCGGGGGCAATGGCAACGATATCAGCAGCTCGTGCAGGGCGGGGAGTCTTCTGTGGATCCGCCAACCACGCCATCATCTCCGCCTTGCGCGGCTCATACAAGGTCACAGCATTGAAGTTGACCTTGCCATGTTCCCCGCGGATCAGAGAAACAGCGGTATCGATCTCCGCCGTCGACAAGGGATCCAACGGATGAGGCGGAGGCGCGGTGGCGCTGACCTGGAAGGTCAACTGCTGAAGACGGTCGAGGACCATAATGAGGCGACGAGGATATCAATATCAAGCAATCTGCAATTCAATCCACCGTAATAGCACCCCAAAGACCAACTGCAAGACGTTTATAAAGTCGGGAAGATCGGTAGATTTAGCTTTGGAAGTAAGTTAAATCACCGTCGAACGAGATGCAACAGTGAGACAAGGCGAAAAGATCACAACAAGAGCAGATTGTCACACAGATAATTTGCCCTGTCCTGCAGGCGCTAGGCCACCTTTTAAGCTCTCGCATCGTTGCTGGCAGCGCAAGGAGCGTTGTTGATGCGACGAACCGATAGCGATAGAGAGTCCGATACTACCGATAAGAGGCCCGGATTCGCCTGCCTGTTTGGGACTAGCGCCATAGCTCGTGACGCTGGCGCCCAATGCGGTATTAGGAACCTCCCTTGCGACGGGGATCGAGTGGCATCGGATATGACTGCCTTCTTCACTGCTTCTGCACTATTCCGTGGGGGAGGACCGGACGGAGTTGGTCAAGGTTTCGGGTAATACAATCGTGGTTGTCAATCTGCCGATACAGGGAGCTATGACTGAAGATGTGGTACTTTGGGTGCCTGAGGCAGCTATCTATATTCTTTAATCCACAGCAGCGTCTAATACGTAGAACCCCCCAAGCAGCATAAGAAACCTTAAGTAGAATTGAACATCATATTCCAGCCATAAATAAACACCGTACACCTCGCGTGAACACCCCCCTCCAAAATAAATGTGAAGGATCTCAGGCGATGAAAACCCCATGGATGAACTGAGAACGGGAGATAACGTGAAGAAGTTCGGGAAAAATGCTGCAAGAAAGAAAAAGAGAAAAAAGACACCCCAATGGTGTCACATGCTATGTACATCCGTCACATCATACTGAATCCTCATCCCTTGGCCCGACATAAAACACAAGAGACCCAGCGCTGGTCTGCAAGAACGAGAAATAAACAAAACGAAAGGGAAGAGAGCAAGCATTGCGCACAGCTATACGACAAGCCTGCTCTCCTCACGGCTGCCTGGTCTTGAGATTTCAAGGAAGCAGGGTGCCTATACAAAATCAAGCATAAACTGAACAAAGGTCGAGCAAAAGCAGAAAGATGCAGTAAAATGACTCCGCCGAACCAATCTAAACACCCTTTGAGAAACGGAAGAAAGCTTTCGTAAGACCCAAGTTCATGACTTTCCGAGGGCAAACTGTCCGAGTACTCCGCCGACAGCCCCAGGAGTTAGAGTGCCTAAGCCGTGGTGCTGAGGAGTTTGGTTGCCCACCGATTGAGCAGCATTGGGTGTGCTCGGGGTACCCGTGCTAGAATAAATGGTGGCCCCGTTGAGGTTGGGGGTCTGATGAGGGTGGATTTGATACGGGCCTGGCATTTGACCGTTCAAACCCCAAATCTGACCGGAGTACTTTGACTTATCGATGGTGCCGTTAAAGACAAGCTGTCGCATCTTCCAGTAGATCTCTCCAGTGACGAGGGAGTCTGAACCTGCCTGGTGGGCAATGCCAACCCGCTTGACGCCAAGCTCGTCGGCAATGTCTTGAAGGCCCGACTTTTGACCCAGGTTAGCCAAAATCTGAGCAGCTGCGGGTGTCAGAGGGGAATCGTTGACTGCCTGATTGCGGCCCGCATGTTTCATCAAGTATTTGATATCATATAACGACGGGAAGAAGATATTGAGGAGCGCGTGGAATTGCTCCTCATTCTCGGGGAGTGACGTGCAAAGCATAATCTTCATCAAGTAGCCAAAGTCGTAGCCGGAGTGGAACGAAACCCAGTGTACGTCATCCAACAAGACGAGACCCGAACTGATCAAGAGGGCGCCAAATTCGTGCGGTTCGATGCCGTTCTTATCATGCATCGTGAAATCGATGCCGGCTTTAGCGAGCATCGCCGTCGACTCCTGAGCATACATATCCTCTTCCAGCGAGAAGCGGAAGTTGAACTGCCAGGTGCAAGGGGCCGGGACAAGGCCATTGCTCATGGGCTGGCCATTTGCATCGGTCGCATTAGGCGGCGGAACCTCGCCTTCGGGCGAGAACAGGGTGATTCCGAGCTGGATCATCTTCAGGAGATCGACGTTACACCGGAGGGTCTGGTAGTGATAGTCGGCTTTGTTCGTAAATGAACCGATAGGGCGCGCAACAATACCGGGGAATTCGGTGTCCTGGGGAAGAAAAACGCAAGCTTAAGTTAATATTTTCTCGATCCGAACTGAAGAACGGCAGCCCAAGCATTTTGAACAGCACTGGATCTGCAAGGCCACCAGACGGTCGGACAAAGATGGTCTTACCATGCTAATATAAGGGTACTTCTCCACCAATTGTCTTAATATCGCCATTTCCTGTGGTAGATTGTGTTTCCATACGTCACGTATCCGCGTCTTGACCCCACCTGCTTTCGCCTCGAGTGCCAATCGGCCATCGTGGGCCTGGTGTAATTGCTGTTGTTGCATCTGTGCCCCTCTCGCGAAACCCATCTGAGCCGCATGGCTGGCAAGCCCGGTGCCGCCGCCGTCGGCGCCAAACCCACCGACCGACATGCCGCTGGCGATTCCAGTTCCAGATAGCGTGAACGGGTTGATGTTGGTGTTCGGGTTTCCGGCCGCGAAGCCAGGATGGCCACCGAGAGAGGGAGGCGGGAGAGCTGTATTGGCCGACTGTGCATGAACCGGGTGATGTTGGGGTTGTTGCTGCTGCTGTTGCTGTTGCTGCTGGAGGTGGGCCTGTTGCAGGTGTGTATAGGGAGCGCTCAGGCCAGTAGGCCCGTATCTGCCGACAGGAGGTGGCATGGTGTGTATGTCAGCGCCGTGTGGAGGTCATGCATCTGAGGATTCCCACGGTGCAAGTAGAAAAATTTAAGGGTGGTAGTGGTTTCGAGGGTCGGTTCTTTTTCGCGCTGGCCGCTGGGAGCGAGGAAGAGAGAGAAAGAGAGGGAGGGAGGGAGACGGAGGGTTTCTCTCGGCGGCGCAAAAGAGGCGGACAGCTTGCTTCGAGCACGGCCGTATGCGGTTTAGCGCCGCCAAGCACCACATCTTCGGTCCTGTACAGCTTCAACTTCGCTCGCTCTCTCCCCCCCTTCCGCCCTGGACTCGCTGTTTTATTCCCCTCGACCACCATTGTTCTCTCGGACCCTGCGGACTCGGGTGCCAATTCGCTAAATTATCTCTTTCCCTCCTTTTTTCCCTCCCTCTTTCGCCCGTCCTCCTTCTACCCATCCACCATGGTCGCCCAGAACCCCACCGGATTCGACATCAAGGAATTCAAGGCCGCGGCCTCGCCTAAGTCGGTCTACGCCAAGAGAGACCCTTGGGCCCGATAGTACGATTCTCTCCTTCACTCCGCTGGTCTTCGACCCAATACTAACAAGTATTCAGTGAGGCCTGGCGCTACACCGGCCCCTTCAGCCGAATCAACCGCTTCAAGCGAATCTTCCCGGGCCTGGGCATCGCGACCGTTGCGTTCGCCGGCTACTGCACGTACGAGCACTTCTTCCTGAAGGACGACCACCACCACGGCGACGGCCACCACTAAACGATTCCACCCATCGAATTCGAAGAACGGAGGTCATGGAATAGGATGCCGTTGAGAAAATGAATCGGCCAGTCTGATCCCAGGGACATGACGCATAACACCCCGCGGTATGAATTGATGCATCGGGATATGCAGAAAACGGGAGTCGAGTTGTCAGGGCTGGTTTGATGGACGTGGTGGCATTCTCCGTGAAGTGGTTGTGTTATCTATGATCGGAAGACTGGGAAGATCTCTGTCTGGTCTTTTCGCTGAATACATGACGGTCGGGTCTGGTTGTATGGTCGAAATGAGCCAAGCTCGACAATGGCGCTTGGGTTGTTTGGTTTTGCTGGATGTACATAGTATCTATTTGTTGTTATATTAAAATGCGTTGTCTTGTACTCAATGAATGAGAATCGTAAATATATCAGGTATCGAACTGCATTCTACGCTGCAATTTAATGTCTTTTTTCAATGGAAGTATGCCATCATCAGATTCAATCAATTCGTAAATTTGGAATTTTTGGGTCTTCGTTTTGTCATGCGCGTCTATGTACTCGTTGAAATGATAAATATACCTATCCAATAGCGATTAAATTATTCCTCGAACACCAAGCTGATGCCGTCATCACCCGCAGTGACAACGCGCTTTCCATCGAGTCCCTGAACAAAGGCCATGATACCGCCCGATTGCTCTCCCTCGTCGTTCTCAGTAAGACCCAAGTGACCCTTCCACTCGGTCAGCAACCCGTGTGCCGTAGCGGCCGTTCCACCCCGACCGTCCCAGCGCCTCACGACACCGTCCATACCGACGGAAGTAAGAAGCCAAGGCCGGCCCTGGTTCGCAGCAGCAGGTGCCGTCGGGCGAGAGATGGAGGTTGCGGAGCGCTTGCGTAGGAATTCCACCTTGACCACGGCACCCTCGTGTGCGTCTCTAATGTGACGACGGAGGGCGAAGCGGTGGGCGGCGTCAAACAGAGCGATCGAGCCGTCGACCGAGCCAGCCGCAAGGAGAGTCAGGGGCGGGGCGGAGAAGGACAGGGTCTCGACGCCGTCGGATTGGGCCTGGAGGGATGCAATAAGGGTGCCTGCAGCAGACGCGCCAGAGGCTGGCTGCACCGAGGGCTTGCCCTTGGCTTTCGACGACGTGTTGCCTCCCGGAGCTGTGAGTCGTGGCAAACCAACCACCTTGATGTTGCCTTCCGCGCCACCAACGGCGGCAATACCACCACCGGGGGAGATGGCGACCGAGTACAAGCCGCCCTCAACAGCGAAACGCTGGTCCTCGGCAGTCAGTCCGATGATGGCGCTCGTTCCGGGAGAGTAGGAGACACCCGCGGCGGCGGCAGCACCGAAGACATCGTACACGTAGAAGCTTCCGTCCTCGGAAACAGTGGCGAGGAGGTTTCCGTCCGGAGTCCAAGCACCAGCGGTACAAGAGCCGGTGTGTTGGAAGAAAGTCTGCAAGATGGAGATGGGCTGCGCGGCGTCGTTGTGGTCGATACGGAGAACCCAGGCACTGCCGTCGTTGGCACCGAGGGCGATCACGTTGCGCTTCTCTTCGTCACCGTTCTCACACGGGCAAACAGCGACCCAGTTGATCTCTTCCACTTCCTGAGACTCCGCGACAAATCCCCACGACAGCCCGGTCAGCTGGGGAGTGGTATCGCGCCAAGCCCGCAATTTACCATCCAGACCAGCCGTGACAACATATTCTCCCTTGGGTTCGGTGAAGGCGACCGCGTTAACGGTGTCTGTGTGTCCGTCAAGTTTAGCGATGGGCTGCAGAGACTCGCGCTCCTTCTTGGGCTGCGGGTTGGACTCGTAACTCTGAGGGAGGACGGGACGCTCGGTCTGGGGTGTCGAGTCGAGAAGGTAAGCGGTGTCGTCGCCAGAGCCCGTAATGACAATCGAGTTGTGAATAGGGTGCTGAGCAATGCAGAAGACTGAGTCCTGGTGGTGATCGAAATGGGCGGCGGAATCGTTCTGGAGAATGATCTCCTGCATCAACTGATCTTCATCCTCGGGATCAGAATCCATTGGGTGATCTTCATCGCGGTTGACGATTTCGTCAGCTTCATCGGCATCGACGAAAGCATCTTCTTCGTGCTCGCGATGAGGGTCTTGCGAGGACATGATGTCGGTAGTGAATCGTTGAGGGATGGTCGGAGGGGTAGGCGGAAAATATAGAATGAGATGGTAGTAGCACAGCTACTAGGAAAAGTGGTAGGTTGGAGTAGGTTTTGAGCACTTTTGAATCGCCCAAGAATCTCACACGAGAAATTTCTAGCAGCGACTAGAATGTAAAGCTGCAGAATGGATTTTTGCTGAGCAAGAATCTCTTCCGATACTTTTTTTCTGGAGGACCCCTCCGCTTAGAAATTCGATTTTCTCCCCGCGCGGATATCAAACAATGCAAACAGCCATCGGTCGCAGTCTTGCCTAGAGTGCAGCTGGGGATTCTGCATGCAGCGCCTTTGAACTAGAAACAATTCAGTCTATTCTAGTGTCTAAACAATCCCTATGTACCTCATAAACAAACACTTCATGAAATCAAAATCATGTCCATCAAATTTACACGCTGAACAGAAACAAAAATCAATCTCGGGCATCATAATTGCCAATTCCTCCCATGCCATAAATCCACATTTACAGCTTGGAACCGGCCTTGCGGCGAGCCTCCTTCTCTTGGTCGCGGAGCAGGCGACGGAGGATCTTACCGCTGGGGCTCTTGGGAACAGCCTCGACGAAGCGAACGCCGCCCTTCAGCCACTTGTGTCGGGCCTTGTGTTCCTCCACAAACTTGATGATGGACTTGGCAGTTGCCTCGTCATCTGCACCAGCGGAGGGCGACTTGGCCACGATAGCCTTGGGGACCTCTCCGGCGGCTTCATCGGGAATGGCAATAACAGCACAGTCGGCGACGGCAGGGTGAGTGAGAAGGTGAGCCTCGAGTTCGGCTGGGGCGACTTGCAACCCCTACAGCTTCGTGGTTAGCCGGTGCGGGAACGCGTTGCTTAGTAGATGAGATACATACCTTAACCTTGATGAGCTCCTTGATCCGGTCAACAATGAAGATGTGCTCCTTGCCGTTGGGGCTCAGACGGACGACGGCCTCGTCACCCGTGCGCATCCAACCATCCTCAAAGGTTTCCTTGTTCGCCTTTTCGTTGTTGAGATAGCCAAGGACGACACTAGGGCTGCGCACTAACAGTTCCCCTGGAGTATCGTAGGCAGTGATCTCCTCATTCTCGGGAGTCACAATACGCACTTCGGCTCCGGGGATCAAGCTGCCAGAGGATCCCAGGTAGACGTCATCCGGGTATGTCGAGCAGACAACGGTTGAGGTCTCGGTAAGCCCTTCGCATATAATCAGTACCTATCCAGAATGTTCGAGGTTAGAAGAGCACAGGAAGCTTACCGTATCCTTGGCGGATGATGACATTGGGGTAGACCTTCTGGAAGTCGGCCGCCGTCTCCATTCCCAAAGGTGCTGCTCCGGTGAATAACGAAGTCACAGAGCTCAAATTGCGCTTTAAGCACTCGTCCGGGTTTCGGAGCATGGTGATGATGATCGGTGGGACCTAATAGATACATTAGCATGACATCCTTATTACGAATTGAATGCGACACGAACCAGCAACAGAACAGAAATCTTGAACTTCTCAATGGCAGCCAGATACGACTTCAGCTCGAATTTGGGCAACACAATAACCTGATCACCGCGATAGGGAGCCGAGTGACAGATGACTACCAGAGAATAGATATGGCTCTGAGGGAGTAGACCCAATGCGACCTCGATATGTTGGGACTGACTTCCGGGAGGAGTGAGAGATGCACGGTACTTCTTTTCGGAAGCGGTGATTTGCAAAACGTTTGCGATGACATTGCGATGAGAAATCATGACACCTTTCTGGAGAGAGAATTCGGTCAGCGAGTTTGTTTTCTATTTGTTTTTGTTTCTTCTTTAATGTGTCGATTACTTACCGGCAAGCCGGATGTTCCGCTGGAGTAGCACAAGAATGCGGTTCGTCGAGTGCCTTCGCCGGCCGACCAGTTGAGTTTCTCCAACTTAGGAAGCGATTTTCCAGCCTCGAGAAATTGCTCCAGAGTCTTGTACTCTGCAGGAGCCTTCGCGCCGCCGGTGAGTTGGCTAGGAAGATCGATCAAATAGATGCGGTTTTTGGGGAATCCAGCCAAAGAGGCCGCCTCCAGCGCGGTAGAAAGCAAGGGAAGACATGTGAACAGGGCCTTTGCCTGCGAGTCCAACAATTGATGTTTAAGTTCAGCAGCCGAGTAAGCGGCGTTGGCTGGAGACACGATTCCACCCAGCTGATGGGTGGCCCAGCACAAGGGGAGAGTATCGATCTGATCGCAGAAGATATGAAATCAGCAAACGGTCTTCGAGCCTGAATTATAAAAGGGGTACCATACGGTGTTCAAACTGAAGATCCCCACAGTCTTGTCCCATTCCGTGCCCTGGTTGGGTGCCCATCCGAATTCCTTCGCAAGCGCTCGCGATAGATAGTCCACCCGGTCTACCACCTCCAAAGAAGAATACGACTTTCCGGAAAATCCGCAGGTGAAGGGATCCTTCGAATACCCAAGTGGATTGCGCCCATGGAGGTCAGTGAGCATGAATTCGCTGATCGGGATGTTGTCAGGAATTGGGGGCAGATCGCCCGCCCAGCTGGCAGGAGTGAAAACCATGATGTCTGTCGCGTGGTGCTTGTTCCCGAGTTCTTGGAATTAAAGCCCTAATGGTAATAATGTAATTAGGATACAGACGACAGGGAGAATGCGAATCGATGCATGCAAGGGGGAGAGGATGATGCGGAGAATAAATAGGGGAGAGGAAAATTGGGGTCGGAGGAAGGGAATCTTAATTATGTGGCACAGTCAGAACTAAGAAGACCAGTATGGGGACAGTGCGGGGAAAGCTTCCATCATCGCTCGGCATTCGGCATTCCTATAATGATTACAGCTGCGGTTATGCCGAATCCTCGTCGAAGATTCTCTATAGTGAAGGAATACGTATAATATTAATACAAATTTTACCCAGTTAAACAGGGATAGTATAGTGCCCTTAGTGAATACCTAATTTGAGTGAATAATTAGCAGGAATTGGCCATCGCTGCATCGTTCTGATTTGCCCCTCGGTCAACCGTTAACCGAGGTGATTTTGCATAATGGCAGGTAACGTTCGGCAAGACTTAATAATACGTTAATTCTGGCACGAGGCAAAGAACGGTTAAGCGTGCGTCCTGCAGCCGTGCTATCTTCCGTTTGGCTTGTTCTCCGAAAAGTACCCATATTTCTGGTGGCGATCCCTGTCTCCACTGTGCTTGATATGGAGTAGAACTGAGACACTAACTTGAGCAAAGGACGAAGAATTTGGGGCATATCTGTACTTGATCGCCATGTGTGCAGGGTCCTAAATTGGCTGTTAGTTGATTTTCGGGCAGATGGGAGCTTGTGTATAGACTGGCCATTGCCCCAATTGGGCTTTCTCAGGTGTCAGGGCAGAGTTCGTACCATATAAGGATTATTGTATAAATATTCGTACAGAAATCAACAACCAGGCCTAGACACCTCATGAAACCTATATTATTATAACTCTGAGAATATAGTTCCTACTTCCGTTATTAATTTGCAGGGCCTCGCAAAACAGATACATACTCGTACTTGCTTAGTATCTTGTGGCACCAGGTAGCATACACCGTAGAGTCGGATAGATAAACACATAAACCTAATACCGAACTCTCCACACACTTTGTCCAAGAATGAAGTTTTGCCCTGAATACAGGGGGACACATTGCTTGCAGTGCAAATTCTATAAAATTGCGAATTATTAGCTCCCATAAAACTTTATATTAGTAGATACTAACTACTAAGGTGTAAATTTGAGGGCTTGCGGAACCCATTCTTCTTTCAAAAGCCTCGAAAGATCTTACACATAAGAGCCATTAAAAACACCGTGTTCTCGTTGGAGAAGAATAAAATATTTAACTAGAAGAGTAGAAGATATTGGTTCAACCTCGTTCTATCTTTGAACTACTCGTATGTTTCTTGTCAAGATTTCTTGATTTTTGAACTGTCTTCTGCCAGGGAAGGTGTACGGAGGATTGGACTGCTGGTCTCTGCCGGTCCCAATGTAGTTTAGTGCACATGTGACCCACAGCGGGCCTCACTTGGCCAGTCAGGGATCATCCCCTTTCATCAACTCAAGGATCTACACATCTGCAGTTCCATCATCAAGAGCGAATCGATACCCATCAGTTCTGTGTAAGTAGCCGCTTAGCCCTACTTCCAGGGATGAAACTGATACAATCTGGAGCAGGCAACAGCAGATCAAGCCCAGACATGGTTACCAGAGGCCAGCTCAAGGCCTCTAAGGCCAAGGTGGACCAGGTGATACATGGTCGCGTGACTAAACAACAGACGCCTCGCCTATCTGGTACAGTATTTTCGTGTTGCATACACAGCGGGCATAGCTGATGGAATCAGGACATCCTGTCTCTCCATATGGGTCTGTGGATGAGGAAGTTATCTGCGGAGAACCCCCCGCATGGGCAGAGGTTTGCTTTCTGATATGTGATCGGGATAAAAAGAATTATTAATGGTTCCCAAGACCCGACCATCACTGTGTGATACAATTCCATGGTTCAACTCTCTTCAAGGGGGTGTCTATCACACTGGTAAAATTTGTCGCGGGTTTCTCATCGATCAGGATAGTGGTGTCCGCTCGTACCTTGATGACGAGATAGTCATTACGAGGGTGTAAGTCCAGAAACTGCATTGAAAAATCTTAATTCATCATGGTCCTGACCAAAGCAGGGGTGGTGGGTGTCATAAAGGTGCCGACGGAAGCCTGATCCTTGACCGGAACCAGACCGCAGACAATGCACAAGTGAGAAGTGTCCTCAACAGCATGGAACAACGTATTGCGGTCGGCATGGTCATTGGTGAGTTGAAATACATCTTTTTGTCATGAATATTTGCTGAATTGATCACAGGAGATCGTAATGCCCTGCTCAAAGCGAAGGTACCCCACAGGTATAACGTGATGGATCTTTTCCGCATCACAAATGTGTGGTGGGAGGATTTCGGGGGCAAGTCAGGAGCTAAGTTGCGACTGGAAAAAATTGATATATCAAGCAAGAGTTGGTGGGCAGCCAAAAACTCGCCAGACCCGCGTCCCTTTCACGAGCGCAATTGCGCCACGGAGCCCCAAAGAGACCAGTGTTCCTCGTGCGGAGATATCAGCCCACAGGTATATAGCCAGGGTTGGATGTGTCTGAACCAGGATTGCAAGCAATTCTGGACACTAAACCGGAAGAAAGCACCGAGGAAACTCGACTTTGATGTAGATTTTCTGAACTTCCGCACTCCACCAACCTCCAACGCCAACAATCATTACGCGCTGGTCCAGAGCTTCTCCTCATTCCTCGGAGAGTACAGCGAAGATAATACTTACTCGCGCTCCTCGTGGAAAGGTATCGTATGCCCTTCTTGCTCGAAGTGTGTATCTCGCACCTATTGGGGTGGTTGGAAATGTGCCGATGATCTTGCACCTCCGACGAAGCCATTAAAATATGTCTGTGCTTTCGAGCACATGATTTCAATGCGTCCAATCCCTTTGGAGCATGTCATAGGCGAAGCCGCCAGACCACCTATTCCACCAGTACCCAGTGTGGCAATAACAATCGATACCTCCTCTGTCTACCCGTTTGAGACACGCACATATACAATGCCAAACAGGGTTGGCTCAATTACTCACTTCGTCGCAAACCCTCAATCCAACAGTAAGCCACATGGTGCGGACTGTATGTTTGAGCAACTGCAACTGGGCGAATTCGGGCTGAGGCGTTATCCATTGCAGCAAAGTGTCGGTGAGCTACCTGATGCGCCCACGACTTGTACTGTTACTGATTATTTTGCTTTCACACTCTAGTTGCAGGGACACATACTGCCCATTTTGCCGCCAACTATGTGAGCAGAGGCTTCAGGCACAGTGATGGCTTGATTTATATTAACCAAGTTCTAGGGAATGCCATATAAATATGTCGTGTCTGTGGCGTCAAAGGCGTTTAGCGAAGCCCCGCCGGTGATTTTACAGGCCCTGGGCCGTCTGACGTGGGCAACGGAAAAAGCGCTTGACTCTGAATACCTTCCTCCAAACGAACTACTCGCCCTTGGTTACTTCGAAGCAATGAAGATTGGGGTAGGCAAGACTTGTAGAGGATGGACATACACGCTTACAGGCTTTAGTATCACGATGATGGCGAAATATCGCTCGGTCCTACAATTGCTACATTGTCGTTGGGTGGTCCGTCTGAGATGAAGATTCGGATGAAAGAGAAATGGTTCCATGGAAAGACCAAATCAGGTAAACTGCTAGCTTATGACCCGGTACTCGATGGGTGTGAGTTCAGGACCGAACGACAGGACCTGAAGAATGAATTCGAAGACGGGGAACTGTCGATAGACGATTACGATCACTTACGCAGGGAAGTCTTCAAGAGGAGCCAGCATAGAGAGGCTCGAGCATGTGTCACACTGCGCCTTCGCCATGGGGATATTGTGGTGATGGATGGTGAAAATTTTCAGAAGTTCTACGAGGCATGACAGAACGCTATCCGCTCACTTCTTCGATACTGACAATTCACAGCACAAGGTTACGCCGTCCGATAAACTTCGCTTTGCTTTAACGGCTCGACATGTCAAGCCAGATGAGCTCACGCCAGAGGAACTGAAGAAGGGAGAATTTACCCTGACAGGCGATCAGGTATATAACGGGGAATGACGATGACGATCTTAAGATTTTCTCAATCCCCTCTTCTTGCTGTTTCGTTACCAATTTGCTTGGTTTCAAAAGTGCTTCTCGATTCTTCATTCTTATGATGAACAAAAGAATTTCTTGCTGTTTATGTTTTTTGCGCTCGCTTTATCGCGTTCTGCAGGAGTTCGCATCGTTGAGATCGAACTGTTCGCTATATGATGACTTATACTCTTAGATGACATTACTTCACGGCCTGAATTTTCGAGGGATACGGATGATAATCAGGGCTAATATGTATTGCTTATCTATGACTTCCACAATGACTGTTCTTTCCAATGAAATTTCAGTTTCAAATTGGGCAAATCAGCTCAACTAATATCTATTGCTATCTGCGACTCTAGCGTCCTCCACTGACAAACAGCAATCATTCAATAATTTAGTGAACTGGCTTGGGTAAAAGACCTAGCTATATACACATGACAATTTCTAGATATGCAGCCTGACAAAGACACAGAAAAGGCAAGTCACAACCATCTCCCGTCACAACCACTGCAACTCTAATGCTTAACTACCCGACCTAATGACTTCCATGACGGTGCCCACCTTGTGCTTCTTTGACCCATCCTTGATGCGTAGGCGGCGCCACTACATGAACTTCTCCTTCATTAGATCCAAGATCAATGGGGAGCCACCCATTCCCAAGCTTTGAAAGGATTTCTGTGGGGATTGCCTGGGCTTGATCCTGGGTTTGTTCCTGTTCTCCGTTCTGACCCGATTCCTGAGACAGACCGGATCCTCCAACAGGCCACAAAGTCCATCCGTTTCCAATGCCGTTTGGACTAGGGGCTGGGATAGTGCTGGTGACGGTCGCGACGTTGGGAACAGTGCCGGTGCCAGATCCAGAGCCGGTGTTAGTTCCGGTGCCAGAGCTCGAGTCCTCGCCCGTCTGAGAGCCATCGGTTCCCTGATCCCAGGGGAGGGTGATTGTCGATCCATCATCGCCCGATCCGGAACCACCGGTTCCAGGAGTTGTGGTTCCGTCGTCACTGCCATCGCAGTTCAAGAAGACAGCTGGATATTGATTAGTGACTTCCATACTAAAATAGAAAAAGGAAAACATACCAGAGGCATAGTACGCGAAGGAATCCGCGTTGTTCTTCGCCTGCGCGGTGCTCAACTGCAGCACACTGTCGTATCCATAAGCCACATCCTCCGTGCCGGGGTCATACACGCTCGTCGCGTGGGAGAATTCATGCAGAGAAATGGCAGCCTGGTCGAGATAATTGCAGGTATCGGAAACTTCGGTCGACTCGTAGTATCCCTGGCAGTTGACAACACGGTCCTCGGTGGGATACGTCACGGCCGCGATGTTTGCACCGCAAGAATCCTGTGCGGAGGGCTGGCAGTAGTAGGTCAAGACACCCTTGGTGGATGCTTCCTTAGCGATGGCATCCAAACGATCCGCAACCTCGGTACGGTCCGACTGCGAAGTCGACTTGAAGAACTTCTCGAAGAGAGAAGAGGTACCGTTTCTCGCGTCCTCGGCACCAGCGGTGGCCATCTTGGTGGCGCGCTCGAGAGCCTTCTTCACGAGCGTGTTGTACTCGCCGCTGCAGGACTCGAGAGTCGAGCGGGTTGACAGATCCTTTTTGATAGTTTCTGGTGCTTCGAAGCTGATCTCATTGGACTTGTAGGGCGCGATAGAGAACTTCTTGGGGTTGCTGGACCGAGTATATTCCAGCGTTCCATCGGCGATGGCCGAGTATTTGGCCCCAGGAGAAAGGTCATGCGAGTTGGCGATGTCGAAGATGGACTCGATGGTCTGGTTCGGGGCAAGATGCACAAAGCCATCGGGAGAAAGGTGGGTGTTGATGTAGGTGACCTCGGCACCGTTGAAGATGGGGTTCTCCTCTGGACGCATGTATTAGACAGGCTTACAGGTGAGCTGTAATTGGGGTATGAACTTACTCTCTCCAGACACGACCACCTTCTTCGTCGGATGGTCGTTATCCAGAATACTTCCACTCTTGACGAACCGGAGACCCTCATTCCCCACGTTCGTGACATGCGCGCGGACAGTCGAGTTGCCAAGCGAATACAACTTCACATCAACGAGTCCTTGGCCCTGACCCTCATTGCTACCGACCTGCGGCGCAGCATCCGAGACCTGTCTCGGGAAGAAGATCGGCTTACCAGCAGCCAATGTAAGGAGAGAAAAGAGTTGGTAGAAACGGATAGCCATGATGGCAAAAGAACGACAGATAGGTAAAGAACGAACTAAAAGGAAGAAAGAAAGGGAATGAGGGAGGGAAAGGAATGGATGACTAGCATGGAAAAAAAGAAAGAAAGAAGCCGATGGGGGATATTATCCTTACTTATAGCCCATCCCCTCACGACTGACTGAAGATGTATAGGAACTGTCATTATTGATCGATACTACCCTACTCTGCGGCATGTTTCATGTTCAGAAAGAGAGAGGGAGATAAAGTCAGGGATCCTAGCTGTTGTGGATCTGATATGGCACCAACGCCAGGGTCTCGTCCAACAGCCCAAGCCTAACGGGTGGGTCTCGGCGATGCAAAACGGGGCCACGGGGGATATCGACGTGATTGCAGGATTCCGCATTTCCATGTGAAGACTGAGGACCTGAAGGGGCGATCGAGAAGTGCACTTGACTGGTCTCTCTCCAGTGCTTGGAAAGCGTCAGATTAATTACAAGGCTTAGGTCTAGATCGGAACCCACAAGGGGCGTTCCAATTGTATGGGGAGCGATAGCACTCAACCATGGAAGACAATGGGATTTGAGACTCGCATTGTCTAGGCTGCGATGCTTTTTGGTGCGTCATTGGCCCTTTCGTGCGAAATTGACAAAGAAAAGACCTCATTCGCCTTGTGCGTTGATACATAGGTACCCATCGCCTCACGATGAATGGTTGCTACCTTGCCTGACCATTCAAGAGGGGGAGTCCACAACCCACAGCTCCTCTGCAACTTTGATGACCGAGTAAATCCTCTCATCGGCGTATCCCGACCACTAACTCGTACGATAACCATAAAAAAAAAAGATCAAACACGAAACTGGACCCTAGAGACATATTAAGGACTCGAGAAAGTGGACCGCGGGAAAGAAGGTGTGACGTCTTGGCGTGTCAGAAGTCAGAACGCAAAACCCTACGTCCGCCATACTCCGTCGACACCCAAGCATCTAGTTACAACGGGGACGGAGAAGAAGCAGAATAAAGGCAAGGCTGTCAATCTATCATTCTAACTGCCCAGAATTAGCAGTGTCAGCCACAAACTTAAATCCAGACGACGAGTGATGGTTCGGAAAATTCTGACCAACAATATATGCAGTCGGCCACTTGATGCTTCAAATGGTACGCTCTTCTCTCCACCCCACTGCCAAATCTGCTCGCTGTCTTTTACTTTGTTTGTCCCATCAGAGTTGAAGCTCTGGATCCTACGGGCGGACACGAACCTTGGCACTTGTTCAGGTAGGAAACGGACCATTCTCGTCTATCTCCCAAGCGCCCCAGTGCATGGCGGGGAATATGCCTCTCATCTCCCCAGTTTTAAGAGGTTTTGGAGGAGACCCAGGACTTCCACAGGAGTCGTGCTCTGTATAAGGTTCAATCGACGAACCCTGCAAGTGGTTGAGTGCTTGCGACCAACTCCGAGGCATGAATCTAGAATCCTAGATCACGGCCCTGTTACCCTATTGTGGGGATGTATCTAGGAAAAACTATAGACTCCACTGCAGACGGCTGCAATGTAACGCCACGCCGGACAGGTAAAAATTAGCGCCAGGAAGAATTATTCGGCCGATATTGTGGTCAGCTGATAGAATTACCTAACTTCAAGGCCGATTCATTCCTACCTAGCCATTCAGTGGCTGATACTCCTCGACTTCGATCCAGAACCCATCCTCCCCACCAAGAGCTGCTAGTTGTCACGATAAACTCAGTTTTACTTTCTAAACAATCCCCAATCCTCGGATACCATCATCCAGCCTTAGACAGAATAATTAGTAGAATAATCCACTAAAACGTTTCCCAGAAGAACACTACTTGACAACAAGATGAGTGAACTCCCAACAGATGCGACCCGCGACGAAGAGAGACAATCAAAATGGAGAATGGCATACACAGCTCGCATGCGACAGATAGTCCCCGGCCTCGTCCTCGGAAACGTCGAGGCATCACACAAGCGGGAAATGCTTCTCGAGAACCACATAACCGCTATAGTCTCCCTGACAGGCGCTCGATGGGTATGGTGGAACTCCTCGACCAGAAACGCAGGAATCCCCGAACATCGTCACAAATGGATCCAGTGTGTCGATTCGTCGACGCAAGACCTTCTGTCTCATATGAGTGATATCTGCGACTTTATCGATGAGACGGCATCTCCGGCTCTTTCCTCATTATCGAAATTATCTGCCGAGCATGGTCACCAATTGAATGATGAGTCAAATGATGAACAGCCAGAGGCTATATTAGTTCACTGTGATCTAGGAATCTCACGCTCACCAACCGTCATCATTGCATATCTCATGCGCAAACTTGCCATGAAACAAGCAGATGTATTGGATTTCGTTCAATCAAAGCAGAAAGTCAAGCCGAGTGCGAATCTCACGCGTCAACTTGTGATTTGGGAGGAGACGGGATAAGAAGTCTGGGAGGACGACGATAGGACTGCCCCAAAAGCACCGTATAAAGCGTTTCTAGAACATCGGGCTGCTGTTCTGAAGAGTAAGGGGCTTACTGGTGATGAGCCGCTTGCGCCGCTGAGTTTGGTATGACGCAATAGATTAGAGGCCTTGTAGAGGTGAATAGTGTAGTGCTAAACATGATTGGTGCAATGAACATGTTCGATTCCAGCAGTGCTGGTTGTCTAACTCGGCAATGATAAAGATCTGTTGTCGGCTTGGCGGCGCTTCGTGGGACGTTTATGAAGCCGGATAATGTCTTGGCAGCGTGTGGAGTAATGAGCCGTTGAGCACTTGTTTTATTGATGATTGGTTAATCTTTAAATGAAAGGATTCGGTTCTTTGAAAGTTGTATCGTACAATGAGGGACGCGGGAATGGATGTGGAAAGGTGTTTAAAATTATGATTATGATACGTGAGGGATTGGATGCCGGGACTGGGTTTTCTTTCGTTAGGGGCACAATATGATTAGGAATAGATGTTGGATGAAGATTGCCAAATGAAGTGACGAAGAGCTAGAGGGGACTTAGCTACGCCTAATGTTTTGGTATTAGATTCCCAAGCATAACGCTTGGTAGAGATGGACACGTTGAACCTGCCAATATTTGCAAGGTAGAACGGGGTATGATGTTAATTGAGGACCTACATACCTTGAATATTCTCGGACGGTTCGTGACCTATAAAACTCTGAGTAAGAGGAAAGGCAAAAAGAAAAAATAAATTACAGCAAAAGATTAAGCAAACCGGTAGCGGAAACTCCTTCTGGGAGAATGATTACTCTCAAAAAGATTGCATATGATATATTTTTTTCATCAATTGCTCTCCAGGCTATAGCTTGTCGGTGATCACTTAGTGTATTCGCGTTCCTCAACCAGAAAAAGAGACCTGAAAACGGTGGAGAAATTATTCACTGTGGATAAGAGGAGCCAGACTTTCGCTCACTTAGTTGGAGGCAAAAAACATGCATAGCCATCTATTTAGACATGCGCGAAAACCTCAGTTTTCGAAAAGGATGATGCAGCCAAACAGGGATGAAAGAATATTTAGAAAACCTCATGAACTTACTATAATTATGCAGAAATTTAGTCAATGATTGATTGAAGGCCTTGTATGGATAAACTGCTGATCTGCATTTTGTTATCCTAGAAAGGTAATGAAGACTACAAATAAGGTAGACATGGGGTTATGCAAGGGGTCGAAGTATAGCAGTATGAAAGATTCATTAATTGATTTGGCAAACAACTCGTTCTCAGAAAGTAACCTACTATCTCTGATTATCGGTTTCGCCCGCTATCTCCACGCCCCATTAGGATCGACACGCCACCAACGAAGCCGACAGGATATCTCCAACTCTTGGCGACGGCACCTAAGGCGATGGGCCTCCATAAAGAATGCTACCCTCGGCTTCGTTGATAAGAATTTAGATCCTGTTCTGCGATCGGAATGTAACCCTGCCAATCACCCCCACGAAATGCAACCGTCTGCAGCTTATGGATGCGGAGAAACATTGTTTACGAATGACGCTCTTCGGCAAGTCTTTATAAGCTCCCACTTTGTCCACTCCACTAATCCCATACCAGTCACTCACCATGCGGTCTTCTATTTTTTATTTGTTATTTGCAGTCTCTTCGGCTTTGCAAACCCTTCCACCAGTTCAATGGGCGAGCACTGGAGGAGGATCCTTTGACATTACTGCTATCGAGCGGAACATCTACATCAGCAATGATTTTGCTTCGCATCGTGATGAAGACGGCTTGACGCTGATTCCCCCCTCGGCCCTTGAGTTTGCACGAACATTTCGCGACGATCTCGAGGAAGTGACTGGCTCTTCCTGGGAGATCCATTCGGTGAATTCGCTGCCTCCAGACTGCCCAGGGATCTTCCTCGACGTCGTGGCAGAAAGTCGACAGAATGAATTCATCTACGAAAATGGCAATCCCACCGAAGAAGGGTACGAGCTAGACATCCAAAACAATCGAGTTGTGATCCGTGGGTCAGGTTCCCGAGGAATGTGGTGGGGAACGCGAACATTCCTGCAAGAATTACTTCTCGCAAAGGCAAACAAGCGCCCCATTGCAGTGGGTCGAATAATTGATGCGCCTTCATTCTCGACAAGAGGATTTATGCTGGACGCAGGGAGAAAATGGTATTCTCCGTCGTACCTGAAGGAGCTGTGCACGTATGCCTCATTCTTCAAGATGTCTGAGTTTCATTACCATACCAGCGACAATGCGCCGCTGAGTCGCGGTCATAACGAGACATGGAGCCAGGTTTACGCACAGTTTGCTCTGCGTCCTGAGAGTCCAGAACTACAGGGCATCGTGCAGCGACGGAATGAGACGCTGACCCGGGAGGACTTTGAAGATTTACAGAGTCATTGTGCCCAGCGTGGTGTGACTGTTATCCCCGAGATCGAAGCTCCAGGTCATTGCCTTTTCGTTACAAAGTGGAAGCCGGAGTTGGCGCTTGAGGAGAAGAAGGACTTGTTGAACCTCTCTCATCCGGATACCATTCCCTTGGTGAAATCTATCTGGGCGGAGTTTCTTCCCTGGTTCCAGACAAAGGAAGTACACATTGGCGCAGACGAGTACGATTCCACCCTCGCGGATGTTTACATCGATTTTGTGAATGAAATGGCACAGTTTATCGACGAAGAGGCTGGAAAGAGGGTCCGCATCTGGGGAACCTACGAACCGTCCGACAACCGGACAATCTCCAAAGACATCATCATCCAGCACTGGCAGTACGGACAGTCGGATCCCATTGAACTAGCAAACGAAGGCTACGAGACAATCAACTCAGAGGATTGGTGGGCATATATGTCTTTGAAAAATGACCACATGCCGATCTTCCCAGCACCGTATCCGCAATTCTTCAATAACACGCGGGTGCTGAATTTCGGCGGCGTAGACGGCTGGCAGTGGAATCCGTCCCTCTTCAATCCATTCAATGTCACCGAGCAACCGAGCCAGAAGCCCGTCAAAGGAGCTATACTAGCAGCATGGAACGACAATGGGCCTGACGCGACGACACAGTTGGAATCATATTATGCCATCCGCAACGGTATTCCGACAGTTGGTTCGCGCTCATGGTCTGGAAACCGCGGTCCTCATCTCGACGAATCAAGTCTTTCGACGTCAATGACCATCTTAACATCTAATGCTGTTGCTCAGAATCTCGACCGTCAATTTCCACCAGCCAAGAACAGTACCGGCTCGTTATTAACTTGGACCGCACCTTCCACCTCCAACCGAACCAACAAGACTCACATCGGCCACGGCAGCAAAGGCATGAACTATACCCTTGACCTCACCGTCACCGGCCCATTCACACTCTCCTCCACAGACTCCACCCTGAATCTGTCCCCCAACGGAAGCTTAACGTTCACCTCCGACGGTTGGCCTTACCCACTTCGTTCCATTGACGAAATCGACGGCTTCGACGAGGGCTATCCGGGCCGAATCTGGACGAATGAAACATCCTCGACACACGAGGAGGTCAAGGTCCCGTTGAAGACGAAACTTAGGATTAGGACGGACGTCATTGGAGGAAGTCGCGTGTGGGTGGACGGAGAGTTCAAGGGACGGTTTGAGGTTTTCGTGTTTGGGGGCAAGAATACGTTGTTTTCGTGGAGTCAGATGGCGTTTGTGGCACCGTTGGAGTGGGTAGAAGGGGGTATTAGGAGGTTGGAGCTTAGGGGATTTGATGGACAGCATTAACCCCTTCACCTTACATGTTCTCTGTATATGCAGAAAGGTGGGTTGAAACATTGCTCGAGTATCTAGGAATAAACGTTTGCAGCAAATTATAATGCCTGGGTTTCCAGATTTCAACCACAGATGTAAAAGGGCACTTACCTGCATGTTCTAAAGATCATAGGGAATGCGGTAGATGCGTAGCATATACGTGGTGTCTGCCATTCAGTTGTGTTTTAGAGTGGGTTTATTGATCAGAAAGAAGCATGCAATAGAGCCTTTTTATCCTCTACCTCGCAAAAGGAAGCCAGCCTTGCATCCATACGTGTCATCATACAATCAAGCATTTTCAGAGCCAAATCCCCATGCTTCTCAACTATAGGCCGGATCTTCATTCTCATGGCCGGGTTTGTAGCAAAATCGCGTTCCATCAGTGTGCAAACAAGCCGCCTCAGCGGATCAGTCGTCGCAGTTGTCGTGAACAGTTCATCCAAGACTGCTGGGAACTCGTCATATGTTGTCCAGTGACATGCGGTAGTTTGAGTAAACCGCTTCTTAGCAAGCAGTTGCAGGGCCGGGATGTCGTATTTATCGCCTACGACGTACATGCGCAGCGAGGTAAAGAGTTGAATCGGGCAGTCTCCCTGGTACGAGTTCTCGCTGGGCTTGAACTCCGAGGAGTGACCACTACACTCGGAGTCATATTCAAGGGGCTCGGCTCGGTGTTCTTCGGCACTTGACACTTCGTCAGGGTCATAATCTGAGTTGTGGGTGGAGTCATCAAAAAGGATGTTAAGGAAACCGTCTAGACCCTTTCGTTAGTCTGATAACGGGACAGGGTTCAGGGTATGTATACCAAATCTCTCCCCGAGATTTTCTTCGATGTCGTCTGGCTCCATGAGGGCCGGAATAGAAGGTAACTCGTCGAAGTATTCGCCATCGACGTAATTCCCGGTATACAAAAACTGAATCAGGCGCTCTACCATGTCTGGTTCTTCATCTGGCAGATCTATTCTATTCTCAATCGACTCCTAAGGCCTATTATTAGTGGTTGAGACAGAACGAGTTATCCAATTACCTTGAAATGCCCCCCACACGCTGCGTCAAAGAACGAAGACTGAGCGCATACCACAACCTTGTGAACCTGGAACGACCGACCCCCACACGTCACCGTAAGATCGGTATATTTGCCTTTCTGATACAGTTGCCACAGCGAGAGATGCAGGGTAGAGCTAGCAAAATGGCCGAAGTCATTGGTGCTGTTTTTCAAAGCCTTGCTAGACAGTTCTTGTGGCCGTGGTTGCTTGTTTGCCTTTGGTCCTCCAGATTCCAAGGGTTGGGTTGTGGAAGCTGAGGAAACAGATTGCATGGTGGTAAATCGAGTCCTCTTGATGAAAAGAATGACGAAAATAAATGGTGTTGCTGGTGGGGGTTGCTCTATCTTCTGAGATATCATCGCCTTACACTAGTTACACCTTGGCATCAACAAACGCAGATGCGCTAGTCCATATTGGGGCGAGGTATAGTGCACAAAATTAGTCAGCCGTTACACACAAAGATGCATAAAAGATATACTGGCAGTTCCCAATGCCTGAGGCAACCTGCCAAGTGATCTCTCAAAAGAAATACCTGAGAGGCCTTCTTTCTCTACATGTTCATCTCGATTAGTTGAATTAATTTATCTTAGATACTTTTAGCTTTGCTCACAAAGGACTCTCTAGATTAGGCACCATTTCCAAACGGAATTTATGTACAGTGCAGTATCCTTTTGTCCTTCTCTTGGAAAAGAAACATTTCCATCTATCTCCATGCTGACAGTGAGCTGCGTAACAGGCGTGGAATCAATAATCATCTACAGCTAGTCAACGAAAACATGATAGAGTTACATTCCGAATGAGAACAATGGCTCTTAACTATCACTGTATCATCATGACCCCTCAACCGAGATATCACCATGACGCTCAGACTATCTATGCGTCCACGGAGATCCGTTCCGCACCATTGATCACATGTCGAAATGCCTTGCATTTAAGTGTACTACTAGCAGTCTCTTAGCAAGACCCACAAACACACTAATCGCAGAACCTGCTTGATCAAATTCCCCTATGATAGCCGATCCCAGTGATCGACAATATTATTCCACGCCCACCATGGAGAAATCACCGCGGGACTTGTATAAGACTGGGGAGTGCAGCGACCTCAGTGTCACCTGCCAAGGTCGCACGTTCCAGGTCCATAAGGCTATCGTATTCCCGCAGTGCCCATTTCTTGCTGCGGCCTATGATGAACGGGTAAGTCTGGATAAAGCTCTGCCTGGCCTGGCTTCGCGTGTTGCACTAACACACAGAACAGAGAACAGTAGATGATACGATTGATCTCCCCGATGAGAAGCCTGAGTTCGTTGCGCTACTCTTCCAGTTAATCTACCTTGGCAATTATTCGGACGGAGAGTATCTTGACGATTTGCCCGCCGTTCAAACCATGATGGAAGCAGACAGTATTGATGGGGAAATGTTGACGAAAGACCCAGGTACTTATGAATCTTAATGCATGGGATGTGTTTCAGACCGGCCATAGGTAATGATATCGCAGATACAATAATGTCTATGAAGCTCGACTGCGAGGAATTCCTGATTTACCCCGAAGACGTAGACGATTCTTCCCTCGCCGACGATGACACAGAAGACCCAATATACGAACCAGAAGAGGACACCGATGAAGAGCCATGTGAACCTGATGAACCTTTTGAGTATGACTCTCAATACGAGTCTGACAGCCAAGATGGTGTCAAATTGGAAGAAGAAGGTGCTTGTGAAGCCTCAAGCCACCAAGGTCTGGTCACATCTCCTCAAGTGGAGACCATGGACACCTCTGATGACTCGGATCACAAACTTGTGATCCTATCTATCAGGAAAAAGGAAAAAGAGGAAGCGATTGCTGTGTCTCATCACAAACATCCTCTATCCACGTCCCTTCAGATGTATCTCCTTGCGAAAAAATACCAGATCCCTGCCCTTCTTCTCTTGGCCCAGGAGAGGTTCATACGCTCAGCCGAAGTATATTGGACAAAACAAGACCATCGAGTTGAGGCTTTGGACGACACCGATCTAGAGCGTCGTTTGCCTTGGAAGACGGAATGGACGAACCCTGATGGTTTCGTCGAGGTTATAGATGACGTGTTTACCTACACTGAACCAGGCGACCCGCTGCGGCGATTTCTTTGCAATATCATCTCCCACGACTACTCGATGCAGGCAGACATACGAGAGAAGTTCAGGCCACTGATCGAAAAACATCAAGACTTTGCAGTCCGAATGTTGGATGGCATGGTTCGTTACGCGGCCCTGAACGAGCGAACAACGCAGGTGCACTTTGAGGATGCTGCCAGACAGTTGCGGTGCGAGCCTGAACAATTTGAGCAACGTTTTGAGCATATCAGTAATACCATCGCCCGGACGCTCAAAGAACTCGAAGAGTACCGATCTATGGTACGCCGTAGTCAGGATACTTGGAAATCGACATCTTACCCTTCGCTTTAATTTGACATCCTGTCGTCCTGCCACCTCTAGCCTTTTCCTTCCTGTCCACCCCGCTGTTCCATGATTGCGTCTTTATGCTAGATTATCGTCAACTTCATTAATTTCCTGTTGATCAACGACATCCTTGACGGCGTTCGGCCCCGAGGGTTAGAAGCCATGGCGGATGTTGGGATCTTTCGTCGAAGCCGTCTGTGTTCCATTCTACCTAATTGTTCCTTTTAAATGGCTTTCTTCTCTTTAGCTTATCTCGTCGCGAATAATGTCTAACATCTTTCGCTCTATGTTACCCTTTTGTTGTAAAGCCCATAGCTCGGCGTAGGTAGCAACCCTTAATAATCCTAAGTAACCCTAACTACCCCAAGAACACACCTACTACTTTGTAGTCGGGTGCTGTATGGAACGTAATGCATAGAAGTAGTATAGTGCTCAGTAAACGTCTTACCCAGACTGAGTGTCGCAAATCAGCAGACCTCAGTGTACCTAGAGGAATGCTAAGAGATTCTCTGACGCTTGACCACAATGGGCTGCGACCCTATTGCGAATGGAAAAATACTACATGCTTAACTAAACACTAGATCTAGTGACCACAAATTCAATCTCTTTTAACTAAACTTTTTAGATCACAGATCCACGAAATGGTTCTGACTTAAAAACAGCGTTGCGGCTCTTAATAAAAGAAGCACTACCAAAGAAAAGAAAGGATCAAGAATGAAGAGGATAAACAAAGAGGCACCGAGCTAGTAATTAGTCTTCGTGCTCGCACAGACCATGCCGTTGCACCGATCCTCAAGTTTCAGGTTCTCAGAGGCCATGGTAAATATAGTTTCAAACTTTACTCTGTAGTACTCCCTCCCCTTGCAATTCTTCTCAAGAGACATCGCCGACTTGGGGACAGAATTGAAATCGTACTGGTACTTGCAGATGCGGCGAACCTCTACCGTTGAATAAGTCATAGTCATTTGCGGCTGGCGGATAATATCCCACTTACCTCCTTTTGTGAATACATCTGGTGCCTTGTCATTGTCACAGGCATATAATTCATGCGATCCTGACAGTGGATGATCAAGCCTAAAGGTATGATACCATGAAGAGACATTCGTGTTATCGCCACCTATTTCATCGCCCTACAATATCGATTAGAGACTTTTTGTGTGTTGTGGTTGCTAGATTGAAGGTACCTTTTTGATCAACCACATCATTCTTTTAGATACCTTGTGTTTTCCTTCAACGGAATCCCAATATCTGTCTTCTTCTTTATGAACTTTGGGGTCAAATCTTTCGCCATGCCTAATTCCGTAGTGTCGGCATGCAATTCTCCGAGGGCCGTCTAGCGAATGCAAGACAGCTCCACTGTATTATATTTAGTGGTGTCACTGGACGACGTCAAGTGACTGTTCGCACTTACCGTGCCGCAGAAGACCAGCTACTAGACCATCAGTGTCGACCAAAGTGTTTTGGAAGTTGTTGACTTACGCATTGGGGCGTTGTAGCACTTTAATCTCTGGGTATGCCACGCTCAGCTGCTGGAACAGATACTCGGATGAACCAAAGCCACCGACTAGGGCAATGACCTAGAGGTTGTAATTATTACAGATATCGTTAAACTTGACATTCCACATATGGAGCTCTGTACATACCTTGACCTCTTGCTTGGCAGCGGCTGCTCTAATAATCTGGGAACTCAACAGGTCCTTGACCTGCTGGATCACGGGGTCAAAGATGCCCTGAATCTGAGCTCTGCAGCAAGCCTTTTAGCACAAGACCTTGATACCTCTGCTGGAATACCAACCTATCTACCATCAGATAGCCACCCTTTATTCCAACAGAGAGGTCATCTTGGACACCTGGCATTGGGACAAAGTATGTCACATCCTCCTTCTCATCCTTGCCCAGACACTTTCCAAAGGATGGCTTGATGATACCTTGCCAGTGGTGCATTGCTGTCTGATGAGTCTTATGTGGCAGATCGGTATAAGCTTTGGCGCCAAGCAATTTTATCATAAGCTTTTCGAAGTGGTCATCTAGCATTGCTGACCCACACGATTGTGCTATGCCATAGTAAGTACCGATGTCGTTCATTTCGTCCGTGCCAAAGATACATACCAGCCCCCTCAATCTTCTCCTGAAAACTTCTGATTCTGTTCGGTAATTTATTGCTCACTTGATACGCCCCGACACTGACTTTCTGGTGCCCAGCGTCCACTAACAACACGACGTCATTTTCCTACCAACCTGATCAGCAATGCCTAGGAGGAATCAATAAATCAGGCTATCAACATACGCGTGGATTATCGGTATATGAGGCATGGAAACAACCCCTCAGAGCTGCGTCCGACTCAGAGACAATCCTCAAGTTCGAGTCAGGAATCCTAGCCCATGATGCCGCGGTCTTCAAGACCTCCTGTGCTTGACTGGAGTCATTTGACACGGTCAAACAATAACGCGGTTCTACCTTTTTCGCCAGCGGTCCCAGTTCCTTTCGGAGTACGTTTTCGACATGCCAAACAACCTGACTCAGATATCGACCCATGTGAAAGTTAGGCGACGACGCGAATAATCTTTTCAACATGGACTTGGGTGCCTCATATTCTATTTCCATGTTCTCAGCCAGGGCCTTCACGTCGCGAGTGACCTTTTCATCGGCCATTGCATGGGTTTTGTAGCCCCATGTATAGCCCCAAGAAGAGCTGCTGATGGCGGTAGGGACTTGGAGGACAGCACCTGAGCTCCGTGCGTTAGATCTTGCTCAAAGAAGAACAAATAAAATGGCAGACATACGACCTCCAGAACCCGGCCAGTCGTCAAAATCACGTATTTCCGAGGAACCTTTGACGCTATAGGCGACCCCGGTGGAATTGTTACCGATGTCGATACCAATGTGCACCTCGACAGGGTCCTTCTTGATAGATTCCTTGGGTTTAGTCAAGCAGAACACCATGATGAAAGAGTTATAAAATCTGGCTTGATTCGAACGGAAGGATGCACGAAGAAGAGCAGATGAAGTGGAGAGTCAGAAGTAAGAGGATGAGAGTATGCTTGCACAGAAGCCAGGAAGGAGAGTGGACACAAAAGCTACTCTTAACTTCCATGAACAGCGTTTTCGCCCCTCCTTTCATGACATATAACACCGTCATGGAACTAACCAACGGATCACCCTTCCGTAGTGACGGCATCTTTTTAGCTTTTGGGCTAGATGTCATTGAAGGTTATAATGTGAACTACTTTTGAGAACATATAATCCTACTGCCACATTACATTTGCGATCGACCGTCAATCAGAAAAAAAGGATCATCATAGAAATCGAAGATCTGAAAAGAGCCAAACAGCGCAATATGGAATGGCACGAAAAGCCCGATGAAACTTCCCCATCAGCCATGCTTCCTTGGGAAGATACCGGTAATGCCTACGATTTTCTCAAAGAACCTTCTGTACCAGCCAAGCCTCTCAGAAGAAGCAGTATGGATTCCTATGACAAATTCAGTGAGGCCTCAGCAGCGACTACATCTCCTAGCTGGACCCCCAACACCGAAGGATCAGACTACATCAAAAAAAGGGAACTTACAATTCCAGACCACGCTCTCCTTTCGTCAGGAACCCTCGAACAAGCAAACACAAAGCTTTCTTACTCTTACTATCCTTCCTCGCCGACCTTGGACCCTGCGTTTGATCCAGCTTTATATCATACTGCAGCCAGACAACAGTTCGCCAATATCAATCACCTACAACAACAACAACAACAGCAGCAGCAGCAGCAGCAGGGATACGGTGCTCATCGAAGACAAAATCGCCGCAACGAATGGCCACACGATAACGTCTCTGGAATCAACCCTCGTTTGGAAACCATCAACTATCCAACACTCTACGAAGAACGGTCTTGGATCCCGAAACCTGTTCCTGATATCAGGCGAACCCCTGTAAACGAGTCACCATATTGGTTTTCGTATCAAAGCCGGGATCTTCAAACCCAACCCGACCCTCAAGACAACACAGACCCCATTGGAGTGACGTACGAGGAGGAAATCCAACAGCTGAAGATGCGCATCCGCGAGCTGGAAAATGAGCTCGCGCAGGAGCGCGAAATCAAGGACGAACTTCTGATCGCGCTCGAACGAAACAAGGCATCGCGACAATGGCCACCAATGCGTCCTTGGGCTTGGGCATAATGCGGACAGGGTTTCCGCACCGGTGAGCTTTCGTCGAAGTTTAGGTGATTCGTCATAGTCGGATGGGGCTTCCACGATATTTTCGGGGTTGGTTTAGGATTCTGAGGGGGTTTTTGAGATTGAGTGATTAAACCAAAAGTTCCTAATGGCTTTCTAACTATAAGGTTCGCGTTCCCTTCGTATCGTATGAACTCCTACTTGTATTCGGTTTCTCCGTCGTGTCTTCATAGACAATGTTTAGAAAGCTAGATGTGCAAGCAAGAGTGAACGTAAACTACCTAACACCAAATCCCGCAGGTGACAGAGTTCAGTATCTGGTAAAAATGATTGATATATGGCAATAATGACGAAAGCAACCTCTCAACAAAATATAATAAACTGAAAGCCCCAGAAACTTCTAAAATCAAGGGAAACGTGTACGAACTCCCACCACTAGGAACCTCCACAATCCACGTAAATGAGCGTCACAAGTCTAGACCCCTACGGAGTAGAAGAAAACAAAGCTGAAAGTCTCCCCACGGAAGAACCAGGGTTAAGACGAGACTCGAGAGATGACACCGTAATCAGGCAAGACAGCCGAGCGAGACTAATTACGGTCCGACAGGGATGTTGGCATGGATCGACATGTTCATAACCAATGGCGATGCCGGGTTAATTTATTTTTTTTGTTCACAGCCACAATCGTATGCAGGGTTTGAACCGGCAGAGAGGAGAAAAATTCAAATAAAGTGTTCATTTCATTGTCCAATTTGTAAAGTAGTATCTAAGTGGGGGACGAGATAGTTGCAGTAGGGTGTGCAGTAAAACAGGAATGTCATGGAAATGAGACGAAAAAAATAGCAGGAGAATGGAAATAGGGAATAACGAGAAGATGCAGTGAGGCAAGGCACCGACAAATCATATGAAAACACAGGAACAGGGAAAGGCACACTAGACTAGACTCCGTTCTTGAAGCCACTGCCACCAGCATCCGTATCAATACGGACCGAATCCATCAACCCGCAAACCTCGAAGATGTTCTTCGGCCCCAGTCCATCGGGAATACCCGTAATGCCTTCCGTCTTCAGTCGCTCCAAAGCGCCCTTAATGCCCAGGTAGGCGGGTGCTAACGAGGCAAAAGAGAAAATCATAATGCGGAACCCCATCTGCTGCGCTTCCTTGGTGGTAATCACCGGGCCGGCTCCGTTCTCCACCATGTTCAACAGCAGGGGCCACGGCGCTAGGTCCTGCACCGCTTGTCGGGCCTGCTCCTTGGAGGTGAAACCCTCGAGGAGACCGACGTCGGCGCCCAGATCCCGCGCAGCTTTGAGACGCTTGATGCACTCGTCGTAACCGTGCTGTTGAAGGGCGTCGGTGCGTGCAATGAGAACAATGTCCGAGTGCAGACGGTCCTTGGTCAGCTTGGCAGCGCGAATGCGGGTGAGGTATTCTTCAATGTCAACGACCCTCTTGCCAGCAAGATGGCCACATCGCTTGTTCTGGATCTGGTCTTCGATGTGGAATCCCGCCACGCCAGCTGAGATGTATTGCTGCACGGACTTTGAGACCATCAGAGGGCCTGATAGATTGTCAGAATGTGCGTTAAGGGAAGGAATGGTGGTAATGGGAACATACCGCCGTATCCAGTGTCCATATCGGCAATGAGAGGCGGGCCGTAGGGGTCCAAGTTGGCAATCATCTCGGCATTGGTACGCATGTCATACAGTTGAGCAAGACCGAGATCTGCCATGCCGAGTCTAGAGGCCGTGGTCCCTGCTCCAGTCTGACTTGTCAGTATCAAAAGGGCCTTTAAAGTAAATTGTCACGAATGTTACTCACCATGTAGAGAGCCTTGAAGCCAACTTCCATGGCAACCCGAGCAGACAGGCCGTCATACACACCGGGACACACGATCAGCTCATTACTCTCCCGTAACTGACGACGCAGCTTGGATGCGCCAGCCAGCATGTGCAGTGAGACAGTAGGCTCCTGACGTGTGCCATTGATCTCGTAGAAGCCATCCTTTTCGACAGTTATGGTAATGGCCATGCTGGAGTTGGAAGAGGGCTCTTCAACCTTCATTGTGGTAAACAGAACTTGTGACTGAAAAGGATCAGAGAAATGATATGATAGTATGAGAGAATGCTGATGAGACGATTGAAATGAGGATGAGAGTGGGAATACAAACGGACTGATGGCGATTCCACGACCTCTTTATATACCCCAGGCTCTCGTTCTTTTGTGCTTCATCTACTTCAGCCCAGCCTTTCTCCGGCCCTTTCCTCTCGGGGGAAATTCCACCCGTCAGATTGTGATTGTGACAAGGTCATCCCCGCCCTCCTGCCCTTCTCCCCAAGACTGCTACACGGTGCAATTCTAGATATCTCTGTAACCCCCGCCCTACCATGTCTACTTGCAATGCAACTCAAGTACTTGGCTGGGGCAAATCCCCGGCTCAACAACCGATGACGATCATCTTCACCCTCCATAACATACGGACTAACAGGGTAGCGATGCACGAATAGAAAACGCCAAGATGGTCCTCGGGACGCGTAGACATCGTGTCTGGAATTCTCCGGAGGGTCCGAACAGGGCCAGTCACAAGAGTCTGGATCAACCCCCCCGTAGAGGGGGGAGGGGGCGGGAGGGGGTGCTGAAGCAAAAGAAAGCTGATACCATACCTCGTCAACTTCCAAGAGCATGACGCTGGTTATGGTTCTTGGCGAAAGATAAGCAGCGAGCCACAGCACAGTAGGAACTCCCACCGAGAGGAGAGGTTCACTAACCGCTTCGGATAGTCCGCCTGAATAGGCGAGATTTCACCCGGACCGGATCCATCGCGATGAAGCACGCCAAGGGTATTGGCAATTGGCTGGATGGACAGACGAGTGGACGAGAACAGAAATACGAGAGGGAGAGGGAGGAGTCGGTTGTAGGGCACGATGCATGTCAGACGTGCGAAGGCACATGTTCGGCGGTTTTGCGTGCTTCGTATCTCCCTTCCATCTCTTGATTTCCTTTCTGCCTTTCTTGGCTTCATATAATTCTAGACTAGGTCTGCACATTCCGCGACGAATCGCCGCTAGCCTGAGGACTTTATTTGCGGGTCTGATCTGCAGAGCTTCGTCGCCAAGATACCTTCGGAGAGTTTCATTTTGTTTCTCCCAGACTGCTGATGATTAGCCGAATGGGGAACATGCAGGGTGATCTACTTGAGATAGTGCGAGTGATCGTGCCTTTTTTCGTCGGTGGCCACCCGCCGAAAACCGCAGTATAAGCCATGAAGGGTTTAGTATTGTTTCCCTTTTCGCCTCGGGTGGGCAGGTGGCACATGCTGATCAGGGGTGGGAGAGAAGCTGTTGTGTTACATGCTCGTGAAGTATTGAGTTTGGGCAAGAGATGAGACACTCAGCCAGGTCATGATTCTATACAACCTCACAGCTGAATAGGCCTGTGGCCAAGTTACACACATACCCCTACAAACAACTCCATACTTGAATACATGCAGAGACTTTACGCAGACCCTCATGACAATTTAGACATTCATAGCTTTCTTTCCTCTGTTTTTCCACGGCGTAATATTACAAGTCCCTCTCCGCTGACCTCCTCCCAAGGTGCAGGAGCCAAGCAGCTTGGCATCGTGAACCCGACTCTGGGCATCACAGCGATCGTTATTATCCCCTCCTCTGTTGCCACGGCCCGTTCCGTATGCCAGTCGACAAGATAGGCTGTCCATTGTATTGAGTATCTTTTGAATACCCTGTACCAGAATGTACACATCATGGAGCTTGAAGAGTGTGTTCCGGACCGAGCCCGGCCCAAGTCTGGATTTGATACTAGAGTCTTGGAAGGAGATGTCGGCGCGTATATCGGGCACGCCTCAATTGGGGCAAGTGGATTACCGGCGAATTTCGTCCCAATTTATTCATGAAGGGGACGTGATTGGATTGAGGCAGATAAGTGGTCAGACAATAGTCGTGATTATTGGATACACGATGGAGATGGATGGCCTTAGGGAATAACTTTAGGATCGTATGTGTCGTTATGGGCCATGTTATTTCTTGTTGTTTGTAGCTATTTGATTTCATCGCATTTCCGAATAGGAAACCAAGCAGAAACGGTACTTTGTCGGTCACTATCACGCCACAGAAGGAATTCCTGACTATTATTCTGCTTATCAATAACTCAGCAGATATTAGTTTGTAGTGGAAAGTCTTTATTCAAGGTATCCTAATAAGTTAGATGTAGGGTCTAATAGCTTGCTCTACGCTGTGTCAACCAGGCTATTCCAGATGGACTTACTGAGGGCCATAGCCCCAAGAAATGCTAGCATCATAATCTTTTCAGTATGCCTTAATTATCAGAGCATGTGGCGCAAACTAGCGTCCAAGCTGTACGAATTCCGCCATAGCTTCTCCGCGGTTTCACCGAACCTTTACATGATATTAGTGATTGGTTTCGGGTACCTCGAAGACAACCATTAGTACGTTTTTTTGGGAGAATTCAACAAGTCTTGAACTTCTAGGAAGAAAACTCGCTAATTTCTTTCTAATAAATTCCGCTCAATGTTGTAACGGTTCTCCAATTGTAGGAACCGTTAATCATAAAAGTGGCAACTCTTCAATACATCCCAGTCAATCAAACCAACACCCGGCATAACCAACATCCAACCACATTCAATTGGACCCAAACACCTCCACGGCAGATTGAGAAAATCAGGAATAAAAACACTCTTACATACGTATAGTTTCAGTGATCGACGCCTCTTTCTTGACGTCTTCGGAGCTTCGAATCCTCCGCTTGTCCGCGGGCCATTCCTTGACTTGAAAACTTGAACATTTAGCCTATCTAGCTGCCGCGGGCCCCGAGAAGTCTCGTAGTCCCGTTTATCGAGAAGCATACATCCAACATTGCAAGCTCCTTGATAAGCGATATTGAGGTATTCTTCCACTGACGCGTATGGCTTGTTGGTCTGGCCGTTATCGGCGATATCTGCCACAGACCCTGTGGAATTGCGTCGCCAATAAGATAAACAAACGAAATTAAGCGCCACAAAGACCTGCAAGGTAATGTCATGTCAGCATAGAGCTTTGTGGTTCATGCTCGGTGAAGCCGTACACGCAATAAATTCCCTGTCCACTCGTTCATCGACTTCTTCTCAGAACCACAACTCGGAACACCTAGTTACCAAAAGAGAAGAGATCAATAAGTAGGTACATGATACAAGTATACCAGACGGACAAGCCCGCTATCTATCAAAACTTGAAGGAAATTAAAACCAAAGAAACGAGAACAATACAATTACCGACAAGTCAGCCAGCCATGTATGCGCCGAGCCTCAACCTGCATGCACACGCACGTCGCTCAGGCCGATGACCTCTCGGAGAGAATGCCATCCACCAATATGTCTCCATTCTGCAGCTCTGCATCTCGCATCGAGCGCGTCTATGCAGGTTTGCATTGTAAAGCCGTTTTGTCAAAGCGAGATAGGGTCTCTTCACTACCTTCATGATCGTGTTAGCGTTCGCTTGGCGATAATGTTTTTTTTTTTTAATTGCGATGCCTGAGGACGAGATGAGACCCTATCATCATGACTGTTGCGTGTGCCTAGAAAATTTCTTGTCCCAGGCAGAAACCTTGGACTTGACTATCCAGGCAGGGATAGGAAAGTGGCCAAGAAGAGAGTCGAACGGGCTCGAGAAGAATACGTAAACCTGATGAAGTAAACAACAGCCCTAGACATGATAGATACAGAGCACACAGACGCACGCCATCAATTTGACCTATTTAGCCAAGGAAAATAGCAGTCATGTTCAGCACACAAACCCCCGACTAAGCCAACATTCCTCTCCGAGACGACCCCCTTCCCCCATACCGAGTCTTGGCTGCCCAGACGCCGGAAATTCCCTGCCTAAAATCCACGCCCAGCCAGTCAGTCGCTGACCTGCTTATCCGATCTGCAAGTTCACTCATCGATAAACAAGACCACTACCAAGACCCAGATCCCCCCTCCTCTATCTCCTCCCGGCGCCAAGAAGGAGTCCCCTCCGAAACCTTCATCGCCATTATCCATCGCCCAGCCTAAAGGCGAGAGGAACGGTCATCCGTGCCAGATTTCGCTCTGATGCAACGGAACCGATTGGACATGCCGAACGGTCAGATCTCAGATTCCCTTCCAAGAGGTGGTAATGCGTGACTTGGTTTGCTTGGGCGTTTGTCGGCCTTCTTCTCTGCTTTTCCGGATCGTCGGCAGTTCCTACTTCTTTGCTTGCGACGCTGGAGGTAGCCGAAGAGGAGTGGTAATCCCGCGATGATCGGCCATGACTGGAGGTGTCATTCTGGTTGCATTGCGACGGTAACTATCGTATTGGGAGCACTGTCTTCCGCCGGGATACTGATTGGACTACGTGGTGATATTGGGCGGGATGTGTACTATAGTCAGGATACTGGTAGTATTGGTTACATATTTCCTAAGAAAGAAATAGATAGACGGGTCTATTACTCAGTGATTGATAATGCAGTCGATTAACATTGACATTCGTTTTCTGTGCCCTATAGTTGAATATAATGGGCCTGAAGTGGCGGGTACAGTCCCCGAAATGGATGGCCTAGTAGCGACCTTGTCAACATGAAACTGAGTGAATAACTCCTACCAGGGCTAGAAGCATCCAAAATCATAAATTTCGTAATTATTAGATACTAATGAAATCCACAATCAGTCAATATAGGCGCTCAACAGCGCCTGCACACTCCACCCCCCGTGGGGGATAACGCCGCTCTCCGCCATCAAAGGTCCTCGCGAATAAATTAGTATGGTCTGGGATGCATGGAACTAGCCGTGCACCTCTCTTCTGCAGTCTACACTCGGAAGGACCACCGAGATTCGGTCCGCGGAGGTCAACGGATGTCGATCATTTATCGACGCTAGTTCTCACTGTCTGGGCAGTCTTGTCCCGAGCATTCCTGGTTAGTTAGGGTCGAGTGTCTAACTGATGTGGTGCTCCAAACCCGGAAGTGCTCTTATTAGGTATTCTATGGGAGGTTCTTTATTGATTGGACTATACAAATCGCTCAACTCGTTCACATGGCGGACCTCTCAAAACCCACCGGAGAAATCAGACCAGACTCCTGTGGAAGGGACTCCACCAGCGCAGTAAGACACCTTTCTGCCGAGAAGGCAAAGAAGCCAAGAAGATGGTATTCGCGCCATCGCCGTAATAATACGTTTTTGTGAGACGCAGGCTGACTAGATGGGAGTACACCGTAAGTATCTTACGCCCAGAAGTAGGGAAGATGAACATGTTTCTCTTCCTGTTCTGCCTCTGCCCTATGCTGCCAATTCTTGGGGTTTCTGCCTTCCAGGCCAGATCGACGAGCAATGTTTCCACAGCATTACAGCCTTCTTGGGCTGAATCGCAATGGCCACGCTCGGTGGATCGTGCTCGTGCCTAGATAGGGCTGGAGCCGAGCAAATATATGGTTGGCATTACATACGAGACTGGAGTAAAAAGCAGATCCATGCTATTTTGTGATATGGCCTATTTAGTGACGAGAATGGTCTAATTCAGGTAAGAGGAGAATCCCAACCGCCGTCAGCAGCCCTTCTACGCTTCTTTCTAGTTGGGAAACGAGGGATCGATAGAGTTGGCTGGCTGGCTGGCCGGCCGACAATGACCAATCGGGATTACTGATCGGGACTTTTGAATTCGTGTGTTACTCTAGTGATTCTGGTGTTACCTCGAGTCAATCTTCACATCTGACATTCTCCCTATCCAATCAGCGTAAGAAAAGTTCCTTCTGCTATCGGGGTGGCACATCCCTTACAGGTACGCCACACAATATGGAAATAACAACCCCATCCATAACGAGACACTGTAAGCGCCATGAGGGAGAAGAGAATAAATGAAAAGCCAGCAAATAACAACTCAGGGGTCCTCCCACGCCCGAGCCGATTAGCACGAACAAAACCGGGCCAAACCTGGGCCGAGTCGACATCCCTGCAATATTCAACATATTATCGATATCCGCTGAAAGTGACTAAATTCCCCTCTCTGACCAAACTGATATCCACTGTATGCCAAGAGCTCCTGCAGAAACAAGAGAAAAATTGCGCATCATTCCGGTCTCGGGCATCGTCATCCCCATCGCTGATGAAGAGATCCCCGGCGAGTTTCCGTTAGTCGCTTTTCTCGGCGGGACGGAGGTGGTATTGCGTGTCTTGGCTTTCTTGGAGGTTTGCCTATTGGTCTTTTGTACTTTGTTTTGCTTTTTCTTGATGCGATTGGTGCTCGGAAAGGATCGACGCTGAGGGGTTAAATTGGGGACTTTTATCTGTCTGCCCCGGGAGTCTTTTTATGTCATGTTGGTGTCAAGTTGATGGGTATACTTCGCTTTCCCCTCTTCGTTTCTTGTCTATCATTTCTCATTCCTTTTCGGTCACTGTAATCTTTAGTTGAGGTTTTTGTCGTGTGTGTTTTGCGCAGATAAAACAAAATGTCTGATATGTCGTACCCGAAAAAGAATCGTCTGTCGACGTTTCTCAGGGCGGACATTCAGCCCAGGTATACGGATTGGCTGCTCCTCGCCTGTTGTTTCACGTCTGGCGTGGTAGATAGCACGATATACAATGGTCTGTTTTATCTCCTTGATTTTTGTCAACAATGCCGTGTCCCAAATTGAAAAGGAATAGTCAATACTGACCAACTCCCAGCATACAATACTTTCGTTTCCATGCAAACCGGTCAGTCACTATTTCCTCACAAACATCTCCATTCCATATTCTCACAAAGAATACACAGGAAACACAATTTTCGTCGGCCTAGGCGCCTCCAACCAAAATCCCCGACCATACGGCTGGGCCCGATCCCTGACCTCCATTGGGTGCTTCATCATAGGATCGTTTCTGTTCGCGCGTCTCAACCGCCTCCTAGGCCCCAAGAAACGCGGCACCTTGATCCTCTCATTTCTACTCCAGGTCGTCATGCTGATCCTCACCGCCGCGCTGGTCACGGGCGGCGCGATCGCGGGTATTCCAGAGAACCCGTACTCGACCAGCGAAGCAGAAACAGAATGGACGCAGGAAGTGCCCATCGTGCTTCTGAGTATCCAGTCAGCTGGCCAGATCGTGGCGAGTCGCGCGTTAGGGTTCAATGAGATTCCGACGGTCGTGATCACAAGTCTAATTTGTGATATGATGTCTGATCCGAAGTTGTTCCTGTTGAGGAACGAGAAGAGGGATCGGAGAATGCTGGCGTTTGTCTTGACGATGGTGGGTGCTATTGCTGGAGGTTGGATCACGAAAGGTACTGGGGATATTTATGCGGCGTTGTGGATTGCGGCGGGGATTAAGTTGGGGATTGCTGGGGCTTGGGTCTTCTGGGGTGATGAGGTGGTTTCTTCTTGATTGTCCATTCCCTTTCTTCTGGTGCTTGAAAACTTCACGCGTTGATCTGGTCTTCTTATTTGGTAGCCTTGTTATGTCTCCTAGATGGCTTTGCTTCTATATACCCTCCTTTCTGTTTCGTCTGCTTAGTTTAGGCCCGTGTCCGATATTAGTAAACCAAAAAGCAAGCAGGAATCAGGCAACCCAAATATTGTCGTCGGCGTACCCATGCGCCACCCACGAATCCTCAAAATACTTCTCCAGCACAACCTCCTGATAAGTCATATCATCCACACAATACTCACCCCCAGACGGCGCAATATGCGAACAATGCAAGTCGGGCCGATACCCAACCATGTGCTTATGCACCTCCCTGCAGAGCAACGTATCCCTCCCCAACTCAAACGGCTTCCCGAACCGCGTCTCCTTTGTCAGATACTCCACACACTGATCATGACTCTCATAGTGCTCATAATCCCCACAGTACTTCATACTCTGTTCACAGACCGTCGGCGCAACGATCCCCGCCACTTGCTTCTGCACTTCCGCCTCATCGGTCGTATTGAATCGCTTCGCTGCCACGCCGAGCAGCGTATCCACGAAGTAGTCGAACCAGCGGAACGTAGCGTCGTATTGCACGATCTTGCCGTCGGCGTTGAACTCGATCCAGGAGTCGATGACAAGGGGGAGGAGCACGTTGAAGGTCGTCACGTTGAATGTCAGTACGGTGGTCGCGGACGCGAGGTTCTGGTTCGCGGCGAACTGTGTGATGTTGTAGTTTATTGGCACTCCGGTGAGACTGACGGTGTCGGGTTGTGTGAACAGGCCGAAGATGTATTCGTTGTTGAGTTCGCGACCGTCAAAGGTGCGGGTGATGTCGACGCGGCCTTGGACCTGTTTTTGGATTGACTCGGAGTTAGAAGTTTCGGTTTGCGTGAGGTTGGGGATGATGGGATGGTGGAGTTAGGGCTTGAGATAGTCATGGGATGGGATGGATGGTTTGGGATGGTGAGTGGGCGTGTTTGCATGTATACATGCTCGATGCCAACAAAATGCAAAACGGTGAGAGAACTTGCATCTTCAGCAAATACCGACTCATCGGTCGCGTTGATTTGTTTCACGTTCGCTGGGTATAAGAACTGCGTCCAGAAATTGTTCTCCATCTCCCAGAGCTGGTCGATAGTGAACTCAGGGCGTTCAGCCCCAACCAGGGATAGGAGACATGAGCATGTACATGCTAGGAGGGAGAGGTGTCGCCCAGGCATCTCGTTTGGCAGAAAAACGATTCAGATATAATTCATAAAAGACTTATTCAGGGAGAGGGATCAGTAGAAATGCCATGGCCAATGCCTTTATTTATACACATACCGTCAGGTGAATCGACCGAATCGGACCTCGCGGGTCCAGCTGGACAATACCTATGAAGGCTGAATGTGGGGCATTCTTCACAAGGATATCTTGACCAGAAGGGGGCGGTTCTCGTATAGCTCTGTCGATCATGGCTTATCCGCATTCCGCTGACTGCATTCCAGCCAGACGATTTGGAACCCGACTGGACAATTTCCTGCTCTTCCACCAGCCTGATTGGCTTGACTCGGTTGCTAGTGACTGGTTTTGATCCGGATTGGTTGGTTGGTGGCTTGACTATTGGAATAATGTGATTGATCATGGTGATATGAGATTTTAGACTGGAGATGATCTCTTTTGTCTTAGGACAGGTGATCAAGTCATGTCCAATTCGGGTACTTATATACAATGATGTCAACGGATGCAAGCTGGTCAGGCTGAGACCAGGCATGATCCTAGTTCCCCGCTTACACGATCGGGTGCATCTTATTGAATACATTCCCGGGGTCATATCGCTTCTTCACGTCCCTCAACCTCTGGAGGTTCTGACCGTAGATGTTATTGACGACCGCGTCACCGGCTAGGAAAAAAAGTCAGCATCATCTGCTCGCAAGCATAAAGGGTAATATGTAGAAAACTCACGCTCCGCATAGTTAATGTATTGCGGCACATCCTCATCCTCGCCTCCCTTTCCATGCACCCTCTCAAACTCGCCCTTGAAGCTTGCCTGAATCTCCCGTGCCCACGCGCGATGCGTTCCATCCATCTCTGTACCGGACCACCTCAAATTCAATAGTCCGTTCTGCGTCGCACTGCGGTTCGCGAACGCCGTCGCGTCCAATGGCACACTGCACGTCTTCCGCATATCATACCACTCGAGCAGCAGCGCGGGGATAAGGTCAGGGTACGCATCGTTCTTCGCATTCAGGTCGTCGAGCACAGTGCGCAGGAACCCAGCGTCTAGAGGAGTCTGGAAGAACAGACCCTTGAAGGTCTTACGGTCGCCGTAGGTCGCCATGGGATTTTGGAGCGAGTTCAGCTGCGAGTATGGGATCATGGAGATCATGTTGGCGACGGGTTCGAGGGCGAGTAGCTCTGCGAAGCGCGATTCACCCTCTTCTTGGTTGCCGTTGTAGAAGACGAGCACGTTCACCATGAGAGTTGGTGCGCCGGGCGGTTGCGCAAGAATGCACATCACTCCGGCCCTGGGGTCCGGGTTCTCCATCTGTTTGTTCAACGCGGAGATAACGGACTCGAGTTTCTCGGGCCCGAAGGAAACAATACCCGAGTAGACGGGGTTAGTCTGCTCATAGCCCTGGAAGGTGAAGTCGACGGCGACGCCGAAGTTGTAGCCGGCGCCACGCAGACCCCAGAAGAGATCCGGGTGAGAGGATTCCGACGCGGTGACTATCTCGCCGTTGGGCAGGACGACCGTGGCAGCGAGGAGGTTGTCGATCGTGAGGCCGTACATGCCGCTTAGCCAGCCGTAGCCACCACCGAGGGTGAGACCACCGACGCCGGTGTGGTTGACTGTTCCGCCGACGGCGGCGAGGCCGTATTGGGCGGCCTTTTCGTCAACGTCTTTCCACACGGCACCGCCTTGCACGGTCAGGGTCTTAGACTCCTCGTGCACGGTGACATGGTTCATGCGCGAGAGATCGATCACCAGGCCGCCTTCGCTGGAACTGGTGCCGGAGACGGAGTGGCCGCCTCCTTTGACGGCGAAATCGAGAGTGTGCTCTTGGGCCCAGAGAAGGGCGGTGCGGACATCGGCAGTTTCAGTGGGTTGGACCACTACGCCCTGCAGGGATGTTTGGATTAGTCCCAATAATTTTTACATGTATGGATGAGGGGTGCGTGCGTGGACTTACCGCCTGTTTAACGCCCGTGTCGGACCATCGACGCAGACTTTCCTGGTAGCCAGGGTCTGAGGGTGTGTAAATAGTGGAAGAGGTGACGGAACCACGAAGGGACTGGAGCACTGTGTCAGAAATAGCCATGTTGCGTGTCTTTATAATGCAGGTGGGAGATCTGTAGAAGGAAGAGGGGAAATCCAGGAGGTGAAGATGATCGGATCTGCGGGGTTCGTGTTGATCCTTTGCTCCGTAGTGCGCTGTCACTTAGCGAGATCCACTTGCTTGTCAATTCTTGTTCTGAAAAATGACTCGAGGATACGAAGGGTAAAAACTAAATCGAATTTGTAGGTAAATTCTGCAATATCAAGGAAATGTTCATGCTCATGGCCAAATTGGGAATTTGTTCCACGTGCGCTGGTAAGCCCTGAGGGGATACTGTTCATGCACTCTACACCTTCGCTGCTTTTCCGGTACGGGTGTCGATCTGGGGCATTAATAAATTATTCAAATTCGATCTTAGGGCCTTTCGGGGTGTAAGGCCTTGAATACGGTGTTGAATCTCCATCTAAATCAATAGATTGTTGTGTACTTATCAGTCACCTCAAAGTATATCCCGTGTTTACTTGTACAAACACAGCCCCGACTCAAGATATATATTTCAAATAACAATAACAATCATCTTTCACGCGCATCGAACATTCAAGCCCAGAACATACAATTCAAATATTTTTTAAACTTCAGCTATGATCCTGAGGTCCATTAATTGATCTTCGCCACCTCGAAGGATTATCACGCCTTCCTACCAACAGCAGCCGCAATATCGGTCGTCCAGTCAACCGCCTCCTGCAAGTAGGCAATTGTAAGGATTTATTTTGTAGCTTGCTGCTTAAATTTACATTTGTTCATGACACTACTCCCTTGATAAGGTGTTTACGGTGTACATAATTATAACTCACCTTGAAAGTCTTACACCTACGCAGCCATTGTACTAGATCTTGTCTTCTTCTCCACGATGATCGTCCCCGGTCGCACGCTCCTTACCCGCTCGATCATCCAAAACATCAAATCCCCATCTCTCCAAGTCCAACCATGCGGCATCGACCTCACCCTCAAACGAATCCTTACTTTTAACTCCCCAGGAACGGTCGATTTCGACAATACCCACCGCCAGACAGCTTCGACCACTGAGATTCCTTTACCGGAACACAACAATATCTCCACCTCCGCCATCAATAACAGTGCCGACCACAACAATAGTAGCAACAACATTAACACCAACAACCAAGACACCCCATTCACAATCCTCGCACAAGGAACCTACCTGATCGAGTTCAACGAGACCGTCTCCGTCCCGCTCGACGTGATGGGCCAGATCTTCGTGCGCAGCTCGCTGTTTCGCTCCGGGGTAGCCATTCACGCCGGAGTCATGGACGCCGGGTATACTGGAGCAGTGGGAGCCTTGATGCAAGTGTTCAATGCTCATGGGGTGCAGGTATCGCGGGACGCGAGACTGGCGCAGATGGTGTTTCATTGTATGAGTGAGAGGGTAGAGGAGGGGTATAAGGGGGCGTATCAGGGATCTGGGGGGATTTAGGACTAGGACTTTGGGTGAGGTTGGAGGGTGTGGAATGCTGTGTGGAACAATAGCATAGAGTCGTGGGTTGGGTTGAGTTGGGTGAGGGGAGGAGAGGGATTCATATGACAACGACAACGGTTACCATAGACGGTAGAGGGTAGGTCAGGTCAGTACTCCGGACTCCGAGGAAGTACGAACGTACCTTGGGGCCGTAGGGATATATTAAATCCTTAATTTACACTCCCCGTTAGTGCATCGCTTGCGGTAGAACTCCGGATACTACCGGACTTGTGGCCTGGGCATCGCGATTAATTGGTTCTGACTTATATGATCAGGCTCTTAGAACTCTTAGACTCCTAGCCAAGGAGCTCGGAAGTCGGAGGTCCCACTGGGAGCCTGGACAGACCGTACCAAGACAGCAAGACCGTTGACAAGTACGAATTATGGATAGCGTCTGCAGGTTGAAGGCTCCCAGGTTTGAGAGTGAATCCGTTCTAGACCATTGAGAAAGAAGAACCACAGACATGATTCAATCATATGACGGCGGCAAAAATAGAAATCCACAGCTAAGACTCCATAGTCTGATTGCCAGTTCTGGGCATTTAATCTGCCGAAGGATGAAAGCCTGAAACAAGTTCGAGTTCGTGCTTACCCGGTCGGGTAGGTGGATAATGTGGCTTGCTGGGGGCTCCGTTATTAATTTGGTCGATGATCCACTCTCTCTGGGATTGTTTGGACTACAAAGTGCTTTGCAATGGTATAGTCTGTACTGATGTGCATTGTTTATAGAGACATGAAATGACTGCACTGGTAAATACTGTGCATAGATCCAAGTAAAGTTGTCAGATGTAAGATTGAGTCATAGACTGTTCGGCTAAGACAGGGTTATTGCAACCTACACGTCACTATATACGTCCAGCATCATGTGAATCATCAGTAGTACGCGCTTCATGATCTTATTTTAGCAGCTCCTTGGAATACCGCTCATACAATTCCGGATACCATTTCTGTCCGACGTCCGGATGGCTGAGAATCCGGTTTCGTAGGTATGCCTCACCGAACTATGGCTCTTAGCAACTCCTTAAAGATAAAGTCAAACCGATCGGGGCAAACTAACGCAAGAATACAACGGCGAAAGAAACTCGCTGGGAACATCTACAGCCCTCTTCTTCCGATCATCACTCGCCGGAATGCGTTGGACAATATGTTTGGCGGATTCCTCCAGCTGAGCTAGCGTGAGATCCATACGCACACCGAGGAAGAACGGAATGCTATATCTGGTTTTATTGACCGGGGCCTGGAAGGGGTCAGCCAACAACAAACTAAACCGAGGCACATGAAAGAGAATAGGTGTATACAATCACGCGGTGCGTCGTGGCCGTGCAAATGCCTCCCGTGATAGCTTCAAACCCCTGCTGAATGTTCACCACCAGGCTGCCTTTGATGGGCGGAGCATCGATCCATTCGCCTTTTTTGTTAAGCACCTGAAGGCCACCGGTGTCATCTTGCGACAGGAAAGTAAACAGTCCCGTCGAGTCCTTGTGTGGACCCACGCCCTGGGATCCTGGCGCTGCGGGGGGATATTTGACGAACTTCAATCGGTCCATATTGCCCTTGAAGGACTCAAAGGTCGAAAGCGGCAACGAGAGGCATTCTGACACGGCGCGCATAAACTGCTGTGACAACGATGCGGATTCGCGGATGTATTCTTCGACGAGGTCTTTGGCGCCCGGGTGGTCGGGGTACTGAAGACACATGCATTATTGAGCTTAGAGCGGATGGCTACGGAGGTTACGGTGACAAAAGAACAGAAGGGATGAGACACACCTGGCTCTCTCCTTCGAGCCTCTGCCAGAATGGATCCTGAGGGGTCCACTTCTTCAGGCCCGGAGTTCCGAAATCATATTGCTATGCATTTATCAGTTAGGGTTCAGCACAAAACCGACCAACTCGATAGGATGGAAAAACATAATTAGGATGCGCAATGTACATACCTCCCGCCAGTCCGTCTTGGAGGCCGTGGTCTCGGCCCCCAGGCGAGTATATCCCACGAAAGAGGGCGAGTTGATCATGTTGCATCGCTCCTTGACCTCGTCGGGGAGATCGAACAGCTCGGGTAATTTGCCATGAGTGCGCAAAATGAGATCTTCAAGGCCATGGTTGGTCAGGTAGAGGAATCCGACCTGGAAGATGGCCTCGCGCAATTGAGTCAAAGCATGGGGTTTAGTGTCAGGGTTCTGTAACCGCTGCCAATCGATGACGGGGATGGCGGAAAAGTCGCTGTCCATGATGCATGCACCCCAGTGAGACTTCAGGGTTTCGGGATTATATTACTGGAACCCGACGAGATGATTGTAGGAAATTCAAAGGATTGGCATTTCTTGTCGGCGGGGGTGGCAGGATCAAGCGAACACCAATCATGCGGCCTGAGAATTGCCTCAGCGTCAGGCATCCATTCTTACTCATCCGTGATCAGTGACCACCCCCTGACTCGACAAGCCCTACTTTCTTGTCCGTTCCTTATAGGGATGGAATCGAATATCATGGTTCGACGTTGGGGTTTGCACCACCCTGATGTCTCTCATCAAGCGGTCCTTGGCTCTTGGCAGAGTTCTTGTCCCAGATCCACTGCGGATGACGCCTCCCAGGAACCGACAGACGGCATCAGAACTCTTGGACTCGCTGCCGGCATTTCTGTGCCAATTCCTCCGTCTTCCGTGTCGCATTAGGTCTTTCATGGCTGCCATCACCTCATTTCCATGCGTAATCGGCACAATTGGCCATCTGGTGATGCATAGACGCCATAATATCCCAGTCTTCCAGCTTAGGAAGAGCTAATCAAACCCCCGTTCTTGGCAACCCCGTCCTGAAACGCACCAGTCATTTGTGGAAGTTCTCCGTGTCTCAATTAGACTATAGCTCGATCTTGTGCTAAGCCACGCCCCTACCAGTCGACTCTTCTGCAGTCTGCACTTCTGTTCTGGGCACCTCATGGCTCCTACGTAACTTACTCGCCGGAGAATTGTCTCCTGTTCCTGTCCGCTTCAGGACTCGTGTGACGCCGATCTCTTGAATCCGTCCACCTATGGATGTGGACCTGGCGTCTGGGCATGTTGTCGTCTGTGGGTTCTAGTCCATAGTTCTCAGTCATGGCGACAGTGGAAACCAGCTCCATAGCTCATCAGACCAGGACGGTCTCATCGTCAGCGCCAGTATAAGTACCCTGGGATATCTCCTCGTCCCAGTCTGATTTTTTTGGTTCTCCAGCAAGTTCTCTCCTGTCATTCTTTCCCCCTCTACTTCCTCACCTTTCTACCTTCATTCTTACCTTTTCCTTTTTATCTTCATCTTCAAGTTCGATTCTGTGAATCAACTACCAATACAATGGCCAACTTCAAGCTCTTCCTTGCGCTTGCCACCGTCCTGTCTGGACAGGCTCTGGCTGCGCCCACCGCCACCAGCAACGTGAAGCGTGCTTCCGCTGACGACGTGAGTTCCTCCATCAATCACTCATGAAAACCTCGAATCCTCATCTAACGTACAAAAAGGTTGCCTTCGGTTACGCCAGCCAGAACGGCGGCACCACCGGTGGTGCCGGCGGTACCACCACCACCGTCTCCTCGTACGCCCAGTTCACCGATGCCGTTAAGAGTGACGACAAGAAGGTCGTCTACGTCGACGGCACCATCAAGGAGACCGCCAAGCAGGTCAAGGTCGGCTCCAACACCTCCATCATCGGAAAGGACGCCAACGCCATCCTTGAGGGATTCGGAGTGTATGTTTTCTGGCTTTGGGCACGCTTCTACAGCGGGATGCAAGTTATTGGGTAATGAAGGGCGCTAATTTATTGAATAGTATCGTCAAAGAGAAGGAGAACGTCATCATCCGTAACTTGGGTGTCAAGAAGGTCCTCGCTGACAACGGCGATGCCATTGCCGTCAGTATGTACACCTTTGTCCATGTTTCGATTGAACCCCAATACAGACAGATTCTAACAAATACACAGACAAGGGCAACAACGTCTGGATCGACCACGTCGACGTCTCTTCCGACATGGACCACGGCAAGGACTACTACGACGGTCTGATTGACGTACGTCTCAATTCCCATCCCATTCTCACCCCCCAACCGGTCCATACTAACCTCACCCCCAATCCAGCTGACCCACGCCGCCGATTTCGTCACGGTCTCCAACTCCTTCGTTCACGACCACTACAAGGCCTCCCTGATCGGCCACTCCAACTCCAACGCCGACGAAGACACCGGCCACCTCCGCATCACCTACGCCAACAACTACTGGTTCAACATCAACTCGCGCGCTCCCTCTTTCCGCTTCGGTACCGGCCACATCTACAACAGCTACTACGAGAACGCCTCCGACGGCATCAACACCCGTCTCGGCGCCCAGCTGCTCGTCGAGAGCAACCAGTTCGTCGGATCCAAGAAGCCCCTCTACAGCGTTGACGATGATGGATACGCTGTCTCCAACGACAACGACTTCGGTGATGGCGAGAACACCGCCCCTAAGGGTACCCTTACTTCCGTGCCTTACGAGTATGAGCTCGTTGGCTCCAGCAAGGTCAAGGCCGCTGTTGTTGGTACCGCTGGTCAGACCCTTGTCTTTTAAGTGAGTATGGGTCGGCATCTCGCTCTCTTGGGAGGTGAGAATGTGATTTGAGTTGTTGGTGGGAGACAGTGGGGTCTTCGATCGAGGAGGATGTGAATGTCGAGTGCTGAGTTGGTTGATTCTTTGTACATCTTCTTGTTATGCGCTGGATCATCGCTATCTTTTATTACTTATTGCATAGCTTGCTATATAGTCTAATATAGTCAAGTTATACACTTGCTCAATTTTTCTTCGAGGTGTAGACGATTTATCTCCACTTGACAAATCATTTCCCTTGCTCTAATCAGAGCATAGCTTTCCGATTCCGCTATTCGCGGCCTAAGCTTTCGGATAATTCTCCGATGAACGCAGTTGACAAAAAATAAATCCTAATACGTAGTTTATCACATGCAGCTTTGAGGAATTTTGTTGTCGGCTCTCTTCGGTCTTCCAACTTACCTCGCACTCAACCTATCTTCAACGATCAAGACAATACTCCATACCAACTATACCTCACCCGACGAGAAAGCGGAATAACCCGGACATCCGACATTCCTAATCATCTTGCCACGTCCTTATGCGATCCCATCATGTAGAACTCTCTTGTGCTCGGTTACTCACCACGCTAGATCTCCACGCAAGTCTGAAGTAGCTCCATTACTTTATCATCGGTCGTCTTTAGATAGGTCATAGATGTATGTACTCTATGCGGCTTCATATGTAATTCTTTGGCTATTATCCTTTTACGGAGCTCGTAATGGATCAAGGTTATCTGCTTTACGTCTCCACTTGCATGCCTCATATTGGAGAAGGAAGTGATGTAGAAAGCAAGGGAGATGATTCCATGATTAAATCCAACTAGAAAATCGAACTAGAGCAGATGATCGTCGTGTGGATGATTTCAAAATAATAAGGGATCTTCTTTCCTAGAAGTCTCATACATGATTTAGCCAGACGAAATACAATGGCTAAGCATATTAAAACTTACCTCAGGCAAACCTTTACATGGAATATGACTATGAGAGGTAGCTGGATAAGTAACATCATTTACGAGGGTATAATAGTAAACCTGTGATATTGTGGGTAGTCATCCAGATCTAGACGAGACGCTCAAGCGACTTGAGATCTTCTATGTCTTATGGGAATGGGTGTGAAAATAGATACAATGTAGATAAGGTGTTGGGCTATAGCTTCGACAATTCCCCTTAAGGTAGTTTTGCAAGGATATGTGGCCTTAAATGTTATGAATCACGAACAATAGTCCATATGAACTAGTAACCACTTGAGAGGATGATCAGTTTTCAGATACCACAGGGGGTCTAATGACAAGAGCAAGAGAAACTAAACATAGTCCAGTGTGTGATCTTGTCTAAATTAAACACATAACCCAATAGATTACCCCTTCGCACAGGAATATGATATAATAGAATCCATATATCTAATACAATTTCAAAAACGCTATCGTAATCTCGTTAACTGATCAATATCAACCCAACCCATCCTAAACAAATCAAATCAAATCAAGCTCCGACCTGACCGACCTGTCCTGACCAATCTATCCAATCCAATCCAATCCAACCGAATCGACTTGAAACTCCATACACCCGAGACCTGACAACCCAGACAAGACAAGACCATCCGTACATCTATCCATATCCATATTGTCCACGAAACAACCAACCGATCAACAGACTAGTAGCAGAACCAGTCAAGCAGAAGCAGAAAGCAAAAGCAGAGGCGAAAGCCAGCCGGAACCCCAAAACCCAGAAAAGGAAAGCCGAGAAATGACAAAGATAGAAACAGGGACTGAGACTGAAAATAGAAGCAAGCCGGGCCTTTCACCTCACTCTCGCAATCGCAAACTCTTTCTCGAAAGAATACGACGAGCTGGAACTCTGCTCTTCAACGGGAACAGGGATGCTGATTTTCGTAGCATCGAACTCCCACGCAGCCTCGCGCGCCTCTTTCGAGTTCTTCAGATAGAACGGTAACGTCCACTCTTTCAAGCGTCCCTCCAGGAAGCTCATGTCTCGGTGCTTTTCCCACATGCGTCGCGAGGACTTGAAGGCCGAGTTGACGGTGTCGCGGCGCAGGTCCTCGTAGGCTCTGAATGCGGCGGTGAGGGGCTCGTGTCGGTGTTTGGCAAGGATGCGAGAAAAGAGGATGGCGTCGTCGAGGGCATAGGCGGCAGATTCATCGCGAGGGGGCATCTTGATTGCGGTTAGATTGGCTCTTTCTCGATGGGGGGAAAGGGAAGTGGAAGGGGAGAGCTTACAGCGTGAGCAGCATCGCCTAGAAGCATGACTCGATCAGTGTGCCACTTTGAACCTGGCTTGACTTGGTAGACGGGATAGAGCATCCAATCGGCGGGTTTGCTGGTCATTTCACGGATACAAGGGACGGCGGATTTGCCAAAGCGGGATCTCATCTCGTCGCGCAGAGCTCGCTTGATGGCCGCTTGCTTGCGGAAGTCCTGGCCGGGTTCGAGCCGATAGTGAGACAACAGGTCCTCGCTGACCTGGACGATAGCGGCCAGGAATATCTGCTCGTGCTCGCGGTCACAGTAGCTTGTGATCAACGAGCCATGGCGGGAGATGTTCATGGCGGTGGAGCGGAAATGTATAGGGGCCTTGAGGCTCTCGGTGTCGACGACGCTCTGCACGAATGAGATGCCTGTGTACTCGGACGGCGAGGTCGGGTCAATCCATTGCTGGCGGGTGGCCGAGTGCACGCCGTCGCAGCCGAGCACGAGATCGGCCGTGGTGGAGGTGCCGTCGGAGAAGTGCAGGGTGGCTTTGTCTTCGGATTCCTCGCCACGGACAAGCTTCTTGCCGAAGACGACGTTGACATTCTTTGTCCGTTCTACCATGGCCAGCATGGCAACCGACAGGATGATCCGCATCACTCGTCGTCCTTTATATCCGCCGAACCCATTCCCGCCATGGTCCGTGAAATCGATGGACCCCAGTTGCCGTCCAGACCGACTGGAGAAGATCTCAATGGCGTCAACATCCGAGCCGCCTTCCGCACCGAGCCTGTCGAGCTCAGCAAGCACCCCGAGTTGGTCGAGATGCCGTTGTGCTACCGGCGTAAGGTTAATGGCACCGCCGGAGGTGGAGAGGATGTCGTGACGTTCGAAGATGGTAATCTCGAGGTCCGGAACGAAGGGGGTCAATTCTTTAGCCAGGGACAGGGCACAGGCAATGCCGGCAATACCGGCCCCGACGATGACGATGTTGCGAGGGGCCATGATGGAGGTGAGGGATCGCTCGCATTCGGTAGGGAAGTCGTACCACTCTTTGCCCGTTTGGGCGGGGACCTCGGCGGCGTTCATCTCAACGGCTGACATAGTTCGGTCTCGTTAGAATCGGGTTGAAGGCTCAAACCGGGCCATCAATGGAGAAAACAGAGCGGTGATATAATCGACTTGGGGCCAGACGAGGGGGGTAAAAGTCGAAAGGGTTCGTGAGCATAAATCCTTCGCGGCACCAAGCCGGCACAGGCCATTCTTAACATGATATATTGGAGAGGGCAGAAAAAAAAAATGAAAAAAAAAGGATAGGAGGGGGAAAGAAAAATAAAAAAAAAAAAAAGCAAAAAGAAAAAACTAATTAAGTATTTTTGCAAAGAAAGAAAAACAAAAAAAGATCCAAGATCCATTTTCCCCAAAGAAGGAACAAAATGTCTTGCTCATTCATCCTTCTCGTCAAATCAGCATATTCGGCCGGAATGGAAAGTGTTCGGAGGAGTCGCAGCACGATCGTTGGACAGCAATTGATCGATTTCCGTATTTTTCTCTGCAGGCACCCACTCTATTACTCCTGGGCCATTCGATAATGTCCAGAATATGCCGTCACAGCGCGGTGCCGGAACTCCACCGAGCCTTCCGACTCGACCTGTCATAGGCGGGACGGGGGACCAAAGCTGTCAGTCCGAACTCTGGAGCCTTCTTCCACAATCCCTAAAAAAAAAAAAAATTGAAAACGAAAGCCGTTGGCGCGCCGGCTCGGCATTCAGGAGACTAAGGGGAGATAGATCGAGCGCAGGCCCCGGTGTTCAAGGTTTTGGACAGAGTTCGTCGGCTACATGTCATTTTGCCTTTTTTTTTGTTGTTGCTTCCCGGCGATCCGGAAGACCGGAGAAAAAAAAGAGATTCTAGACAGGATGATCGAACCCTCAAGTGGCGCTGCAGACATCAGAAGACTGCAGGCAAATTCTTCATCAGTTGACTAGGGTTATTGGCAGCAGGGGTGGGTGACTGGTCGAAACCCTACGCTAGGAGGGCTTGGTGCTGCTAGGTACGTTGTTAGACCTGTTAGCTTGCTTAAGTCTCTTCCCCCTCGAGGCTGGATAGGGAGGTTAGTTTGTGCGCTCGGTAGAACAGCAAGTTAGCATAGAGACTACGGAGCAGCAATCACGGAAACCAAAAAAAAAAAAGAAAAAGAAAAAGCGAGAATCAACGAAAAAAGCAATATGTGATTTCCCTGTTTTTTAGTCTCCTTATTCCTAATCTTACCTCTTCTGGAACATCCTCCGGAATCAACTTTCAAGCGAGATTATTTTAGTCCTCGTACTAGGTATCACTATCTTTCAGCTGCTCCTGATTCTGGAAAGCACAGATATTAATTGCTGGAGCTATGGCGATTCATCAACGTAATGCTCTCCACTGTTCAAGCGGACAACTTACTACCCCAGTGACCCTGCCCGTTGGCACAGGCAGTGATCCGTAACGCCTAACAATAGACGGCTGGATCAAGATAGACCTTGGAGATGATCAGGAGTCTGTGGAAAGGGGATACGTCATGTGCCACTGTGTCCAGGCCGAAACGATCTAACGTTTGCTCGACGGTCGATTCCAGGCCCCATCAGCCACTTTGTTCCATGGGAGAAGACCAGGAAGCCAAACTCCACGACCGGGATTTTAGGTTTTCGGGTAAAAGAATCCTTCTCCCTTGTGATATTGCCTCGGTGTGAAAATTTGCCAGCAGCATCAATCAAAAGCGGAATGGAAAACAAGGACAAAAGTCCACTGCCTCGGAAGGATTTGCTTCGCGTACGGAAGTACCCAGTAAAGCAATCTATGCTCCGTTGATAGATTCCTCTCTTCGTTCTCCGAGATCCGCTCGAATCCACCGCTTTCCGTCCGAAACCAAACTATTGATAGCCGGAGGAGTCGTTGCTTTCGTCGATCGCATACCAAGCAATATATTGGTCGAGCAACGGTCGGTAGAGGAGTTAGCACGCGCTGGAAGAGCCTTCCGATTGGCGGGTGTCGAATGCATCGTCCACATGGGAGAGTTAAGTTCCCCCCCTTAACCTCTATTCTCGATATTGGATTATGATAGTACCGTTATGATATTATCTTGGGTCGGGAGCGGTCCCGGCTGCCTAGCTGTGTTCAATTTTCGGTTTTAAGGAATCAAGCGCTCGGGCTTGGGATCCAAGAGACATAACTATTCGAGTCCTCCAAATCGAGATTCGTCTTTGCGTCGGACTCAGATAAAGTTGTGATGTATAGACTCCGTTTCCGTTCCGTGCGGGTGCTCGGTGACTCGGGGTCTGGGATGAATTTGCCCAGATGAAGACCTGCAGTATCGTGTAGATTGGAAACAGCCGAATACGAACGGAGTCCTATGAGACCTCCATTCCCTCCACTCCGCAGACCAAACAGGCAAAGACCAAAGAAGACAGAGTGTCGGTTTGATCGAACTTGACGCTACTGACAGTATGCAATTGCGATATGCACTCCGTACGTTCGATACTCGACAGCGCGATAAGTGACCATGCCAAGTTTTCAAACTGGTCGCATCCCCTCTCGCACTCCTTGAGCTCTTGAGTCGAGCTAAGCAGGGGTTGCTGATTGACGGACCTAACAAGCCATAATCTCGGCGTCCTGCAACAAGACACGGGACCGAATTGGCAAATACCCATTAGCCATTTACCGACAGGAGTTTGAGGTTGAACAAGTCCAGGGATCCTGGTGGACGTGTCCGTTCTATAGATCCATCGGTTTGCGGCCCCGAGACTGATCAAATGCCAGATATGCGTACTCCGTACTCGGTACAGACTGCAGGAGAGACAGAGCTAGCAGAGCGTGACTGTCCAGTGTTCAACTCCACTCCTAATCGGGTCATAACGCTCGCCGCTATCGCGATCCAGCCGTTAACTATTCTTAGCGCCGCCGTTTGCTGGCTGCTAAAGCCATCCCTACGTCCAGCAAATCTGATGACCCATTTCTGGGCGGATAAGACCGGGGAATGGCATCTCCCTTCCCGTCCAACCCCTCATCGTTCCACATTCTTGGCCGACATGACATTCGATATGTCAGATCATATGTCTACTGAAGGTGTCACGGCTCAAACCCCGCAATTGGTTTATTCCCCTCTAGGTGATCTAATAGATATTCTGGTCTCTGTATGTCCGTACTGCACTCTAACAAGGTGGAAATAATTCTAGAACTGCGCTTAGACCGCCGGACCGGAGACTCGGGAATTGATCGTCAAGCGTCAGGGATCTTGTTGACCAATCTTATTCTCGCGGTCCTTTTGTACTGTAGAATCTAAATTGAGGAAGGTGTTGATGCCGGAGAGCAAACATAAAACAGCTAGAGATTGGGAAATTTGTTAGCGTTCAAATTCAAAAATGCTACAGCGAGCAAACAAGTCAGATGGACAAGACCCTACCGAGCGCGCAGTTCATCTCATAATAGCCGAATTGCTCTGCAAGCCAGCCGGAGAGGATTGGTCCGACAAAAGAGCCCAGAGTCCAGCTCATACTGGCAATCGACAGCGCCCGGGAATATCCTCCGTGGGGACCAAAGATTCCCGGATGTTTGGCCTCGATCTCATCGACCGTCACTAAAGCAGAGAATAGGTCAGAAGGACAGATTCCAGAACACAACCACAAACAAACGTACCCGTGGCTTCAATAGTCCCCGCCCCATTCAGCAAACATGTCAGAATGCCAGCGCCAGTCATTGCAACAGTGTAGATTACTTGACCCCGATTGCCCTCGTTTATCCAAGGAAACCGCTCGTCGCCAGGCGTCCCCAAAAGCCACATCACAGGAGCCACGCCAATAAAACCGGCGGTGGTTGGCCAGCGAGTCCCGACACGGTCTTTCAGCCAGCCACAGAGAGGACTGAGCACAATGCTGGGCCCCTGAAACGCGAAAAACATTAAACCAGCGAGCATGCTTTTCCAACCGAAGACATCGCGGACGTGTAGAGGCAGTGTCGTGTCAAAGCTCGTAGTCAAAATCGCAAAGGTCAGATAGCTCAGTGCTCCACAGACGAATTTGCGATGTCGGAACATGTACAGGTAGAACTGGAGGCCTGTCTTTTCTTCCACGGCGCTGTCACCGCGCGTGTTTGACAGTAGGGGGTCATTTTCGGAGTCCTCGTCCTCTATTGTCCTACCATTAGTATCATAGATCTGCACCCACCACCGCTCCACGTGCTCACCTGTGTCTGATCTCGGTCTCTCAAGCATCAACATCCGGAAGACGATATCAAAGAAGATGATGACAAAAGCACTGGACCAGGCTAGCCAGTATCCACCCAATTCGAACAACATGCCCGCGATGATCGGGCCGCCCGAAGTCCCAGCTCCCACGACCACCGAGACAAAACCATACGTCTTGCCCAGGTTCTCCGGCTGAACATTATCGGCGATGGTCGCATACCCGACAACCCAGATAAACGAACTCGCGATAGCCTGAATCAGACGACCTATGAACAAAACCGCCGCTTTGCGCCCGTCAGCTCCCGTTTTCACGTCTTATGAGTTGGCATCCATCGCCACGGTCGCGAAAGTACATACCCGAAGTCGCGGCCGCCAGAACGATCGATCCGAGTAGCACAACTCCCAGAGAAGCTAGAAGGACCGCTTTCTTCGAAGGAAGGGTATCCGCGTAGTTCCCGATGAAGGGGCTACAGACCAGAGCGATGACGGAACTTTCGGCCAACAAGGCGAAGCTGAGACGCTGGGTCAAGGAGGGATCGATTCCAAGGCGGCTCTCGAGGACGTAAGGCAGGATAGGGACGAGGAAGGTGTACAGGAAGACGTCTATTCAAGGTAGGCGTTAGTGTTTGTTGTTGCAGGTGATGGTGGGACAGAGCTGCAACTTGCCAGTGAACAAGGCCATTGACATGGTAGCGACGATGAAACCCGGCGAGGAACGCCATCGCTGGCCCCATACAACCTCGTGGCCGGTCGTCATGTTGTGAGATGGTCAAGGGGAACGCGGTGTCACCAAGGGCATGGTCGAAGGCCAAAGAGCACGCAGGGTCCAAAGAGCCAGTTTCATCGTTGCGGGCATCGATAGGCGACCATTCGGCTGGGGTTGCCGATAGGGAGACTAGGACCCCACCGTTCGGAGGTAAGGGGTGATTTCATTGGATGGATGACTGCATCACGACAAGAAAGCATTAGTTATGAACATCGAGACTCGAGGATCTTAGAAAGCAGAAGACAGAAGTACAAGCAGAAAGGCAGGGATCCTCGTGGGACTTCCGCGTGCACATGACGCTGGCTGACCACAAGAGGTCTAGCGTGGCTGCCGAGTGGCATCACGTCACGTCAGCTCAAGTTGGAGGGCCTGCCGTGTAGATTACTACATTTATTTGAATTCAGATTGACGCATTTAACAGAGTTGAAATCTCTTGCTCAAGCTCTCCATTGGGTCTCATGGTTGTTCGTGGGTTGTTACGTTACCAGAAAGAAAGAAAAAAAAAGCGAATACTACATGGAAGTACATACGTACTTGATTTTCTCGCCAGCTCGACAGCCTTCTCTTTCCATTTTAGTACTCACCCCTCGCCGCTTTTTACTAAATAGACCTAAGCACGTCCTAAATGGTCTAAGGTAATTACTAAGTATAAGATAAGCGGAAAACTAAATATTCTAAATAAGCAATCTTAATAAACTATATTCTAATTAATAGTCTTTTCTTACTTATTATTTTGTAAGACCCTTGCGATATATACTTAGTTATGGAAGCGAATGACTCAGCTGTAGACTAAGTTATTATATATATAAGTTTATCTTCGCGGATATAGAGAGTTCTATTTTTTAATATTAATTTATAATATTAATTTTATTTATAAAATACTATCTTATAATATTTATTTTTTAATTATTATTATCTTTTATATCTATTATAAATCTTTTAAAAATTTAAGATCTTTATAATTTTAATATTCAACTTCGCGATATATCTATTAGAGATAATAGGACTAAAAAAGATAATATAATAATATATAAAATTTTATAAAAATTTATTTTAAAAAATTAAATATTTATAATTATTAATATTAATTATTAAAACTAATTATTATAAGACTGCTCCCATATAAGGACCTTGGGTCTTTTAGAGGTTTGCGATAGGTGTAAAAGATAATAATAATTAAGAAAGAGATATCGCGAGGTTATATTTTAAAAGAAGATTAATATTATAGATTAATATTAAAGAATAGAACTCTCTACTTCCGCGAAGATAAACTTATATATATAATAACTTAGCTATAGACTAAGTTATTCGCAAATAGCTTCTATAACTAAGAATATATTATAAAAGTCTTATAATTATTCTTTTTTTCTAAAAATCTTAATCTCTTAAGGCTAGAGTGGCTAACGACCAGGTCAGGTCAGGTTAATCAAAATTTTTATACCTGACCGCAGGTTAATGGTCAGGTATAAGAAATATATATTTATACCCAGGTTAACTGTTGGTTAACCTGCGGGTCAAATTTCTCGGCAACTAAGCCTATTTAAGAAGGCGGTATAAAATAATAGAATATTTCTACCTGATTTTTGCCTAATTTAGCCTAATTTCTGCCTGATTCTGCCTAATTCAGATTCAACGGTTAACCGCGGTTAACCGTTATACCTGCGGTTAATCTATTTTTCATACCTTAACCTAACCGCCAGGTTAAGGTCAGGTTAAGGTTAAGGTATAACGGTCAGGTTAAGCCACTCTACTTAAGGCCTACTCGCGAACTTTTCTTATTTATAAATATAGTCTTATAATATCGCGTACTACTTCTTTACTAATAACTCTTAAAAAATCTCTCGCGAGTACTAAAAATCCTATAAAAAAATACTAGCTTATAATAGAAAAAAGATATTATTTATAGCTTTAAAGTTTTATTTCTATAATCTTATATATATTAGTCGGATTTAACTACCGCGAGAAGTATACTATCTTTTATAATATTTTTTAACTAGTTCGCGATATTAAGATATCACGGGAGGAATATATATATATATATATAGAAGTTTAATTATTAACTATAATTAATTAATATTCAGCTCTATTCTTTTATAATTTATAATAATCTTTAATTACTCTAAGTATTAAGTCCTTTGCGAACTTTCTTCTATTTATAAGTATCTTCTTATCTTCATTCTTTTATTATAATACTTCTAAAATATTATTAAGAGCTATTTTTTTTGCAAATATTTTTATTTAATAACTATTAATATCTTATAATAAATAATTATAATTAATTAGTTATTATTAATTAGTTATTTATTTTATAAAAAACAATTTTTTTCTTTTTTTTCTTCTTTTTTTAATTATCTTCTTTATTAGTAAGATAAGTATTTTTAGTATTAACTTTTATTAATTTTTATCTATTTTTATTATTTTTTACTATCTTATATACTTCCTATATACTTTAGAATTAGATCCTATATATAGCTTTAATCTATCTCTTTTTTTCGCGCTATTTTATAGTTTTTTATAATTTTAATCTGTTTTATCTAGTATAGATTAATTATTATAAGATAGAGAGCTTTTTATAGTCTATAATAATTAATTTTTATAAGATTCTTTATTATTTTTTATTTATAAATTTATAAGCGTTTTTATATCTATCTAACTGTCACGGTGCAGATCCAAGGATGACTAATATGTTTATTAGGGTGTCACGTGATCCTACTACCTCCTATCTTCCTATTATTTAAAGATCCTATTATAGCTTTTTAAACTATATCTTATCTATAAATTTGTATATAGCTTAATTCTATAGTAATTAAGTATCTAATATTTAAAAGTCTATTTATCTACTAGTTACTAGCTCTACTAATTCTACTAATCTGTATCTTAATACTACGTAGCTCCTTTCTATAGAGCTAGTATTAAGTATTAATTTAATATATCTAAAATTCTAAAACCTTTATCCCTATCTAAAGACCCTAAGTAATTCGCTTAATATATAATTAAATATACTAAGAAATAATATCTATACTATAAATAAATCTATAAATTTAGTATTAATATAAACGCCGAGCGGGACTATCTTTAAAAAAATATAATAACTATTATAATTATTATCTCTTACTAGGTCTAATAGAATAAAAATCTAAATTCTTAATTAATTAAGATTATAGCTATTTAGAAAATCTTAATAAAAAAATATAATTAAATTATTTAGACCGCTACTTCTAAAGTTAGTATTCTAAATTAAACTTTTAAACTAGTTACTAAAAAATCTCTAATTATTTTAATAAAAATACTTATATTAATTAATCTTAGATCTTCTATTTTTATTTATCTTTCTAAATATCTATCTAATTCTAATAAATTTAAAAATATCTAATCAGATTTCTATTACTTTATCTTTTAAATTAAAAAAAAATAATTATAAACTATAATTATTTTCTAACTTCTAAAACTTATATAATTTATATTACTAATCGCTTAAAAAACTATCTTACGTCTAAATTCTATTATATATTAAAAATAAAATTTACTAGTTAAATAATTATACTAATATTTTAAATATACTAGATAGAGTCTATAATAGAGTGGCTTAACCTGACCGTTATACCTTAACCTTAACCTGACCATAACCTGGCGGTTAGATTAAGATATAAAAAGTGATTTAATCGTACGGTTAAGATTAGATTAAGATACAACTGTTATTTTAACTGTTTATACCTACCAGTTAAAAAGATTAGATATAATAGATAGGTTATTAACCGCAGATTAATTAGTAATATATATATCTTTTTTATATAAATAATATATAAAGTATAATATATTTTTAATTATAATATAATTATATTTTTTATATTTAGCTTATCTATTTTTTTTATTTTACTTATTTTATTTTTTTTATCTATTTTATCTATTCCTTCCGAGAGATATACTATACTTTAAAAAAAATTTTTATAAAATTTAATATAAAAAAAATAATATCTAATATAAAATATATAGACTAACTACTCTTTATATTATTTAAAATAATAATTATAATAATATAAAAATTATAAGAAACAGATCTCTATCTAAGAGTATATAATATTTATAGATTTAAATAAGATTATTTTCTTTATTTTTAATAATAATCTATTTTCTAAATTATCTTCTAGATTATCTATATTCTTATTCTTACTAATATAGAAAATAATAATTATTTTATTTTTTTTTAATTTTTAGATATAAAGATAATTAAGTCTAGATTAAGATTTTTAAAAATATCCTAGTATTTTTTATTTATAATAAAATAATTAGTATATATCTAAAGTATAACTATTTTAATTATATTAGACTAAAGATAACTCCGGTGATAGTAATAGATATTTTAAGAATTATTAAATAGACGTTTAATACTAATATTATTAGTTATAATAGATAAAAAATCTCTAGCTATTTAGTAAAGAATAGAAAACTAATTATAATAGGATTTTTAATAAGTAAAAATATTAGTATATTCTATAGTATTTAGAATAGTATTAGTTAAATTAAAGATAAGTTAATAAACTATATATTTTTAATATTTAAATATATCTTAAATTTTTTAAATATTTCTATTGCGGGTAAGAGCCTCTAGTATTTAAAGATATTATAAAAGACTTTATTTAGATCTAAAAGTAATCTAAAGATAGTAAATAGTATATTAATAATTAAATTCTAATTATAATAAAAATAAAATATCTTTTCGAAGATAGTCCGATATTTATTATATTAATTAATATTATTATTAAATTATATATTTTTCTTGAATTTCTCGAGCTTAGATATTAGATTAAAAATTATTATAATTATATAAATATAATCTTTTATCTAATAAATATAATAGTAGTATTTCTATAGTTTTTAATATATATCCTATAAATCCTCAAGAATCTTTTTTTTTTAGAATATTTATTTTCTTACTAATTAATTAATAGAGTAATCTAAATAGTTAAAAAGATTATTATAAATATTATAAATCTTATAAATAATAAACCTACTATTCTTAGATAGATAGAATATAAAAAAAAAATAAATATAAAAGCTTAAATAGATACTTTATTTATTTTTATTTAATTAAAGTTAATTAAAGATAATTAATATTAGTATAATTATAATACTAAATAAAGCTTTTAATTACTTAATAGAGATTAAGCGCCTAGCGAATTATAAAATAAATTAAATTTTAGCAGGTCTTATAATCTAAAAGAAGGTAGTAGATTAAGCTAGATTTAAATTATTAAATAAGCTAAAATTTCTTATAGTATTAAGAGCTTATATTTATAAATTATATAATTTTTTAAATTTATAATTAAGAATTAATATAATATACTATTATAAAAAAAAGATCTTTAGAAACTATTTAAAAAAAACTTTTATAGATAGTTTTTAAGATATATTTTTTTAAGAGTTTTTAAAATATCAAAAAAGATTTTAAAACTTTTATTATTATTATTTTAAATATATTTAATAGTATTATTTAAGGCCTCGATCCGAAGTTTTTATAGAAGAGTATTAATTATAAGCTAAATTATATAAGTAAGATAAAAAATATAATACTAATTTTAAATAATCTTTATAAGATTAGAGTTGATAAGAGTATTATAAAACTAGATATTTTAATTAAGCTAAATCTAAAGTTCTAATAAAATTAAATTAAATATTAAATTATTATTATTAGTATTATCAGTTATTATATCTAATAACCGGTTAGAAAGATTATACTTATATAAAACTAATAAAATAATTATAGCTAGATTCTTATTAGTATAAGATCTAGATACTAGTCGGAAGTCTAGTAAGATTTTATAATAATTTATATCTTTTATTAGAAAATATCTAATTAAAGTAAAAAATATCTTCTAATTAGAACTAATCTAATAGTTAATTATAATTAATATTTATTTAATATCTAGAAATTTTAATAATAGCTTTATATATACTTTTTTAAATAGCTCTAATAAATAGTCTTTAATCTGCGCTTAATTAGAAGAATTTAGTCTTTAGTAGAAAGATAAAGTAGTAAGATTAATTATCTATTTAAATTATATATATTTAATAGTCCGGAACGGCAGGCGATAAGTAATTATAAAATATAGAACTTAATTCTAAAAATCTTATTTATTATAGATAATAGAGACCTAGAGATAGAAAATAATTAGTAAAGATTTATCTTAAAAAAATAAATAAATATCTATAATAGTTCTTTATTTAATATCTAACTAATTATTTATTTAGATATAACTAAAAATATTTTTTTCTTACAACTCTTATAAAGATAATAGCTTATAGAACTAGTTCTTAAATTTTTAATTTTTAGATATTATAAAATATAAAGATATATAAAATAATAGATATAAGAGATTTTATTAAAAAATAATATATTTTTTTAAAAATTTTCTTATAATATTAATAATTTCTCCCGATCGAAGTAAAATAGTAGTTTTTAAGCTTATAAATAAGCTTTAGAAAATAATATTTTCTATTATTAATTATAGAAGATGAAGAGTCTTTTTTATAAAATTAAATATAGAATAATCTTCTAATTTTTTGCAATATATATAATCTTAAGATTTAAAAAAGGAGTAAAGATCTAGTTTAAATAGTTTATTTTAGTTTAAGATTTATTATTATTTATAAAGATCTAAGAAATAGAAAAAAAGAACTTAATAATATTTTTTAAAAATAAACTAGATAACTATAACTAACTTATAATATTAGAAAGATTCTGTAAATAGTAGATTAATAAAAAGAAAAATAGAAAAACTTTATAAAGATAGTATTATTTAGTTTAAAAATATATTTATATATAAATATAATTTATTATATTTCTTCTCTTAACTTAATCTATTTATTATATTATATAGCTTATATCTTAACGGATATTTTACTATCTATATTTTAATTTTTAGAAATATTATAATTTTAATATATCTAGCTCTTCTTCGAGATTAAAAGATAAATATTAAATAGAAGTAATAGATTTAAGTAAAAAAAATATCTATATAAAAAAGATCTAAAAAAGACTTTTATAAAATTTATAAAAATATAATATAGTACCTAATATTTAAATTAGATAATTATAAATAGTATAGTTACTAAAATAGATTAACTATATAATATAATATAAATAGTCTATATAGATAATTAAAATCTTTTTAAATAAAAAATAAGAGAATAATAAGCTTATTAAGCTTATTTAGAAAGACTTAATAGTAGTTTAAAAATACTATATTAGTTCTTAATTATTATTTTAGTAATAAAAATATAATATTTTTTATATAATCTATTAGATTCCTAATATATAGTCTAAATTAAATTATAATTATATATCTTTCTTTATATTTCTTGCTATAAGAGTATTAATATTATAAGAAGCTAAATTATATTAATATTATTAGAATTTTTTTATTATTTCTTATAGATAGAGAGAAAGAAGATACTATTATATTTTTTAATTATTTTTTTTTATCTTAAAAAGCTTATCTTTGTATATTTTTAGGCGATAGTTAGAATAGTTAGATTAATTCTTATTTAATCTAAATATATCTTAACCGTGCTAGAGCTAAAAAGGGTATAGTGGATAGATCTTAGTATTAAGAATAATTAAGATAGTTAATTATCCTATTTTTAGTTATACCACAGTCAGGTATAAAAATTTCTTTAATCTAACTATTAACCTGCGGTCAGGTATAAAAGTTCCTATTAACCTGACCTGACCTGGCCGTTAGCCACTCTAATAGAAGTTACTAAATTCTAGAAAAACTTATATATTAGTTATATAAATAAATATAAGCTAATTTATTATAATCTTTATTTTATTTAAATCTATATAAATATTATCTTAACTAATAATCAGATCTAGAAACTTTATCTCTAGTACTATAAACTTATATTTTAATAATTTTCTATATAGGCCCGCGTCTCGTAACTTTATAAAAATATAATAAATATATTTAATATACTTAGAGCGAGTATAGCTATAAGTTAAGATATTATTAAGATAAGCGGTATAAAAAATATTAGAATAATTATATAAAATATTATTAATATAATATTAAAAGATTCTAAGTAATTCTATTAAGCTAAATAATATTATTAGAAACTTATAAAATCTTATACGTATATAAAAGACTATTAACTATTCCTATTTTTCTTTAATATAAAGATTATTAAATACGTTAATAATATTAATCTTAGTAAAATAGTATATTTTTTTTAAATTATTTAGAATTTTCTTTATAAATAAGAGTAGATAGTAGTTCTTAATAATAATTATATTTAGAATATAATAATTTATATAGAAATATAAATCTCTATCTAATTTTTTAATAAATAGAATAAGAGATACTATAAATAAGAAGTTAAACTAAATAAAATCTTTTTATAGATTTTTTAATAATTATTCTCTAAGAGCTACTAGCTTCTCTTTAAATATTTTATAAAGTAAATTAAATAAGATTTTTTCTTCTAGTTCTAGAGTAATAATATAGTTATAATTTTAATATAATAGTAATTTCTTAGCCTCTTTAGAAGAAAAGATATTTATAAAATCTTTAAATTTTTTTAATAGCTTGGGTTTAAACGCGCTTGATATATCTCTAATAGCGAGGTTAATTTATTTTATAGTAATAAGATAGATCTAATTTTTTTAGTAAGTATATATAAAGTAGGTGTTAAGTAATATTTAATAGATATTTTTATAATATAAAAATATAGAAATCTTCAGATTTTTTAAATAAGCTTGAATTAAGATATTATATAGAGCTCGGATTTTTTTAAAATATTTTAAAATATTATAATATTTCTAGTAATATAGACTAGTAAATTAAAAAATATATTTAATAAAGTTTACACGCGGATTATATAATTTAAATTTTAATAGACTAATAACTACCGGAAAATAAACTAACTATATAATTAAAAATAAAATATTCTTTTTAATATAATTATATATTTTTAAAATTATATAAATATAATAAGTAATTTTATCAGCTTTATTTTTTATATTATTAAAATCTACTAATAGCTTAGATCTCTTTAGAAGATATAGTATAAAATAATAAATTTTAATTTAGCTATTATTTATTATATAGAATATAAAATAGCCTATATCTAATAAGATATAGCTAATAATCTTATTTTTATTTAGATTTAGTATTATTATAGTAATTAGTAAGTTATTTTTTTAAAGTTTTTTTTTAATTAGAAGTCCTTTAGCAGCAGTTTTAAATATTTAATAAAATTATATAAGTTTATCTATCTAATTATAGCTTAGACTAGGTAGACTTTTTTTAATTATTTACTTAGATTAAATAAATATAAGTATTTAAGCTAGAACTTTATCTAAAATTAAAAAATATATAGTAGAAATAATTAAGATAGATCTTTTAAAAAATAATAGAATAAAGATACTAGAGAAGATAGTTTTTTAAAAAAAGAAATTATTTATAAGATATTAAAATAGTTAGTATAATTAATCTAATAAGTATAATTATTAGGCTCGAGGTAATCTCTAATTAAGTATTTATTTAAACTATATTAGAAATATTCTTTATAGTTATAGTAAGTAGAGTTATATAAGCTAGATAGTTAATAGTAAGATAGTAATAGATCTATAAAATTGGAATTAAAAAAAATTAGTTAGATCTTAGAGATATTTAAAAAAGCTTTTTTTAAAAAATTCTTAGAAATATTAATAGATAATTAATTCTTTAAATTTTTAGTTAATATAGATCTTTATAGCTAAGTATAGATATATTAAATCTGGCGGTTTTCTAGCTTTTATAGAAAGATAATAAGATCGATATAAAAACTAGTAGAAGATTTATAATAAAGTAATATATTTTTTAATTCTTAATTAATTATATATTTTAATAATATTATAAAATTATTTTTGGCTATTTCGCCTTCTATAATTAGATATTAGAATTTAATAAAAAAAATAGAAAACTTCTAATATTTTTATTTTAGAGTAAAAAAAATATTATAAATATTATAAATATAATTTAGATTGCTATAAGCTCTATCTAGTATATCTAGAATATTAATATAGTTATTTAACTAGTAGATCTTATTTTTAATATATAATAAAACTTAAATATAAGATAGTTCTCTTAGACGATTAATAATATAAGTTATATAAATTTTAAAAATTAGAAAATAGTTATAATTTACGGTTATTTTTTTCTTAATTTAAGAAATAAAATAATAGAGATCTAATTAAGTATTTTTAAATTTATTAGAATTAGATAAGTATTTGGAAAGATAAATAAAGATAAAAGATCTAGAATTAATTAATATAAATACTTTTATTAAAATAATTAGAGATTTTTTAATAATTAATTTAAAAGTTTAGTTTAGAATACTAATTTTAAAGATAGTAGTTTAAATAATTTAATTATATTTTTTTATTAAAATCTTCTAGATAGCCGTAATTTTAATTAATTAAGAGTTTAGATTTTTATTTTATTAAATCTAGTAAAAAATAATAGTTATAGTAGCTATTATATCTTTCTAGAGATAATTCTACTTAGTATATTTAATTATATACTAGACGAATTACTTAGAATTTTTAAATAGAAATAGAGGCTTTAAGATTTTAGATATATTAAGTTAATACTTAATACTAGCTCTATAAAATAGAGTTATATAATATTAGGATATAGGCTGGTAGAGTTAGTAGAGCTAATAACTAATAAATAAATAAGTTTTTTAATATTAGATACTTGATTACTACAGGATCAAGCTATATACAGATTAATAGATAAGATATAGTTTAAAAAGCTATAACAGGATTTTTAGGTAGTAGAAAGATAGGAGATAGTGGGGTCACGTGATATCCTAGCGGGTATGTTAGTCATCCTTGGGTCTGCACCGTGACATTAGTTCTTTTATTACTAGAAGGAATTAGCTAAAAGTATTTATTAAAAAATATATATAAATCTTTTAAGTAGTTTAAAGATTATAGAATCTATTAAAAATAAATTAATATTATTTTTACTTAATATAATTAAGTTTTCTTATATCTCTAATATTTTAAGATACTCTAAATTACTATATAATTATATATTATTATAAATATTCCGTGTGGACGGATTTAGACGAGCGGGTTTAGATAATAGATAGATACTCTCCTATCTTATCCGTCTATAGATATTAGTAGACTGTCCAAACCCGCCCAGTAGGCAGGTTTGGGCAGCTTTGGACAGTCCATGCGTGAACTCTGCCGAGGTCTAGCCGTCTACTAAATTTAAATAATTAAAATTATTAGACTAGGATCTATAGGGATATAAATAATATAATAAATATATAATATAGAGTTATATTATAGAAGGTATTTATATATAGAATTAATTACTAATCTTTTTCTATTAGTAATATAATAAGGTTTTATCTCTAAGTTATATTATATAACCTAGAGGATCCTATTATAGCGAGTCTTATCTTACTATATAGTATTAGATTCCGTACTGCGGGAGGGTTTTATAATAGTATATACCCTACTATAGTATCCTATCCGTATTGGGCGCCGTACTACAGCTGACGTCATCCGCACTGTGCAGGTGGTCGTAACAGGGTGGCTCGCTCGGTTGGGAATTACGTTAGTTATATATGTAGCTTAGTAATTCAGATATAATACTAGCGTTATGGAATATTCAATTTGAGAGTAAAATTACTCTATCTATCATTATAATACTATCCTTCTATTACCTACTTGAAGTATCTATCCTTTCATTTTATAGACTAAGTACCTATGTGATGCTGCTTTGCTGCTTTGGAGTCTTGATCTAGTATGTTTTCAATAACCACTGTCTGAAATTATAACATATCAAATATTAGCCTATCCACATATCTGATCAATAAAGATCTCAGATAAGAAGTGAATCATTTGGATATGCGGATTCAATCACCAGCTGAAGCTCTGCTGGGCTAGCCTCACATTGATTCCACCACGACCAAACGCAGCAACGTGATATCGCACTTCATCGGACGTAGACGCGGGGCCACAAACCAAGATAGTTGTACCCTCCCTCATCTCTGTGCTGAATTCGGTCTCTAATATTGCTTTAATGTCATATCTTTGGCCAACGGAAACATTGATTTCGACATCAATCCATTGTGGGCCTAATTGACTTGTTATTGAATCGACCAATGCCTGACTGCGTGATGCCCAATAGAGTTTGACCTCGCCCTTGGAATTTTCAGCAGTAGCAATATTTGTGAGAAATGGAAAAACACCAGTAATCCCAACACTCCCCACCAAACAAACCGTGTTGGGATACTCAGTGGTTGGCTCAGGGAGGCCACGCATACCGAAGGAGCGCTCGTTATACGGCTCAATGACAACGGGTACACCATTCATTGAATCTGCCTTTGAGGCTAACAAAGCGGTCATGCCTTTACGCCTTTTGATGTGTAAAGTTAAACCAGACTTTTCATCCTCAGTATTCGTCCGACGATTCATACGTGAGGAGGTAATAATATTTGACTTTGTTTCCCAGCTCGCAGCTCTGAAGTTTTCAATCTCGCTTCCAGATTCAATTCCCGTTATGATGCTGGTCGTCGTCGGTGGATCTTCAATGCCTTGAGATATGATTGAGAATGGATGACTTTCCCAGAAACGCCATGTCAAACTTGGGAAGTAAAAATATGCGTGTCCCTGGCATTCGACATGAGGGATGTCGACTCTCAAATACCGGTCGTCTATCTCAGTGACAAAAGCTCTCTTCAGGCCGAATCTGCCGATTCTCAGAACCCTAATGCCTCTATCAAATCCCCATATGGCTATCGCCATGTAGAGCCAAGTCTCATAGCCCCATTGATGCACATATCGGTATTTGATGTGGTACCATGAGCCCACAATAGCAAGAACGGCGAAAGAGATGTGAAGTATGATGAAAGCCTCGTACTGTATTTCCCGAAACTTGACGACGGAAAACGGAAAAATTAAGCTCATAGCGACAACTGTAATAATTCCCCAGTACCAAAAGGCCAACTCCGACTTGATATCCTAATCAGACTCCCAAATGACCAAGGCCAAATAGAGGACAGAATGCAGCGAAGCTTCGATGGTACAAATGAGTGCGATCCATCTATGAAATCACAAAAGGGTCGATCTCGACCAGTCTGTCATCAATAAGAGCAGAGTGTTTCTTCCAGAGAAAAAAATCAAAAGTGGTAGGTTCGCGAAACTCAGAACTCCGAGCCGATTGGAAATGTATGAAGTAATCTGATATGACAGAGTCGGGTAAAGCGTTCCTGGATTTGCATTCTGGTAGCCCACAGCACTCATGATAATATTTATTGTCAAAAGATATGCGATGAAGATTGCCTGGCCGCGAGTTGGGACAAGTACTGTATTAAAAAGGGGAGAAGCATGACGCTTTCCGAAAAGTGGAGGATCAATAAGGTATGAATTGATTCTTACCATCAACCTGGGAGGTATGGGCAGGAATCTTATACTCGATATGAAAACAGGTGCAAGTGCCCCAGTTATGAAGGCAATCGATCTTGGTAATTTTTAGTAGATTTCACTGGATCTTGTGGTTCAATTCGTACCCATATCTTGAATGATTTGTTTCGACCTTCTCATATACCCATTCTTGCTCATATTCGTTCGCATAGCGCGATTCAGGTATAGATACTGCTTGAGTGAGACTTGCACCATTCTCAATCGTTTCCGTTGGCTTTTCCTTGACGAGCAATAAAGCCTCTTTGTAGGTCAGTTTAGGAACGGTCTGACTCGGCCCTTGCTCAGGAATATTCGAGCGCCACCAAGATTCAAGCTTTGCTTCCTCAACTCCATCGCCACAGTGCATATAGATACACCATGCTATTGACTCAAGGTATGGCGCACAGGTTGCAAGGCTTTGACTTGAGGGCGATTTTTCGTGGACTGTATCGTCATTTCCCATGCAATCTACTATTTGAGGGAACACGGAGGTGCAGGCGCTGGCACAGACTGGATCTTAAATTGAGATACCTTAACCGATCAGGCCATGGTTATGACGGTGCTCAATCTGTGCTCCACTCCCTTTGAAATCTTGAAGCAAAATTATAACAGTAGCCAGGAATAGGAAAGCGGGCATTTCTTTGAATTGATTGAGAATAATCCAAGGTCATGTGTGAGTTCACCTCTTCTCCATTAAAAGTTATATAGACGGCACTGATCGAAAAAGATGCTCTCATGTCCTGTTTTCGGCAAAGTTACCATAAAAACCCTTGTCGTTGCGTTTAATTGCATGCATAACTCGGCATACTCCTCAAAAAGTATGCTAGATCCAAGGCCCACCATGTCACGGTGCAGTGAGTAGAGCAGATTTGAGCATATTTTGATCCGGATTCGTAGTATCTGTGCGTGGGTCCCGACTCTTTTTATCGGAATGAAACATTAAGGAAACCAATCAAGTATGAAGAGTACATTCGAGGGGAACCACGCCTATGCATGTATTAATCAGTCACACTTTATTCTTCGGTTGATAGGCTGTGATTCTTCAATATACTGTAGCGACTCTGTCGGAACAATGCATGATTTGAGTTTGAAAGATACTGTAATAATTGAAAGTATTCCTTCAAGTATACTCATGTACCCCAAAAACTGATCCCAGCCATACTACACATCAAGATGAACTATTCAAGCGTGTCCTGATGAAACCATACATAATTGTACCAAGGTAGGTATCCACCGGAATGATCATTACTTATTCAGATTGAAGGTGATCATTCATTTATTATTGAATTTTATTTTCCTTGCGGCGGTAAAATGCTTCTGGTTCTCGGATATGATTTTTTTCCGGGAAAAATGTCAGTACGCAGGTAAACAGCGTTGCTCCAACCATCGAATAAGTCGTCGGATAGAGCGGGCCCTAGACCCACCAGAGACCCACTAGTCGGCGATCTTGGCATACCATTGATACGATACGATTCTGCCACACAGAAATTTGGAAGTATCTTTTGCATGACGGTAACGTCTAAGACAAGGAAAATTCAAATGTTGGTACTGAAGTTTCTGGGAATGCTAGTGCTTGCCCTTGCTCACATCGCCACTTGAGAAGACATGAAAAGAAATGCACCCTTGGAATAGCTACGTTATGTGAATATGTAGATGAATCTTCGATCGAAGGTTTTGCTGAACAGCGCTGATATAGCAGCACTTAAGGCGAGCCTATATATAAAAAGAGCGAACAAGAGCAAGGATAAGACAGTGTTTGTTTCAATATCCTCTCGTGTATCTTTGCATGAAGGTGAATCAATTGTAAGGATGAAAGATCTATATGATGAGATAGTTGATTAAATTAACCATTGTTTAAACTATTCAGATAAACTTCACAACCTTCAAAAAGCATAACACGGCTAGGACAATAGTGTCGTAGAGTTTCTTGGGTGTTGACCAATTTCTAGTGTTATCCAGATCGTTCTCATAGAAAGAATATTTCCCCATTCCCAAGCTTCCATTGGTTAACTATGGCATTTCTTCTTTCTTTGATGGCATATGAAAACGGGACGTGGCCTTTATTTCCTGCTACTAGTAAGGATATACCAGGTAGTACATATACCTACAAACTCGAAATATTTGAAATGCGACCTCGGATGGATCGCATAGATCTTGATCATGAATTATTTCGGGGGAGACATACTTATCAAACAAGCCGGTTCCCTTGGCCCGGGCTCGGAACTCTTTCCTTTTCCTCGTCAGTATCGATATCCAGATGGTCTCTGGGTCCAGAGAGGCCGGAAACGCCGTAGGGGTCTGAATGTGCCGTGCCGGTGCACGCCACATAAGGAAAGTCGGGGAATGATCCCATAATTCGGCGAGTCTCCACAGTCACAACTTGAACTCGCGCATTCCTCGTAATAGTAGGCAGTCTCTTTGAATGTCCCATCATTTCATTTCTGGTTTAGATCTAGGCTATTACTCTATGAATTGAAACGCGTCAATTAATTTGTTAATGTTGAAGTAGAAGAGGTCCTCCTTTGCCTATGGGTATCCATTCCACGCCTAGTATTTTCTTAAAAATGTATTCTTGTTTTCCTTTTTGGCACGTTTTCAAGTTCTTGGCTCTTTATTCCGGGCTATCCCTAAGGTTATTTGCAATTGTGTTTCTGGGGGCTCATTCTCTAGAGAAAACAAGCTATGAGAAACCATGCGTGTGATCAACCAGTGATGATGAAGAAGCCATCTAATGTTCTGGGGTGGAGCATCCTACATTCAAGTTATATGAAACCTAAGCCACACACTCTTGCATCTGCACATATTTCCTCAATAAGCATTTCAATTTCAGGGAGAAAGATCCTATCGCCGAAATACTGCATATATCTATCATAGTCTTCGATATGAGGTTCTTTCTACTTTTTATTATTGTGGTTTCCTGAATGCCATGCCAGAATCCAATGTGATAGCAGCTCTTCCATCATGCCATTAAAATCTACAACCAGTATCACACTCCCGCTACCTTGCCTTAGCCATCAAGCAAAGTGTTTTTTTGGGAGAATTTGTCATCAAATACTAAGATCTCTTTTATGACTTGATGCAAGTGTCCAACCACATGATTATATAGAGAGCTTCCTGGAAAAAGGTAGAGCGGATAGGCGACAGCTGTTATATTTGTCACTGAGCTAGTCCAGGTGCAGTTCTAGGCTTTTGGGGAGACTAAGCCAACTAAGGCCCGTTGCACCATATAGAGCCACGAGGATAGGCTGAAGGACCTGAACGCCGAGCCGTGACGCGATGATTCCCATGGAGGCTGGAAATAAAGACCCGCCAACTTGACCGAGAACAAACACAAAGGCTGTTTATGATCACGTACGTCAGAACTAGCGGGGCTATGGGTCCTTGGAGGGACATGTGGATGTTTTTCTTACCAAGTGCAGAGGAGTTAATTTCTACCTTTATGATTTTTGTTCCTATCGAAATTCCCTTTTATATTTAACCGAAGTCAGCACTTGGGATGAACGGGCACATTGGCTAGTCCAACACTCACCGTCGCAAAAAGCGGACCCGAGAAGAAACCAAGCAAACTCACAGCTACGGCTTCTGCGATGATATTCGGGACACTATATACGATCAGCAAGTGAGTCTTACGCCGAGAATGGTCATTGATAAAGCATAAAGCAGTGACCTACAGCCAAAACGCCAATTGCAAGCCAAAGCATATTACCGCGTAAACGAATACCATCCGGCGCTCACCAAACCTATGCGTCGGTTCAGCGAGAGCAAGTCGACCCAAAAACGCCCCACCATAGAAACCGGCCGGGACATATCCCATTTGGGAAACATCTCCATTACGGGCATTAATGAGATATTCAACCATCCACCCTGACTCTTGTTAGCAAAGTGCGACATAGCCTCTTACTACCTAAACCAGCTGAGATCATACCTCCGGTCGTAATGGTCGCTCCAAGCAAAAAGAAGAAAAACAAACTCAGTAGCCAAACCGCTGGAGTAACGATCGTGTCTTTCATCTCTCTCAATGCTGAGCCGGGGGTGCTCTGGTCGGAATCGTCAACATGCTCTATGCCGGATGATCTCCACTTCATTCGATCATGGAATGAGACTATGACAAGAACAAGATTTGCCAATGCTATTCCTAAAGGAAAGAGGTAGAAGAGATACCACTTGGAATCAAGGCTTGCTGACGCGACACCAGTAGCCACAAAAGGGCCAACCAGACACCCTGCCATATACATAGCATGGATAAAGCCGAGATACAAATGTGTATCATCTAAACCTGAAACAAACGTGTTGGCATGTGTATCATTGTAAGCTTGTCCAAGGCTGGCGAAAAGGAATGTGGTTATGAAAAGGCCAAGCGGGGGTGACCAAGCTCGCAGGACATGGCAGAGAACCTGAATAGCTGCTCCCAACCTGAGAAGAACCCCCAAATCGAGATACTTAGTCAATATACTGTTGGTCAAAGCAGCAAAAAACCAACCAAAAAAGGTCGTTCCGTATCTTCGCTATGTTAGCGCAGACGCGAAGGTTGGAGATATCCACTCACAAAACGGCTATCATATCTTCACCGATGCCGTAGGTATGAATCACGTATGGAATTATTGAACCGAGACTTCCATCATTGATACCGGCGACAAAAAAGGATAGTCCGGCGCTGAGAACCTTCGCGTATAGCCATTTCGGCCTTGAAGTTTCAGAGCCATGTACGGAGAGGTCATTATCTACATCTGGTATTGCTTCTAAGAGAATATCCGACGTCTCCCGTCTTGAGTGCATAGCACTAGTTTGCCTTTGGGCCACCATTGCTCATGAGCAGGGCAGAGATGTATCTAGAGAACTCTAGATGACAGCTCAGGGCAACGTTTATGATTAAGGTTTGTAGAAATACTGATTGGATGGGTGAGCAATGACATTGGCCGGGGTGACTTCTTGAATTAAATACGAATATCCTCATGTTCGAACCCACAGAGACGCTCCGAATTCCAAGCGACTAGTTATATGAAAAAAGCTCTTGGCGTAATTCTTAGCCCACTTGCCTAGTAAAGTCAGCGGGGCTTTTCAATTGCCACTTACGAAACATTACACTGGCAGACTTAACTAGGTAAATACCATAAAGTTACCAAAATGACCACTGGTGCCGCAGGTAACTGTGAGCCCAGCATTCACATGAAGTTGCAATTGGGTCTAGCCTGGCCCCCATGTACAAATGTGAACATAATTCCCTAAAAGGATTGACAATTTATAACGGAGAATGATGGGCTGACGAAAAGGAGCAGAGGGATCAGCGCCATTTTGGAGCATATGTCTCAAAAGGGCAGCCTTACTTTTATAAGAAGTTTCATGACACAGTCTATTCTGGTACATGACTGGAGAAGCAGTTCACCGATTTTGTCTTTATAAAATTTTGGTGACAGTGTAAGAAAGACAACTTGGAAATTCGACACATACTTCTGTATTCTATCCCATCTATACGTATCGTGTGTACATGACATTGACCTACAGGGTTCCTAGGCTTTTAGTGGTTTATGGTGAACCGAAAAGTGCGGGTGTTGATCAGTGATCATAATGGGAAACAAACAGTCCCTTCAACCTCATATAGAAGGATTGCCACAAGAAGCATTGAAATGCGCCGTCCGGCAGCTATATGTAGCTATAAGAAGTTGAGTCCTCATAGGTAATGCAGGAGCGGCTATCGCTAAATCTAGATGTATATTGCTTGGGCGGATGGGTAAAGCTACTACTAGGCAAAGGCGCCATAGCGTCCGCTGAACTTATGGAAAAGGTACCAACATTGATGTGCAGAGAATTTGAATCAAAACCCATAGGCGGGTCCGTAGAGGTCGAAACCCGCGCAATTTACCCATGGGCCGTTCTATCAAAGCGGAAACCCAACACGACCCACGTTTTGGCGAGGCCTACCTGCAACATACAGGTACCGGTGAAGTGAGCACTATATCTTGTAATTTACTAGACCAGATAATCAGCATGAAGACTGCATCCTAGATAATTACATCTGTCTTTCTAGCATATATTTATATACGAGATCACACTGTTCAGCCTCGCTGAGGAGGCAATGGCACTGCGAAACTCACTTTTAAGCATATCTCGGTACATGATAGGATGAAAGATGTGTCGAAGAAAGTATCGATGGGGAGAAAAGTCATAATATGAATAATATGAGTGCAAATATGAATTTGATGTATATTTGCGTTCCTTCACTCTTTTCGGACCCTTACATGCATCCCAGGCTCCAATCAAATACGAGTAGCTCATAGCATGACCTCTCACGCTTGAAAATTACTGGTAAATATTCTTCTTTGCTCCGTTCGAAAAGAAAAACATTCGTTTAATATCGTGGGTCTCTCCAGTACCCGACCCGTATGGGCCCACACAAGTCGGCGAACTTTGGCTTGCATGACCAGAAGCTCTAGATATCGATCTGATAATCTGCTCAAAGTGTATCCTGAAAAGTGAAAAGTACAAAAGATTATGACTCACAAAGAGGTTGAAAAGAAACCCACATACGCCCATGGTGTCAAATATTAAGTTGAGAACACAAAAACTCTTTTGAACTTTGGAGCAGTTCATATGGTTTCCCTTTTACATTTCCCCCATCTTAACTCTTGGACAAGCAGACATATTCATTGATTACACATTGTTTGACTATCTTCTCCTCTTCCGCAATGACTGCGAGTATTGATGTATCCCCGGGAGTAGGGACAACTCGAACTTCTGCCAACCAAGACGAATCAAAAGAATCCGTCCAAATCTCGCTTGGATGTTCAGGTCAAAATAAACAAAGCTTTCATGAAGCAATTGAGGTCAGAGCTCAGCAAGCCCCGTTGCTGCTAAATACCAAGATTGCGATTTTAATTTTGTTGAAGTGAGTGAAAGCTTAAAGACCCAGTATTTTATATTTGAGCTAATCACATGGGCATAGCATCTGGGTCATAAATTTTTTGCTAGCCTTTGCCGCTGGTGTTATTGACACTTTGACACCATATGTCACTAGCTCATTCGGGCAACATTCCTTGACCGCCACTACTAGCGTGTTATCAAATGTGATCGGAGGGCTAGTCAAGCTTCCTTACGCAAAACTGGTTGTTGTTTGGGGGCGAACAAAAGCTTTTGCTCTGAGTTTTGTGAGTCTTGTCATCGGATTGATCATGTTGGCCGCTAGCAAAAATGTTTCGACGTATATCGCTGCGCGAGTTTTCTATACCATTGGCCACACCTCGATGAGCTTCTCTCTCACAATATTCATCGCCGACAATATACCACTAAGGAAACGGGGCTGGTGGATTGCCATTTTAAATTCTCCAACTCTGATCACTGTTTGGGCCTATGGACCGGCAGCTCAAGCCATACTTGGTACCATCGGATTCTCATGGGGCTTTGGTATATGGGCAATTGCCCTCCCTGTGGCCTGTGTGCCCCTTTTGCTTCTTTTCTCTCAGATCCACAATGAACACGAGAAGCTAAACTCAGAAAGATCTGAGAATGGTTTCTATATGCTAAGAGCTACTGTAATGCACTGGACTCGGCAATTCGATTTGATGGGGATAGTTCTCTTAGCAGGTGGAATATCTCTGATATTATTAGCATTCAATGTCAACCAAGACCAACCAGGCCATTGGAGCTCTCCATTCTTCATTTGCTGCTTAGCAATCGGTGGGTCTTTGCTGGTTGCGTTTATCCTATATGAACGGTATCTCGCACCTGTGTGCTTTATACCTTGGAATCTGATGAGGAACCAAACGATTATTTCTGCATATGTCTTAGCATTGAGCATGAATATAGCTTGGTATGTATGGAACAGCTATTTCTACTCTATGCTTATTGTGGTCTGGGACACAGATGTGATGGTTGCCACTTATATACTCAATATCTGGAGTGTGGGAGCCGTCATATGGGGACTCTTGGTTGGCATAGCAATCCAAATCAATGGAAAAGTCAAATGGCATGTGGTATTTATTGGAATACCGATGATGATTCTCGGGACCGGACTCATGATTTTATTTGGTCGACACAACATGAGTATAGGGTATATTGTTCTATGCCAAGTTCTTCTATCCTTTGGACTGGGCACAATTGTCATCTGTGAACAGATGGCACTAATGTTCATATCTACTAAACAAGATACCCCGGCTGTCCTTGCGACAGAAAGTATGTTCTTCAGCTTGGGTCAGTCAATCGGCTCTACCATTTCATCTGCCATTTGGCAAACGAATTTTGAAGAGAGGTTGAGCGAGTACCTTCCCAAAGATTCCAAAGCAAATCTTCCACAGATATATGGCAGTCTTGGTGTTCAAAGCTCATATCCACCGGGAACTGCAGTCCGGAAATCCATTTGTCGCTCCTACAGTGAGACTGTAGAGTTGATGTTAGTGGTATCAATATGCCTCCTCGCTGTGAGTTGGGGATCATCATTTTTGTGGAAAAATATCAATGTGAAGGACACAGAGGAAGTTGAAGAGTCTTCCGCCACTAGATCCCTAAATTCAGGGACACAAGCTGCAAACGCTCAACGCAATGACGTGTGAAGCAAAAGTCGGCTCAGAATTTCTTTCTGTACTAAAAATGGAAAAAAGGATGGAGTTTTCAGATGATATATGTAATTGAAGTAAAATGGAAGGTCCCAGCAGGTGCGAAATGTTCTGGCCGCAAGCTAAAGCGGAATAACTCGTGTATTTAATATGTAGATAGAACACAATACAGGTCTCTTTTTTAAGTGCCACGAGAAGACTATGAGCTTGTAAATTTGAAGCCTACCCGTTCTTATAGGCTAGGAAAATGTACGGCAAACCATGCATGCCTTGCCCAGGCAAGGTTTCATCATAGGATTCAGTAGATTGGTATGTTGACGTTGAAAAGGCGAAGGTCGCCGAAACAGTGGACCGACGTATATACCGCACCTTATCACCTGACGACTGGCCCCATCTGACGAGCGTTTTCATAGAAATTGAAGCCATACAATCATATATAATTCAAATTAGATAGCACTTTTTAAGGGGAGCAAAATATATATAGAAGTAAAGCTGTAAAGATCTTTTTTTAATCACGAAAGTATTGTAGGAGGCGGATTTATCTATCTCTATAATTAAGCGTTAGAGATATCTAGACTGCGGTATAGTCTTGGTCTTGGTTAGTATTTTAATAACCACCACTATAAAATTATGGTCTTGATTAGTGTTTTGTTAACCACTACCTAACTATAAATTTTGTAGTTAACCAAAACTACTATATAGTTAACTAATAGTTAACCATAGTAGTATAAAATATATAGATCTTTTCTAAGATAGTTTCTTTATCTTTTTTATATATTTAATTATTAAGCTAGTATAATATATTATTATATATTATTTTATTATTATAATAATAATCTCTTTATTTTATTCTATTATATTAGAAATTATTCGAAGTAAGTTAGTATTAAAATATTTTAATATATTATTATCTTATAAATCTAATTAAAAACTACTTTTAAATTATAATTATTATTATCGGCTGGATTTGAGGATTAAGTAATAGAAATTTTTAATATAAGAAGTAGAAATATATATTTAATTTAAATAAAAAATAATATATCTTTTAAATATAAAAGAAATAGATTATCTAAATTTATTCAAATTCTAATTTATGACTTTTTAATTGTTACGACCACCTGCGCAGTGCGGATGACGTCAGCTGCAGTGCGGCGCCCAATGCGGATAGGATACTATAGTAAAATATATACTATTATATAATCCTCCCGTAGTGCGGAACCTAATACCGTATAGTAAAATAGAACTTACTATAATAGAGCTCTTTAGATTATATAATATAGCCTAGAAATAAAATCTTACTATATTACTAGTAAAAAGAGACTAGTAATTAGTTTTATTTATAGATATTCTCTATAATATAACTCTATACTATATATTTATTACGTTATCTACGTTCTTATAGACCTCGGTCTAATAGTTTTAATTATTCAAATTTAATAGATAATCTATTAAACTATATAGTATAGTTATTGAAATTAGAGTGGCTTAACCTGACCGTTATACCTTAACCTTAACCTGACCATAACCTGGCGGTCAGATTAAGGTATAAAAAGTGATTTAACCGTATAATTAAGATCAGGTTAAGATATAACTATTATTTTAACTATTTATACCTGCCGGTTAGAAAGGTTAGGTATAGTAGATAGATTATTAACTATAGATTAATTAGTAATATATATATCTCTTTTATATAAATAATATATAAAGTATAATATATTTTTAATTATAATATAGTTATATTTTTTATATTTAGTTTATTTATTCTTTTTATTTTATTTATTTTATTTTTTTTATCTATTCTATCTATTCCTCCCGAAAAATATATTATACTTTAGAAAAAACTTTTATAAAACTTAATATAAGAAAAATAATATCTAATATAAAATATATAGACTAACTACTCTTTATATTATCTAGAATAGTAATTATAATAATATAAAAATTATAAAGAATAAGTCTCTATCTAAAAATATATAATACTTATAAACTTAGATAAAATTATTTTTTTTATTTTTAATAATAATCTATCTTTTAAATTATCTTCTAGATTATCTATATTCTTATTTTTATTAATATAAAAAATAATAATTATCTTATTCTTTTCTTAATTCTTAGATATAAAGATAATTAAATCTAAATTAAAATCTTTAAAAATATTCTAGTACTTCTTATTTATAGTAAAATAATTAATATATATCTAAAATATAACTACTTTAATTATATCAGACTAAAAATAACTCCGATAATAATAATAAATATCTTAAGAACTATTAAATAAATATTTAATACTAATATTATTAATTATAATAAATAGAAAATCTCTAGTTATTTAATAAAAAATAAAAAATTAATTATAATAAGATTTCTAGTAAATAAAAATATTAGTATATCCTATAGTATCTAAAATAATATTAATTAAATTAAAAATAAGTTAATAAACTATATATCTTTAATATCTAAATATATTTTAAATTTTTTAAATATCTCTACTGCGGGTAAGAGCTTCTAGTATTTAGAGATATTATAAAAAACTTTATTTAGATCTAAAAATAACTTAAAAATAATAAATAATATATTAATAACCGGATTCTAATTATAATAAAAATAGAATATCTTTTTAAAGATAATCCGGTACTTATTATACTAATTAATATTATTATTAAGTTATATATCTTTCTTAAATTTTTCGAGCTTGAATATTAGATTAAGAATTATTATAATTATATAGATATAATTTTTTATCTAATAAATATAATAATAGTATTTCTATAGTTTTTAATATATATCCTACAAGCTTTTAAGAATCTCTTTTTTTTAAAATATTTATTTTTTTATTAGTTAATTAATAGAGTAATCTAGATAGTTAAAAAGATTATTATAAATATTATAGATTTTATAAATAATAGATCTACTATTCTTAGATAAATAAAATATAAAAAAAAAAAATAGATATAGAAACTTAAGTAGATATTTTATTTATTTTTATTTAATTAAAGTTAATTAAAAATAATTAATATTAGTATAATTATAATACTAAATAAAGCTTTTAATTATTTAATAGAGATTAAATACCCGGCGAATTATAAAATAAATTAAATTCTAGCGGATTTTATAATCTAGAAAAAGATAGTAGATTAAATTAGATTTAAATTATTAAATAAATTAAAACTTCTTATAATATTAAAAGCTTATATTTATAAATTATATAATTTTTTAAATCTATAATTAAAAATTAATATAATATATTATTATAGAAAAAAGATCTCTAAAAGCTATTTAAAAAAGACTTTTATAAATAGCTTTTAGAATATATCTTTTTAAGAGTTTTTAAAATACTAGAAAAAATTTTAAAACTTTTATTATTATTATTTTAAATATATTTAATAGTATTATTTAAGACCTTAATCCGAAGTTTTTATAAAAGAGTATTAATTATAAGCTAAATTATATAAGTAAAATAAAAAATATAATACTAATTTTAAATAATTTTTATAAGGTCGAAGTTAATAAGAGTATTATAAAGCCAGATATTCTAATTAAATTAAATCTAGAATTCTAATAAAATTAAACTAAATATTAAACTATTATTATTAATATTATTAATTATTACACCTAACAGCCGGTTAGAAAGATTATATTTATATAAAATTAATAAAATAATTATAGCTAGATTCTTATTAGTATAAGATCTAAATACTAATTAGAAGTCTAATAAGATTTTATAGTAATTTATATTTTTTATTAAAAAATATCTAATTAAAATAAGAAATATCTTCTAATTAAGACTAATTTAGTAGTTAATTATAATTAATATTTATCTAATATCTAAGAATTTTAATAATAATTTTATATATACTTCTTCAAACAGCTCTAATAAATAGTTTTTAATTTATATTTAATTAGAAGAACTTGGTCTTTAATAAAAAAATAAAATAATAAGATTAATTATCTATTTAAATTATATATACTTAATAGTCCGGAACGGCAGGCGATAAATAATTATAAAATATAAAACTTAATTCTAAAAATCTTATTTATTATAAATAGTAGAGATCTAGAGATAGAGAATAATTAGTAAAGATTTATCTTAAAAAAATAAATAAATATCTATAATAGCTTTTTACTTAATATCTAATTAATTATTTATTTAAATATAACTAAAGGTGTTTTCTTCTTATAATTTTTATAAAGATAATAGTTTATAAAACTAGTTTTTAAGTTTTTAATTTTTAGATATTATAAAATATAAAAATATATAAAATAATAAATATAAAAGATTTTATTAAAAAATAATATATCTTTCTAAAAGTTTTTTTATAATATTAATAATTTTTTTTAATCAAAATAAAATAATAGTTTTTAAGCTTATAAATAAGCTTTAAAAAATAATATCTTCTACTATTAATTATAAAAGATAGAGAGTCTTTCTTATAAAATTAGATATAAAATAATCTTTTAATTCTTTATAACGCGTGTAATCTTAAAATTTAGAAAAAAAATAAAGATCTAATCTAAGTAGCTTATCTTAGTTTAAGATTTATTATTATTTATAAAGATCTAAAAAATAGAAAAAAAGAACTTAATAGTATTTTTTAAAAATAAACTAAATAACTATAACTAACTTATAGTATTAGAAAGATTTTGTAAATAGTAGATTAATAAAAAAAAAAATAGAAAAACTTTATAAAAATAATATTATTTAGTTTAAAAACATACTCGCGTGCGAATATAATTTATTATATTTTTTTTTTAACTTAATCTATCTACTATATTATATAACTCGCATCTTAATAAGTATCCTACTACTTATATTTTAATTTTTAAAAATATTATAATCTTAATATATCTAACTCTTCTCCGAGATTAAAAGAAAGATATTAAATAAGAGTAATAGATTTAAATAAAAAAAATATCTATATAAAAGAGATCTAGAAAAGGCTTTTATAAAATTTATAAAAATATAATATAATATCTAATATTTAGATTAGATAATTATAAATAATATAGTTATTAAGATAGATTAATTATATAATATAATATAAATAATCTATACAGATAATTAAGATCTTTTTAAATAAAAAATAAAAGAATAATAGACTTATTAAGCTTATTTAGAAAGATTTAATAATAGTTTAAAAATATTATACTAGTTCTTAATTATTATTTTAGTAATAAAATTATAGTATTTTTTATATAATCTATTAAATCTCTAATATATAGTCTAAATTAAGCTATAATTATATATCTTTCTTTATATTTCTTACTATAAGAGTATTAATATTATAAGAAGCTAAATTATATTAATATTATTAAGATTTCCTTATTATTTCTTATAAATAGAGAGAAAAAAGATATTATTATATTTTTTAATTATTTTTTTTTATCCTAGAAAGCTTATCTTTATATATTTTTAGATAATAGTTAGAATAATTAAATTAATTCTTATTTAATCTAGATATATCTTAACTATACTAGAGCTAAAAAAGATATAGCGAGTAGATCTTAGTGCTAAAAATAGTTAAGATAGTTAATCATCTTATTTTTAGTTATACCGCAGTCAGATATAAAAATTTCTTTAATCTGACCATTAACCTGCGGTCAGGTATAAAAGTTCTTATTAACCTGACCTGACCTGGCCGTTAGCCACTCTAATTGAAATATCTTAAGAAATAAATCCTTTCTCGAATCTTTTTTTAAATCTGTAGGATTAGACTGCGGCATAGTCTTGGTCTTGGTTAGCACTTTGATAACTATCACTATAAAATTATAATCTTAGTTAATATTTTCCTAACCACCACCTAACCACAAATTTTGTGGTTAATCAAAACTACTATATAGTTAACTAATAGTTAATTATATTAGTATAAAATATATAAATATTTTTTAATATAGTCTTTTTATTTTCTTTATATATTTAATAACTAAGCTAGTATAATATATTTTTATATATTATTTTATTATTATAATAATAATCTCTGTATTTTATTCTATTATTTTAGAAATTATTTAAAATTAGTTAGTATTAAAATATTTTAATATATTATTATCTTATAGATCTAATTAAAAACTATTTTTAGATTATAATTATTATTACTAGCTGGATTTAAGGATTTAGTAGTAGAAATTTTAAATATAAGAAATAAAAATATATATATAACTTAGATATAAGATAATATATCTTTTAACTATAAAAGAAATAGATTATCTAAATTTATTAAAATCCTAATTTACTACTTTTTAATTTAGTAGGAATATAGAGCTTAAATTTTTAAATTTTTAAAATATTTTTAATAAAAGATTACTATATAAAATATTAAAGAATCTTTTATTTTTAAAATATAGATTAATAGTTATTTAATAGTTATTTAAAAATATCTATAGTTATCTATAATTATCTATAGTTACTTATAGTTTTTAGTAATTAATTTATAATTATCTATAATTATCTGTAGTTACCTGTGGTTACTTATAGTTAGTTTATAGTTAACTACAAACTAACTATAGATAATTATACTAGTAGATATTAATAGCTAATTAAAGTAAATATTTAATTCTATTTTATACTTATTTTTACTCTATATCTAGTCTACGGTTATATTTATATTTATAATTTTTTTATAAAATCCTATAAATTAAGTCCTCTTCTTTATTCTTTATAAACTAACTCTCTAATATAAGATTTTATTAATTAGATAATCTTTTTTTTAATATTTTATTAAACTATAATCTCTATCTTTCTATTTAATACTTTATAATACTTATAAGTTATATTACCTTCTTTATTTTAATATATTAGACCTTATCTTTAAAAATTTTAGATACTTTTTAATATAAATCTAGAGATCTAATAATCTTATTTTAATTTTATTAAGTAATAGCTTTAAATAGAGTTTAATATAAAAAAAGAAAATAAATATATATATATATTAAAAAATTAAAAAGAAATCTTCTATTTAAAATTAGTTTAAATAGATAACTTATAAGCGAATAAGAGAGTTAAAAATTATATATAAATATTATTTTATAATACTTACTGATTTTTATATATAAAAAGAAGAAATATCACCTATAAAAATTTATCTTAAAAATAATACTTACTATATAATATTTAAATAAGATATTAATAAACTAATAATATAATAAATAAATATTAATCTTTAGTTAGATCCTCTATAACTAATAAATATTAAATTATCTAGCTATAAAAATCTCTAAATATCTTATTCTTAGATAAAATACTTGTCAGGGTGCGGGCTGGCAGGGTTGGTAGAGCTAGTGACTGGCAGGCAGATAGGCTTCCTAATATTAGGTACTTGATTATTATAGGGTTAAGCTATATATAAGCTAATAGATAAGATATAGTTTAAAAAGCTATAATAAGATCTTTAAATAGTAAAAAGATAAAAGATAGTAAAATTATATAATATTTTAATAGATATATTAATTATTTTTAGATTTATATTATAATAATATATCTTTCTTTTATAATTAAGCTCTATTAAGGCCGACGGGAATTAGATTTATTTAGATATTTATAATAATAATTATAAATAATTTACTTTATATATTTTAGATATTCGGCTAGTTCCGTGATTAAATCTAAATATTTTATCTATTTTATAATATATTTTAGACGGGAATAGCTATATTTTTAATAATTTTAAAAAAAAATTAAAAATATTTTTTATTTTTTATTCTTCGAGTCTCTTAATCTCTATATATAATAAAGAAGATTAAACTTAATTTAGTAAAAGTTTTTAATTAATTAATATAAATAAATTAATATTAAATATAAAATAGATTTTTATACTAGATAATAATTTTAGACGATAAATATATAAATTAATAATTTTATTAATTTAATATAGATCTAATATATTCTAGTTAAGTTTTTTACTAGAATATAAAATTTTAATATATTAGATATCTAGCTATACTAATTAATTTTTTTTAAATTTTTTAATTAAATAGTGTTTTTTATTAGTCTATTTAATATATTAAATTTAAGTAATAATTATTTTCACGTAAATAAATTTAGTAATAGTTTATATTTTTATAGTAAATTATTTAATATTTTAGATAGTAAATTAATTCTATATAATATAATTTTTTATAAATATTAGTTTAAAGTCTATATAAAAATAAAAATTATAGTTTATAAAGAATAGAGTAGTTTTAATTATATTTAAATATATATTATTTAATATAAATTTAATAAATAAAAGCTAGATATTTTAGTTATTTTATAAATAATTTATATAAATTTATAAATATTATTTTATTATAATATTTATATATTTAGTCTAGCTATCTATTTTAAAATAATAAATAATTAATAGCTTATTTATTATCTTAAAATATCTAGTTAGATTTTTTTAGAATTCGATAATAAACTAGAAATTTTTAAAATAATAATTTAAAATAGATTATATAGTTTTTAAATATATTAAATATATATTATTATTATATTCTAAGTATTAACTATTATATCACACGGAGCTAGATATTTTATTTTAATTAATTAATTTATTATTATAAATATAGTATTATAGTCTTAGCTTTAGAATAGATAGATAATAAAATCTATAAATATATTTTATTATATATATTTAAATATTAATAAAAATTTTAGAATACTCTATTTTATTTCTTATAATAGAATAATATAATAATATATATAATAATTTTAGATCTATTAATTTATATAGCGGTATATATTAGATTAATAATATTTTTAAAATAATAATTTATAGATTTAGCTTCTCTCAAGATATCTAGAGATAGATTTATTATAAATTAATTAAATTAGATTAGTTTTTAACTAGTTATTATCTAAAATCTATAAATAATTTTTATAAAATAAGAGACTGCCTTGTCTTTTATAAATAATTAAAGTAATTTTTAGATAATAATTTTTTTTTATAACTAGAGTTTTTTAGATTTTATAAATTAGATTATTTTTTTTATAAGTCTCTCTTAGACTAGGCTAGATCTTAAATAATAGTTATAGATTTTATTTATTCTTAAAATTAATTTTTTGATAAGATCGGGTAATTAAAACTATTAGAGCGGGAGAGAGTTCTAGTAATTTTAATTAAAATTAGTTTTTTAGTATTAGTTTTAGTTAGAAAGATAAGTAGATTAATTTAAATAAATTAGATATATTAAGATTTTTATATTTTAAAATTATCTAACTTTAGTATAGTAGATACTATAAGGACCTTGGGTCTTTAAGAGGTTTGTGATAGGTGTAAAAGGTAATAATAACTAAGAAAGAGGTATCGCGAGGTTGTATTTTAAGAATAAGATTAATATTATAGATTAATACTAAAGAACAGAACTCTCTACTTCTGCAAAGATAAATTTATATATATAATAACTTATTCTATAGCTAAATTATTCGCAAATAGCTTCTATAATTAAGTATATATCGCGAGAATCTTATAATTATTTTTTTTTTTAAAAGCTTTAATCTCTTAAGGTCTACTTACAAACTTTTTTTACTTATAAATATAGTTTTATAATATCGTGTGCTACTTCTTTACTAGTAACTCTTAAAAAACCTTCCGCGAGTACTAAAAAACTTTATAAAAAAAAAATACTACCTGTCACGGTGCAGACCCAAGGATGACTAACATGCCCACTAGGGTGTCACGTGACCCCACCACCTCCTATCTTCCTACTATCTAAAGATCCTATTATAGCTCCTTAAGCTATATCTTATCTATCAGCCTATATATAGCTTAACCTTATAATAATTAAATATCTAATATTAAGAAGCTTATCTATCTACTAGTTATTAGCTTTATTAATCCTACTAGCTTATATTCTAATACTATATAGCTCCCTTCTATAGAGCTAGTATTAAATATTAATTTAATATATTTAAAATCTTAAAATCTCTATCTCTATCTAAGAATTCTAAGTAATTTATCTAGTATATAACTAAATATACTAAGAAATAGTATCTATACTATAAATAAATCTATAGATTTACTATTAATATAAATATTAAGCAGGACTATTTCTAAAAGAATATAATAATTATTATAGCTATTATTTCTTACTAGATCTAATAGAATAAAAACTTAAATTTTTAATTAATTAAAATTATAATTATCTAGAGGATCTTAATAAAAAAATATAATTAAATTATCTAGATTACTATTTTTAAAATTAGTACTCTAAATTAAACTTTTAAATTAATTATTAAAAAATCTTTAATTATTCTAATAAAAATATCTATATTAATTAATTCTAAATCTTTTATTTTTATTTATTTTTCCGAACGTCTATCCGATTCTAATAAATTTAAAAATATCTAATTAGATCTTTATTATTTTATCTCTTAAATTAAAAAAAAAATAATTATAAATTATAACTATTTTCTAATTTCTAAGATTTATATAGCCTATATTACTAACTATTTAAAAAAACTATTTTATACTTAAATCTTATTATATATTAAGAATAAGATCTACTAGTTAAATAATTATATTAATATTCTAAATATACTAGATAAAGTCTATAATAATCTAAATTATATTTATAATATCTATAATATCTTCTTTATTTTAAAATAAAAATATTAAAAGTTTTTTATCTTTTTTATTAAGTTTTAATATTTAATTATAGAAGGCGAAATAGTCGAAGATAATCTTATAATATTATTAAAATATATAATTAATTAAGAATTAAAAAATATATTACTTTATTATAAATCTTCTACTAACTTTTATATTAACCTTATTATCTTTCTATAAAAGCTAGAAAACTACCGGATTTAATATATTTATATTTAGTTATAAAAATCTATATTAACTAGAAACTTAAAGAATTAATTATTTATTAATATTTTTAAAAACTTTTTAAAAAGAACTTTTTTAAATATTTTTAAGATCTAATTAACTTTCTCTAACTCTAATCTTATAGATTTATTATTAGTTTACTATTAATTATCTAATCTATATAGCTCTACTTATTATAATTATAGAGAATACTTCCGATATAGTTTAAATAAATATTTAATTAGAGATTACTCTAAGTCTAATAATTATATCTATCGAATTAATTATACTAATAATTTTAATATTCTATAAATAATCTTTTTTTTTAAAAAACTATTTCTTCTAGTATCTTTATCTTACTATATTCTAGAAAATCTATCTTAATTATTTCTACTATATATTTTTTAATCTTAAATAAAATTTTAGCTCGAATACCTATACTTATCTAATCTAAATAAATAATTAAAAGAAGTTCGTCTAATCTAAATTATAATTAGGCGGATAAATTTATATAATTTTATTAAATATTTAAAACTACTATTAAAAAACTTCTAATCGAAGAGGAACTTTAGAAGAATAATTTATTAATTATTATAATAATATTAAATCTAGATAAAAGTAAAATTACTAATTATATTTTATTAAATATAGACTACTCTATATCTCGCGTAATAAATAATAATTAAGTTAAGATTTACTATCTTATACTATATTTTCTAAAGAGACCTAAGCTATTAGTAAATTTTAATAATATAAAAAATAAAATTAGTAAAATTACTTACTGTATTTATATAATTCTAAAGATATATAATTATATTAAGAAGAATATTCTATTTCTAATTATATAGTTAATTTACTTTCTAATAGTTATTAGTCTATTATAATTTAAATTATATAATTCGCGCGTAAACTTTACCGAATATATCTTCTAGTTTATTAGCCTATATTACTAGAAATATTATAATATTTTAGAATATCCTAAAAAGATCCGAGTTTTATATAATATTCTAGCTTAAGCTTATTTAAAAAATCTAAAAATTCTTATATTTCTATACTATAAGAATATTTATTAAATATTATTTAATATCTACTCTATATATATCTACCGAGAAGATTAGATCTATCTTATTATTATAAAATAAATTAATCTTATTATTAAAAATATATTAAGCACACCTAAACCTAAATTATTAAAGAAATTTAAAGATTTTATAAATATTTTTTCTCTTAAAAAAACTAAGAAATTACTACTATACTAAAATTATAATTATATTATTATTCTAGAACTAAAAAGAAAAATCTTATTTAATTTATTTTATAATATATTTAGAAAAGAATTAGCAGCTTTTAGAAAATAGTTATTAAAAAACTTATAAAAAATTTTTATTTAATCTAATTTCTTATCTATAGTATTTTCTATTCTATTTATTAAAAAATTAAATAAAGATCTATATTTCTATATAGATTACTATATTTTAAATATAATTATTATTAAAGATCGCTATCTACTCCTATTTATAAAAAGAATCCTAAATAATCTAAAAAAAATATATTACTTTACTAAGATTAATATTATTAGCGTATTTAATAATCTCTATATTAAAAAAGAATAGGAATAACTAATAATTTTTTATATATATATAAAGCTCTATAAGTCTCTAATAATATTATTTAATCTAATAGAAGTATCTAAAATCTTTTAATATTATATTAATAATATCTTATATAATTATTTTAATATTTTTTACACTGCTTATCTTAATAATATTCTAATTTATAATTATATCTATTTTAAATATACTAAATATATTTACTATATTTTTATAAAGCTACAAGACGCGGGTCTATATAAAAAATTATTAAAATATAAGTTTATAATACTAAAGATAAAGTTTCTAGATCTAATTATTAATTAAGATAGTATTTATATAGATCTAAATAAAATAAAGATTATAATAAATTAGTTTATATTCATTTATATAACTAATATATAAGTCTTTCTAAGATTCGGTAATTTTTATTAATAATTTATTTAGGACTTCTCTAAAATTATCGTATTATTAATAATTCTAACTAAGAAAAATATATTATAGAATTAGATACTTATTTATTAAATAATTATAAATATTTTAAAAAAAGCTTTTATAGACTTTCTTATATTATAATTATTTAACTAAATCTGATTTATTATTTTAAAGATTAATATATCTAATTATATATCCGCCGGAGTATTATCTTAATATAATAAAAATAATATATTATATCTAATTATCTTCTTCTCTAAAAAATATTCGTTTATTAAGTATAACTATAAGATCTATAATAAAGAATTACTTATTATTATTTACTATTTTAAAAAATAATATTTTAAACTTAAAAAATTCTTATCTCTAATCTATATTATTTCTAATTATTATAATCTAGAATATTTTATATTTATAAAGTTTTTAAATTATTATTAAATTTAATAGTTTAAGTTCCTCTTCTATTTTAACTTTAAAATTGTTTATCAACTTAGAAAATATAATATAAAATCTAATAGTCTAATTAAAAAATTAAAAAATCTTTCTAAAAAGAAAGATAAGCGCTTATTATACTAGAATTAAATAATTTTAAAATATAAAAATCTTAACACGTCTAAACTAATCTATCCGTTTTTCTAATTAGAGCTAATATTAAAAAATTAATATTAATTAAAATTATTAAAACTTCTTCCTACTCTAATAGCTCTAGTTATCCGATTCTATTAAAAAATTAATTTTAAGAATAAATAAGATTTATAACTACTATTTAAGATCTAAATTAGCCTAAAAAAAATCTATAAAAAAAATAATCTAATTTATAAAATCTAAAAGATTCTAACTATAAAAAAGAATTATTATCTAAAAATTATTTTAACTATCTATAAAAAGTGAAATAGTCTTTTATTTTATAAGAATTATTTATAGATTCTAAATAATAACTAATTAAAAGCTAATCTAGTCTAATTAATTTATAATAAACCCGTCTTCAGATACTTTAAAAAAAATTAAATTTATAAATTATTATCTTAAGAATACTACTAGCTCAATATATACTATTATATAGATTAATAGATTTAGAATTATTATATATACTATTATACTACTTTATTATAAAAAATAAAATAGAATATTTTAAAACTTCTATTAATATTTAAATATATATAATAAGATATATCTATAAATTTTATTATCTACCTATTTTAGAGCTAGAGCTATAATACTATATTTATAATAATAAATTAATTAATTAAAATAAAATATCTAGTCCCGTACGATATAATAATTAATATTTAAAATATAATAATAATATATATTTAATATATCTAGAAACTATATAGCCTATTTTAAACTATTATTTTAAATAGAAATCTCTAGTTTATCGCCGAATTTTAGAAATATCTAATTAAATATTTTAAAATAATAAATAAACTATTAATTACTTATTATTTTAAGATAAATAGCTAAACTAAGTATATAAATACTATAATAAAGTAATATTTATAACTCTATATAAATTATTTATAAAATAATTAAAATATCTAGTTTCTACTTGCTAAATTTATATTAAATAGTATATATTTAAATATTATTAAAATTATTTTATTCTTTATAAACTATAATTTTTACTTTTATATAAGCTTTAAATTAATACTTATAAAAAATTATATTATATAGAATTAATCTACTATCCGAAATACTAAATAATTCGCTATAAAAATATAAGCTATTACCGAATTTATTTATATAAAAATAATTATCGCTTAAGTTTGATATAATAAATAGGCTAATAAAAAATACTATTTTATTAAAAAGTTTAAAAAGAATTAATTAATATAATTAGATATTTAATATATTAAAATTTTATATTTTAGTAAAAAGCTCGACTAGAATATATTAAATTTATATTAAATTAATAAAATTATTAACTTATATATTTATTACTTAAAACTATTATCTAGTATAAAGATCTATTCTATATTTAATATTAATTTATTTATACTAGCTAGTTAAAATCTTTTATTAAACTAAGTCTAATTTTCTTCGCTATATATAGAGATTAAGGGACTTAAAAAATAAGAAATAAAGAATATTCTTAATTTTTTTTAAAATTATTAAAAACGCGGCCGTCCTCGCCTAATATATATTATAAAATAAATAGAATATCTAAATCTAATTATAGAATTAGTCGAATATCTAGAATATATAGAGTAGATTATTTATAATTATTATTATAAATATTTAGATAAATCTAGTTTTTATTAATCTTAATAGAGCTTAACTATAGAAGAAGAGTATATTATTATAATATAAATCTAAGAATAACTAATATATTTATTAAAATATTATATAACTTTATTATCTTTTATTTTTCTACTATTTAAAATTTTTATTATAGCTTCTTAAGCTATATCTTATTTATTAATTTATATATAGCTTAATCCTGTAGTAATTAAGTATCTAATATTAAGAAGCCTGTCTACCTACTAGCCACTAGCTCTACTAATCCTGCCAGCCCGCACCCTGACAATAAGTATAGTAAATAATTTTACTAGTTTTATTTTTTATATTATTAAAATTTACTAACAGCTTAGATCTCTTTAGAAGATATAATATAAAATAATAAATTTTAATCTAACTATTATCTACTATATAAGATATAAAGTAGTCTATATCTAATAAAATATAGTTAGTAATCTTACTTTTATCTAGATTTAGTATTATTATAGTAACTAATAAATTATTCTTTTAGAGTTTCTCTTTAATTAGAAGTTTTTTAATAGTAATTTTAGATATTTAGTAAAACTATGCGGATTTATCTATCTAATTATAATTTAGACTAGATGGACTTCTTTTAACTATTTACTTAGATTAGATAAGTATAGATATTCGAGCTGGAATTTTATCTAAAATTAAAAAATATATAGTAAAGATAATTAAAATAAATCTTTTAAAATATAGTAGGATAGAGATATTAGAAAAAATAGTTTTTTAGAAGAAAAAACTATTTATAAAATATTAAAATAGTTAATATAATTAATCTAATAGATATAATTATTAGATTTAAAATAATCTTTAATTAAGTATTTATTTAAACTATATTAGAAGTATTCTTTATAATTATAATAAATAAAATTATATAAGCTGGGTAGTTAATAGTAAAATAATAATAAATTTATAGAATTAGAATCGGGAGAAGTTAATTAGATTTTAAAAATATTTAAAAAAATTTTTTTTAAAAAGCTTTTAAAAATATTAATAAATAATTAGTTTTTTAAATTTTTAATTAATATAGATCTCTATAGCCGAGTATAGATATATTAAATCTAATAATTTTTTAGTTTTTATAGAAAGATAGTAAGGTTGATATAAAAATTAGTAAAAGATTTATAATAAAGTAATATATTTTTTAATTTTTAATTAATTATATATTTTAATAATATTATAAAATTATTTTCAGCTATTTTATCTTTTATAACTAGATATTAGAACTTAATAAAGAAGATAAAAAACTTCTAATATTTTTATTTTAAAATAAAAAAAATATTATAAATATTATAAATATAATTTAGATTATTATAGACTAGAGTGGCTAACGGCCAGGTCAGGTCAGGTTAATAGGAACTTTTATACCTGACCGCAGGTTAATAGTTAGGTTAAAGAAATTTTTATATCTAACCGCGGTATAACTAAAAACAGGATAGTTAACTATCTTAATTATTCTTAGCGCTAAGATTTATTTACTATATTCTTTTTAGCTCTAGCACGGTTAAGGTATATTTAGGTTAAATAAGAATTAATCTAACTATTCTAACCGTCGTCTAAAAATATATAAAGATAAGCTTTCTAGAATAAAAAAAAATAATTAAAAAATATAGTAATATCTTCTTTCTCTTTATTTATAAGAAATAATAGAGAAATCTTAATAGTATTAATATAATTTAGCTTCTTATAATATTAATACTCTTATAGTAAGAAATATAAAAAAAGATATATAATTATAGCTTAATTTAGACTGTATATTAGAGGTCTAATAAATTATATAAAAAATATTATATTTTTATTACTAAAATAATAATTAAGAACTAGTATAATATTTTTAAACTATTATTAAGTCTCTCTAAATAAGCTTAATAAGTTTATTATTTTTTTATTTTTTATTTAAAAAGATCTTAATTATCTATATAAGTTATCTATATTATATTATATAGTTAGTCTATCTTAGTAATTATACTATTTATAATTATCTAATCTAAATATTAGATATTATATTATATCTTTATAAATTCTATAAAAGTCTTTTCTAGATCTTTCTTATATAAATATTTTTTTTATTTAAATCTATTATCTCTATTTAATATCTATCTTTTAATCTTGGAGAAGAGCTAGATATATTAAGATTATAATATTTTTAGAAATTAAAATATAAGTAGTAGAATATCTATTAAGATATAAGCTATATAATATAGTAAATAAATTAAGCTGAGAGGAGAAATATAATAGATTATATTTATACACGAGTATATTTTTAAACTAAATAATATTATTTTTATAAAGTTTTTCTACTTTTCTCTTTATTAATCTACTATTTATAGAATCTTTCTAATACTATAAATTAGTTATAGTTATCTAGTTTATTTTTAAAAAATATTATTAAACTCTTCTCTTTTATTTTTTAGATCTTTACAAATAATAATAAATCTTAAACTAAGATAAATTATTTAAACTAGATTTTTACTTCTTTTCTAAGTTTTAAGATTACACGCGTTACAAAGAATTAAAAGATTATTTTATATCTAATTTTATAAAAAAGACTCTTTATCTTTTATAATTAATAATAGAAAATATTATTTTCTAAAGCTTATTTATAAATTTAAAAATCGCTATTTTACTTTAATTAGAAAAAGTTATTAATATTATAAAAAAGTTTTTAGAAAGATATATTATTTTCTAATAAAATCTTTTATATTTATTATTTTATATATCTTTATATTTTATAATATCTAAGAATTAAAAACTTAGAAACTAGTTCTATAAGCTATTATCTTTATAAAAATTATAAAAAGAAAATATTTTTAGTTATATTTAAATAAATAATTAGTTAAATATTAAGTAAAGAGCTATTATAAATATTTATTTATTTTTTTAAAATAAATCTTTACTAATTATTCTCTATCTCTAGGCCTCTACCATCTATAATAAATAAGATTTTTAGAATTAAATCCTATATTTTATAATTATCTATCGCCTGCCGTTCCGGACTATTAAGTATATATAATTTAAATAGATAATTAATCTTACTACTTTATCTTTTTACTAAAGACCGAGTCCTTTTAATTAAGTATAAATTAAAAACTATTTATTAGAGCTATCCGAAGAAGTATATATAAAGTTATTATTAAAGTTTCTAAATATTAAATAAATATTAATTATAGCTAATTACTAGATTAGTCTTAATTAGAAGATATTTCTTATTTTAATTAAATATTTTCTAATAAAAGATATAGATTATTATAAGATCTTACTAGGCTTCCGACTAGTATCTAGATCTTATATTAGTAAGAATTTAGCTATAATTATTTTATTAATTCTATATAAATATAATCTTTCTAACCGGCTGTTAGGTATAATAACTAATAATACTAGTAATAATAATTTAATATTTAGTTTAATTTTATTAGAATTCTAAATTTAGCTTAACTAAAATATCTAGCTTTATAATACTCTTATTAATTTTAATCTTATAAAAATTATTTAAAATTAATATTATATTCTTTATCTCGCTTATATAATTCAGCTTATAGTTAATATTTTTTTATAGAAATTTCGGATCGAGGTTTTAAATAATACTATTAAATATATTTAAAATAATAATAATAAAAGTCTTAAAGTTTTTTCTAGTATTTTAAAAACTTTTAAAAAAATATATTTTAAAAATTATTTATAAAAGTCTTTTCTAAATAATTTTTAAAGATCTTTTTTCTATAATAATATATTATACTAATTCTTAATTATAGATTTAGAAAATTATATAATTTATAAATATAAATTCTTAATATTATAAGAAGTTCTAGCTTATCTAATAATTTAAATCTAATTTAATTTACTATCTTCTTCTAGATTGCAAGATCCGCTAAAATTTAATTTATTTTATAATTTATTAGGCGCTTAATCTCTATTAAATAATTAAAAGCTTTATTTAATACTATAATTATACTAATATTGATTATTTTCGATTAACTTTAATTAAATAGAAATAAATAAAGTATCTACTTAAACTTTTATATTTATTTTTTTTTTTTATATTCTATTTATCTAAGAATAATAGATCTATTATTTATAAGATTTATAATATTTATAATAATCTTTTTAATTATCTAGATCACTCTATTAATCGACTAGTAAAAAAATAAATATTCTAGAAAAAGAAGATTTTTGAGGATTTATAGAATATATATTAAAAACTATAAAAATACTATTATTATATTTACTAAATAAAAGATTATATCTATATAATTATAATAATTTTTAATCTAATATCTAAGCTCGAGAAATTTAAAAAAGATATATAATTTAATAATAATATTAATTAATATAATAAATACCGGACTATTTTTAAAAAGATATTTTATTTCTATTATAATTAAAATCTAACTATTAATATATTATCTACTATCTTTAAGTTACTTTTAGATCTAGATAAAGTCTTTTATAATATTTTTAAACGCCGGAGGCTCTTACCCGTAGTAGAGATATTTAAAAAATTTAAAATATATTTAAATATTAAAAATATATAGCTTATTAATTTATTTTTAATTTAACTAATATTATTCTAGGTATTATAGGATATACTAATATTTTTATTTACTAAAAATCTTATTATAATTAGTTTTTTATTTTTTATTAGATAGCTAGAGATTTTCTATCTATTATAATTAATAATATTAATATTAAATACTTATTTAATAGTTCTTAAAATATCTATTACTATTATCGGAGTCGCCTTCAGCTTAATATAATTAAAGTAGTTATACTTTAGATATATACTAATTATTTTATTATAAATAAGAAGTATTAGAATATTCTTAAAAATCTTAATCTAGACTTAATTATTTTTATATCTAAAAATTAAAAGAAGAATAAGATAATTATTATTTTTTATATTAATAAAAATAAAGATATAGATAATCTAAAAAATAATTTAAAAAATAAATTATTATTAGAAATAGAAAAAATAGTTTTATTTAAGTTTATAAGTATTATATACTCTTAGATAAAAGCCTATTTCTTATAATTTTTATACTATTATAATTATTATTTTAAATAATATAAAGAGTAGTTAGTCTATATATTTTATATTAAATATTATTCTTCTTATACTAAATTTTATAAAAATCTTTTCTAAAGTATAATATATCTCTCGGAAGAAATAAGTAGAATAGATAAAAAAAATAAAATAAATAAAATAAAAAAAATAAATAAACTAAATATAAAAAATATAATTATACTATAATTAAAAATATATTATACTTTATATATTATCTATATAAGAGAGATATATATATTACTAATTAATTTATAGTTAATAATCTATCTACTATATCTAATCTTCCTAACCGGCAGGTATAAATAATTAAAATAATAGTTATACCTTAATCTAATTTTAACCGTACGGTTAAATCACTTTTTATACCTTAACCTGACCGCCAGGTTATGGTCAGGTTAAGGTTAAGGTATAACGGTCAGGTTAAGCCACTCTAACTTCTATTAATAATTTATTTAAGATTTTTTTAGAATTATTACACCGCTGGTGGCTCTAACTAAGAAGAATATATTATAAAATTAAATATTTACTTATTAAATAACTATGAATACTCTAAAAAAGGTTTTTATAAACTTTTTTATATTATAAATATTTAACTAGATTCGATCTATTATTTTAGAGATTAATATATTCGATTATATATTTACTAAAGTATTATCTTAGTATAGTAAAAATAATATATTATATTTAGTTATTTTTTTTTCTAAGAAATATTCGCTTATTAAATATAACTATAAGATCTATAATAAAGAACTATTTATTATTATTTATTATTTTAAAAAATAATATTTTAAATTTAAAGAATCTCTATCTCTAATTTATATTATTTTTAATTATTATAATCTAGAATATTTTATATTTATAAAGTTTTTAAATTATTATTAAATCTAATAGTTCGAGTTTCTCTTCTATTTTAACTTCAAAATTATTTACTAATCTAAAAAATATAATATAAAGTTTAATAGTCTGATTAGAAGATTAGAAGATTTTTTTAAAAAAAAAAAAATATCTATTATATTAGAATTAGATAATCCTAAAATATAAAAATTTTAATATATTTAATTTATTTAAACTAACCTACCTGTTTTTTTGACTAGAGTTAATACTAGAAGATTAATTTTAACTAAAATTACTAGAACTCTTTTTTATTCTAATAATTTTAGTTACTTAATTCTATTAAAGAGTTAGTTTTAAAAATAAATAAGATCTATAATTATTATTTAAGATCTAGATTAGCCTAAGAGAGATCTATAAAAAAGATAATCTAATTTATAAAATCTAAAAGATTCTAGTTATAAAAAAGAATTATTATTTAAAAATTATTTTAATTATTTATAAAAGGCGAGATAGTCTCTTATTTTATAAAAATTATTTATAGATTTTAGATAATAACTAGTTAAGAGCTGATCTAATCTAATTAATTTATAATAAATCTATTTTTAGATATTTTAGAAAAAGCTAAATTTATAAGTTATTATTTTAAGAATACTACTAGTCTTATATATATTACTATATAAGCTAATAGATCTAGAACTATTATATATACTATTATATTATTTTATTATAAAAAATAAAATAGGATATTCTAAAGTCTCTATTAGTATCTAAATATATATAATAAGATATATTTATAGATTTTATTATCTATCTATTCTAGAGCTAAAGCTATAATATTATATTTATAATAATAGATTAACTAATTAAAATAAAATATCTAGTTCTATATAATATAATAGTTAATATTTAGAATATAATAATAATATATATCTAATATATCTAGAAATTATATAATTTATTTTAAATTATTATTTTAGATAGAGGCTCTTAATTTATTATTAAATTTTAGAAATATCTAATTAAATATTTTAAAATAATAAATAAATTATTAATTGTTTACTATTCCGAGATAGATAATTAGACTAAATATATAAATATTATAATAAAATAATATTTATAAATCTATATAAATTATTTATAAGATAACTAGAATATCTAATTTTTATTTATTAAATTTATATTAAATAGTATATATTTAGATATTATTAAAACTATTCTATTTTTTATAAATTATAGCTTTTACTCTTATATAGATTTTAAACCGACGCTTATAAGAGATTATATTATATAGAATTAATTTATTATTTAAGATACTAAATAATTTATTATAAAAATATAAGTTATTACTAAATTTATTTATATAAAAATAATTACTACTTAAGTCTAATATATTGAATAGATCGATAAAAGATATTATTTTATTAAAAAATTTAAAAAAAACTAACTAGTATAGTTAGATATTTAATATATTAAGATTTTATATTTTAATAAGAAGCTCGACTGGAACGTATTAGATTTATATTAAATTAATAAAGTTATTAGTTTATATATTTACTATTTAAAATTATTATTTAGTATAAAAATCTATTCTATATTTAATATTAATCTATTTATACTAGCTAGCTAAAATCTTTTATTAAATCAAGTTTAATCTTCTTTATTATATATAGAGGTTAAGGGACTCGAGAAATAAAAAATAAAAAAGATTTTTAATTTTTTTTAGAATTATTAAAAGTATAGCCGTTCCTATCTAATATATATTATAGAATAAATAAAATATTTAGATCTAACTATAAAACCGGCTAAATATTTAGAATATATAGAATAGATTATTTATAACTATTATTATAAATATTTAGATAAATCTGATTTTTATTAGTTTTAATAAAGCTCGGCTATAGAAAAGAGATATATTATTATAATATAAATTTAAAAATAACTAATATATTTATTAGAATATTATATAATCCTACTATTTTTTATCTTTTTACTATTTAAAGATTTTATTATAGCTTCTTAAACTATATTTTATTTATTAATCTGTATATAACTTGACCCTATAATAATCAAGTATCTGATATTAAGAAGCCTATCTACCTGCCAGCCACTAGCTCTACCAATCCTGCCAGCCCGCACCCTGATAATATAGATAGCTTATATAAATAATTAAAATCTTTTTAAATAAAAAATAAAAGAGTAATAGATTTATTAAACTTATTTAAAAAGATTTAATAATAATTTAGAGATACTATACTAGTTTTTAATTATTATTTTAGTAATAAAAATATAATATTTTTTATATAATTTATTAAATCTCTAATATATAATCTAAATTAAACTATAATTATATATTTTTCTTTATATTTCTTACTATAAAAATATTAATATTATAAGAAGCTAAATTATATTAATATTACTAGAATTTTTTTATTTTTCTTATAAATAAAGAGAAAGAAGATATTATTATATTTTTTAATTATTTTTTTTTATTCTAGAAAGCTTATCTCTCTATATTTTTAAATAATAGTCAGAATAGTTAGATTAATTCTTATTTAATCTAGATATATCTTAACCGTATTAAAGCTAAAAAAGATATAGTGAATAGATCTTAGCGCTAAGAATAATTAAGATAATTAACTATTCTATTTTTAGTTAGACCGCGATTAGATATAAAACTTTTTTTAACCTGACTATTAATCTGCGGTCAGGTATAAAAGTTCCTATTAAACTGACCTGACCTGGCCGTTAGCCACTCTAGTAATTAGACTGGTAGAAATCCTAGTTTTAATAGATATACTACTAATCTATAGTATAAATAAATAGTCGATAGAATTAATAATTAAATTAGTAATAATTAAGATATTAATGTAATCAGACAGCGAACCGCCGCGACAGCGAACCGCTGTTTCTCACTATAACTATCACTAGACTGCGGCATGGTCTTGGTCTTGGTTAGCATTTTGATAACCACCATCACAAAATTGTGGTCTTAATTAGTGTTTTACTAACCACTATCTAATCACCAATTTTGTGGTTAATTCAAATCACTATATAGTTAACTAATAATTAATTATACTAGTATAAAATATATAGATCTTTCTTAATATAGTCTCTTTATTTTCTTTATATATTTAATAATTAAGCTAGTATAATATATTTTTATATATTATTTTATTATTATAGTAACAATCTCTTTATTTTATCTTATTATATTAGAAATTATTTATAATTAGTTAGTATTAAGATATTTTGATATATTATTATTTTATAAATTTAATTAAAAACTACTTTTAAATTATAATTATTATTACTAGCTGGATTTAAGGATTTAGTAGTAGAAATTTTAAATATAAGAATTAAAAATATATATTTAACTTAGATAAAAGATAATATATTTTTTAGATATAAAAAAAATAGATTATCTAAATCTATTAAAATTCTAATTTATTACTTTTTAATTTAGTAGAGTTGTAGAGCTTATATTTTTATATTTTTAAAATATTTTTAATAAAAGATTACTATATAAAATATTAAAGAACTTTTTATTTTTAAAATATAAATTAGTAGTTATTTAATAATTATTTAGAAATATCTATAATTATTTATAGTTATTTATAATTATCTATAATTAGTTCATGATTAATCACGAACTAACTATAGATAATTATATTAATAGATATTAATAATTAATTAAAATAGATATTTAACTCTACTTTATACTTAATTTTACTATATATTTATTAAGTCTATAATTATATTTATATTTATAATTTTTTTATAAAATTTTATAAGTCTTCTTTTCTATCTTTTATAAATTATTAATAAAAATAGTATATACTTCCTCTTTTATAGACTAATTCTTTAATATAGGGTTTTATTAATTAGATAATCTTTTTTTTTAATATTTTATTAAATTATAATATTTATCTCTCTCTCTAATACTTTATAATATTTATAAGTTATATTATTTTTTTTATTTTAATATATTAGATCTTATCTTTAAAAATTCTGGATATTTTTTAATATAGATCTAAAGATCTAATAATCTTATTTTAATTTTATTAAATAATAGCTTTAAATAAAGTTTAGTATAAAAAAGGAAATAAATATATATATATATTAAAAAAGTAAAAAGAAATCTTTTATTTAGAATTAATTTAAGTAGATAGTTTATAAATAAATAAAAAAATTAAAAATTATATATAAATACTACTTTATAGTACTTACTTATTCTTATATATAAAAAAAAATATTATTTATAAAAACTTATCTTAAAGATAGTATCTGCTATATAATATTTAAATAAGATATTAATAAACTAGTAATATAATAAATAAATATTAATCTTAAGTTAGATTTTTTATAATTAATAAATTTTAAATTATCTAGTTATAAAGATCCCTAAATATCTTATTTTTAAATAAAATATTTATTTAAAATATTCTATCTTTTATTCTTATTATATACTTTTTATTTTATATTCTTAACTATTTTAAATTTTAATATTTTATAGATATCTTAGCTCTTATTTTATTAAAAATTAAATTATTATTAATATATACTATTAGTTAATAGTTATATTCTAAGATTTAGAAAGGATAATAAAATATATTTAATAAATTATTAGAGAAAAGTAAATTATCTTTATTATTTAATTATTAGATATTACTATTTAAATAAAGATTTATAGCTATTACTAGCTACTTTTTAGATAAAGATTAAAAATATTATAAAACTTTTTTAGATTTTAAGTCTGTTAAAGATTTATATACTAGATAGAATCTAAACTTTATAGTAATTAAGATATTTAAATAATATAAGATTACTAATTAAGTCTTATTAATTATAATTAATAATATTATAAATAATAATATTATAATAGTAGATATCTAGGATAAGCTTAGAAATTATAAGATTAATAATAATAGACTTAGTAATAATATATTTTATATTTCTTATTTTATATATATAATCTAATTAAGTCTGAATCAGCTTTTTAGAAAGATAAAGACGGCTCTTTTATAATAAGATAAAAGATAAGTAGAATAATAATTATAAGTATTTAAAATAAAATTAATAGTTTAAAAAAGAGATTATTTATATTTAAAATAAGATAAATTCTTTTAAATTTTATTTAATATCTAGCTAATAATTATTAATTTTTTTTTTAGATCTATAATCTTATTATCTTTATTAATATAAGTCCCTAGTATTATAATATATTTTTAATAATTTAGATTTAAGAATCTTATTTTCTTCTTTTTTAAGATATCTAAACTTAGTAGAATTTAATCTTTCTAATATTTAGATATATAAAGAGACTATAGAAGAGCTTTTAATAATATTATATAATTTATAATTATTTTTATTTTTAATTAGATAAGAAAAAATAATATTAGATTAAGTATTTATTCTATATTATTAAATTATTTTTTAGATTTATTACTATTCTCTTAAAAACTAAAGAATCTATTATTTATCTTATTTTTAGTATCTATAATAAGCTTTTTAACTATTTAGAAAATATTAAGATATAGTTATACTAGAAGTAGCTTTTTTAGAAGAAATTAATATTAAAAGTATTATATATTATAAAAAAAAAGTTAGTAGAGTATTATTAAATAATTAACATTAAATTTTATAAAGATATCTATAATATTATTATTATTTTTATATTATTAAAAAAGCTCCAGTTCTTTACTTTAAAAAATTAGTAAGACGATAGTATTTACTAGAATATAAAATATTATAAATATCTTAAAAAAAAATTTCTATAATATAAATAGTAATATAAAATTAAACTATCTAATACTAGCTCTAAATAGAATTTATATAAAATAGATTATAAATTTAAAATAATAATTAACTTATAAATCTTTCTCTAATAGCTAGGCTCTTTTAAAAAAAAAGAATAATAAATTTACTTATTATTTAGCGAAAAATAAGATTAAGTATATTCTATATTATTATTTATTTATTAAAATTAATAAGATTTTATAGAACTTATATTTTAGTATTTTTAATTATTTTAAAAAAAATATTAATAAAAATTTTTTATTTTAGCTCTTTTTACCCGCGATATTCTTTCTATTCTAGTAAGTAGTATAGATATTAAGTATTTTTTTTAATTATATATAAGATATTTATTACTATAGATAAGACCAACTTAATATAATAATAATTAAAAAATTAATATTTTAAATATATATTATAAAGTTTAAAGTTAAGTAGAAAAAGATTAATTTTATAAAAAAATTTATACTTATAGAAAAGATAATTATAATTAAATAAAAATAAAGCTTAATAGTTTCTCTTTTAGCTTTAGATTCTATTAGTAATAATAAAAAAGAAGAAAGTAATAGTAATATTAAAAAAATAATAAATATAGTAGATACTTAGAAATAACTATAAAAAAGAAATTTTTACTTATAAGATTTAGAATAGATAGAATATAAGTCTCTAAAAAATAAAGATATATAATAAATATCTTAAATTTATAAGAAATCTAAGATATTAGAAAAATTTTAAATAAGATCTTTATAATTATAATAGTCTTAAATTTTATTTCTTAATTAGATTTTTTTTTTTAAATATTTAGATAATTTTTTTATTTTATAGTCTCCGTATTCTATAGATTCTAAAGATAATTTTATATATAAAAATAATTAAAACTCTCGTATATAACTAAAATAAAAAAATTATTAAAAAAACTATATAAAAATCTATTTATCTAGCAGGTCACGAAGCTTGGTATATTTATATTATTTATATAACTATAATTAATTAACTAACTATAGTGATTAGTAGATTACTAACCAAGACCTAACCATATGGTTAGGTGGTTAGTAAAATGCCAACCAAAACCACAAATTTTGGTCTTGGTTAGTGGTTAACCATGGTCTTGGTGGTTAGTGCCGCAGTCTGAGTATCACTAAAAAAAATGAAACTCTACCATTTCTCTAAGAATAGAGTAATCCTTATAGAGACTCTTTTATTATATAAATATACTATAAACTACTTAAAAATAAGGAAAATATATATATATGTCTGATATATTACAGCTATTATATTATATTTCTCTCTCTAGTTTCCATCTACAGTGCTTCCCGCAGCATAATTATAGGTAGTATTTTATAATGTAATCCTAGTAAAAAAAAGCTATAAAAGCTGTTATTTTCTATATATAAAATGAAAAATTGCTAAGTATGATATCTTTTACTATCCTATTATTGCTGTTCATCCATATCTATATTCATTGTTGAAATCCATTTTTTATAGTGGTAGTTATAGTGAGAAACGGCGGTTCGGTGTCGCGACGGTTCGCTGTCCGATTACGTTAAAGCTAAAGGGATTATTAAGCCGGCTATTATAAAATAGGCGGCTCCTAGGAGAAACTATACAGACCTTAATTATAATAGGGGAAATGATGGGAACCACCTGTGTAACACATCATTCGTGGCCAGCTTCATGGGAGGCGGATGCAACATTTATAGTTAATAATTTATTTACTGTATCTAATCTTTTTAACCGGCAGGTATAAATAGTTAAAGTAATAGTTATATCTTAATCTAATCTTAACTATACGGTTAAATTATTTTTTATATCTTAACCTGACCGCCAGGTTATGGTCAGGTTAAGGTTAAGGTATAACGGTCAGGTTAAGCCACTCTAGATAGTTCTTAAGAAGTTAAATATATAATTAATAACTTTTATACTATTTTTAAACTATAAGTCAGCTTTATCTACGCTCACTACGCCTTATATAGTATACCAATTAAGAAAGCAGGCTTTATTAATTAGAAAACTACTTAAAGATAAATTCTAAAATCCTTTTATATCTTTAAAATCAGCTCTTCGGTAGCTTATAAAAGACTATAAGATTGCGATACAGAGCGCTGCTATACTAAGTAAAGAAAATTATAATTTATACTTAGCTAATAAGAAAGAAAGATTTAAAAGCGGTCGCTTAAGATATTAGATAACTCTAAATAAAGATCTCTCTATATAGAAAACTAGAGAGTTAATATAGTATAGAAATAATTAATAGAATAAAGATAAAGCTTAATATATTATAGCCCGAATCTCTCTTTTAGAGATACTAAAAAAAGCCCCACCAACGTATTTTAATTATTATATCTAAGATTATACTAGAACTAGATATCCTACACACGTAGTTTAATTTATATAGCGAAATTCGTATTATTTTATTATTAAAAAAGGCTTTATTTTTGTATGCGCAGTCAAAATTCATTGCGGGTGGCCCGCTCGGTAGGGGTGGCCCGCTCGGTCGGGAATTACGTTGATATAAATTACTTACTAAGCAAGCCCCTGAGCGCTCTTAATAAAGCGACGATGTCTACAACAGGAAATTTACGATAATGTAGAAAAACAGGTACGTATAGTGACATATTATATTGGTAAACACCAACCCTCAGACTCCTCTACAGGCGCCGCACAACCCACATAAGATATTTTTAAAGACAACCAAAGCTCCCTGACATTTTATTCCTATTTATCTCATTACAACAGAGTTTGTAATCAAGGCTCTCTTCTTAGGACCTCGAACCCACTCCCAAGTAGATAACACCGATGAAGATTATCAGACCGTCTATGATGAGTTACGCAAAACCGTAGAAGTTCTATGTGTTAGGTGACCGCACGACTCCGAGAATGATCTCAATGAACAATTATATAGATACTTGAAAGACCTTTTCATTGGACCAATTAGTATTGTTTAACGTAGGACGCAAAGTAATGTTCCAGGGTGTTGCATAACTACATGAAGGGGTGGATAGGTTCATGTGTAGTCCTTAGGCACCCTAATGCCTGAGGCTAACATGCATCGTCCAGCGACGGCAAAAACAAATCCCAATCATGTTTAACCTGACCCAAACAATGGACGAACCGATGCTTCTTGTTATCACGCTCAACTAACCATTCCCGGACTATTATATGCAATATCTCCAGCATTTTGACCTAGAATCACCACAACGACGGCAATCTAATCACTTGGTCATTAGCAGCCGTCTAGAAACAAACGCTTTCTCCATCCATCTCTGAGATATCGCAAAGAAGTACAAGACAAAGCGAGAAGTCACTAACCAACGAAATATCCACTCCCTGCGCAATCCTAACCTCCCATTTAGGTCTCAGCCGAAACGGCGGCATCTGGCCCTCTGTCAACTGCTCGGGGTCCGTGATGCGATGAATGGAGGCAACATTGCGGTTCTCGATCATGGCAACCTGCACCATATTATCCAGGTCCTGGGCATGCACTTCCATCGTGACCTGCTGAGCCATCGGAAGATCCGTGCTTCCTCGGGACCGGTCTCCAGCGACGGCATTCTGAAATGTAATCGTAGCCTTGGGTTCCCGGACCGCGACGCGCAATTTCGCCGTTAAGAGGCTATTCTCCCCTCCGGGGAGCTTCAAGTCCAAAATCGAAGAGGTATACCAGCGACAGCGGAGGTCGAAGAGCGGGAGACCCGAGCGGTCGTAGAAGGTACGGCGTTGGCCGATGGTGAAGGGGTGGCCGAAGACAGTGAAGATGGTGGACCCGTTGTAGGAGACTGTGTAGTCGAGGGGGTGCCATGGTTCGGGGCGGTTATGGACGGAGAGTGTCAGTTCTTCAGCGGCGATGTTCTCGGGTCGGATGGCGATGAGACGCGAGGGGGACGTGAGGGGTGGAGATGTCGACATTGTGATGAGTTTGGATGCGTGGAAGTGCTGGACATGGTGGCATTCTGGCGGGTTCAGGGCGTAAAGGGGGAAGGAGGTTCTCAGTTGTGGGGATATATACTCCTCGTGTTATCGACTGACTAACGAGCGTGATATTGTGAAGTGCAGAAAGGATGTGTGTCGTGTCGTGTCGTGTCGTGTCGTGTCGTGCAGTATGGAGTAGGGCTGCTCGGTGTCCCTGATAAGGCTGATATGGGGTCCGCCTTGCCCTAAAGGCCTTGCATCCTCCCGCCGGGACCGTTGGGGGAAGTGTTGGTTGCTGACAGCCTCATGATTGGTGGCTGCACCCGTGGACCTGGGGAAAGTTAGTACCTGATTTTTCTTCCATCGCCTCGGCCTCGCCAGAATGGGAAAGATTTCGGACTGTCAGGAGAAGCGGATTGGAGGACTAAGAGACAGTCATGCATGTGCTGGCGATGTGACAAGAGGGGAGGTTAAATTAACCTGGTTCCGGCTGTCAGGGTCAGGAATGCAACCCTAACTAGTATTTGCTATCTAGGGAGATTACCCGCGGGCTTAGAGACATGTGAAACGGACTGAGTGGGCTCTCTCGCGAGGCTGAAAGCGAACAACTATATAGGGTAAATGCACCGTAATGGATACAATGGCGCGGATCTCCCTCGATCTAGATGCATGGCGAATTACCAATACGACGCCCACTTGCTCTCCCCCTGAACCACCTGCACAAACTCCTGCGCGAGGATTTCGCTCGTGCGCTCGGACGGATGTAGCTCGTCATACCACATATACGACTCGGGGCTAGGAGCCAACTTGCAGTTCCCGCCGTTCTCGTCACATTGCTTCGTGAACCCGGTGACATTGGCCGGGACGCTGCCGTGGAAGTAGTCCGTTGGGTTCTCATACACATGAGACAACTACCCAGGTTAGTCTGCATTCTCAACACCTCAGTCTGCAACAGAACACTCACCAACCCAAACGTATCCATCACAGCGAACTTGGCCCCGGGATATCGTCGAGCGATACGCACCTCAAAGGGCGTTTTATACTGAAACACATCGTTGGCCGTAGCCACCTGCTCCCACATCCGATAGCTGACCTGCGTGATATTCTCTGGCTTATCCTTCCAGAACCCACTCCTGCGCACTCCCCCATTCTCAGGCGTCGCGTACTGCGGCGCCAACTGCAACGGCGCAAGGTTCATAAGTACAAAATACCTCCCTCCATTATCATACACCTGATCCAGCGAGGCATAGATACACTCAATATAGTCCGGGATCGTCTTGCCTTTCACCTGCGAATCAGTGATGAAGGCATCGTTACCGACATCATTGGTCCCAATCCAGATCGCATACACAGTCTCCTTGGGCGGGATGTCGAGGAATTTCTTTCCGGCGCGGCCGTATTCGCTATCTGCCAGGAAGGCCGGAATCTCATACTCCAAGACAGACGGGAATGGTGCGTTGATGGCGGCGAACTCCCGGGGTGTGATCTCATTCGAGCACACGGCGCCGCTGACAGCGTAATTATACCGATTGACGTGCGCGGTTTGCGCCACGAAATGGCCCCAATTGTACCCGCCTGATGCGGAGGAGTTGCTCTGCAAGAGTCAGCACATGCTTGTCTTGGGGAAAATGACACGAAACGAACCTCCGGCTGCACCCATCCTACCGGGGGCGGAGATCCATTGTGACTGGCAAAATAGCCTAGTCGAGAATCATCAGTGTAGCTGTCCCCGAAGGTCACCAGGCTTCTGAACTTTCGCGGTCCCCAATTCTGAGACGGTTGAGCGAGCGCCAGGTCGAGGTTTAGGGCTACAATGCCCGCGAGGAGGTAGGTTTGACGCATGATGAGAATTGACTTTGCCGAGAGGCATATCGCTGGCCAAACCAAAGGATTTTATAACTTTGGAAACTGTCGGCAATTTCTTCCGTCTTTCCGCCGGGACAATTCTCACCAGCGCCTCAAGTTATCAACAAGGAATGGATGCGGGGATGCGGTGGAGACGGCTAAATAGGCCAGTCGGGCCACCAGTCATGTTGATCCGGACAATTAGACGAAATTAAAGTAAGGGATGCCTGCAAGGTTCTTGGTTTGCTGAAGTATCCTTGCACTTGATCCCAGTGCTATAGGTCTTGAACTGATTCTTTTTTTTCAGATCCTGAACTTTCGGATCCAATCATGCAACTTACTAGATACACCGCTGAGGAGATCTACCTCCATACATGGAACAAACTATCTTACCCTGCAACATTTGAGCCTCCACAGGGTTAGCTGCCCTAATTATGCGTCCGATCGCACGAAAGCATGTCAAGAATGCTAGCCCTTGCTTAAATTCCGTTAAGTCACCACCTACCAGGTAACAGGATATCCAAGTACCATGTTTCTGGTCGTTATTCAGCCAGCCATGATCTCGGGACTCGACGGGGATGACAGTGGCGTCTGTCTGGCGACGTACTGCCTCGCTTGGCATGCGCGTTGGTGTTGAAGAAAGTATCAACACGAGAATCTCGAGGCTCGTGTCAACTGAGAGCTGTCAGCTCTGGAGCGCTCCTACCTGAGATTGCCTTGTTATAGTTTCGTGACTGTTTTGTGCATATGACTGTTCCCTTGATGGTCGAAACTGATTTGCTGGAATGCCTTGGTCGATGGCACACCGCTATGTGGATGAAAGCCCGACGGAGTTCTTCATGATGTATTAAGCCTCCACGGCCGCGTCTTCGGTGTCCTTTCAGCTGATACAGCCGCATGGATGATTCAGCCAGCGGGATGCGCCTGGATAGGTCGCAGATGCAGATCGTTTTCGAGCAGCAGCGGTTTTTCAGATGCCTTAAATACCTTCCATAAAGAATAGAAAATGGTCGTCTACTTGAACAGGACGAGTTTACAAGAACCGCCCGTTATGAACCCAGAGTGTTCCATTCCTGTCAACAAGGTACCTCTACAGGCAGATAAACCCATCAAGTGCACGCCATGTCAGCATACGAGGGGTTCTGGATCAACCGGGACGAGCCCGCAATCACTGGCTCCGTCCTCACATTATCTTCACTGAAAAGCGGCTTCCTGGTGGCCTTTCTCGCCTTGTTCGTCAACGCAACCGGTCAAGCATTCTGGAGGACCCTCTGCTTTTTCATCCATCAAATCCGATCCAACCCAGGTCCTCACGACGGGGTATACATCCAACAACAGGTTATCCTGCGCAATGCCTATCTCCCTTTATCTGCAATCTGGGACCTCCTCATGGTCTTGCTCAGTTGGCGCCGTCGTGCGAGACGTTTGAAAAGTCGCTCGGTGGCTCTCATAATCATTGCTACTCTCAACTTCGCAGTATGGACAGCAGCAGGAATCTTCTCGGCCAAATTGGCCCTGTCTTCCGACGCAGAGATCCTCTTGCAGAGCCCCCGATGCGGTTTGCACGCTATCAAAATCGATCAGGAACGTCCGGACCGCAAACTAATTATCAGGCCGATCAGACAGGCTAGGGATTACGCGCAGCAATGTTACGAGGATGTACCGTCTGCCGAGCCGATATGCCGCACGTTCGTCTCGAAGAACCTTCCTTGGAGGGCGGACGTTAACGCGTCCTGTCCGTTTGCGTCGGACCTGTGTATCGGGGGCGATTCGGCGGCGTTTGCGATGGATACCGGATTGATGGACTCCCATGTCCACCTAGGGTTGAATGCACGACCGAAGGATCGCGTCTTGTACCGCAAAAAGGCTACTTGCGCGCCGTTGGACTTGAGGAACTTCACGGAGATCCTAAACGGCACTTATCCAGATCATGTCACCGTTGATTTCTACCTGCAGGATCCGGGCGTCAAGACTCCTACTGTATCGCATAATGTCTCGCTGTATGGCACGGGAGACTACTATCTCATGTAATTCATCCTCTCACTCGAATCCATCCCGGAATACACCAACTGACAGCTATCAGGGCCATCGGACCTCCCTCCCCCCTCTCCATCCCCGGAACCAACCTCACCGTCTCACAAACCTGGACCCTCCGCGACTCACTCCGCCGCGACGATGCCGTGACCAGCCTCCTCTTCCTCATCCAAAACAGCGTCTACTACCCCTCGGCGATCTCCGATCCATTCTTCTCCGCGCACTTCACCACAAAAGTCACCCCCAACCTGACCCATTACCACTGGGACCAACCGATCTCCGTCCTCGGCTGCACCGAACAACACCAGATCTGCAATCCCAACCCCAACCTTAAAGCTCCAGACCCAGAGCGATCCTGCAGCAACCTGAGCACAACATCCCTAACGCCCTCCGAGCTCATCTCCCAATCCAAATCCCTATCCTTTACCCCCCAACAACACACCGCCTCCATCCTCCTCCAATCCCTCTCCAGCACCATCTCCATCCGCGACACCATCTACGCACTCGGCGCGCAAGCCCTGCGCGCCCAAGAAACCCTCTCCTCGGACCTCGGCAACATCGCCCTCCCCGAGACGCAATGGCGCGTGGAATCTGCCTCTCTGTTCAACATCACGTTAGCGGCATTTCAATTCGCGTTCCTCGACTACGTGACGCCCCCTTCCCCGTTTCGGGAAAGAGATAAACTAACCCCCGTGCCAAGGGATTTATATGAACGGACTTGTGGACGGCAGAAGGTGAGGGAGAGTCGGGGGGAGTTTGTGTCATTTCATGTGTTGGGATTGGGGATCGTGCTTGGCGTTGGTGGGGTGGTTATTGGGGTGGGATTTGTGGTTGAGGATCTTGTTGCTACTGTGCAGCGGTGGAGTGGGAGGCCTGGGCAGAGGTTGAGGAGGGCGATGTGGATGGTTGATGGGAAGTTGTGGTTGTTGAGGTTGGCGTATGAAGGGAAGAGAGATAGTAATGCTGGGGGACGGTGGGAGGGAGGGAGGAAGGGGGTGCCCGTGACGGGGTGGGGGGAGGTATTTGATGTCGAGGGGATGAGTGGGGAGTTTTGGGATGGGGATGGAAGAGAAGGAGGAGGACGAGATGGTGGTCAAGACCAGTTTCTGTTAGGGAGTTGGAGGGACAGGAGGGATCAACGTGCATCGGAGGGGCGAATTAGTGAGGCCTAGTTTGGGTTTCTGCTTGTGTTCTGTTGTCCGCGGTAGATGGAACAGAGAAATGCTTTGTACCGGTCAGCAGGCTTTCATACAATACTGCCAGCGAGTTAGGGCTATGATGCTGATGACCTCATACTGTTGCTGATATCAAAAAACGGGATATTGCAGATAAGCATGATGAGCGAGACAGATTGACAAATTTGCACAAATTAAAACAGTCAATTCTATCAACTATACTTATCAACTGGCTAATCATTATATCCGTCTATCACCTACACCATTTTACACGAATCCTATACTACAACCAACCTACCCCCTAACATTCACATTTCCCCCCCTCAACCCCCTCTTCGTAATCGCCCCAGCATCACTCAACGCCTGCTTCCTCCCAGGCCCAAAATTCGGCTTCCCGCCCAACGTCCCAAAGATATCCCCGACATAATTACTCGGCTTCACCCCCTTCTCGAATGTCGCATTCCACCCCCCAATAATCCCCTTCACGACCTCGATGCCCGCAAGATACAGATTCTCAACCGCGGGCTCGAACGCGCCCTGCTCCGCAAACATTAGATTATCAAGCGCCGACTGACCGGGATACGGACGCTCAAAGTCCGACGCGGTGCGCATGATGATGATCCGCGAGAAGTCGGTGCGGTTGTGGTACGACGTTCGCAGGAGGGCTTCCAGCGTGGCGTTGTCCTCCTGCGCGGTGGAGCAGTACGTGCCGGTTCCGTTGGTCCAAACGCGTGTGGTGTTCGCGAATGCGGAGCTGAGGAGCTCGCCGCTGTAGTAGACGTCTGTGGTGGCGACGTCGCATTCGATGACAGAGGGCGCGCGCGTGGCAGCCGCGTAGATGTCGCCTTCAGCGGAGGCGTAGTTGGCACGGTAGGCCTGAGCCGTGGCCGAGTCGGAGAGGTTAGCCTTGCGGGCGAACGAAGCGGCCAGGGAGCGTAGCTCGGCGTTGACTTCGAAGACCTCGGTGCCGTAGATGCTGGTGGGGTATTGGTTGGGGTGCTGCGCGCCTTGCGGGATGTAGCTGGTGGAGTAGTTGTCGGGGAGTTCGCGCAGGTCGATCTCGTACTGCAGGGCGACTTGGATGGCGAAGCGGGCGAAAGAGGCGCCGCAGATGGTGCCGACCTCGGGGTTGATGCCGGCGATGCCGGCGACGAGGAAGTAGGTGTGGGTGAGGTCGAACAGGGGCGAGAAGGCGATCGACGAGACCGTGATGGCGGCGTTGATTTCGCCTTCACCGGTCACGAGCTGGCAGACGCTGTGGTCGGCGGTGCAGTGCACGTCGGGGAAGATGGGCGACGCGCCGGGGATGGTGATGTTGTGGGCGAGGAGGTCGAAGTCGGGGATTCCCCACCACGCGGCGGCTTCGGGTTCGAACTGTAGCGGTGGTTAGATATGCTACTACATACAGAGGGTAGAGTGTGGACATACCATCGAGATGATGAAGACCTTGGGCGCAATGCGCGGCGCATGCTTCACCTCCGAGTCATAGCGGCGGACAGCTGGGTTGGCTACAACGACAGGAAGCAAGCAGCTGCTGGCGAAGAGCAAGCCCGACAGGGACTGGAGAAGCTGCATGGTTGCCGGTGTCTGGTCAAAGCCTGTCTATCACCAATTGACTGGAGAAAGAAATAAAAAGAAAAATCGCACAGAACGGCAAAAAGCCCATTATATAGCCCCATAACGCCCGTTTCCGTTCCATCAAATTCTTCGCAGCTTCTTCGGCATCCGGCGATCGGAGCCAAAACAAACGAGAAAAAAAAGCAGCCAAAAAAGGCGGATCTTGACGAATGTCACGCAAGAGGAGATGATCGGCGCTGATAGCGGATATTAAGCTCGGGTGGTTGGCGCTAATCGGCCAATAAAGGCTTATCGCTGGCTCCAGGGCTCGCTAATTCGGGTGTTATCCGTTGATATTGGACTTAGATTATTGGATATCAACGCCTGTACAGTGTCGCTTGCCGGTTCGTTAGTCATGGGAATTGGAAGGTGGGGACACTAGAGGCAGAGATATTATGGCCTTATCATGTATCTTTCCATGTCCGGAGTTCTCGGATCCTGATTCCAGGTCTGTCAGCTCATATTTGTACCTGCGTTAGGTGGAGTACGCCTTCTATCTTATCGTGCGTTCCAGATATGGGACGGGATCTGGGCACAAGAACCTGTCAGTGGATTAAAAGTTGAGAGCACGGGCCTGATCCTAAAATTCCCTACATAGTGCATGGGTGTAAGCCCGGGCCTGGCGAAGAATGTCAGTATTGATAACAGTCCATTCCACCGTTTCAATGTTATTTTCAAGGTCCTATGAATATGTGAAAGCATAACGGGTATTGCTCGCGAATTGCTGTCCATGAAACATAGGTTGTATCGGTCCACCGCGAGATTTTCAAGAAAGGACGCCTTGGAACTCATTAGAGAAGGATGACTCGAATTTAGATTGACCCAAAGACGAGTATAGCAGTGAACGACAATTTTCAAAGTGACATATACATGTTTGCTTAATCTTAGTTTATATGGAGGGGTACATACATGGTGAGAGTTTGGTCATGAAGGGATAGCTTTCAAGATTCCTTGAAAGTTGGAATTTAAACTGATTGTTCTCAATCTTCCCCAGCCCGCGGCATCCGGCTTTCGAGAGGGAAAAAAAAGACATCTCGAGCACCAGATACTGTGGAGCATATGACACTGAAATTCGACATATCTATACCTTAAACAACAATGAACATCAATTTTACCAATTACTGAAATAGGGAAGCATGATTCCATCCAGCCGTATACTAGGGATTCCATAATTGGCCGCGGGCGACATCAGCGGCGCAGATTCCGTCCTTGGCGCATAAACCGATGACATCATCGCAACAGATTGCGATCATCACTACCCCTCAGTCGTTTGTTAGACTTGGAAGTAGTTGGAAACGAAATTGAACTCATAATTCATCATGAAGAATGTTAACTCTACCGCGTCTCTGGCCGTAAGGTATATACTGAAAAATCAGAGATATAAAATCCAAGAAAGATAAATCGCAGAAATGAAACACCATCCATGTCATTCACAAAAGAACCTCCCGACATAGTGTGCAAGCCTCAAAAAGGTGGAAAATCATAAAAAAGTAATTCAAAGCAACGTCTCAGTGTGAGTAACAATTCTCCACTCCCCATCCGACGCCTGACTCCATGTCGTCGACCCCGTCGCAACGTACGGTTTACCGTTCTGCGACGCGTTGATCTTATACGTCACGGTACCAGCCATGAGGTCGATAATTATGACGCGAACTTCCTGCAGCTCGTAGGAGTCAAAGTGGTGGAAGGGCGGCTTCAGAGCCTCCTGGATCGAGGGCTCGCCGTCCAGCGTGAGAATAGGCGTCTTGGGAAAGAGAAGATTGGCTTCTTCGTTGGAGAGTTTCTCGATTTCAGGACCGGGGTCGGCGGACGTGAGGGCCGTCCAGAGCGAGCGCTCTTTGATCAAGAGGTCGTCGCGGATGCGTTCGTGGATGGAAGGCATTTTCCTTGCTGGCTGGCTGGGGTGTTAGCGTTGGGTGGATGTGTGGTACAGGGACAACATACCTTGATGGAGGCAGTATGAGATTATTGACAGTTGAGGTGACAGAGAGGGGTCAACTTTCAGGAACAAGATAACCAGCTTCAATGACAGCCAGAACCTGGAAAGATCCACGGTATAAGAGTCGACGGGGGAGGGGCATCTGACAGGCGCACTGACGTCATGGCAGGTTGCACACGTGCATGACGTGTGCTGGGCTGGATCGAGATTAATTTAGATGATTATCATCTGAGGCCGGCTTGGTGCGGCGGGACTATTGCTGGGTTATGGTTGGTAGGGATGAGATTTCGGCCGTGTCTTCTGTTTTCGCTTTCCAAGTGATACGGCAGATTGGCAGTCACACTAAGTATCTTGAGACTGTATACTTCCTGGGCATCCATGAATGTGTATGCGGTTCCCGTTTGGGAAAGGTGCTGGTGCTACGACTTGTGATTGGCTGGGCTAATTTACCCGGCACATATTGATGCCTGATTCTGGAGGCACTAAGTCAACTATTCTAAATGTGACCAGATCGATGGGATTGACGCGCGTACACTGTACACATATCGATAGGCATACATATCATTTGGTATTTGACTCCTTGTGGCCTAACTGATGTTCAGCACGCGAACATATCTAAGATGACATTTAATGATGACTATAGATCACATTCTCCAATGAAAAAGGAATTCTCGGATCATTATGCATAGTATGCCTAGCCATAGGCTCGATTCTGTCTACCATTAATATACAAGTGAGATAAAAGTGCAATCATACCTTGTGAACAGTACTAGCTTTTCCTGGAGTATGCAATCCCAAAGTAATATATGCAAGTTAAAATGGCACCATTGCACCTCCCATGACTGGAATGGAGTCGCATTCAAATGGGACTGACCTGAAGCACAATACCCTATACCGCTGACGAAATGAATATTGGATCATTTACTATTTCGCACCGCCCGGAGTTAAACACTGGCCTGTCTAGGTCATAGGTTTCCGAGCCTGAATCGACTCGAAAATGTTGGTTCACAGAATGGCACTGTTGAATCCCCCCCCGTCAAGTCATAACTACAGGCTTTGACTCCCGAGAACCACCAAGATCCCACTCCAGACGAGAAGGATGTCAGCTGCAGCATAAGTAGGCGTAAGGTTTGGAAAAATGACAAACATGATATAAGGTCAAAATATGGGTCAGATCAGCATTTGATGGCCGTTTCTTGCGTTGTATAGGCTTAGTTCTGCTAATACGTAGTCTTGATTTCTCAACAGTTATGCCTACTTTGTAATTTAGGAGAGAATATTACACTTAAGAGACATCTGGAATTACAACACGAATCCCATCGTCCCAATACATCCCTCTTCTCAATAAGCCCTACCAAACACTTTCAACGGAAAAACATCCGCTAGCCTCTGATACCCTGCAACGTTCGGATGCAAATAATCCCCTGAATTGAACTCATCCTTCAACTGCTTCTCATTCTTCGGGTCCCTCAAAACAGCATCGAAATCCAAAACCTCATCAAACACTCCACTCGTCCGAATCCACTCATTCACCCGTCCCCTTGTCTCTTCTCTTCTCGGATCCGAATACAAAGAATCAACCCCCTCCGGCGCAACAAACGGCGTAATCGTTGCACCGAACACAGGGATCCCCGCTGCATGCACGCGTGCCACGAACTGTTCGTATGCAACGATTAATCGCTTCTCAATATCCGTTTGCGATGCGTCGTCTGTAGCTGCGCTGCCGATGTCATTGACGCCGGAGAATATAATCACGTATTTTACGTTTGTCTGGGCGAGAATGTCTCGGTCGATCCGGCTGAGGACGTTTGGGCCTACGTTGTCAGATAGGAGCTTGTTGCCGCCGACGGCTTGGTTAAGGATGGCTAGGGAGGATGTTGATGGGTTCTTTTGTAGGCGGGGGATTAGGAGGTCGGGCCATCTTGATATTTGGATTAGCTTGGTGGTTGTTTGAGGGTGGCAGAAGTTGGTGGGAAGATGGGCTATATCGCACCGATTGTTCTTGTTCGTCTCGCTTCCTCGTCCGTCCGTGATGCTGTCGCCAATGATGACACAACTGTGCACTTTGTTAGGGAGAAGGGCCTCTACGGCACTGATTAGGTACCTATAGTAGCTAATGTGAGCCAGACCTCTGTTGAAAAAGAAATGCTAGGAGAATTTACCAATGATCTACACTCGTCGCATCTGCATCCTTCAAATTTGGTTCTCCAACCCAATCGCCCAGCGCCAACCAGGAAGTTGTCCGACTTGACGGATGAGCTGTGATGCCGCCACTCTGTCCGTTCTCGAGATAAATATCGACGGTAATTGTCTCCTGTGCTCTCTTTAACGGAAAGTTAATCGGATCAGACACAGCCAATGCACCGTTAGGGATAATAATGTCCGGATTTCCACTGAATAAAATATCTTCTGTTGTATCAGATAGAATATCGTGAGCCCCTAAGGTGTCATTCTTGGTCCGACTAATGGTGACTTTTGAAATCGGCAGATCTTCAGTTCCAAAAGCGTTGGATATTCGGAGACGGATCTGCGTAGCTGGGTAATTGATGCGGATTGTTTGGCGAAGAGTAGTATTTTGGAATTTGTACGTGCCGTTCTTGCATCTCATTAGCCTCTACCTACTAGGATCTGAAGGGTAATTGTACGCACGAATTGCTCAGGAGGCAGGTTATTCGGCTCCGTCAATTGAGGCATTGTAGTCCAGATCCCGACCCAGTGGTAGTCTTTGTGAAGCTCATCTCGTCGAGACGATGAGTTCAGTGGGTGGGAAGTGACTGCCTGGAGTAGAAGTGTTAGCAGACAAAAAAGGTAGATAGAGCCCTCCATAGTGGATTAGTAGAGAATGTGTGTCTGGATGCAATTCGGACGACTTCAACCCTGTTTAAATAGACAATCTATCCCTGCTCTATTTCAAACATCACCCCGCATTTATTTCTCCGCTGGAAGATTAGACACCATGTCTCCGCATAGAGCTAGTTAATCTGCAAGATTGATGCTTGGTTCTTGTAGCCGGACGGCTAAACCGGGTAAATAGGCATAGGTGCAATGTTGATCTTGAATCCTTCCCGTCTTCTACACCGACTGCCAGCATGGCTGTTTTTAAGTTTACTGTCTAGTTTTTCCTCCACGCTAGGGGTGTCAGAGAGTGATGGATTTCAACGGAATTGAATGCGAGTAAGAAGGGGCATGCTTGATGTTATTGTAGGCTTATTCGAATGGAGGGGGCGGATTTGGGTATCACAATGATAGAAAGAGGGAGTAAATGGAAAGGAAAGGGGCAATTTGGGAACTAATACTTACCTACAGAGTATATTAAAATATGCGTAACATTGCTCGAAGACTTTTGTACGAACTATGTGTTCTATCGAAAGAGTAGGCCGGGCCGGGCGGACCGTGTCAACGGCAAATCCTGTGAAGTTGTTCGTTACTTCGATATAATTCCGTGAACCATCTCATTTATACCTACAAGCTTTGGATAGCAATATAAGTGAGCAGTAACAACATAGTATGTTTCGGAGCCATCCTTGTAGGAGGGAGTTGATAGTGTCCCGAGCAATGAAAGTCGTAGGTTGAAATTATGTGGGTGAGCTGCATGCAATATTTGATACAGTGGCCTAGTGAAGTCTAGACGTGGGAGATTAAACTTCTAGCTGATCTCTCAGAAGCAAGAAATAGCTCCATCACTATTGTAGGTAGTGCAGGTGTGTGAATGAATAATATTAATGCACGTCATAAGACTCCGTAGCTAAATCCCTAACTCCACTAACTCCGCCCCCCGCCATGTTGATGACAGGGTGGGGCAATGCATTCGAGACCATAAATAGCATTCAAGTTTCATCCAATTCTCCTATCCAGTATTTCAAGCTTTACACAGATAAAATGGCCGCGATCAAGCCCCAGAATACCGCCCTGATCACAGGCGCCGCGTCCGGCGTGGGCTTCGCGACCGCTAAGCTCTGTCGCAACCAGGGAATGCACCTGGCCCTGCTAGACATCAACGCCGAGAATCTCCAAAAGGCAAAGGCTGAGCTGGCGGAGTTGAATCCTGGTCTCAAGACTGAGGCGTATGTGCTCGACGTCGCGGATCGGGCGAAATGGGACGAGATTGTCGGGCAAGTGTCTTCTGTCTTTGGCGGAGTGGATTTGGTCATGTTGAATGCGGGCGCGTCTTATAAATCGCGGAGTCAACAGGAAGGCCGACTAAAGCCGTGGTCAGACGTGGATTACTGGAAGAAAGTAAGTACCCTGAGTCGACTCACAATGCACTTCTAACAGGCGATCAGACCTTCGACACCAATACGATTGGCCTCCTGAACGGCATCGCAGCCACACTGCCTCTTCTCCATTCGACCACGACCCCCAAGTCAATCGTCCTGACGGGCTCCAAGCAGGGCATCACCAACCCCCCTGGCGGAAACAACCCCGCCTACAACGCCTCCAAAGCGGCCGTCAAGAACCTTGCAGAGCACCTGGCGCATGATCTACGATCGGAACCCGCCAGCTCACACATCTCGGTCCATTTGCTGGTGCCTGGATGGACGTGGACCGGATTCATGGGCAACGCCGGAACCACGGCGGAGAGTGAAGTGAAGAAAATGGAAGGGGCATGGTTTCCGAGCCAGGTGGCGGAGGAGCTGTTCAAGAGCTTAAAGAAAGACGCATTTTATATCATTTGCCCGGATGATGATGTGGATGTCGCGCTGGATAATGCTCGCATGCACTGGGCTAGTCAGGATGTTATTGAGGGCCGGCCGGCGTTGTCGCGGTGGGAGGAGAGTTGGAAGGGCAAAGCGGATGAGGAGATCAAGGCTGACGCGGCGAAGAGGAGGACATGATCGTTCTTAGCGCATACATTCACCCAAGGATGCATTTAATTGTGACGTGTATAAGCTTGCAACCACGTGAGTTGGTAGTAGAATCATGTGATTACGTATCTAGCCGCGACGCGATCCTGCATGCCTAGCTCAAGCGTGGCATCTCACGGTCTCACTTAAACCTAGCACACTCTTTCTACTCGACATTACATGTTATCTTTCTACAGCAATTATGCTCTTTAGATTAAGGAGTTGGAGAAATGGCTTGCGGTCAACACCGCCATCCTCATCAAAAAAAGCCTCCAACGCGTCGTATATTAATATACCCCGAGAGACTCTGGTTGAGGAAGAGACTCTGCCTCATTACAGACCCGAAGAGTACTACCCAGTGAATATCGGTGATGTATACGAAGCCAAGTATCAGGTTGCGGGCAAACTGGGCTACGGAGCGTATTCAACAAGCTGGCTATGCCGGGATCTTCGGTGCGTACTCATTGCGACCGGTCCAAACACAGGCTGCTATTCAGTTAACGATTTTTACCATCAGGGACAACCAATATAAAGTGTTGAAAATGTCCACATCACTACCTAAGCATCCCATGGCAACTGATCGCGAATACCTAATCTACGAACACCTCACGAAAGTCCATTCCACGAACCCGGGGCAATCACTGATCCGCGAACTTTACGACTCTTTTGATATTCAAGGGCATGTTGGTAAACATCGCTGTCTTATTCTGCAGCCGATGCATATGACCCTTCTTGACATGATGCGTCTCAACCCGAGGCCGTTCGATCTGCCCCTCCTGAAAATGACGCTCAGACGACTCTTAATGGCGCTTGATTTCTTGCACACTGATGCCGATGTAACACATGCTGGTACGCACTCAAAGCACTTTGTTAGTCACTGGTGCGTGAGACGGTCTAACTTATGCCAGATATCAAAACCGACAACCTGATGCTTTGTATAGAGGACAGCACCATGCTGTCGGACTTTGCGAAAGCTGAAGTAGATGATCCTAGTCCTCGGAAGAAGGTTGACTCTTCTCGTACTATCTACAAGAGTCGCCAATTCCGCCGACCAGCTGAAGGCAAAGGTTACGGCCTCCCGACGTTGTGTGATTTTGGCGAGGCACAAACTGGCAATATCCATGAATCTGGCCCCTTTATTCAACCACATATTTACCGCGCCCCGGAGGTTATATTTGAGATGCCGTGGGGAAGTGCGATCGATATTTGGAATCTAGCGTGTCTGGTAAGAATAGCGCCTTCGCGACCCCGCTCACTAGTTCCACATTGCTGAAAAATAATAGATATGGGATCTCTTTGAGGGCGAAAATTTGTTTGCAGACATCTTTGATACCAATGGGGGCCATGACCCATTCAAGCATCTAGCACTCATGGTTGCCTTGATCGGGCAGCCATCGAGTAACTTTGTTAAACGTAGCGAGACGGCGGAACAGTGTTTTGACTCGAATGGTAAGCGCATTGTTTCAGCATCTAATTTTAGTCGCGAAATTAGTGCAACTAAACCACTAAGTGACGAATTTGCACTAACCAATTTCCAGGCGCCTGGATCGCCCATAGCGAGGCACAAATTCCGCCAGTTTCACTAAAGACTCGTGAGCACCGTTTGAGTGGACTGGAGAAGGAGCTATTCCTTCAATTTATGGGGTCAATGCTCAAGTGGATACCAGAAGAGCGCAAAACGGCAAAGCAACTTCTTGATGATCCCTGGTTGATCGAATGATTGGTCAGTAAACCCATCTTTCGATACATGACCCCTTGTACTCAAAGTGCATCCTCATCATCAAGCAATCAACCAATCGAGCATCTTCGCTTTCTGTCGTTTTCTTCTCTCTTTTTGACGCTGGCGCTAAGAGTGACAGTAAACAAACGGTTACCAGTTTAGCGCCATGGGAAAACCAGGCATTAAGTTTTATTAAGCGCCCAACATGATAGCGGAAATCTTTTCTCTTCGTTCAGAAATGCGAAAGTACTAAGGGCCTTTGTCTTTGGTGACGCTTGCTCGACCTTAAAAGCCGCCCACCACTCCTAAGGCCCCCTATTTTGTCGCCTACATTTTTAACGCACTTCTCTCGAGTATTGACTGCGTGCTTTCATTCACCCGTTATAGTATCACTACACGCCTTAACCTACCACGGTAGAAAGTCTGCCATCATGACCACGATTGTCCGTCGATTCATATCCTATATTGGGAAAAGCAAGCCCAGTGACTTCAAGAACGAGACACACAGGACTCTAGTTGAAAAGTACTGCAACGACTAGGAGCAAAGAGTGAGCTGCCCCATTTGTATCTACTAAGATCTCGGCCTAACATGATTACTGTAGGATCCTCGCATCAAGAAGGCCGACATCCAGGGCACAGAGCTCCACAAATCTCACAAAGATCCAACCGATCCCCAGAAAGTCATCTCCGTGAAATTTTTCGATAAGGATGACAAGAGAGTAGGAACAGGTCATCTACATGAGGACGGGACCTCAAAGTTCCGTTACAAGCAAAAGCCACCTTCTGAGTCGCCTTCTTCAGGGTTTGAGCAGGCATTGGGGTTCCCCAGCTACATTGTCGCCATGCGTGTATCTTAGAATAGGAAGCATTGGGGCTGTGCTCCTGGGCTGTTACCTTGCTCCGGTAGCGTGGTTTTGTCCGGAGGTTGGCTGGCTCTATATATGGTTGGATGGAATCGCCTTGGTTTATTGTCTTTGTAAAGTAGCTCAAGCAAATCATATGGCCGTCTTTTACCGGTTGGCGCGGCTGGGTCTTTGAACGGAATCAAAGTTCTCTCCTGAGTATTGGTTAGCCTTTGGCCATCAAGGCGCTTAGTACTTACATACAATACAGGCAGCCGAGCTACCCTCTCAACTAAGTTTCAGGAACAACTTCTCGCCGTAGAGGTTTGACCAGAGAGTACAACTGATTTTTGTTTGTAAAGCGCGATCCTAGTTCTACAGCGAGGCGAATGATTCTGGATCTAAGGTCTTTGCAGGATACAAGGATTTACTAGATAGTAGGCGACTGACCTCGTCGCGTTCGAAATTAAAAGCATTGTTCGAACTGTTTCAAAAGACCTTAATTACAGGTAGTCTCGAAATTCCAATTGTCTACTCCGATCGCTTTTGCATGATACAGTACAAATTTTAAGTCACATCCAGCTACTGTGACTTCGGTATATCCGCTTTGGGAAATAGCCCTAGAAGAGCGGCGAATGGCACCACCCGCGATAAAACAAACGAGCTGCGATGCTACATCGATTGAAATAAAGATAGTCACATCCCAGTCAGCAGATGACAGCGATAAATCATGATGAAACCAGATAAGCCGGGCTGTCAGCCAATGTAACATCGACGATCGCCGGATTCGCAATGCGGAGGTTAGTGTGGGGGCCTCCCGCAGAGCCAGAATGCGACGCTTTCTTATCGAACGATGATACTGTGGCTGCCATGATAAGGTGGGAAGGATGGGTTGGTTTTAAATCCAGCTAGGTTGGTCTCACCGAATTTATCTCCTTCCCATCCCCCTTGCATCCGGCACTTTGCTTTCTCCCTTATCATTGCTCTTCCTCCCCTCTCCTCTCTCCGTCTCGTTCTCACTTCTCCGAGAGGATATCTATCATGTCGTCAAGCAATCTCCCCCCGTCTGATCTGGATCGCCAAGACACGTCGAAGTCGGCTGCGCGGGATTCGGTTCACGATGACATCGGAAAGCCCTCGGCTCCAGGTGTCGTGGAAGATGTTGTGGAGGTTGTGGACCATAAGGCCGAACGGGCTTTATGCCTTCGATTTGACCTCAGATTGCTTCCAGTGCTAGCGGTAATGTGTAGGTTTGTCGCGTCTCTTGGTCGGAAAATGCTGATGATTTAGATCTCTTCAATGCGCTTGACAAGGGCAACCTTGGAAACGCACAAACGGACGGTCTGAGTGATGGTATGTTGGCTACCGTCTCTCTGCAGCTCCAATGCTAATTACGAGCAGATTTGAACTTCAAATCAAACGAGTACAATCTCCTCCTATCAATATTTTTCGTTCCATATGTCATCTTCGCTCCTCCGTTTGCGATGCTGGGCAAACGCTTCAGCCCGGCCCGCGTCCTTCCTATCCTCATGTTCAGCTTCGGCTCCTTCACGCTCTTGTCGTCGGCAACTAAGAATTTCGGTGGCATTTTTGCTCTGCGATGGTTCCTCGGCATGTCAGAAGCCGCCTTCTTCCCTCTCGTTATCTACTATCTCACCACATTTTACCGCCGCGGTGAACTTGCACGCCGTCTTGCCATTTTCTATGCCGCATCCAATATTGCGAACGCCTTCTCCGGCCTCATCGCATTTGGCGTCTTCCAGATCAAGAACTCCTCTATCCCAAACTGGCGATATCTTTTCATTATCGAAGGCGCTGTGACCGTTCTATTCGCCATTTTCGCGTTCTGGTACCTTCCTCGAAGCGCCAGCGAAGCCAAGTTTCTATCTGCCGAGGAGAAAGCGCTCGCCTTCCACCGAATCCAAGTAGACTCCAGCGCGGTCGTCAATGAACAATTCCGGTTCCGTGAAGCCATTGCTATCTTCAAACACCCGTCCACATATATTTTCCTGGGGATTGAAATCTGTCTCGGCGTGCCCCTACAAGGCGTCGCGCTCTTCATGCCCCAGATCATCGAACGTCTCGGTTTCTCCACCGTCAAGACGAACCTCTACACTGTCGCCCCGAATGTCACAGGTGCTGTCATGCTCCTTGTACTCGCTTTCGCATCGGACGCCGCCCGTCTTCGATCCCCCTTTATCGTCCTAGGCTTCCTTTTCACCTTCACTGGCTTCATGATCTATGCGTCGATCGATGACGTCGAGGGTAGAATCCAAGTCGCCTACTTTGCAACCTTCATGATGACATGGGGCACGTCTGCACCCTCCGTTCTGCTATCAACCTGGTATAACAACAACATCGCGCACGAGGGTCGTCGCGTGCTATTGACTAGTATTGGTGTTCCGCTCGCAAACCTAATGGGTCTCGTCAGCAGCAACGTATTCCGCACCGAAGACAAGCCGAAATACATGCCTGCGTTGATCACGGTCGCTGCGTTCGGAGCGACGGGCGCTGCTCTAGCCGCTTCGTTGGGCCTGTTCATGTGGTTCGACAATAAGCGACGGGATCGCAGATCTGGAAGGACTATTCGGGCGCAGGATGTGCCGACGGAGAGGCTGCGGGATGGTCCGGCTTGTGAGGAGTTTAGATGGTTTTTGTGAGCTTGTTTCTTTGCTTTGGCAAGGAAATTTGGTGGAGGAAGGAATTCAGTGGATTTATTCATTACACACATACGATCTGATTTCGTTATGGCTACTAGATAGTGCAGATAATTCATGATAATGATTACTATGATTATGACCGAGATTGTGATGATGATCTTGATAAATCCCCCGCCCACTCTTGCAGCTCAATTGCCGTGTTCCCCGCTTCTCCGCACCAAACGTGGGGGCTGACCCCGGATTTGGGATTTCTGACGGATCGACTTTCCCGGTTTGTCTGTGGCATGATGGTACCGTCGTACAAAATAGCGTGAGCCTGGGCGTAAGCGAGAGTGACCTGTAATTCCAGGTCGGTGAAGGTTACACAGTTGGTTACCTGCCAGGTAGTTCAATGTCGGAACTTTCCGCCTAGGTACTAGAAGCATTTGGTTAGACAGCTCTACGAGGCCAGTTGTCTGTTGGAGTGAAGATCGATGCCCATTCTCAATAGTATATTTCTTAGGTATAGGCCTCACAACAGCATATTGAAGACTGAGTGGATCATGAGTCAGATCTACGAGGTTTATAAAATTTATACATCTACCCCTTGGTTTCTAAACTTAGTTTTGGCAACTCTGGTAGATAGCATCTTGACTTTAGGCATTAGATTATTGTCGATTGATTAGACATAGTAAGTCATCATTCATTTTCCGTCGCACTCAAAGCCTCTAACTAGAAGGATCGGCGGCGAGATTCTCGATATAAGAGTGTGCTTGCCCTCTGAGGAGCTCCTCGCAACATTGTCCTTCCCGTGTTGTTCGACAGGCCCAGATCTACAGTCATTTTATTAGCCACCCGGACCATCTCGCTGACACTCTCGCATTTTTCATGCTTAGACATTGTGGAGCTGGCGAGCAAATTCTTTTCAAGCCCATGAAATAAGAACGGAAAGATTGAGGACTTCCATAAATTAATCCTTCGGCGGGTAGTTGTGACAGCTGTTGAAATGAGCAGGACAGTCGCCGATACGAGCAACACGACCGGTAGGGTCAGCCATGGCCATTGCACCTTGACATGCGTTTCCATTGTGATCGCAACGCCATAAAATGGACTATCGCTGGTTTGGCGAGCCATCTGCGAAATCGATGAAGCGATACTGCGCATTACCTTTTCTAGCCCCAAATCGTTCACTCGCTTGATCTCGAATGTAGACTTATACCAGTCTTTCATTGTGTCATGCATCCACTCCCGAGATCCATCCTTGGACACGATCTGAGATTGGAAAATCCAGCTGAAAGAGCCTGAAATTGCGAATGTATTGGCGTATTGGATAGGGCTCACCCCACAGAACTCAAAGTTGGGTTGGTCGGTAATTCTGTCCTGAAAGCCAGATAACTCCGGCGTCTGCGCATCCTTTTTGGGCCAGTCGGATATGGGACTTGCACTAGGCTTCCAGCATACATGGTCAAACACAGGTAGAAAAGGGTCGGTATAGAAAGAGCCAAAATCCTGGTCCAAGACCTTGACCGATGGTGTTCCCCGGCTGACGGAAATATCGTATTTTCTTGCACAGAATGATAAAGCGCACTTGGTCACCTTCTGTATCCCGATTCCGCTCAACGGATCAGACAGGCTGGTAGGCCATACTCCAGGAAGATCCAGCTCGGCATATGCAACCACAAGCAAGGGGTCTTTGATTCCAAGAGTTGTATTTAAACCATCATAGTTCGGTTCTTCATTGACTGGAATACGTTGATGATTAACAACCCAGATCACGTTCTTGGGGACACGCATGATATAAAATAGCGGAACGAACTCGCCCCAACGGATCTGAATCGGAATATCCAGCTGCCTACCATGAGACAGGGATATCTTGCCTTCTATAGTTTGATCACGTTCGAGATCATAGTCAAACATAGATACATTCCAACCAGAAAGAATAGCATCTGAGGTGACATCTGCGCATTTACTGCACATTTCTATGGATCGGTGATGGGGCCATGTGCAGTTACCGGTCGGGCAGCTAATATCGATTGGAAAATCGTCTGTCCATATTCCGGCATTCATAGCATTCTCAAGAAGTGTGCTGTTAGAGTAGTGTGGTAGAAGGTAGCGCGACTGAGACACCATCGCAGCGCTGGAGTGGTGTGGCGTTTCCTGCAAGGGGTAGCTTATGATTTGCTGAACGAAGGGATCAAACGCCAAAGCTAAAATCATTATAAGAGCTCCAATAGTCACAAATGAACGGCCTTGGTCCTTGAACAGCATTAGAAAAGAACCCCAAGGTCCACGACTTGCATTGTCGTAGGTCTGAGCGAGAGACAATGGCTTGCGGGACTTTCTGAATGATACCCATCTCAGTTGGTTAATGCATTCACCGACTGCAAATAGCAATGAGGATTTCGATGCTGTTGCGAGCACAGAGACGATAGTGTTAAGGCGGACGCCATGGGGTAGCTGTGGAGATAGCTTTCCGTCATAAGTCTGCCCATTTACGTGGTAAGCTTCTCGTAAAGTCTGGCATTTGCTATTGATCCCCCTTACCTGTAGGATGCAAAGTATTGCAACAAGGCACGCGATGCTGAAGCAAACAGCAATTGACTCATATAACCATGAATCGAGTCCCATGGTGCCCCACAGAGACCAACTAGCAGAGAGACTTTTTTTAGCAGACGATATCTTGCCTTTCTTGTTTTTCTCGCCTTTCTCTTCGTTGCTGGAGAGCCGAACGGATTTGTACCCCGCTGCAGACCACCCAGTCTTCTTTCTCCGTGAGTGGAAAATCGCCAAGGCAATTATGATCATAATGAGAACCCCAGTCGTTACACCGATGCCGATTCCTGCCTTTGCACTGGTGGATAATGGCGCATTTCCCCCTTCCGAATCAGGTACAGCGGTAGAAAAGTCTTCAGAGTCCCACCTGATTGAAACGGCAAATGCAGTGATTAGACCCATGGTTGTCTTCGTTGGTCCTGAAGTTAGTGGCGCGGTAAGGGGTACTTCGTTAAGCTCACTCCGTAGAACCCAGGATGAGCAGGGGTGTGTGGAAGAGCTTCCTGGAACCTCGTTGTATGTATATCCGCTATAGCGAGATCAGGTGTCAATTACATGTGCATTGCAACGAAACAATAAGAGATAGAACGGTCCGTACGCTGGACAGCAGTAGCCCCGGCTTTGAGTAGTCTGATTCATGACTCCTACCGAGTAGGTGGCAATGGAATAGCCGCTGGGGCATTTCCCTGGTGAGAAGTAGGAGTTTGGACTCCATCCGGATGGTAGGCAGGCCGATGTGTTGTGAACGTTCCTAAGACCGAATTGATATGAGGTTGTTCCTAGAGACGACCCTAACAGAACGCTTTCCGTCTGAAGACAACTTGACGGGGGTGTAAAAGTCGTGGTCAACGGAAGAGGGGCTTGTCCTGTAGCAGCTTCTGTAGGAATCATTTTGGAGAAGCGGGCTTTTCCCCACGAGAAATTTCTATGAAAGGCTATTCTAATCATGTACAGGGCGATGTCGATTTATCTTAAGCCAGCGCTTTAGGCTGACATGGAGGCTGTGTGACACTCCTTGCAGGGAAGCTTGCACACTCCAGTTAGCCCCCAAACCTGGAGGCTTCATGAAATGCAACATAAGTGACCGAGGTCCAATCGAAATCGAGGAATTTGCATTGTATGCGTGCCACTCCCTGTCAGCAGGGAAATCTCCCTACACGGACCTATCTAGGTTCAGCCGGGACACGGAGAGGTGACCTCATTTTCTAGCAAGCAATTTTAAATTGTCTTGTCCATCCGGGAATCTGATGATCGTTCTCTGTTAGCAGTTCCCAGTCACCAGGTTTCTGGTTTGGGTGTTGTTCTTTGGCCCAGCAAGTCCGTGCTACCTGCCGAGCAAATGCATTTTCAAAGTGGGGTTAACCACCCCGGAGAAAAATGCCCTCAAATCAAAGCAAGGGACTTCGGTACAACCCGCGCAAGGCTAGCACGGGGGCTTGGGAGTGCCGGAAATCTCGTCACCCCCTGGCTACTTTTCGTACGGGACAGTTTGATTTTTGCTGTCAAAGCCACGAAAAAATACACCCGTGGACATCACGTTCACTATGGCCTACCATAATTAAATATTTTGACCTCAAAGGGAAGTAAAATGGTTTGCAGTTGAGCATGATAGCATAGAAGCAATACTGGTGCTCGACGTCTCTCCGTCTGCGTTCCCCTCCTTTCAGCCTCCGAGAAGCTGATCCCTGCATTTTGCCAATGCATTTAACCAGAGATGGAAATTTTACGAGTCAGGGAACCCTTCGTACGTGTTATCTAAACTCCACCTGAGACAGGGATACTGCGTAGCCTTGCCCGCCAGCGCCAACTGCCATGAAGGACTTGCTGCCCGCAGCCTCGTCAAGGCGAAATGATAAAAAAAGTGAATTTCACAATCAGAAACGGAACTCACATGCAAGCCTCAAGATAGGTACTGGTACAAAGAGAGGCAGTTCTCTTTTGGACATATAGAATGGCGATCATTCTCACGTCCACGCAAATACAGCGATCCAACAGACGATGCCTACGATCGGAGTGGGTTCAACTCAGAGTATGAGACAACGGCGCATCTCTGTGAAATTGTCAAAGCTAAGTGCGACGAGCAACAGGCCAACCTAGTGGGAGAAAGGACGATATCTGTCAGAGCAATGCGACAAGAGACATTAAAGCTCTAGAAGAAGGAATCAAAGGTACGCGAGGACTTAACTGGCCTGAATTCATGGAACTTGCCTAAAGCTAGCCATTGCTTCATGGCAATGCCTGGGGTGCGCAATTCTAACTGGGTAATTAAAGCGGTCCTCCATCCACATATCTACAGTTACTGGGGATAGATAGATTCATAATTTGATCTCTTTACACTAAGTTAGAGCGATTTTGTGGTGAACATTACCGAAACGTTGCTCTTTTAAAAATACAACAGCATCTCAACATTATGGCAACGGAGTTCTGAGCATCCAAATTTCGTTGCTTTGAACTTCTTCGAGGCTTCTCGTAAAACAAGGTATTAAATATCGAGGATGGTAGATATTCTCAACTGTCAGGCGCAGGCATTAGCTGATCGACTTGCCCCCGAAGGATTTAGAGTTCTCATTCTTGTTCCATGGTTTCGTTCATGAATTAGCTCTTTGAACTTCTGCCACAATTTTCAAGTTGGGCGATGCTATTAGTAGCAGGATACTTGTTGTCGCCATGAGGTGAACAAAATAACCATATGATTCCTAAGGGTGAACATCACATTGAACCACCAGTGCTCAACGATCAAGCTACCACAAATCTTCCGTATCGAGGCAAAATCCCGACCATAACTTCTCAGTTCCAGATCGTTAGCCGGTGTCAGTGAAGAAAAGCGAAGTGGGTCATCTCCATCGGTGACGTAGAATTTTCGCCGAAGCATTAATAATCTTTTTTTGTCTTTTCTCCAATCTCCAACTCCAACTTTCTTCCCCATGGAAAACCCCCAATGATTTCATATATTTAACTTCGGGATCTTCAAACAGACTTTTGGCGTTTCAATTTGAGTTGACCCCCCGGACATTTCATCCGTCCTTCTTTCGTGCACCACCTACAGATTTTAGAGATTAACACCGCTATACACATCACACAATGGCTACAATTCCGCAATGGAGCTCCCCTCTGAAGGGTTTGGATTCATTGAAGCTTTCGGAGGCGCCGGCACCGACTCCAGGAAAGGGTGAAGTGCTTGTTGAGATTCGTGCTGTGTCTTTGAATTACCGCGATGTTGAAGGTACCTTTCCTAATCTCAATTTCTTCGCCAATATCTCCTACCCCCGTACAATTAGCAGTGATTTATACTGACAATCCAGTCTGCAACGGTGAATACACCCACCACAAGGCCGTCGGCCAACAGGAAACCGTCCCCTGCTCCGACATGTGCGGTGTGATCACGCAGATCGGCGAAGGCGTCAGCGAGTGGAAGGTCGGGGACCGCGTCCTCTCTACTTTTCTCCCCGAGCACCAAACCGGCCAGGTCACGGAGAAAGAACTCTCCCGGGGTATGGGTCTGCCCCTGCCCGGTGTCTTGACCACGCATCGCGTGTTTCCCGCCTACGGAATTGTCCGCGCTCCGAGCTACATGAGCGATGAGGAGGCTAGTACTCTGCCCATTGCTAGTGTAACGGCGTGGATGTCTATCAATGGCATGAGACCGATGGGCCAGAACGGTGGGGAGGGCGAGTTCATTGTTCTTCAGGGTACTGGAGGTGTTGCGATTGCTGGGTTGCAGATCGGAAAAGCTTCCGGAGCTAAGGGTTTGTTTTTCTAAGCCCCTCCGTTGATTATATGGAGGGAAGTTTCTGGCTAACGCTGGAATTAATGACAGTCATTATCACATCCTCCTCGGATGCCAAGCTCGAGCAGGCTAAGGCCCTCGGTGCCGACTACGTGATCAACTACCGCACGCAACCCGAATGGGAAGAGGAAGTGATGCGCGTGACGAACAACCACGGTGCCGATATCATCCTCGAGACCGGTGGCGCTCAGACCCTTAAGAAGAGCTTCGACTCCATCGCCTTCGGTGGATTAATTGACTGCATTGGTTACGTGTCCGGAAAGGTCGATGCTCCTGAGGACCGCACAAACGTGAACCTGTTGGCTCTGCGACGTAACGTGACGATCAAGGGTATCATCAATGGCCCCAAGGACCGGTTCGAGGAGATGGTGGGCTTCTATGAGAAGCATCAGATCAAGCCTGTTGTGAACCGGGTGTTCGGGTTCAAGGAGGCGGATCAGGCTTTCAAGTTTTTGGCCAGTGGGTCTCACTTTGGAAAGGTGGTTATCAGGGTGGCTTAGATATACATATACCTTTGGATAAAATGCTATAGATGGGAGCTTTTTCCAGAAGAATTGTAAGGAAAAAAAAGTTCTTCAGGGTCGCAACTCGGCTGTAATTGCCATTGAAGTATCTGTTTATAGCTGAGCGATAGTAATAGGGATGGTGGGTGTAGGGCATGAAAATAAGCTATCTAGCTAGGTGGTTCTTGACCAATTATATACTTTCAATCTCTTCGTCGGGGCACAAAAGACATCAAAACTGCATGCATTCGAGTAGGGCATTGAAAATGTATACGTGAGAAGAAGTCTATAGGTAACTGGTAAATGAATTCTGCTACCTAGGTGACAGCTGGCAGCTTTCCTTTTGATATTTGATCTTTAAATGTCATTCAATCTTGGTACGTGCCAGCTGTAGTGGGTACTCACGCCTGTGTTTATCATCATGGCACGTGATAATACTTGCCACGTTTCCCCGGCAACTAGAATGAGAAGTCCCGAGATCTGCGGGGCAGAAGGATTATGCCTCCTGTACCCGCCGTTTTAGGACACTCCACGCCCCACCTGCAAGATAATTATGGGAGTAGGGATCAGGAAAGCATATGTTTTCATCTGGTGCCTCTACGCTGAGAAGATCCATAGCGGAACAATCGTCTTGAATGATATACTAAGCCTTCAGAGTGTGCACCACGGCTTCCTGGTGTCAACTTCGCAGAAAGAAGAATGGAAAGCAGCCTGAAGCACGATCGATTGTTGATGAAGAGGAAGGATATCAGTCGCTGGCTTGAACAAGAGGCTTTTCAGCAAAATCCAACGTCGCCTTCATCTACACCGCGAGAGGGTATTGTTGAAGAATTCGCTCCAGACACGAAACGCGTGAAAATGCCAGCCAGTGGAGCGTCCACTCCTCGAAAGCGATCGGGACCTGCTGACGATTTGGACGTTTCCAGTCTGTCAAGTTTGTCAACGGGCCTTACTGATCGTACACGGTTTGGTCCTTCCGCCCAGTCCTCATCTGCACAGTCACGCCAAAGACGTCCGGTAAGGGAACTTCTTAATGAACTGCCGCACTCAACGCCCTCGATTCACTGCACTCGTCGAAAGAACGTTCCTCTTCCCAAGAATGTTATATTCTTGCGAAAAGCCCTGTGCCAAGGTTTTGGTTCTATGGTGATACCGATAGAGCTGAAAGTATGTTGTGACGTGTATTCATAAAGTCAACTTACTCAAGATTGCCCAGGAACGTATCGAGAAAGTTGATCTCGAGGCGGCTACGGAAATTCCAGACTTTGCATATGACAATTCAAGGAACCTACAGCCAAGCCAACTGGATGCGCTGTGGGCGGACGTAGACGAAGTCTTCCAGGCTGCCGCATAGTGCGATGAACATAGTCAAGATGAGAATGCATGGTGCTCCGAAGTGGTCCAACTGATCTTGAGGAGGGGTGCAAGGCTTTGTTCAAATTTGCAGGCGAAGAGCGTGTGAGTGCCTGTGTTACGGTTTCCGGTCCTCCAAGTTATAATATCAATTAATATACGGTCAATGTAGGCAAAGCCAGGCAATCGACTCTAGCGTGCTTTCACAGATGCTCCGCAAGAGTAGGATTAGCAAGAAAGTTGACTATGCCTTCACTTTCCCAGTGCGCAATCCGCAAATTAGGGCCACTTACAATAGAATCACAACTTCGCAACCACTACAAACAATCAGTCACACCACAGATCCCTTCACCAAACGAACGGCCCTTTTCTCCGGCGTCGAAGTGAAACAGTCCAACGGAGGCAATGCAGAGGCACTTGTGCAACTCACTATCTGGCTTGTCGCAGGATTGGAGAAGCTATTGCAGTTGAGCCGTCTCGGGACTAGCCCCATCAATGGCGATCAGCTACTACCGTCTATAGGGTGGACAGTGATCGGGCATGACTGGCACTTATATATAGCATTCAGGGGAACGTTCGAGGGGCGAGATAGAATTGTGAGAAGCTATACCGTCCCTGTCTTAGTTCTGAGCTAACTTGTTCAGTATATCCATGGTCCCGTTGAAGGGGTTGCGGCTAGTACAAGAACCTACTACGGGGTCTTTAAAACCATATACCTGGTTAGCAAGGTTTGTCATTATGCCGTAAAGAGATATTGGCCCTGGCTACGTGATGAGGTTCTAGAGCCTTTACATGTTGAACATTGATATCAACGGATGACTACAGTGGGCCTTTAAGGGCGAGTGGTAACGAATTATGACATGACATCAAACAAACAGACCAAGCATTTCCTCGTATTTTCCCCAAATTATGATGTTATCGGAACCATTTCTGTATGCAGTTAATGTATCCTTGCAATTGTAGACGGCAATATTTTGTATCGAGACCTAAGCCTTGGTAGCGTTTGTGTTGCCAGACAACCGTAGTAGTCGAGTAGCGGAGACGGAGTGCCAAGAGTCCGCCCCCGCGCGGACGCTGCTCCGCGCCTTCCGCGCAGCCTGAGTTCTCCTTCCTCACGGCCGCTTCACAGCAAACCATAATTAAATGGTTGCACTAATAGGGACCGCCAACCCATCTCACCTGGAGCTGATTGCCATGGGCACCCCGGATCGCTCCGATCGTCGGGCTGCCGATTCAGCACCGACCTCGGTGGGGCCTGACGATTCAGACTTGGAGGAGCCGGCCAAGGAATCTGAGTACCAGGCTGTTTGTGACGAGATATTGGCCCCAAAACAAGCCGTGAGCCATGCTTTTAATCCCAGCCCCGTGGATGATTCAGACTAACCAGCACTAAGTGCAACCGCTGTCGGCGGCGCAAGGTACGTCACATATGTTCATAGACAAACAGTGCTCATAATTGATCAGATACGATGCAATCGCGCGAAACCGTGCTCAAACTGTGTCCGATACAAATCAGAATGTACTTACCCGAGCATGGCACATCATAGGGAAAAGCGACAGCGTATACACGTGTCAGAACAATAGTGAGCTACTACTTATCCCGTGTCTGTTTTATTTGAATGAACGAAATTGACGAGTCAACAGTGAACATAAAATCAATCAAATCTTCAAGATCCTCGATGAGCTCAGCGTAAAGGTTGATAATCTGTCCAACGAGTCAATCACTTCGACAGGAAGCACGCAGGGGTCAAGCGCAGAAGCCATTTTGAATTCAAGTGCTGATCATGATGAGACAACTCCTTTCACTGGCCAATTTGAAGAAGAGCCCTCTTTTCTGAATCACGCTCTATTTGCAAGCCAGATTCTGAACGGCCGTATTTGCGAGTCCAATAGTTCAAATGGCTTGGTCCGGAAGATGACGTCGGCATTAGATAAATTGCGCGAAGTTATTGATTCTCAGAAACGACAGAAGGGAACTTTGAAAGCCCTTTATCCGCATGCCAGACACATTCCACACGGGAGTAGCTTAGATGATCTTCCAGTCCCACCTGTTGAGATCAATCTGGAGTGCTTACAAAAAGCCAGAGGTAGTGTTATTGGCAACAACCAATAGGTAATACAGGCTAACAAGTCAAATATCTCTCAGAAAGCCAACATGTACGGTTCTTCTGGCTGAGCGAATTCGTTTCGCTGTCTCACTTTACTGAATACCTGGTCAACGTTTACTCACCCGGACCTACATCTAATAATGACCTGATTATTGTTCTTGGTGGCATATTTTGGCTCTTTTGTGAGTGCGCTCTGGAGGCCACTAATAAACAAACGCAAGAAAAGTATTGGAAGCAGGCCACAATTTGCCGAGAAACCCTGGAGACCATTTTATGTAATTTGCCATTCCACGCTCCGGTTGGTCTCGACTCTGCCCTCGCCATGAGTGTCGCGGTATAGCCCCAGATCATTGTATTTGGAAGCCAAGATATGATCTGACTTTACTCTAGGCATCTTATTGTTTTCGATCTGGCAAGCTATCAGCAGCTTGGAATTTTATTACCCACGCAGCACATCTCTGTCAAATGCTAGGTTTTCATAATCCGCATGTTCTGCGGGTTGATTGTCAAGATCTCAAACAGCGCAAAGTCAAATTATTGTGGAGTGTCTATATTCTAGAACGAACTCTTTCATTTCATTTTGGCAGGCCGTCTACTTTCAACGACAACGATATCGCCTTGCCTCGGTTGGGTGTCTCTCTAGACGAGCCGACGATGGACTTTCCGTTCAATGTTACACTCACCAAACACATTCACATAGCAGACATACAGGGCAGAGTATACAATGGAATCTATAGTCTCAAGGCTCTCTCCCAACCAATGGAAATCAGAGCCTCCTACGCAAGGAACCTTGCCTGTGAACTAGCTAGTGTCTTGGAGCATGAGGACGAGTTTGAGGTAAGCGGACCATCCGAAACCACTACGGATCTATTATCTTGATGTTTCTAGCTTTCACCTCCTCAGAATTGACATATTTATAGAAAAAATACAATGAGGCCAGGCGCCGCGCGTTAGGGCCCGCAATACATGAGCTTTTCCTTCGGGCTGCAAGGATCAGTGAATTGTCACTTTTGACGCTATTATATCGTTGCATACCACCTGAGAAGCCATTTAATGCAGCCTTCTGCGACGAGTGTTTTGCTGCTGCCAGAGCTGCACTTGAGGAACATCAACGCAGCGTGTCCATCATCGCTAGCTCGCGTGTGAAAGGACATCCTCTAGAGTTCTATATAAATTGGTACGTGCGTCCTATCTAGAACCTGTCACTCATGAAGCCGGTCTCGGCTTGCCTTCAAACCGCGCACATGTTGATTCGACAACAGGTCCTTTCTTTTATTTCCGTTCTTTCCATTCATAGTTCACTTCAGCCATGCAGTTCAAACATGCGAAAAAAGCGACCTCTATTTACTCAAAAGCGTCGTCGAAACCCTTGAATCAATATCCGAGTCAGCATTCTACCAGACCTGTGGCAGGAAAATTCGCCTTTTTCGAGCTCTATACGACGTTGCAGAGAATTATATTGAGCTGAAGACCAACGAGTCCGAGCAACAGATTGCTAACAGTGATTTCAACCAAATGCTGACTACAATTGGTGTCCCGATTCTACCTCAGTCTTCGACATCGCTTCCACGTTCAAACTATACCGAATCTGATGACAGAGTCACTGGTCCTCACGCTGCGTCACACGACGTGACTTCGTCTTTTGGTTTTGGCACCTCAGTTACTGGCGCATTTACCACGGACCTTGATGAAATGAGCTTGGAACTTGGGAATTGGTTTCAGGGGAACCATGAAATGCTTAGACTGTTGGATGATAGCTATCTTCGACAATAGTGATTTTGAACAGTGAACATGTCCTCGAATGCTATTGATGTTTACAACTTTGACCTAGCGCTTCGTCGTGTTTGTGCTGGAAGTAGACTTCAATAAGGACCGCAAAACCGCAACCTAGCCTCGACTAAACCTCTGCGGAGAGGGCTCATCTCTATTCTTAGGGGCCACAGCAATCCCCCAAGAAGTATACTCGCAAAGTCTTCCTCGACATTCTTCAAATCCATCTAAAATATGAAAAGAAACTTCAGTACATTACTTAGGCATTGCTTTATTTCTATATTGTTTTAACATCGTGTCTAATTCATTCAAGCTCTGAGTGCAAATTAAAAATTGGTTCAACTGCGGTTAGAAATTGGTGCTGGAAGACTATATATTTTCAATGGGGTAGTGTACAAAGCAGACTAAATAAAAAACTAGCAAGATCGTGAAATCATGGCTTAGGTGAATTGGATAAAATTCGATAAAATAAAGTATATATATCCTCTTTACATATTTCACTGCAATGAACAATTGAAAGAAAAATATAGCTAACTAGTATAGGCAAGCTTGCGGGCTTTTGTTTTGCAAACCCCGCACCAAACCTTTTGCGGTTGAGGGTTGAACCTTTCCACTTGGAATCCGCAGCGATTCCGGGACCGCCCGAAACAGAGAGGATTGTTGCTAGATCACAAGAATTTTCCCTTAACGAATAATACGAAATTGAATCGAAATGTCATATTCTCCGAAATAATGATGTGGAACGGGGACATTTGTGAAAAGCTAGAAGTCAGCTCCGGCGGCTTGACGGATCGCCAAGACTCCGCCGTCCGTCGCCCGCAACATGGTCACTGAGCGGGCGGCGGAGTTCTAACGCCCGCACTCCTCGTCCCATACCCCCTAATAGAGGCTAATAGTTCTGGTTTGTCGGTACTTAAATCTCCAGTATACCCCCGAATCTAGAGACTTAGACAGACTCCCCCGTCCCTCTAATCTTGAACACTTCCTCCATTCCGTGAGCAGAACTCCTTCTCAAATAACTTTGACTTTGACACTTACCATAGGTACCAGTTCAGTCCATAGTTGACCCAAAAAACCAACCATGAAATACCGGGGAGTAGTCTACGACGTCGGACTGAAGTTCGAAGAGAGCAGGTTCTCGGTTGAACCATTCGATCCTGCTCAGGTAGAATACGACATGCGAATCATTGCCAATCAGCTGCACGCGAATGCAGTGCGGATCGAGGGCGAGGAGATCATACGACTGGAAACCGCTGCACGCGCTGCTCACTCGGTGGGTTTAACTGTGTTCTTCAGCCCGTGGAAGATGAACGAGGGCGTCGAAGGGACGCGCGTCTATTTTCAAGAGGCCGCACGGACGGCCGAGCGATTGCGTCTTGAAGGACTTGATCTAGTCTTCGTGGCTGGCTGTGAGTACACGATCTTTAGCAAGGGAGTGTTTCCGGGTGACTCGTTTCAGGAGCGAGCAATGTGGTTCGGTACTCAGTTGACGAGTGGTGATATCTCGCATGATGTTCCCCCTTCCTTGCGAGAGAAGTCTGTCGAGCTGAATAAAGTCTTGCGCTCTTTTGCGGAGGTTATTCGCGCCGAGTTTGGTGGACTGTTGACGTATTCATCTGGAACCTGGGAGCTGGTAGACTGGGATATCTTCGACATCATTGGTATCGACTACTATCGACGAGGCGAGCCCGAGGAGAAATACGTTTCAGGTCTCGAGCGTTATAGGTGCAACAAGCCCCTTGCCGTTATGGAGGTCGGGTGCTGCGCCTATGAGGGAGCCGCGAAGCGCGGAGATGCCGGCTTCATCCTTCTGAAAAGTATGAATCCAGATGGTAGCGGCGTGTTTGAAGATGATGTCGTCCCCACTCGGAGCGAGCGTGAGCAGGCCGATTATCTAGGCACACAGCTCGGTCTTCTCACCGCGGCGGATGTTCACGCGGTTTTTGTCTTTGTCTTTGCGTTTCCGTGTATGCCAACTGGGGAAGGGTGTCGGGATCTTGACATGATGTCTTTTTCGTTGGTCAAACATTTCCCTGCTCAGGATCCGAGGTCGAAGGAAATGCCTCCATGGGCGCCGAAGGAATCGTTTCACAGGGTTGCCGAGTTCTTTCGATCCATGATAGAGTCGAATCCATAGTCGCTTACTGCATCTTGACTGAATTTATTCAATCAGAGTATGACACCACCGCCCTTTGCCTCTGTCTAGAAATGGAATGAAGACCTTTCTGTGGGAACGATAGCTCATGTGATTCCAGTGAAAATAGTAGAAAATGACAAGAAAGTATAACTGGAAAGAGATCCTTGTCTGAAGCTCCGAGAAAAAGACACTGATTAGAGCACTACCGACTAGAATTTCTAAAAGCATTCTCAGACAGAGTCACCCGAACTACCCATACCCGGCTACTTCGCATTCAAATCATCATTCCCGTTCAAATCCTCCCTCAACCGCTTATCCCCAACCACCACAGGCTGGCACTCCTGCAAGAAAAACACCATCCTTGTCCACTCCGTCTCGCTCGGGTTCCGCCACTCATGCATCGTAGCCCTCTGTACCGCAATATCCCCCTTCTTCAACAGCCTCCTGTCCCCAGAATCCAATAACATCTCGATCTCGCCCTCTAGTACAATTCCATAATCCAAACTCTGTGTCCGATGCATCACGCCGGGACTTGCGGGTGCAAAGTCCACAACTCGACAGACCGTTCCGCCCGGGCTGACAAGTCCTAGAGACCCTGAGTCCATGATTTGTTGGTTCTTGACCAGATCGGCATCGCCGTTTAGGTTCGCTGGGAATTCGGAAGTTGTGTACGCGACGCTAAACCCGACGGTCTTTTCACGGAGGGAGACCCATGAGGCGGGAGATTCAGAGTGGATGGTTGCTTCGCCGGAGGGATTGTGGGTTGTGATATAGCGGGTGAAGTTGGGGAGGGGGGAGGGTTGGCCGGGTTCTATTGCGTATTTGGTTTTGTTTTCAGCCATTTTGTTGAGAGCTTATGATTGAGGGAGCGAGAGAGAGGGAGGCGTGGTTCAAGGGATGGGAACGATGCCGTAGAGGTGAAGTTGGACAAAGGTCTTTGTTTGTCTCCCACGTCACATGCGGGGTGAGTTGGCATAGAGAGAGGGGTTTATTTGATGATTAGTTATCATTCATGACTTGTTATGCAGTAGTCGAACCCTAATTCTAATCATGTTCCAGGCATGAACCGAATAATTTCGGTGGGAGTCTGAACCCTGGGACAACCCAGCTGCAGATATTAGGGCTAAGGGGAGCGTGACATGGATATCGATATTCACGTGCCTTCATGAATCTATCAGTATCTGTAACACTGTAAATAGCATAGTGGTTGCAATCCTCGGGAGAAATCATAAGATGATCGACAATTTACTGTGAACCATTTTCTGTCAATGACATCGTACGGAGCAGGTGGGAGTGAGAGTGGAAGGACCATTATTGTTGTGCGTCATCCTTGGATTAGAAAGCGTGTATTTGATTGCCGCATTGATCCATCAATTTGATTGTACCAAATCAGGTCCTGTTGGCTTGACGCATAAATTAGTATCATCGGCGCGTAGACGAGAAGCGTAACAACCAAAAATTTATAATTCTACCAACTATTTAGAATGGCTCATACTTGTGTGAACTTGCCGATTCTCTTGGGAGCTTGAACTATCAAACTAAATAAATTGAACGAAAAGTGGTACGCTAAATGTCATGAAAGGCCCCCGTATCCTAATGATATGACGTGAAGTATCAGCCAGGGTTTTTGCACAGTAATTCGAACTATCTTCGTGCGAAGGGATAGATTATTCTGATTCAATATATTGTCTGACGCTCTTCATTACACGCTGAAGCATGATGGTAATCTAATTCTGGAAGATCTCTCTTGTTTCTACCGACCTTGCTTAAAACTGTAGGTCGTGGATCATTCATGTACCACAGGGTTTGAACATATCTAGCGGTGTAATCGGTGTATATATTACGCTTGTTTAGTTTTCTTGGCGGGGCCTGGTTTAGGAGTAGGTACAAATTATGTCCTGAGAATCACGGAAGATTATTAACCCGTCTGCTGAAGGGTAACGATGGCATCCCTTGATTGAATTCAAAGTTCAAACTTCATATTCCTTCATACAAGCATCTGGAAGGCCAGCAACATCCACTATGTCTTATGATCGCACCTTGTAACGATCCTATTGTCACCCTCACCATGGATGACTCAACCCAACAAATTCGCGATCATATTATTCGCCAGACCCGAGTAGTCCTTTTTGAGTTCCTGCGAGACGTCGGTTAGGCACGATGCGAATACTTGGTGATACCCCGAATAGCATTCTTGATCCTAAAGGTAACTTGGAATCTATACGTCCATTTGCCTCAACGGTCTAAGAATGCCTTCATGAATATTATACCAACAACAAGACCTGTTTCGTCGCTGTGAATATCTACCGTGGAAAGCACTCTTATTTCGTGGTCGATCTTAATAATACTGGTTATAACTATCACACGGCTCATGAATGCAAAACGTTGATACCTGTCTATGTCCTTCGCCTTTCGAAGAGACAACCCATGATTTTCAGAAAACGAGAGCTAGATGGACCAATCGCCGAGACTCTCAGGATCATGCATAATGGCCATGGTCAGGATCCCCTACCTTTGTTTGACAATTATTACGACGAGAATAGTCAATATGGCAACCCACGCAGCCTCCAAAAGTGATTATTGGGGTTTCTGCTCTGCAACTGTCGATACAATTGCTGTATCTACACACAAGTCAAGGATAAATGATAAAAGCTTACGAAAGATATGCACCTGCCGTAATTCCTGGGCAAGGTGTGCGATTGGTTTACCAGTGCTGGCAACTTCAGGCCGATCCGTCACACCCCTATGGATTCATCGTTCTCAACGACCTTACGATTCATTACATTAATGACCCTCTATTTCGGCCCGTCATCACCATCAATCATAGAAAGCAAAAGTGCCTTCAATTTTCCTTCATCACCTGTACTAAGAGAATGTTTTAACATTTCGGTTTTAGCGTTGAAACTTTGACGATATCGTACTCTGTCCACGCGAGTCAGCTTCAATTGAATGACCCTTCACTGCTCGACTGGACTGAACACATAGGCCGGATACAAAAGCTTAACCTCGGCAAACTTTGCACGCTCAATGATTCACCTAGGGATACTCCAGGCCTGAACCTAATTGATTGTGGTTGTGACTCTAAACCTAGGGACAGCTCAACCGCTGTTATAAGAGCTATAAGGCAATAAGGATAAGTACTGTCTACGTTCCTTGAGATTGTTACAATTTATGAAGCTATTAAGGTGTAGTACTTGTAAAATTGTTAATGTTATGAGTGTTCCAATTCTCGGGGAAATCATAAAATGATCGACGATCTAGTGTGGAGCGTATGGTGCGGAACAGTAGATTAAAGCACTCCTCGCTACTGCATTCGTACGAAGTGAACATCTATTCAATGCAATAACCAGATATTCTTATTCAATTAACAAAAGAATACCAATTTGTTTTTAAACCTGAGTACGCAGACTTCGCCCTTCAAATCAATCATATACTGGGAAATCTGCTTCTCAATCCCCTTCAGCAATCAATCCAGTACTCCCTGCCCACTGATCTACACACCTCACCTCCACCACAAAAGACGTGCTCCGGACCCACAATTATACCATAACTAAGATAGAATCTCAAGCTCGCTAAATCGATAGTAATAGCATCATCGGCCTCAAAAGCTCGCAACCAGGCACATCCATCCCTAGCACTCGTCAATGCACCCGCCCGCGTCATGCTATCTTTCCTATTCTAGAACTATATACTCCATTTGTCTGTCTCTAGCAATGATCATCCATTTATGTGAAGCTTACAACGAGAAAGATTTGCATCGTGCCGTTTCTGAGCGTCGATCCCCCGCTGGCTTGAATCCAGGGATGTGGCCTTCTGCGCCGTAGATGGTAATCCAGTTGTGATTGTGTGGGGGGATGGTGTTATTGATGATCTTATCTTAGTTCCTGAGCTTCTTGAGTTCAGTGTCTGGAGCGGTTAAAAACGAAACGTGTGTATATATCTAGCGTTAGGCTTTTGGGAGAAGCTGAGAGACAGCAAAATCAGAATTTATCCAAGCGCACCAGCCACCTCACAGGGACCATGAGATTAGGCATCCTTCTGGGAGGAATCCTTAGCTGCTTCTCGGCCGCGGCTGAGGCAACCAAGCAGCCAAACATCCTTTTCATTCTCACAGATGACCAGGGGAAATATATCGGGGGGTTAGAACATATGCCTAAACTCCAGGTAAGAGGCTACCATCTTCTTTACTTCCATTCTATATCCCCAAAGATAACCCTGCCAAATCTATTCAAACACTAATAAACACATCTATCCACCAGAAAACTCTCGTCCAAGAAGGCACCACCTACACGAAACACTACTGCTCCATCGCCCTCTGCTGCCCGTCACGAGCAAACCTCTGGACAGGCCGCATGCCCCACAACACAAACATCACCGACGTCGGACTCCCCTACGGCGGATATCCCAAGATCGTATCCGCCGGCTGGAACGACAACTACCTACCCTTGTGGATGCAAGACGCAGGCTACGACACCTATTACGTCGGCAAATTGTGGAACTCACACACAGAGCAGAACTACAACGCGCCGTACGCGCGGGGGTTCAACGGTTCAGAGTTCTTGTTGGACCCGTGGACGTACCGATACTATCATGCGCGGATGACGCGGAACGGACAGAAGCCGGTGAAGTATGATGGGGAATATTCGACAGATGTGATTAAGGAGAAGGCGTTGGGGTTCTTGGATGATGCACTGAAAGACGACAAGACGAGACCGTTTATGTTGACTGTTGCGCCGAACGCGCCGCATTCGAATGGGAGTCATGATCCTGGAAGAGGGACGACGTGGTTCGGCGAGCCGGAGTATGCGCCGCGGCATGCAGGGCTGTTTAAGGATTATAAGATCCCGAGAGAGGATAGCTTCAATAAGGTGATTGAGGGGGCGGTTGGGTGGACAGCTGAGCTCTCCGAGTTGAGTCAGAAAGAGGTCGATTATATCGATGAGTTTCAGCGCTGTCGGCTGCGGGCTCTGCAGGCTGTCGATGAACTAATTGCGGAGTTGGTCGAGAAGCTGGATAAGGCTGGGGAGTTGGATAATACCTATATCGTCTTTTCTACGGACAATGGGTATCATATTGGACAGCATGCTATGCAGCCTGGGAAGAACTGTGGATACGGTATGACCGTGTCCTCCATTCCTCTTATATTTGCTACCAGTACTAACCGCGGACAGAAACTGATATCAATGTCCCGCTAATCGTCCGAGGTCCTGGGATACCCAAAAACGCTACCCTAGATGCGGTAACCAGTCATACTGACCTGGCGCCTACATTCCTATCCCTTGCGGGTTCCTCTAGACCTGGTCTGGATGGAAAACGCATCCCCACAACGATTGATGCAGGCAAGGCAGACAACAAGACGGAGCATGTTGCCATTGAATACTGGGGACGAGTGAGTCTCTTTCCCTATTATTATACCATAACTACTCTAATTAGATAACTTTGCTGACGGTCAAATTAACAGGCAATTCCCGAAGGAATCTACGGCCACTACAGCGACAGAGGCGAACAGCCAGGCAACGGCTACCGCAACAACACATACAAGGCCGTGCGACTTGTATCCGAAGAATACAGCGTTTACTACGCCGTATGGTGCACGAACGAGCAGGAATTCTACGATCTGAAGGTCCGTCATGCCCTGTCCCCCATCCCCCCCCGGCTTAGCACATGATCAACTCCAACCCTAATTAAGACCAACACTAACACGACAATGTATCTAAAGAACGATCCTCATCAAATCGGCAACCTCGCCTCTGAAAATACAAACTCGAACTCAACTATCATCGCCTCTCGTCCGCTCCCTCAAATCCTCTCCCGTCTAGATGCCCTCATGCTTGTCTTGAAGTCCTGCTCTGAGGACTCTTGCCGCTACCCCTGGCGTCATCTGCACCCGGCCGGGAAGGTCAATAGTCTAGCGGATGCACTAGATGAGGGGCTTGATAGGTTCTATGAGAATCAGCCAAAAGTGGCGTTCTCAGAATGTAGCTTGGGGTATCATACATGGGTGGAGGGACCGCAGGAGTTCAATGTTTTCGGACAAGGAGGTGGAACTGAGAAGAGAGGATGGAGATGGTTCGGGTTTGAGTGGGATTGAGGATTCTTGTGACTGTTTTGATGCAGCGGAGGTGTTCTGTAGGGTGGAACGGACAGACTAGAAGATAATATACTCTGGTTGTATCTTGCCGTCTTATTTCGCCGAACGTAAAGTCGAGGATAGGGTAGGTTATATGCACTCCACTTCTTATGGCGTTACTAAATATACGAGGAACAAAACATGGACTAGTCTTTTTCAACGGAGTACTCAGGAGCTGGGCAAGTCTGCTATAGTAAGTTAATGTTTCTCTGAGATATCACGTAAGTTTTACTTGACTAGAGAACAGGGCTACGAGTCAAAGGGAGAAGCTAAATAGAAGTCAACAATCGCTCGTCTTCATTTGGATGTACGGTCAGATAAGCTCAACCACTGACCAAGAATCAAGGCGTTTCAGGAGGCGTCAGACCAGCACAAACCCGACAACACATACCCGGTTGATCATGCGCAGGGTTCCAGTAATCTGTTCGCTGGCTCTCAGGGCACATGCTTCCACTCTGGACTGCGTCTGCACACATCTCGACGTGCGTGACTGCGTAGTGTTCGCAGAGCCCGAAATTAGCTCGCATATTCAAGCACATTTTGGGTTCGTAGAGAGACTTTGGAGTGTTTCCTTTGGGATTTGGTTCGAGGAGGTGGGCTAGGTTGGTGATGTTGCGAATTAATTCTGATGCGGGACACGACTCCTTTTATAATGCCATCTATCTATCTCTTATGGAGGCTAGTGGGCTAAAGGTATGTTAAAGGAGAGGCCCGAATAGGATGCCGATTGTGTGAACACCGTGTTGCATGGCATTGACGAGAATACTTTTAGAGAAAAGATATCCCCCAGTTGGCATGATTCATCCTTCAGGTTTTTTTAATAGCACTTGCTTTGTTGGTGTAATGGACTAAGGAATCACTGTCGGTGGCTGTCCACCAGATAAAGAACTCATGGGTAGGATCGGTATTCTAATTTGTAACAATTGCATGCATCTCCCACACAAGGGATGGTTATGAAGTGTCAATATCCAATTCACGCTACGCAGAGAATGGACCCAGAATATAAAGCCTCGGGCTAAACAAAGGTTTAGACAAATACGGTGGTTTCTTTCTACAACGCGAAACCCTTTATTGCCCTGATCACAGCCTTCCCTTGTCCCCGGGGCATGACCAAAGCCTGAAAGAGAGTTTTTCTTTCGTTCCGAGCCGTCCTCAATATACTCAACGAAACTAATCACTCTTAACCTCCACCTTGTGCACGCTCCTCAACCCCCATAAACTCACCACCACCGCCAAAAACCCTAACAACAATCCCTCCATGGTATCCACCTTCCCCGTATTCGCCGTAATCAATCTCGCAATCAACGCCGACGTAGCAATCCCCACGCTCTTACCAATCTACGGTAGTATATTAAACACACCACCTGCCAGCGCCTGTGCCCGTGCCGGGAACGCCGCCGCCATCACCAAAATAACAATCATATACATAAGGTCCGCACCGAGTTGGTTAAGGGCCATTCCCTAGAAAAAACCACGCCAGTAGCCTGGCCCGTCGAGAAGGCACAATGTGGCTAGTAATAATAGGGCGATGCCGTTCACGAATCAGGATTCTAGCACTGCAATCCAGAGGCGCAGGCGCCAATAGCTATATTCATTAATAGGCTGTAGAACGTGGTGGGTAGGAATTACAGAGATGCGGTTAGAGTCGACTTACCAAAGACATCTTCAAAGTAGAGGGCCGCTAGCTGCTCGCTAGCGTTTAAGATATCCCAGACAATGAACACGGTGATACATATGGACGTAAATAGAAGGTTAGTCCTTAAGAAATTGGAGATCAAGGCGGGACAGGATAATCAAGAAAATGCGCTACTTGGTGTTTACGATTAGGTGTATCGGATATCTGTACGTCAAGTATCAATATGGCTAGGAAATGCCTCTATGAACAGCCCCGATTAACATAACAAAAACAATTTAGTTAGACTTATCTCATTCCACTCTCGTACCTGCAGATTTCATGCAGGTCCCCTCCATCCAGTACGACGCAGCCAGTTCTCAAACGAAGTAGCTGACAAACCCAATTTCTCAAAGGAATGATCCTGATCTGGATCCAACGCCCCAAAGCAGATCTTGTCGGCTGGCATGACGGCTGCCCATTCCATCATTTGCTTCGCATCTTCCTTGAAAGCTGGCCCAACAAGTTGACCTGCGGATTCGCCGAACTCTTCGGCAGAGATCGGTTCATGAATCGCCGTCTGACCTGTGACTCGTGTGAAAATCTCCACCATTTCTTTGACGGTGATCCGTGGGCTTAAGACGAGATATGACTCTCCGTGGGTTTCTTCGACGCCAATATTGAACACCCCTTAAGGCAGAGAGGAATCATTAGCCAATGTCCAGCAGACTCAGTTCGGAGATATTTTATGATTGGTGAGACGAGTAAAAATATACTTACTCGCTGCAAAGCTTCCCATATCATGGATTGGGTCAGTCCATTGCAGAGGTTGACCCTCTGGAACTGGAATACGGAACCGAACGACTCCGTCCGCTAGTTGTATGCATCAATGCGTTAGCCCACATGCAAAATTACTCCTTAGGAATTATCTCAACTTACCTCGACGTTGGGAATACTGAGGCCACCTCAAGTTGGTATAGAAAAAACCTTTATAATAACGTCGCTATCAGCACCACATACATACTAGCGCACAGTGCTGCTGTATGTAGGAAGAATACAAACCAGGAATGAGACAAGTAACCCCACTGAGATTTTCTCGCGCAATCTGTTCGATCGCATGCTTGTTATCCATATGGTAAAGCTTGCGGAAATGTCCTTCTGTTGTTTTGACCATATCCGGCAAGCTACTGAAGACAAAATGTTTGATGCCACACTGCTCTGCTGCCAAGACCATATTCCGCCCAGCTTCAATCTCGTGCTGCATCTCCTCCTCTTTTGTTAGAAGCTTCCCAGGATAGGATTCGGATGTCATAGCGAAGACACCATAGGCACCAGCGAATGCATTATTGAGGGAGGCCTGGTCGTATACGTGCCCCGTAACGAGAGTGAGACGATTGTCGGTGGTCTGGTTGTCAGCGAGAAACCTCCTCGCTTTCTCCGAATTTGGGTCTGCTGTCAAGCCCCGGACGAGCCATTGGTTGCCGCCTATTGATTTGGAATCTAGCAGCGAACGAACGACTCCGCTGCCTTGATTACCGGTAGCACCGACAACGACTATCGTCCGAAGATCCGCAGGGCTTGGCATTTTGGTGACTGGTTCCTAGGGACGTTTAATATGTATATAAGAGAAAGCGGTACAGAATTAGGATGGGTCAGTTTGAGAGATGTTCATTTCATTGCAGAATTATAAAACGGTTAACCGGAGGCGTCGCGATATTAAGGTCATCGACCCCTAGGTATACCGCTCCCCCATGGAACAAATCTGGTGGATTGATAATCCAGCCAAGGCCGGAGACTTTTTGCGGAATTTGTCAGCCGCCTCCGCGGAGACTACCCCACAGGAGATAAGAAGCTGACATGGAACTCCGACTCCATGGAGGAATCACAATGATCAAATCTAATGGACCCAGTATGAGATCTACGCTGGATTTGAACAATCGCCCGAGAAAGGTAAGGCGACCTTTGAATGTGTGTGTGTTGATCAGAAACGAATTGCTAAATTCTGACGACAAGGCATGCGATGTATGTTACACTCGCAAGATCAAGTGCGATGGACAGAAACCTCGCTGCTCGAACTGTATCAACTATGGGACCCATTGTACCCATGCAGTGCTAAGCCGGAAGTCAAAGCCTAGAGCACAACGTCGTAGTGAGGCTACAGAGGCGAGCGAGGTTCAGAACCTGCAAGCAGAAGTACGGCGCTTAGAGAATGAGCTTGTAGGTATTCCGAGTCGCTGACAAAGGTAAGATACTCAATCAAAACAGGCACAGGTTCGGAATATGGACAGGGGCGAACCATGGGTTCCGACGCAAGTGCTGGAGGAAGCAATAATAGCAGCGCATGTTGAGGATCTACCGCCGGAAGTCGACGACAATACGACTGGCTCAATGAAACTACCTCCACTACAACACGCCATGACAATGGTCGGAATATATCTCAACACATACAACTCCGTACTTCCTCTCTTTCATGCGGACACGCTCTTGCGGCTTGTTGGGGAATGCTATGCTCGTCCGCCACGACAACGCGACCCATTAGTATGGGCGGCTATCAACGTCGTCTTTGCCTTGGCCAGCCAACAGGTCCCTGGAGGGACTAGCGATGCACTGTCTGGCTATCAGGCTGATCAAACTATGGAATATCTTAGCAAAGCGCAATCCGTCATCTCGAGTGTTATGCTCAGCGAGACGTGCCTGCTCAACATACAGACATTGATAGGCATCGTGATGGTGCTGCAAACTGCACACGACCTGACCCCAGCTTTGATACTAATATCAGCGACGATGCGTCTTGCACATAAAGTAGGTCTACACAACCATGCAGCATCAGCACATCTAGACCCCGTGCAAAGGAGACAGCATGCCCGAGTTTTCTGGCTGGCGTACGTTCTCGACAAGGATTTAAGCTTACGCACTCAACAACCGTCAATTCAGCGCGATGAAGACATTGACCTAGAGCTCCCATCTTCCTTGCCGACAATTGACGAGGACAATGACAACACAGCGGGTATTGTCGTTACAGCAGACGGAAATACCAGGATGAATTATTTCCTGGCTCGCGTCAAGCTGGCCAGTATCGAGGGTCGTGTGTATGATTGTCTATACTCAACAAGAGCAGTTAATGGAAGACTTGTAGAACGAACCCGTGCAAAGGAAGGTATTCTTAACGCACTTGACGAATGGAGAGCCTCTATACCGCCCGAATTTGGAGCCAGTGGTGTTGTCTCGAGCACTAAGAACAAACCGGCAAATAGCGCATTCTTCTGCGTGCTACACGCTACCAGCCTCCAGTGCATGGCATTTGTAAGTCGCGCTCACGCTTGGGACGGAAAATGGGTGGGTGGTCTCCGCAATCATAGCAGAGGTATCCAGACAATGGAGCTCCCACCAGCTTGGGAGACAATGGTACACCAAGCTCGAAACTATATGATTCTGTTTGGAGAGGTTTGGTCGAGAGACGCATGGTTTCGTTGGTCAGTAGTCACTTGTCACAATGAGCATACACTTTTTGACAATTACAGGATGACATCATGTCCTTATACGACCTGCACCGTGATATTGTTGGCCAACACTCTGTATTATTTGGGACATGATAAGATACAGACTGATATCGAACTTGTTGATTCAGCCCTCTTGTGGCTCAATGGGGCTATAGAGGAATTTCAGTCAGAGGAGGCTCAGGTACTCCAGGAAACTTGCGTAGAGGCTGTCCAAACGGTGAAGCAGAGGCTTGCCGAGAACACTCCAGTGGCTTTTAGCGACAATTGGCTCCTCGAATATACGGACGATTTGTTGGAATTGGGAGGATACACTGTATTGAAGGATATTCAATATTCATAGATCCAAAACACCTTGCAAATCGGAAGAGCACGAGCTACATTCCTTGACAAGATTCACATGATGCTTTCTCTGGTTGAGTCCCCCATGAACAAAGCCTCATCCTAGCACATATCTTGTTTTTCCATGACATGAACACTCCAACAAAGAATAATATCGAATAAAACTGTCAGGTATGCCTTTCCATGACATCGAACAGAACATTTGTATTGCCCTCATACTCATTCTCCACTAGCAGCTGCAACAACATCCGCTCCAACAACCCCGACTTGTTCAAATCATAGCCCGCAAAACGTGGTTTGAATCCCGCGTCGCTGATAAGCTGTCGGACGGTATCAATAGCAGGCCCTTTTCCACCCATGAACATGATAGGCGGCACACGATCAGATTCCCAGTTCTGCACATCCAGCAGTGTTGCGGGCATTAAATTGAAGGCCTTGAAGACAACTGCCTCAGGAAAAGCTTCCTGAACCTGTTTCGTAACGGAGGTCCTTTCGATGTACTCGAGATCGTGATAGTGATTGAAGTTGGCATCCACATTGAGTGGATTCATCGTATCAATCACGATTTTGCCAGCCAGCGTAATGCCGTTGTTCTGGAGCTCTTGAAGAATATGACTCAAACGTGGAAAGTATACTGATACAACAACAACATCACCAAACTTTGCAGCATCCGTAATCGAACCGTACTTCAAGTCAGTCATGGGCTCAGCGATGCCCTTGTGGAGGGAGAAGTCTCGCGCACGCTCCTTAAGCTGCTCCGGATGGGTATCTTTGCTGATCATGACTTCATGGCCGTGGCGAATCCAGGAAAAGGCAAGACGCAGGCCGACATTGCCTGCGTTCACGATGCCAATTTTCATTTTCGAGATGTATGGCTGAGATTTAGGTTAACGAAATGAGGTAAAAGCACGATCAAGGATTTTTGGTAGAACGTGTAATATGTCCATTCCTTAGGGGCAGGTAAATTATCAACATAAGCTAAAAGCTTTGACAGGATAGCAACTTCCGCGGAAGCCATTCTCAGGTGATGGCATTTCTAATTTGACTCCTGATAGACTACGTTGATCGGCTGATTAATACCGGCCATGACGCTTGCTTCTCATACATGGAAACCTGCTCTCAACCAATTCCGTGGATGTCATTTCTAATTAGATGTTTGATAATGTGGTAGGAGATCCTCTAAGGCGAAATGTAATTAGAATTCAGCTATGGAGAGCCGATGGCTGATAAATAACCTATAAACACCAGGATAGCTTACCTTAGCCGCCTCCGCGGAGGCAAATATCTATGCATCCAAAATGTTATATAAATTGCCTCATGATCAGAATTAAATGCCAGAAGAAAAAAGGAAGAAACATGCAAGCACCTACTTCAATTTCTTGAAGTCCACACTTACAAAACGTTTCTCTACGTCAACACCTTCAACCGCAATGTCGTCGATCAAAAGCGAACTTTATGCCATTCCCGCTGGCTCCAGCATTCTGGTCACAGGTGCCAACGGGTTTATCGGCTCGCAGGTCGTTAAACAACTGTTGTCTCTTGGATACCTTGTGAAAGGAACACTACGATCCGAGAAGCCATGGTTGAATGAGTTTTTCAGCTCCAAATTTGGAGCCGACAAGTTCGAGTCAATTTTTATCTCGGACTTGAGCGACCTTGAGGCTTTGAGCAAGGCAATGGACAATGTTAGTGGTGTCGTTCATGTGGTATGTAAAACATCTTTCCACACTTTTCTGCATTGATGTACCCAGATATGGCATCCATGGCCCAATCTGCATCTTATAATACTAAATATCCCAATCGCAGGCATCGGACGTGTCTTTTAGCCCCAACGTTGAGGAGGTAATTCCAAAGGTTGTTTCGGCCACTGAGGCTGTCTTGGAAGCTGCCGCTAGACAGCCTAAAGGTTCCATCAAGAGGGTTGTGCTCACTTCATCGGCGTCGGCAGCAGCGTTGCCACAACCAGGGGTGGAAGGTATTGTGGTCACCGAAGGTAGGAACCCCCTTTTTCGGGTGTGGTTTTCCAGGAAATTAGGCCAACATCTGTCGATACAACCATCCCTATTTACTGCTAAGAATCCTGAGCTTATACTATGACGACAATATAGACACATGGAACGAAGCAACAGTGAAGGCGGCTTATGATGAAAGCACCCCATCGGAAGCCAAGCCCTTCACCGTCTACGTTGCGTCCAAGACGGAGGGCGAACGAGCAGCGTGGAAGTGGGTCGAGAAGAATAAGCCATCGTTCGTTTTTAACGCGGTCTTGCCCTATTACACGGTAAGTAAATGATTGTCGCGGTGTGAAGCCCACCGTTCAACTGCTTCGTTTAAAGATATATCAACCTTGGCTGTTCACTAATTCATATCTCAAACAGCTTGGAGAAGTGCTTCACCCAGAGATCGCTGGTTCTACTATGAAATGGGCTGCGAACCTGCTCAACGGCGATGTCACTGCGTTCGGATTCCCTGGACGTAAGTAGTTTCACGAGACAATCCGCATACTCGCGCGCCAATTATATTATCTCTTGTTGCGGAGCACGAATATCCTTACTGACACGTTTTCAAACTAGAATATGTCGACGTTGGAGACCTTGCACGTCTGCACGTGGCTGGTCTCCTTCACCCCGAAGTCAAGTCCGAACGTCTGTTTGCCTTCGCCTCGACCTTTACCTGGAATGAGTTCGTTGAGATTCTGCGAAAGTTGCGTCCTGGAAACGCAAACATCCCCAACGCCCCAGACAACGAGATTCGGGACTTGAGTGATATTGCCCCTGCGAAGAGAGCAGAGATCTTGATCAACTCACTGTTCGGGAGTTCCGGTTGGGTGGGATTGGAGGAGTCGATTCGCACTGGGGTTGACAGCTTGGGATTCTAGATCGTTTGAAATGATGGAGAAAGCCAAGAAAATCTAAGGTAATAAGGTGTCATTCCGAATAGCCATGTCATCTCTGGGGCTCCTTCTCGTACTCCAACACCACATTCAATAGAAGCCGAGCGTGTTCCTTTGTTAGTATCAATTGGATTGTTCTTTGTTTACGAATAATGCCGTTTCATACATGTAATCGGAGGCAACATCACTGCTCTACTTGTTGTGCAATGTCTCTAGGTACAGTGCGAAGACTATACAATAGTGGAATGGAGCTCTAGATTGAGAATCTTTCCTAGACTTGTGCCCTTGTGCACGATACAAATGATCAAGAATGGCAAGGTACTGTACGGATTGTAGGGTGGCGATGGAGGGAAGCGGTTACGTGACGGCGTATTGGGACAATTAGCCGGAAACGGGAAAACTAAGCATATCTAGTAATTCACAGGTCCCCCGTTTACTAGGAGAAAAATATTAGCGCCTATTATAAACCGTTACCCGCTATAACTCCGCCTGTAAACTGATTATAAACTCAGGCAGCTAAAGATCTATCGCTCTGTTTATAATTATTTAGAGCCACCGGGGCAGAATACGAAGTAATACGGGTCATCTATGATGAGGTAGGCAGACTTTTGTGATGGCCACATAATTTCACCTAGCACAATAATTCCGGAGGTTCGTCTAATATATGCTCTGGGGTGAATGATTATATTATATCTTAGGCTCATGCTTTAAAGAAGAGGGGCAGCTTGACTTACTTCCCCCCAACATAGCTAGCGGGAGAATAGGTTGAGCCTCGTCCGAACAACCTTGATGCCAGCTGATCATCTGTCGTCCGTAATTCCTACTCCAATTCCCGTGATCCTTCGGATTTTAAATCTTAAATCAATCATCGACAACAATCGTGTCCACCATTCGGCCGTTCATTCCCAAAATCAATCCCCACTGACTATCTGTGAGGCCATGAGCTAGTCTGTCAGCCGAACAGGCACGCAGTTGGAGGTTAATAGTCAAGATTATCGGCCTGCTAACCGAATCACCATGTAGTTCATCCAACTAAAGATATTCTAAGTCTCGAACGTGGCAAGGTATTGACTATATCGGGTACGAGACCCTCTGCATCGCGTTAACGATAGCCAATTCGCTAACGTCCAGGACTGCTACTCAGATACGGCATGTCAGAAGGATTCGGGACAATAATTGATTTGTCGACTGATTCCACAGCCTGAAAGTCGTGCTTGCTAACCTTAGTCGTTTCCAACTCGGAGGACCGGACCAGTCCTGGACGGAACGATGTATACTCATATATTGTCAGTCCGACATCTCTCAAAACATCTCCTAGTAATGTGGTGGCTGAGAAAGTCAAATCAGATGCAGTAAGGATGACAAATGGGCCGCTAGTCTTATGTATCTCACCATGGGTATATAAAGTCATCAGGAGAGACCAATGGTAGAGAAGGAAATACGAGCTCATCCTTTTCAGCTGCTACGCCAAGGGGTTTAGCGTGAAATACAGAGGGATGTCTATGCGCAACCAAATATGGAAAGGCGCGACCCGCACAAAATATAAATCGCACTTCCGGCTCGTGAGGCCATATCAATGAATATTGAAATCCATTTACTGGCGGCAGTTCCATCTTGTGATACCTCCAACCAGCAATGCCTCGTCTTTCTCAACTCCTCATACCGTTCCTGGCCACTGTCGTCAACGCCCAACAAACCTGCCCCGAGCCCGAAGACATCGTCTACTCTCCTTTTAGGCCCTGGTTCCGCTTTGACTATGGGCCTGATGGGGGCGACTGCTGGACAGGTGCTATCTGCACCCTTGACCAGGCTGACGCGGCGCGTAATCAGCAATTTGCAGCCACAGCATTGGTCATGGGCTTGTTACCACTGGTCCTCCGCGACATAGCATGGCCCGAGAGAAGAGTTGTCTTGATTTCAGCACCGCTCCCGGCGTTAGCAGAGGTCTTTGTTCGAGCACTAGGGCTGGAACCGATGATAATGGGAAATTTATCTGGGTTGACAGAAGAAGATACCCAGCGCTGGGTGAGCTGGGTACGAACGAGCCCAGTTGCCGCAGCAGGCCTACAGTCGAGACTCACAATGAAGGTGTTGGTCTTTGTGAGTCTCTTTGTGCTGATGGTATCGTATGCGGCTCTGGGACTTGTGGAGATCTATTCGAAGCGGTCCGCCTTGGGGTGTGTGTATCCTGTTATTACGTTGACCTGGTGCGTGATTGGGGTTGTCCCTGCTGCTGTTCATGTGCTCTTCAAGACCTACTGGCGGAGGGGAGTTAAAGACGGGAGGGGCAGAGCGTCCGCAGTGCAAGGGGCAGATGAGGCGTGGCCAGTACAATTCGCTTGGGCAATCTATTACATCATCGGGACGTTGGTGTTTACTTCGATCATGGCAATCACCCCATTGGAACTCTTCGTTTGGGTAGTCATCATGTCTGTTGTCACTGGTGCCAGTAAAATGCTTGCGCTCTACATCTGCCTGATGTTGAGGGATCCAACACAAGCATGAATACGCGATTGAACCAATTGATGCTCTACAATCTCTTCTCAACCTCAAACGAAACTGGGGCTGACTATTTTGGGGAGTTGGTTTACATAGTCAGGTCGCGACGAAAGTTCGAGTGGACTCCCTCTCGTCTTTTCTCAAACACGCAAGCTGGTCTAAGGATGCAGAGATCTTATTTTCTGTAATGATCCTTATCTAGGACCATTGATCGTCAAAGTTGCTTGTGAACTCCTTTACCATCTTCAGGACTACCGCTTTCAAGCTGGGAAGGTTCAAGGGAGAACGAAAATCCAAGCGACCGAAGGAATAATCATTTCTATAGCGCTTATATTGAGCGAAATCACAACCGATTCCTCTCCCACGTTATGCAATACCAATCCATAGCGAGCCTCTGATCACGTTAGCCCTCTATCCCTCCTGATTGACTTGTCTATCGAATACAATCATAAACCAAATGGCTGCTGTATCAATATGAGTAGGCTGCAGCCCATTTGTCTCTTGCTTAGAGAGCAGTAAGCAAGCATTCAAACAAAGCTATTGACTGGTTTTGCTCCTTCTTAGTTCTCTAATTCTTCTGCCACAGAAACTTGATTATGGGCTCGATACTTAAATATCCACCTGAAAGTCTTTAATATTGTAGACGCTGCCAGAATATAGACTAAAATACTAAGGTATGACGGAGAAAGAATAAGACTAGGTAATTTATATTATACGTAGATATTAGTATCGTAACAAGGAATTAGATCATTCGAAAGAATGCTTATACTAATATAAATACTGGTCCTAAGGCAAGATATATATAGAGCCTAATCTATGCTGTAAATCCGAATTTATAGCTATTAGATAAATACGTATAAGACTAGTTAGGAAAAGATTAGTATTAGTACTTAGAAAAGTAAAAAGGATAATAAAAAAATTAATAATTAAAATTAGCTAGAGTTAGAAGGCTCTATAGCTTAGATTAGATGTACACGAATTAGATCTAGGAATAAAAAGAAGATATTAGATAAACCTTATTGGACTTAGTAGTTATTAGTGTTTTAGATTAGGTCTAAAAGAGCAATAATAATTTAGATTACGATAGCTATAACTTGAATAGTATTTTATAGGTCTCACGATATAAAACGGACGTAACTAATATCGTTATCATATCCGTCTAGAATAATCATAGTAAGGTCGAATGTGATAGCTAATACTAATAGAGTGAGGGATATCTATAATTATCTCATTATAAACAGTAAAAAATGATCTTCTGGATTTAAAATAGACAAGTTGTGGTATTTATACTTTGTAATATGGTCAAGATTGGTCGAGTGTATAGACTATTAGTTATAGCAAATATTAATGATGACGAGATTGTGTTTGCGTACTATCTAGGCAGTGCTAGATAATGGCAAAGATCGCGGATGAGACGACCCCGGTGCTAAAATAACCCACATAGCGTATTATGGTTGTAATTAGATCTAAAGATGAATAAAGAGACAACCAGTGCACCTTCTTTCTTTGTCCACTAGAATTATACAAATGGTCCTTGCCTACATCCCCTATGTAGTTGCTTGGGACACTCGTCCGTTTCTCTGGTTTCGAATAGTCTCGCTCGGCTGGTGGACAGGGTGCCTGGATCCACCATGTGGTTGATCTCCGTTCAGCCCGGTCCTAGAGATCTGTTACGGTTTCCCGGAACCGTTTGAAGTGACTCTAGGAGCATTCGAGCAGGTGCTGGGAGTCATACTGCCCCTAGAGGCATAGCTAGAGTTTCTAGGAGCGCATTTCTATGATCTTTTATTACGAAAAATGGCCGCGACCAAGTGTGTCCACGCCGCGATCGATGACCGAACTTTCAATTCTTGTGAGTTTGGGAAGAGGCATAGTCATGTTGCGGAGCCAGATGGCCTCAGTGACACACTTGCTCGAGAGTGTTGGAGAAGCTGAGCCAGCCATTGAAAATGAGGGGGTGTGGCACGCCCAAAAGGAAGAGATGCTCGCCGCCGAAGGTCGAGCTGTAAAGGAGAAGAATCTTCTATCGATGACCTCTAGATCCTGGACCGAGATGAAGATGGAAGAGGACCAAGGCGCTCATGAGATACCAATTTCAGAATATGCATAGTCCTATACTGCTTGTATCGAGGGCAGCTTACAGACAAGACGCATGATGCCCCGTGCAAAAACTAATAGAAGCGATAGTTGAATGAAAGACTGATCTTGTATTCATCATAAGGCTATGTAGAGTATTCTGTAAGGCGTAAATCAAGAAGTGGACAAGTCACCCGTACCGTTTAGGCCGTTCCAGTAGCAAGATAGCCACGAAAGGCAGACAACAAAGACTTCTTTTGGGAGGGGTCTAATCTTAGGATAATCCTCCTGAGAGGAAATTAGTCACGGTACAATCTACTGAAGAGCGCAGGTGGCACAGGAGGGTATACGTCATATGAGCTATTTCTGTAAACTAGTTCTCTCCTAGACCGGTCTTGAGATGGCCTGGGGGTAACTAGGGCATACCTTACGGCGGCAAGACTCCCACGTTTGTCCCAGTGAGGGCCGGTATCGTTGGCTTATCAGCTGTGCTGAGCGGGTGGGCCCCGGCAGCGACCTTATTTGCGGGCGCCCTTGCGACCCTCAGCAGTACCCCTAAGCAACTGCTTCCTTTTCAGCACTGTACAGTTCGCCTCGCAGTATAGTCTCTAATTTGGAGAGGCTCCGGTGATCCGATCATGGCCTGAACGACACGTGTTCGCCCAACCATTTGATATCCGCATGCTATGGCCCAAATCCATATACTCAAGGACACGTCGCAAGGTTACTTTGTGTTGCATGCATTGACAGAATCATTCCAATTTACCTCTCCCATCACTATCTCGTCAATGCCGCATTTCTCATATCTCCGACTTGGCAAGATCTGCAAAGTCGAGCTATGGCGTTGAATGCAGCAGACGTTCCATCATCAGCATCGGCAAAAGCATTTACTAATTTGGGACTGTCCAGCGTCTCCAACTCGCATCGACTAGGATCGAAATATAATCTACCCCGCACTGTAAGCAGCTTGCGGGCTTTTGTGCACGATGCTGAGGACGCCCGTAGAGAGGTGTAGCCTTTGTGTGGAACTAATTACCCTCATCCCGGTCAAAGATTCCTGTCAGCTGAGGCGCACGGATGACGTGTTAAAGCATCCAATGCGTTAAATAATATGAAGCGTCCCATGTCCTTCGAAAATTGAAATCTTCAAATAGCGAAACATAGCCCTCGGCTTTGGCCTTCTACATGATAGATTATTCAGGATCTCCTTTAGCTCTCATACTAGACTTTCAAGGTCCATGATGGTGACTTGCGTCCCCTGTTGTCGATCATTTCCCACTCAGAATGATTTAGACAAGCACCTCCAGTCGTCCAAGCATCGTTGTGACATTTGCAATAGATTTTTCAAATCCGTTCATTCAAAGCGTCAGCACACAAAAAACACAAAGAATCATCCGAAACAGACCAATCGCGATGTATCCAGCACTACACTTCCACATATCTCACTACAGAGATACACGAAAGGAAGCTATTTAGCGCCCGTTTTGATGAACGGACCGCCTGGGGATGATCCGATTCTCCCCTACACTGGAGTACCCCGTGCTATGGTCACGCCGGTTTTTAAAATGGCATGCAACCTCCGTTTCAAAAATCCCGACGTCGATATGTTGTTACGACGTGTCCATACGCAGCTAGACGCCTCGGTTATCTCGGCGCTCATTGAAGGCGCTCTTCGATTGCTTCCACCTGATAACTCCCCCAAGGGCAGAGCCGAGGCGAAAGAAAAAATGCAGCAAAAACAAAAACAGGCCTTGCTACAAGAATCATGTTTTATAGACCAAATTAGAGGCCTTGGCTATAGATTCCAAACAGAGAAGGAGCAACAAGAAGCACGACAAACCTCAACACCTGATATTCGCTTCCTTGAGCCAATTTCTGTCAACGGGAACTTATGCCACTGGATCGAGTACAAAAACTACTTCGGTTTCAAGGCAAATCCGTTCATCACTTCGAAGAACCGAAAGCAGTACGGGAGATATGTGTCTCAGTTTGGGCCTGGGGCTGTTGTTTACAAATTAGGTTTCGAGGTTGAACACGTATCAATCGATGGAATTGAATCCTTCCGCGAGGCTGAATTCCTATATATTTTGGAGCAACAGTCTGAGCTAAGGAGTTCGCCTTTGGGTTAAGAGAGAAAGACGTGAAAGGTGCTCTGAGGCATTCAAGGTCGCAATAATACGACATTTTCCAACAACCATAGCTTACCGATTCTTGAGGCTCATGTCTTTAAAGGGGATGGGAAACTGTACGAGTTAACGCATCTTAGGTAAAAGCAGTTTTTTAATTGCTACTAGTGAGTGCAATGTACTACGCCAGAGAAAAGAGGATAGATGCGGGGGTAATGCATGTATCTAGGGGTGTAGGTCCCTAGCAGGCCTAGGATTGTGGTCTGAATACCTACGAGGTCGTGTCAGAGATAGTACTTCGGGTTTTTGGTCGCCCCCGATTGACTCGATCATCAGACGCTGGTCGTAGGACCAGCCCAACCGCAGGACCGCCAACTGGCGACCGCTCCAGATGTTAGTCCCCAGCGGTCGCCTATCTACGTGCTAGTGACCCCGTCAGTCGGCCGGACCGCCCAGATTAGCCCGAACACGGGTCAGCCATATGATGGAAATACCCACAAGGGGCTTTAGATCTAAAGATGGGGTCCAGGGCCTGGAGGCTGTAGTGAGGGGTCTTTGGATCCAGGCCCCGTGATTTGGAGCAGTTGATTCGAGGCTACATTCGATTTTAACATTTTTGATCATTCTCCTGACACTACCGCTATGTGGGATTGGTATGCTCACATCCATCCCTTGTATTTCGCTTGTTTGACAAGATACAGTGAAGGCAAAGGCCAATTTGGCGGTCGAGAGCTTGTAGGCCATAGGAACGCGAACTCCTGTGATTTGGCACGCTATGCCATCGGGCATTACTGCATGGAATGCTTACCTCCTCGACAATGGGGTCAGGCAACATCGTCGCTCGTTTGATCGAGTCAGAGACTCCTTGTATGTCTTTTGGCCAAAGATTCCCCTCCTGCAGTGATTTCAAATAGGCGAATGCATGTGCGCATACCCACCCACACGTGTTGAAGCATGAACAATCATTCACTCCTCCTATCAGTATATTTCCCAGCTGGAGTCTCGCAAAGTTCCTTTGCTCCTCTAACCAAACTATTGGATAATGTGAGGTTAGTCACGCTGCATGTACGTGAGCATTTGGAAATTGGGGTTGCTTACAAACCACTCTCCAATCCATTATCCCTTCAATAATCTCGGTATAAATGTCGAGGTAAGATCCAGCATAGTCCAGAACGAGAGCCTTAGAAATCTGTCTGAATGCTTGCGCATTCCGAAACACATATGCTGCCGCCATGAGAGCCATATTTCCTGCTTCATCCTTCTCACAAACGCGAAGCCAGGATCGGTTCGCCATTTCCAAAGCGTCAATAAAATCGTACTTGTCGGCCACGATTGCGATGTCGAGAATGTCCTGCGACGAGAGATTTTCGGGGATCATTTGGCCCCGAGAATGGGTCACCGCACAAATGTATTGTAGAGAGACGGCATTGTCTTCAGGAAGAAGTATCTCCGTTGGCTTCTCTGGACGATCAGACATCGTGGTCAACTGGTAAATTCAAGTGTTGTAGAACACCACCGAGTTGGGGGAAAAGCAGGTTGACGCTGTCCACAGATGGAGCAAGTGTTGCCTTGAAAATGTGTCAAAAGCCACCAAGAAGTGTCAACGCCAATGGACTTAAGGAAATTGAATTGCTTTTAGGATGGACTGTAAAATTCAAGTTAAAAGCCTCTGAACAAGATCAAAAGAATTGGCCACGGTAGGCTGAGCTCAGAATTTCCATGCGCCCTTCTTTGTTTGACGGCCATTCAAGTGCTTGAAAATATTGCAAAAGCTTTCAGGACTCACAGTTGACGGGTAATCACCATGGTCAACAAAAGTACATACCAACGACGTGATCAGGCCCCGCAGCTTGGCGCCCAACATTGCGTTTTGGACTGCAGCTCGAGCTGAGCTCGGACTACAATACTGCGTTGCATTATGTGCAAAAAACCTCATATATCCCTCCATCGCGTCAAATGGCTATTGGTGCAGGAGATAATTCAGATTTTGAACCTTCCCTCACCACAGACTTACATGCAAATGAGTTCGATGGGCTGGCCTTATCTTGCAGCACGAAGACTTGTAGAGGAATCAAGCGGAAGAAGGGGAAGAGGGGCGGCCGCTGACCTGGTACAAGCAAACACATGCGATATGAATTTGGTCATAGTTGACCAACCGCTGCCCCACCTGACAGACCTGACACCATGGGCAATATTAACGGGATAAAGATGGCGTCTACAATTTGATTACGGAGAGATGAAATTGTACGGGACTCCCGTTTAGGCAGAAGTGTTTTCGTTCCGGAGCTAATCATGAAAGGGTCTCATGGCAGCTCTCAAGCGCCTTGGATCACAACACACTGGTGTTTGCAACCCGCATAACATTGGGCGATTATGGGGAATTTCTGTATTGGGTTGGTTGCATTAGTGGAATCATCATTATGTCGAGTCAGTGGATTAAGTAGATACTTTCTTTCAATAAAGCAAACGAATTCTAGGACATCCCACTGGACGCCCCATTCATCTGCACCACATGTACACGCGCAGAACCATGAACAGACCTCTTGATTTACTTGCCAGGAGCTTTTCGGGAATTTGACATCCATAACTATGTCTGCGCTATTCTCGACACAGTATCCTAACATCCTAATGCGGCTCTACAAGTGAGGAGTGGACGACCGAGACCCCGCTAGCTGTATAACTACACCACATCGAGACCCAATCATGTAACAAGCATAGCCGCCTCAGTAGACTGCGCCCCCGCGCCCTGCTCCACTGCTTTACCAGCCCCTGACCTCACGGTGTTTTCTCTAAGAATACAAACATCTTTGAGGTTTGGAAAGCGCTCCAAGTCGCATTCTGTAACAAGAGACCTATACAAAACATGGACCCCCCATTGTCTGACGGTACCATTCCTCAGACAACTCCAACTCAGCTTCAGCAAGATTTCTTCTCTGCAATGATTCGTATAATGAGGAAGACCAAATGCCTCAAAAATATGAATAGGTTGGACGAAATTCTCAAAAACCCGGAGTTCAATTTCGATTTCGAAGTCGAAGGCATATCACCTTTAGCCAAGGCGACGGCGGAATGCAGACTGCTCGACAGACTCTTACAAGATATAAGGATCAATTTGGAATTCCGCGGCATAGATGGTCGAACATGTATTTTCTTTGCTATACAGAACCGAAACCCCAATTCATTGAGGCTTTTGATAGACAAAGGTGCCTTTCTGGATCAGACGGATGAAGACGATCGTACTCCCTTATCACTAGCAGCACAGCTTGGGCATTTGGACCATGCAAAAATCCTCGTCGAGTCTGGTGCAGATATTAACTTGGTCGATTCACAAGGCTGGACTCCACTATTTTGGGCGCTCTCGATGTCACATAATGAGACCGCAAAATATCTCCTCTCAAAACAAGACATAAGCATAGACTTTCGAGACTTCGAGGTTCATATGTTTCTTGCAATCGCTGCAGAGAAAGAGAATGATGAAATGATTCAGCACGTGATCAGGATCTTCTTGGTCAAAAAAAAACCACTGGGTGCGATTGAACGCGATGTTTTTATATGGGCAATATTGAAACGAGACATTCAAATTGTTCAGATGTTGCTCGAGAATGATGCGAGCTTGGTTGATTATTGGTTTGAAGGTCGTGCTCCACTTTCCATGGCAGTGGAGATCGGTGATCCCGATATAACTAGACTTCTCATCCGTGCAAGGGCCGATGTACATGCAGTCGACGATGTTAGCCGGCCTTTATTGAAAGACGAGCCACTCAAGACATTTCTTCCACATCATGAGCTTCTGCTGCAGATTAGGAGATTGTTGGAGACCCACAGCCCAACAAATCAACCGCCTTTGCTACTTGCTGCGAGACTTGGGCATGTCGAAATTTTACGGGCATTATTGAATGCAAATGGAGACGTGAACTCTACTGACTCTGACCAAAGGACAGCGCTAGCATGGGCAGTTGAAAATGGACATGAAATGGCAGTCGTAGTCTTGCTTGATACTTTAGGAGTCCATGTCGACCCTCGAATTTCAACAAGTCACACGCCACTGATGATGGCTGCAAGGCTTGGAAGAACAAGAATCCTCAAACTTTTACTCAAATCTGGCGCGAATGTCAATTTGGAGGACGACGAAAAGTGGACACCGCTTTTCTGGGCCGTTTCAAATGGTCGTGAGCAGGCAGTGGAGCTTTTGCTCAAGGAATCGAAAACCGGCGTGGACCACCAAGATAAATACGGTCGAACTCCCTTTTCTTTAGCTGCAGAGCATGGATTTATTAGAATTATGAATCTGCTAATCGGCCATGGAGGTGATCCTCACATTCCAGACGATGAAGGCCACACGGGCTTTTGGTGGTTTCTCAAAGTCAGACACGATCTGTGTATCAGATCTTCGAGTACATCAATTCAACCTCGACATGTCGGAACTGTGAATCCCTTTCTTCTCCCGCTTCTGATATGGAGCCTGCCATCTCCAGGTCGAAAAGACCAAAGTGGCCGCAGTTGGCTATCGTGGGCTGCTGAATATGGCGACGAGCAGGTTTTGGAGTATTTCATCGAACGTGGAGGCCTAGTGGACTTCAATGTCTGTGACGGGAACAAAGTTTTATCTCGAACCCCATTAATTTGGGCATTGGAGCGGAAAAACACGGGTGTGATTGATCTGCTTAAGAGCCATGATGTGGTTTCTTTGCATTTTCTAGTCGAAGGAATCACTTCGATCAAGAAAGAGCACACGTTAGACCTAGTCATGACCCTTCTTCAGGCCAATTATAACCCCAACCAAACCGATAAGAACAACAGAACCCCACTGCACATCGCGTGTCTGAAGAGAGATCTAAGGCTTGTTTCAGCACTCATTGAACACAACGCAGACACAAGCTGGGAGGATAATAATGGCAAGACCCCTTTGCAATACGCATTGAACAGGCAAAGCCAAGCAATAATCAACCTCCTCCTCGGTGCTACTAAGGACATTCAATCCATGCAATCTATTGAGTGGTTTGAAGGACTTAATTCGCCTTCCTGGATTCAATTGACTAGGAGGTCCGGAAGTACTGGCTACATTCTGCAATCCGTCAATACTTTGGGATGCGTTTGGTTGCCTAGAGAGAAGGAGGCAAGACTCAGGTTCGTTGAATATTCTCCTTCCAAGTCGGGATTACCAACAACATATTTAGCATTTGTGAGAAATCATTCACATGGTCGTCATTACCGCATATGCTTGGCATGTCTGACGCCGACTGCAAGAAGCCTTGCTACTGGAACTTTGCTCGAAAAGATCACGATCATGAGTTCATGAATTACATCTCGGTAGGTTTTCCTGGTGAAGACGCGAGGGAAACTTCTCCGTGGGGGATTGCTTGGACTCAGAAGGAAATGGCAAACGGATGTGCCAAGGGGTTCATTAGCAAGCTGCCTAGAATGCGGGTACCTAACGATTTCTTGGATTTCTTTCATTCATTCCTGGAGACCTTGCAAGAAGAATGGCGGAAGAAGTGTGTCCATACGAATGCAAAGACTGAAAAATTGGTAAGCTTTTGATTCGTCATCGAAATGGGACCGTGGCAGTTACCAAGCTCACATTCGATTACAATTTCCTAGGAACGTGAGCAATTAGAGAACTATGGGAAAACCCATGATCTTTTTGAGAATCTCGCCAAGAATGCGTTAGAGGTTACCAATCTCCGGCAGTGCCTACAATCGCACGTTGAGGGCATCATAAATATGCTTGAGTGTGATCTCTCATTTGAACCTAACCGAGACACCCGAGCAAAGATTGCCGAAGTTCGCCTTGAAGTGACTACGAAAATTGACAAGATGGAACAGGCAGTGCGGAGTGCTATGCAAACCGTACGTAAATGCTCCAAACCCCCCCTTTTTACTTTGACTGAATGGATAAACAGGAGCTTTCATTAATATCAAGAAATGAGGCGGCAAGTTTCAAGCGACTCGGTTGGATCACGGTAAGTGCAATTCCAATAGGCTCTGTGCGCCCACTGATAAGAAAACTACGATAGTTTATATTTATGCCGCTAATGTTCGTTTCAGTAAGTCTGTTGAACTTTTCTTAAGCAAGGATACTTTCAATGCCATAATTAACAAGTTCCAGAGCCTTTTTGGTATGAACGTGAATCTGCTTGAAGATAATCCAGATTGGAAGTGGTACATCTTCTTCGGACTTTTATCACTGTGTATTACTGCCATTTTTTGGTCGGTATCAAAGTTTATTCCGGTGCGTATCTTCGTGTTGTGTCGTCATAGCGAGCACTGACAATCTCTAAGAAAGTTATGACAAGTACCTTGGCAAGGAGAAGATATTTCTTTTGGCGTAATGAAAAAGGTACTGAGAGCCATCTCAAAACAGTGTGACTTCAGCAAGCCTAGAGCTCTCCCATGACTCCACCCGACCTGTTCAATGCATAGGATCTCAACTGCGGTAGCTCGTTTTCTGGGAAGAGGAAGGTGTTGAATGCAGCAGTTTACGTTCAATCTGAGGCAGCTGATGCGTGACCCAGCACGTCGCTTATAGCATTCTATCGTCATGCTTGCTCAATTATGATCAAGCCGATGATTATATTCTTGTGACTCTCTAGATTGAGCTCCATGCTACTATTGCCTATGATGGACTATGACTCTGGGGATTAACCGGTCTTAGCAATTCCTGACTGATACTAGTTTATTCGTGGGCAATATTCTCTTTGTTTTGGTCAAACTGTCCACAAGCTTTCATTTCCTCTGATTCCCCATGTCCAGTATATCTTGATCGAATTCGTGGAGCTGGCCCAAAATGCCCGTTACCACCATAAAGAAAGCCACAAATCTACGCGATTCTAAGCGCATTTAGAGGTCCACGTTGAAGCGTCGTCGCGACGAGAATTGAGCTTTTTATTAGATAGAGAATCTGGATCCGATCGGGTTGACCATTGCGCAGAGGACACTTGAGCAGGATATGAGCTACAGTCTGGTTGCCCAAATCGTAGTCGCGCCGTGCCGAATCTCTTCGGTCGCGAGAGCGAGATAGGCTCCGAGTCTGATTCCCCCCGTGTGTCGCTGCATCAGGATTAACGATGGCGCTTTGCGTAGCCCGGTCCAATACTCAGGTGTCTTTCTTGTTGTCGTCCCGATTAGCCGCCTTAGGAGCTGACCGGCCTTTTTTGTTGCCCACGTTCTCTCCGACTCAACATTTGCCTCTGAAAGAATGCGACGTCTGATTGCAGCGCTTATTCTCCCAATGTTTGCTTAGAGTATTGGTGAGGCCTAAATTATGCTCTTTTTGGGGAAATCGTGGTCTATGAACGGTCCAGACCCCCATTCATTCGCATATTTAAGAGCACATTCATACCATCCGTCTGTATTTATATTAAAAAGATTTTACTGAAATACATTCCCTCTAATCGAAATATCCACCAAACCATGATAAAACTTCTCCCGAACAGTAACACAAGTCCTGCGCGGAGAAGAAGTCACTGCGATAGAAAAAGGTCTGACGTAGGTCATACCTGGAGAAAAGATCCCTGGAGTATAGCGAGATATGCGGGGCGGATGTTTTCTGGGTATATGTATACAATAGTCCGGCAAAGTCTTTATTTTCTCCGCAGATGCTTCGGGATTCTGGTCTTTCCTAAGCCCTTAACTAGTCAGTATAGAGTCGAGACGGAAAAAGGTGGCGACAATTTCTAGCCTTTCTAGGGCTCGCATTATCCGCGACCAGTCAGAGGAATGGAAAAAGCCTTTGAAATCGGGATGCGCTTGGTGCAATCTACTTGTTATTCGTGAGCGTGTGGTTCGGTGGAAGCTTTGTGGAACAGCCAGCAGCAACTATGCAGTATAGGGAAAGTCCTACTATGTGCCTGGAACTCGGAGTGGGAAATGCAAAAGCCTCCTCATCGATGACTTGTACATAGTGTACATGAACAAGGCTGATTGCTTGTTGTGGATGGAGGTATGCATACCTACACAATCATGGCCTGCTTTGGATCGCTGATGTATATACGTTGGATTTGGCCCTCCATGCTGTGGATCTGCACCGTACAGTCCTATAAATATCCCCTCAACCTTGACAGCCTTATGATAAAGACGTCACAAAGAGAGACGTGGCGGTGCATGCATTTAAGCGATGACCCCGGGCCAAAAGTTCAGTATTCAAAGGTTCTTTCCAAGGTTTCGGCCCGCGTCAACGGCGATCCCAACTGTCAGACCCAGTGTGTACAGCAAATTCCTTATCGATACTAGGTTGTTGATCAGCATTGCGAATTGTTTGAGCTCAGCCTCAAAAAGAACAAAGAAACATCTGTCACTAGCGTACTCCGTGGGCACGGCAAAGTGAAGCTCCGCTGTTTTCTCCCGTAGTGAGAGGCTACTATTTCGAGGAGCAACACCTGGGGAGGATTCCAAGTTTGCAGTTCAATCATTGGCTTTGCCTTCTTCCACTCCTTTTTTTGATCGATATAATAGACTGTTCCAGGGCTCTTTGGCTTCTTTTCTATCAGTTTATCCCGTATATTACAAAACCACTTAATCTCTATCTTTTCTTCCCTTCAATTGAATGCTCACCGTCGATTTGTAGACTAAATCCTTTCGCCCCCACGCTCTTTCATCAAATCGGAATAAGCCGGTTGTAACATTTGTTTGAATCCTTTGTTCACTGCGCAACTAAATATGAACCACTAAATCCACCACTCCGCCTTCTTTAGCTAACTCCTGGTAGCAATCCAGACATCTCAGCTTTTTTTTTTTCAGCAGTAATATTCCACATAACAAAGTCGCAGCCTATTTTTAAAGCCATACATCCATCCACTATGGCTTCGACGAACCTCCCGGTGATCGTTATCGTTCCAGGTGCCTTCGGCACACCTCAAGGCTTCGATAGATTGTTCCCGTACCTAAGCAAAGCCGGATACGCAACACACCCGGGATCATACCCTAGTTGCAATCCCTCTGATCCAGCCAACGTGTCCTCTACGCAGGATATCGCTTCCTTGCGCGACAACGTATTGCTCCCTCTTTTGAACGGACAGGGTAAAGATGTCGTCATCATCGCACACTCATACGGAGGCGTTGTTGCAGGTGGCGCAGCAAAAGGACTTGCGAAGGGGACCAGAAGAGCCCAAGGTCAATCTACGGGCGTCTTAGGTCTGATTTACGTGGCGGGCAATATCACACTCGAAGGAGAATCCCTCCTCACTGCCGTAGGCGGCGCTTACCCTCCTTTTATCAAAGTCGACAAGGTACGGTCTACCCCGAACACCCGCGATCATAACCATAGTGGTATTAATAATTTTGTTTCCAGCCATCCCAGGGGCTTGCGGTCATCGAACCGGCGATGGAGGTCTTGTACAATGATTGTGACCGTGCCCTTGAGCCGGAATTGGAGAAGCTAATGCAGCCACACGCACTCCGCGCTTTTGAAACACCCGCGACTGCCCCGGCCTGGGCGGAGGGTGCTTTTGATGGCAGGAGAGCGTATGTGCGCACACTGGACGACTGTTGTAACCCTTCATCATTGCAGGACATGTGGCTGGAGAAGTCCAAGGTCGAATGGGAAGTTGTGGATTTTAAGACGGGACACATGCCATTTGTGAGCCAGCCTCGGGCTTTGGCGGACCAGATCACCAAGTTCATTCATGCTTTTGTTGCAAAGTAAATGGTGGCGTATCCAGTATCTATCGCATGGTGCAGTACTCGGAAGACACACCAGACCAGTCAAGTTGATTTGCTCTATAACATATTACCGAATGACACCTTTGTAATATATTATAGAACGGACTGGGCAGCTGAAAGAGTCGTGGGATATTGACCACCGCAGAAGTAAATACCAACCTTTCTACAAACTATTGCGAGCTGAACTTACCTTCAAAACTTCGACAAGTCCTGGGATCGTTGGGTCAAGTTATGAGGCTTCTCACCCTGTTTAAAGAAAGGGGCACGAGGCCGGAGCACTCCATCATACATCTAGAAGAGAACCCCAACAGTTATAAAATCAGCATCAATCCAGGTCTATAGTCAAGGTCAAAGTAAGCGAGGATTAGTGTAGACTAGAGTACTTTCTCAAGGTCCTCGATGGCCTAATTACATTCAGCAGATCACTGTATTTGCTAGTAGCGGACCTTCCGGCGACCGTTCCGGGTGCTATTTATCTCTGAACCCCGGTTAATAAGATAGAGATCTGGTTCGACGAGGGAAACACTTGATTGAACGACAGTGAAAGCCTGCGAAGCCGAGAAAAGCCTACATATGCCTGAAAGATCGAGGTACCTGCCAGCCTAGAATTGCGCTTATCTTCTTGGTGTCTATATTGACATCATAGTACTCACTATCAGACCTAGGTATTTAACTTCTTGGTATGAAACTTGCATTTTTTCATAACTAGATACAGACCTCGGTCCGGGTAGACGGCAAAGGACTATCAGAATATGTTTAGTGTCTGCCTTAGGGGCATCACCATAGATGAAAACGTCATCCTGGTACGCGGTGCAATAAACATCACGGTAATTAAGCACCGAATCTGTCATATAATTCTAGAAAGTGCCAGGGGCATAGTATAAGCCAATGGTCCAAAGCAGATCCAAAGTAAGATAATAATCAAGTAGTGTATTCATGTAAGCTATCCATACATATTCCACCCGCGCGCAAATGACAAAATCTATATCCCAAACCAGCCGGAACACCGTCATGAAAACACCCACATTATGCACAAGAACAAACATCAGATCAAGCGAAAAGTGTACATCAATCAGGTCCTGCCAAAAAGCACCAAGCCATGTATGGAAAATCTATCAACAAGAAGAAAAGGGTATATATATGTAAGGGTGTATATATCAGGATATGTCTGCAGCAAGAAGATATTGGATGCGGGTATCCGTATGCTCCGCTACAGGCGGTAGTTAGTTTATCATAGCATCATTAATTTGGTGGTTCTTCGTTCTGGGAAACGTCGGGCTGTTGGGGGTGGCCCATAACGTCCGTCAAGGTATGCAGGTCCTGGCATTCCCTGTACATCCGGCATGTCGGGCATATCTGGCATCCTCGGCATTGGCGGACGAGGTCCACCTCGGCCTCTGCCAGGATAGCCTGGTGGAGGAGGGTATCCTCGGGAAGGTCCTCGAGAGTGTGCAGCCATTGGCGAGGAGTTCATGGTTGGACGACGCATGCGCGGAGGGGGAGTCGACGCAGCAGCCCTGCGAGCATCACGTTCGCAGTACACCTGTCCGTTCCATTCGAAGTATTCTCCGTTCAGAAGAACATTGCAAGTACGGCAGGTCAGACACTGGGGATGATATCTCCGTTTGTCACCTGGTCCACGGCCTTGTCGTTCATTTGTCTCCAGGAATTGTCCTTCAATACCAGTGAGACAACCCTGACAGAGAGAGCCGTTGCGTTCGTGATAGTGCTGAGCGCAGAATGGCAGGTCGCGCAGGACATAGAAATCAGCCGTCCGGAAGGGTATGCGGCATTGGTAGCAAACGAAACATTCCTTATGATAACGGCCCGTAAGACGCCCGTCTGCAGAAGATACAGACTTGCCCAGGATGACCTCGCCGCAGCCTCGGCATGGCCCCTTGGGACGCGGCGACAACCGCGCGGCCGGGTCGATGGAAGCGCTCAGAAGCTCGGGCGAAGTCTTCTCGTCATGCGAGGGTTGGTCGTGAAGGTTAGAACCTTCCTGCGCGAATCGTGGCTCTGCGGATCTCGGCTCGGGGAATGGCCTCTCGTTTCGTGATGGCTGATGGGTGTGAGATGGTGGCGGGGCGGACCGTGGAGGTTCTGGCGAGAGTCTAGGGTCCTGAATGGGCTTCTGAGGGAAGGACGGTTCCGGAGTCTTCGATTTAGGAGGTTCGGGAGAGCGTCTACCATCACGGGATGTCTTATACAAGGGGGCCGGCTCTGGCAGCTTAGGAAGAGACTTGTCATCCTGGGACCACTTGTTGGAATGAGAGGGGGGCGGTGATCTGGCCAGTTCCGGAGAGAGGCGATCGCTCTGGGATGGCTTGTTGGGAACGTGAGAAGGAGAAGGTTCCGGAGTTGGCTGAGGCAGTTCCGGCAGATATTTGTTATCCTGAGATGGTTTGCTGGGTATCTGAGAAGCCGGAGGCAGAGACTTGGCCAGCTCTGGCGAAAGCCGATCGCTCTGAGAGGGCTTGTTGGAGATATGAGAAGGAGGCTCCGACGTAGGCTGCGGCAGCTCTGGAAGATATTTGTCGTCCTGAGACAGCTTATTGGGAGCGTGAGAAGGTTCAGCCGGGAATTTCGGAAGCTCTGGCAAGTACTTGTCGTCCTGAGATGGCTTGTTCTGCATGTGGACAGGAGGAGCCGGTGACTTGGATCGTTGCGGTGGCGAATGTTCGTCCTGAGATGACTTGGCCGAGTGGGAAATGGGCGGCGTTGGCGATCTCGTCACCTCCGGCGTGAATCTGTCAATCCAGGAAGGCTTCTTGGCGATATGGAAAGGCGCTTCCGGCAGGAATCCCGGCACCGCTGGAGTGAGCTTGTTGTCCCCGGACGGCTTATTCTGAACGTGAGCTGGTTCGGGCGACGACCTCGGCATATCTGGCAGTTTCTCGTCCTGCGACGGCTTTTGTGGAAAGTGGAACGCTGGCGGTGGCGAGGACGTCTCATTCTTCGATGGTTTACTGGAAATATGGAATGGCTGCTCGACCGAGAATCCGGGGATGTTGGGATAGGGTCTCTCCTGTGCCAGCTCCTTGGCGTACGAGGGCTCCGGCGAAGGCTGGCGCAAGTCAGGAACATTCTCCCGCGACGGTCTCTGAGGCACGTGATGCGGTTCAGGAGATGGCCGGCGGAAGTCCGGCACAATGTTCTCCTCGCGCGACTGCTTTTTGGAGATGTGCGAGATCGATGGCTTCGACCTTAGCCGCTCCGGGGAAAGACGTTCGGTCCATGATGGCTTCTTGGGAATGTGAGAAGGCGAAGGGATGGGTGCATCTAGGTCGGGAAAGAACCTCGTTCCCCGAGATGGCTCGTCCTCGAAGGCGGGAATCGGTGGTGCCAGAGCAGGCACGGACGGAAGGTTCTTGTCCTGCGAGGATTTGTTGGCGGTATGCGATAGCGGTGCCGTTGCAGACCGTGGCAAGTCCGGGAGGTTCTTGTCCTGTGACTGCTTGTTCTGAGTGTGATACATGGGCCCTGTGGCGGACCGCAACTTGCTTGGGAGTTCCGGAAGAGCCTTGTGGGTTTTATCCGGGAGCAAAGACACGCTGCCGTAGAGAATAGCAGGGTCGGTAGGGGAGTCAGGACTAAAAAGAGGGTCCCGAAGTTGAGGCGGCTGGAGGTCAATCGGGCTTTCGGTCTGATCACCGGTGTGCAAACCATACTGCTGGCGCGTGTCAATTCGTCGCTCTTCAATGACGGGTCCTAGTCGAGCTTGCTCCGAAGGCTTCCGACGCGTGCTAGCTTCCGACGCGACGCTAGAAAAGGAGGTTCCGCTGCGCAGGTCCGACGGTGACGATTCCGAAGATACTGTCGTGTGCTCTGGTGCCTGTTCGGGCATATCCAAACCCAAGGAACGAGCGAAGTTCGATACAGAAAGAGCTCCTTCGCTGGTAGCGTCGGACGGTTTCCTCTGCACATCTTCATAGCCCTGACTGTCGACGTCCGGGGTCGAGGGATGCAAGTATGTCCCAGTGGTAGGGGATTTGAACGGCTTGTACTCGACCTTGGTCGGGGGGTTGATGGAGGTAGAACGCTCAGGGTACTCAGGAGGGTCAGGTAAGCGTTCAAACGACGTTTGTGACGGGCTCCGGAAGAACAACTCAGCAGATCCTCGGTTACTACTAAGGCGATCCGAATCGGTGTGCGATGATACCCGCAGCGGACCAAAGTTTGATTGCTGGTTGTCGGTTTGCAAATTCGTCTGATGCCAGCCTCCCAATGTGAAGCTCCCACCCTCCTCCTGCCGATCATTCCTCGACTCACGCGACATGTTGTAGTCCGAGACGGAATATGACGTGTGGTGCAGAGAAGGGACGGGAGGCGCGTCGTCGTCCGGGTACTTGTACGGTTGGTTAACACTCCCGAAAGACGGTCGCCGACCCGACATTGCGGTCGATCGCTTCGAGCTGCCGTCGCCATACCGAGAGCTTGCGAATGAAGTCCGGTAGCTACTCTTGCTATCGATCGAGCTCCCATGCTTGTGCGCAATTCTCGGCAGAGACGACGGCTCATCCTTGGACAACGGCGGCGGCGGAGCATCACCATTCAGGTCTATCGAAAGGGGGGCAGTCGCCGGAGGTCTGTTGTTGCCGTTGGTATATGGATGGGAGGGAATCGGGGGGAACGAGGTCGCATCGGGCAGGGGGGTCATGGCACCAGACTCTTTGTCCGACATCGAATGCGGTAGAGGAAAGCGGGGGAGGTCATCTGAACCGACAGTAACAATCTCTGAGGTGTGTGGTTGAATTGAAACGGCTGTTTGACTCTGCTGAACCAGTCGCAGCGGGGAGGGTTGCGGGGAGAGGCCGGCCGGTTCGTTGACACCGATGGCATTGTCCGGTCGCAGGAAGGGTCGGTCTGAATGTGTTAGGCATATCAATTGCGGTCAAGCAGGTTCCCAGGCAACATACTGGCAACCGAAGGGTTGATGGGAGCAGGAGGACCCGTTCGCCCCGTGTTTCTCGGCAGGGTATCATAGTCGGACTTTGAGGGCGGCGGGGGGGCAGCTATGACAATTCACATATCCAGTCAGTGACTTCATACTCAATAATATTTCTGGGAGCGATCTCACCTGGCTCTGGTTTCGCACAGACATGATCCCCCATGGCCGAGATCTCAACGTCAATGCCACAATTGGAGCATTTGATCATGGGCAACAAGCCCAGTCCCATCGTAGCTGCCATTTCGACCAACGCTAGGGACAAAGGATCGGTTCATCGAAGGGCAGCACAGTCGGTAGTATCATACGGAGGCGTGATGTGTATAGTAGCCAGAAGCTAGGCAGGGCCCTCCTCAGCCTGCTCGCCGGCAGACAGCCCCAAATATCAACACACGCACACAGTATGGAGCTAACGGTGCCACGATCTGGGCGGTCAATAGTCCGGAGTCGAGAGGGGAAGAGGAGCAAAGGTGAGAATAGTGAGAGACCAGGTGGTTCGTCGCAGAGGCTAGAAAGCATCGAGAAGGGAAAGAAAGAAAGAGGGGAAGCTAATAATAACAATGATAAGAAAGAGCGACGCCGACGCAAGAATAATAATGAAAGAATAACAGTTGTGTTACTACGAAACGGAGCCTGCGCAAGAAGAGTAGCGCAGAAAGTGGAGTGCGAGAAAGAGACCCTCGTGCGCCGATCGCGGTTTAGTCTGGTTTAGTTCGGGTTTAGCGTGCTGGTCACAGGACGCGATTGGTTTGGCCCCCGTCAGCCTAAGGCAACACGCGTTCCCGCCGAACTGCGCGAGACTGCAAGTACCCTGTACCACCTGGTTCTACCGGGCGGACATACTGGCGGAAGTACCTTATACTTTGTTGCATTTGGGCTGTTTGCAGGAAAGTTCCTGTCGGCTGCTCCGGCGAGGATTTGTTTGGTTTGTCTGCACCACTGGGTACTGTACTATAGGTAGTACCTGTCGTAGTATGAGGGACAGGGTACCACTCCCTAAACCTACCTACTCCGTCTTCCCTCCCACATCTTCCCCTAACTGTCGGCTTACTGTGTACGGATGATGTATTTTTATCGCCCCCTTTTTGCGTCTCCCACTTCGACACATGTCAGATCCCCAAAACTCTCGAGCCACGGCACTGCGCAACAATAGTCACCATTATGACAACCCTCTCAATCAACTAACTTTCCCATATCCACTATTCGGGATATTCTTGCTTTCCCTCCAGACTCTGGAGTCTGGAATAACCCCTGAACCAAACCGGGTTACCATCGACTGTAGATCGTCCTCAGGGGGAAACGCAGCGAACATCGCATATCCCCCCATCTTGCACATCCCGTCTCTTCTGTCATCGATCGGCCATGATTGTCTTCTGATCCTGACCAGTTCTGTAATCTGTATGAGCTTCAGCCCGTCTCGGCTGAGCACGACCCTCTTGCTGTTGGATTGCCTGCGCCTTGTGGCTTCCTACAACGAAGAGTTTTTTTGGCCCTTTGGACCCCATTTGGCGGGATCGTCCTCATGATGAATACACCAATCCCACCCCGGCATATCCACTGACTGAAACTTCGATGATGTTCCAAAGCAAGGGCTGAGTTTCACAATCTGTAGATATCCCGACGGGGCTCGGGGTATGTCGATCACCGCCCGGAGAAGTCCTGGTTGTCATCTGTGGGAGCCCACAGGATGCTCAATTTTTAGAAAACCTCCGATTTATGGAGTCGGCTGTCCAAGGTTGCCTGCTGCCATGTTTGTGCGTGACATGGGAATCCAATAGTCTACTGACTGTGTCCTTCCAGCTTCGTACGTTCCCGATACTGGCCCGAATCTTAGGTCAGGAACGGTGAGCAGTCCCATGGTTCGCTCTTGAATGGTTCGGGTCCTGCTTGAGAGTGAGACCGTTGGCGAAAATACCACGGATCGCTCGTCAAATCTGTACCATTTTGATTCTCCAACGTCATCGCGATAGTGTGGTTTCTAGCCTAGCTGACTACATCACTTTATCGGTACCGGGCACCCGGTAATCCTTCGTGGCTTCATCTGACAGAATGATCTCGTAATAGACCCTCAGAAGGCCTTGCGAAAGCCTTAGGGAGCCTCAGCCCGTTTCACCAGTGTCTGGTCATTGTCCATCTGTAGGAGCCATGTTGACGCACGAAAATCTCACAGCCGTCAGTCGGCATGATCACAAGCCAGCCGCCCGACAGGAACAGTCGGATTTAAAATGGGCGACAGTGACCACTGCCATCCGTAGGAGTCCAAACCCTGAACCACTCTACCGGGTTAATCATGGATGGCAAAATAAAACCCAATGTTCAGCAAAGGCGAGTGGCACAAGACCAGCAGACTTCAATAGACCTTGAGGACAACTCAAACTGCAAAGTCAAAACCCAGCAAAGGCCCTATGCGGTGGCCAAGGAGTAATGCAGCATGCATAATGCATCCCTCCGCAAACAGCCACACCAATAGGGCGAATTCAGGGGTAGAGAAGGCGACCGCAACCATGGAACGTTCTGCCGAGCTTTCCGCACACCGCAACACTCGCCAGGGGGCGCGGTTAAAAGGCGTCCGAATAATAAGACGGCACTCCCATCCACGGTCGCTTTTCTGCATTCACTGCATACCGCTTAAATGGATGTCAATTTCAGCATTGTCGCAGCCGGCTACGACTTACGCAGCACTCCATATGTTCTGTCGACCGTACTGAGTACATATGTGCAATCTCTAACCGAGTCTCGACCGAAATCCTGGTCTGGCGGACCCCGTGGGACACCTGGCCTAGGCCCACACTCGCAGGCCGATAACGCGCAGACCACACGCTGTCTTGATCCTGGTTCCTGAGAGACAATCAGTCAATTGGACTGGTGGTTGGTGGGAAAGTTCTTGTTCTTCGTCTTTGTCTGCCAACTCATAGCTTGGCAGCTGTGCTGTACAATTGCTAAGGGAAGACTAAAAAAATTTTCTGTCTTGGAAGGTTCTCAAGGAATATCACGACTCAAGAGACAAAACGTTGAACCTGCAGGGGCAAAACTGAGGACCCGAGGGGTATCGTAGCTCGTGAGGGTCCAGGCAACAGTCCGTTCGTATCCACAGCAGGAGCAATTCTTTACGGAGTAGAATCAGTCAATTGGCTCAATTTGTACTGCGCATGTTAGATAAAATAATTGAATCAAAATGGAGCAAATGACCAAAAGATACTAACAACAATTGATCTGTATTCCTACATGGACATGGCTAGCACTCAACGAGGCGCAGGCCCGGACTCAACTACTCCGAGCTGTGAACATGCCACTGTGTTGTTCTTGACCGCTGGTTGAAATCTCACGCTGGAACGGACTCTCATTGGTAAGCTGGCAACTAGTTCATTGCAACTTCGATAGACGAGAAAATTAGCCAGCGACTTGCGGAGCAGCACGGGTGCGGATGCCAAAGGATGGGACTTCCCCGTGACTGCGGGCTAGCCGTATCCAGCACTTTAAATATCCCCCTCGCCTTCCCTTTTTTCCTCCCTCCTTCTTTCCTTCCACCATCAATTGACTCGTCTCCATCGCTCGTCTACGCTTTCAATTTTGCTCAATCTGTTCAGATCACTTCTCCCCGAGGTGTGATCACTAGAAACCGGCAAAATTTTCGGCACACAGCTTAACTCGTACGTTCTCCCCGCATTCTGCCTGCCATGTTCCCCAGATTGCTCGTGCCTTTGCTAACTTCATCTTCAGGCGTCACCACCCGTTCAACGGCCGGCGCTCATCTTCCCGTGGGGGGGCACCGGATAATTGTCTCTACATACAGTAAACTGTTACTGTTCACAAGCATCCTCTTTCCGTCATCGACAAGTACATTTTCTTTTCACGCCCGATCAAACCTCAATAAAAAACTACAAACCCCGTGAATTTGAAAATGGCCCCCCACGCAAGCTCGGATGTTGCTGCCAATGGCACCGTGAACGGGTCGGCTCGTACGCAGGCCGCTCCCCTCTTTACCGTCAACTCTCCCAACGTCGTCTACACTGACTCCGAAATCAAGAGCAAGTATGCCTACCATACCACTGACATCACTCGCACCGCCGACAACAAGCTTGTTGCTACCCCCAAGGCCACCAACTACGACTTCAAGGTCGACCGCAAGGTGGGCAAGGTCGGTGTGATGATGGTCGGATGGGGTGGAAACAACGGCTCCACCGTCACTGCAGGTCTGCTTGGCAACCGCCGCAACCTCGTCTGGGAAACTCGCGAGGGCCAGCGCGCATCCAACTACTACGGATCGGTGGTCATGGGTTCGACCATCAAGCTGGGAACCGATGCCAAGACCGGCGAAGAGATCAACATTCCCTTCCATGACATGCTGCCAATGGTCCATCCCAATGACCTCGCCATTGGTGGCTGGGACATCAGCAGCATGAACCTCGCCGATGCCATGGATCGGGCTCAGGTCCTCGAGCCTACCCTGAAGCAGCTGGTTCGCAAGGAGATGGTCGAGATGAAGCCCTTGCCCAGTATCTACTACCCGGACTTTATCGCTGCCAACCAAGAGGACCGTGCCGACAACGTCCTCGAGGGTTCCAAGGCAAGCTGGGCTCACGTTGAGAAGATCCAACAGGATATTCGGTAGGTTTTCTTAAACGATGATTGTCAGTCAGGCTCTAATCTCTATTTAGCGACTTCAAGGCGAACAACGGCTTGGACAAGGTCATTGTCATGTGGACTGCCAACACCGAGCGTTACGCGGACATCCTGCCCGGTGTCAACGACACGGCCGACAACCTCCTCAACTCGATCAAGACAGGACATGAGGAAGTTGCCCCGTCCACCGTCTTTGCCGTGGCCTCAATCTTGGAGAACACCCCGTTCATCAACGGATCGCCCCAGAACACTTTCGTTCCCGGAGCGCTCCAGCTGGCTGAGCAGCGCAACGCGTTCATCGGTGGTGACGACTTCAAGTCCGGCCAGACCAAGATGAAGTCGGCGCTGGTGGACTTCTTGATCAACGCTGGTATCAAGCTTACCTCCATTGCCAGTTACAACCACCTGGGTAACAACGACGGCAAGAACCTGAGCTCGCAAAAGCAGTTCCGCTCGAAGGAGATCTCCAAGTCCAACGTGGTCGACGACATGGTGGCGACCAACCAGATCCTCTACGAGAAGGACGAGCACCCCGACCACACGGTGGTGATCAAGTACCTGCCAGCGGTGGGCGACAACAAGCGGGCCCTGGACGAGTACTACGCCGAGATCTTCATGGGCGGACACCAGACCATCAGCTTGTTCAACATCTGCGAGGACTCGCTGCTGGCGTCGCCCTTGATCATCGATCTGGTGCTGATCGCCGAGATGATGACCCGCATCAGCTGGAAGGCGGACGGCGCCGAGGAGTACAAGGGCTTCCACAGCGTGCTCAGCGTGCTGAGCTACATGCTCAAGGCGCCTCTGACGCCCCCTGGCACCCCTGTGGTCAACTCTTTGAACAAGCAGCGCAGCGCCTTGACCAACATCTTCCGTGCCTGTGTCGGACTGCAGCCCGAATCGGAGATGACTCTAGAGCACAAGCTGTTCTAGACTGACAGTCTCATTTGACCGGTCTCCTTGAACCGGTCTACCCTACCTAGTCAGATTCAAGCCAACTATAGCCACTCTTTAATCTATTGTTACCCTACCCCGTGAGGTATTCTGAACGACTCCATTTGTCTTCTCTCTATGTAGAATAACTTGTAGATGTGAACTCCTACTTAGTCTTGCCTAAGTCCGAGTACGCGTTCAAGGCCAACTGTCCCCCAAGATGCGCGTACAGGACATGCCCTTTGATCTCTCCCTTCTTGATCAGATCCGCCATGCCCGCAAAGCTCTTGCCCTCGTAGACTGGATCCGTGATGAACGCCTCCATGCGCGCCGCATACTCAATCGCCTCCCAGGTCTGCTTATCCGGGATCCCATACGTCCCGGCATGATAATTCTCATTCAAAATGATATCCTCCTCCGTGATATCATCCTCAGACAGTCCAATCTGCCCCGCCGTATTCTTCGCAATGCGCAAAACCTGCGCCTTAGTCTCCTTCGGTTTCGCCGACGCATCAATCCCAATAACCTTCTTCTTCGCCTCCCCTGGATACAACTTCTCAATCAACTTAAACCCCGCCACCATCCCCGCCATCGTCGACCCCGTCACCGCGCACACCACCACCGTCCCAAACTCAACTCCCATCTCGCGCTCCTGCTCCCGCACCTCAAACGCCCACCGCGCGAACCCCATCCCGCCCAGCGGATGATCCGACGCCCCAGCGGGAATATAGTACGTCTTCTCCCCGCGCTCTTCACATTCGCGCTGAACCCTCGCTAGGGACTCTTTATGTCCGATCCCAAACCCCTCCGTGTTCAGGTTCACATCTGCCCCCATCACCCGGCTGAGCTGGATATTGCCCACATCCGTATATCCTTTATCCTCCCAGTCCACCCATTTCTCCTGCACCAGCCGCGCCTTGAGACCTAGGTGTGCGGCTACCGCGGCGACCTGCCGTGTGTGGTTGCTTTGCACGCCGCCGATCGAGATCAGCGTGGAGGTGTCTTTGGACAGGGCGTCGGCGACCAGGTATTCGAGTTTGCGGGTTTTGTTGCCCCCGAAGGCCAGGGTGGAGGTTAGGTCTTCGCGTTTGGCGTAGATGGTTGCGGTGCCGGAGGGGGATAGGTCGGTGGAGATTCGGGGGAGGGGGTGGATGGGAGAGGGGTAGAGGGTTAGGGGGTGGCGGGGGATCGAGGAGAAGGGGGGTGGGAGGGGGATGGTTGATGGCATTTTGGCTGAAGAATGAACTGTAATTGTGTAGTTGTTTGGAGTTTGAAGTAGATGTAGGAAGGAAACTAGATACAGTGGAGGAAGTATGGGTGAGGGGCCGGTTAAGAGAGGGGGTAGGGCGTGTTTATATACTCCTCCCTCCTCCCACACTCGGTACTACTTACCCTGTCCGTCATACGCAGTAAAGCAGCAGATACATCAGATGAGGAGAAGACCAGAGAATAAGGACTTCCCCGCCGGAGAAAGACCCCCTCTCCGAACACGACAGCGCTTGATGATCTCGGCATTCAAAGGATTTGATCGTCCGATGGCGTGAACCGGATCTTGTCCGGAGATTTTTCCTTGGCGGGGATGATGATAAGAGGGGTATTTCTACTGGATTGTAGGGGTAGATTGTGTTACGTATTGATTGTTTTCTTCTTTTTATTTTGTTGATATGCATTGGGTTTGTATTATCTGTAGGTGGAGATTATCTAGAAGAGATACTGATACTGTCGGGATTACTTTTTGGTCCGAAGTTGGGGTAACACAGATAGATTAGATAGCGCTTATCTCATGTCCTTTTAGGGCACCATAGTTCTTTTTGGGGTAGAATACCTCCCATTAACTTATTTTTCTTGACTGCCACCTGAATATGCTTTGCTCGCTGTGTTCTAATCTCTACCCCCGCCGAGTATATATCCTACATACGTTTTCCAAACATCAAACCCATCCTCATGATAAACCCCTAGAAATTAAACCCCAACTCTAGTGCTTCATGTACCAGCCACAGCCGCACGGAGCTCGTCCATGCTCACTACTCTTCCTGCGAACTGGCTCCCGGACATGCTTATTGCCTGTTTGCATCAGACTCCAACTGCCCTTTCGATCTCTTGGAACAGGTACTAGTTTTGACAGCCTCAACGGCTTCGGCCTCAACGGCTGTCCTGATCCAACCTATAGGCACATAGCTATCGACTCCGCAACAAATGAGAGTTGCTTGTCTACTAGCTGGGTTCGGATCCCCTGGCGTTAAAACGGCGCGGGCGGGAGTCAAGGATATTAATTCTGGAGGGAAATTTGGCTGGATAGTAAAAAGCGAGTTGACCGCGACAAAATCTTGAGGTAGCTTAATTTTAAATATACCTATTTAAAGCCTGTTGTTGAAGAAAGTGTCACTAGCGGAAGGCTGGTTAATTAGCCATAGATAAACAGTAGCTAACTTGCTACCACATAGTACTATACTAAACTTTATATTAGGGATGTAATAGCGTCCTTAATAAGGGACAACAATCGGGAGACCCTTGGGGTAGCGACCTCTTCGCGGGATATAATTCTGATTGAAATCTAGACCGTAGTCGTCTGTTTTTAAACCAGTGGATATATTTGCCTGTTATTGACATGAACATTGGCCGAATCGAAAATAGCGTTACCGAGCTGCTTTGTGAGGATATTGCTTAGGACGCGAGACTTGGCCTTGTCCTCATCCGCTAGTTTCTCCTTGGTCGTATTCTAGAGGTTGGTCGCCTTCTTGAATAGGTATGGATATGATTTGTCGTCTAGTGGGTGTACGCTCTTGCCGATGAGTTCATCGAGATTGAGTTGTATAGACGGGACCCGCGCGCGGTGAAAAGCTTCCGTCGAAGCTGAACTAGCCTGAACAGGAGGCAGGCTGACGGTTCGCATTTCCGATGATGGCTAAGGAAGGGAGACTGTCTGAAAGATCGTGTATCTGCTCCCTTAGGAGCCATTGTTGCTGTTGTATTTTATTGACATCGGAATACTGTCCTTTCAATAGAATTATCGCTCCGAGATTCCAAACTCCCAAGGTCAAAATTTCGTGTCGAAACTGGAAAGTGCTTTATTTCAGACATGCATAAAGTGATATCTCTGCATTCAGAGGAGGCACGCAGGTTGCGCCATGTTGCTGACACTGGGAGTTTAACTAATCCTGGTTTTTCAATCTCATTTTTAACATGTTGCAATCTGCCTTCCCCATTGTAAAGACGAGTGCTCTTGCTTGGACGTATCTCAATGTCCGCGAACCGAAGCTATGCCCCGGCGGCTGAAGTGATATGCCCTGCCTCTCTTCGTCTGTAGCATATGACAAGCAAATTTAGGGTTACTTCTCTTCCGGAAAAGGTTTTCTCAATACGCCAAAATTAAGTCCAGGATTTCTCGTGTCGCGCATTTGATGAGGCCAGGACAGGCAGTAAACAGAGGGCAGACAGCTGCCGCAGTGTCAGCAGCATAGGCAGACAGTAAACAGCCAATAGACTATCTGCCTTTTCCAGAGGTTTCATTCAGCCAAGCGAAAAGGGGTATATGTGTGCAACTTCAAACGGCTCTTTCAACTAGGGATTGCACCAGGGCCGCATAACTCTCCTTTGAGTTACTTGCATTGTCCTTTAGATACTTTCGCAAGTTCGCTGGTAGATTGTCCCATGGCTGCTGTATATGGAACCATTCCCTTGCCTTTCTCTTGTGGGTCATTGTTTGTTTTTCGTGCAGTTGAAAGGGACATGACAGCCCGACATCGACGATTCCTGGTTATACCGACTTATGATAGATCCGTGGTGTTCAATTCTTGCCTGAAGCTGATTCCAGCGGTGTCAAACGCAGGTGTCGACGGACGTTGCAAGCATGTACAATTCAACCATAAATCTTTATCGGTCACAAACTTCGACCTGGAAAATTACCGAGACAACAGGACTGCTAACAGACAGAACAGACCGGGCACAAGGGTCGACATGCCCCTTTATGAACCAAACCGTCGCAGGCCTGGTTTGGGCACTTAGGTAGAAACCCAGCTATCGGCCAATTCAAGTCCGGAAAGGTACTCCACAACAGTAGCAGCATTGAGGGGGAGCGCGGTAGCGGGAGCAAACCCAAGGAGCTATCAATTCGTGGTCTGCGAACAGTTCTCCAGCAAGCTGAAATTGCAATCTTTTGCCTCTTGTGTGAAATTGCTTGTTATTGGAATTGGCGCACAGCCTGCACCGATTTTGCGAGCAAGACCAACTTTCTCTGTTGCACTTCGTTTGATTCTTCTGGAGATTCCTTCAGGTAGAAGCAAAAAGCAAGTGTGATTGTCTCTGCCACAGAACCTGCAATCAACATCGTTGGTCTCTCGTATCCTATCCTGAATGTGTGGTTGGATCGAACGTCCAACTTACTGTCAGCATTTGCTAATCTGGATCGATGTTTTATCAACGATAGATGGCTGATAACCGACGCCTATGCTTTATATTTCTAATTTTTGCTGTTCGATAATTGCTCAAACAGATCGAACATTTCTGTGACGGAAGTACCACCGGGCAGACAAAGTAGATATTCGTGGTTCTGGCGTCCGCACCTGCAATCCACATCGTTAGTTCCTTATATCCTATCCTGAATCCGTACTTGGGGATCGAACGGCTAACTTACCAACGACCAGCCATTGCGTTGTTCTGCGACTTTTTGTACCGTGCGCTCGATATGTCGATATATCTTGCCCATCGAATACCGTAGTCTATACAGTCTCGACAGGTCTAGACCGGCTGTTCCATCTTTGACGCATGGTATGGTGCGCATTTTCGACGGACAATTGACTGTCTAGGTGCAATTCCTTGATGCTTCTTTTTCTCCCATTGTAATTGTAAAATTTTACTTTGGTTCCAATCGCAATCGTCCCGTAAAGTTCTGCAGATTGAATCTGCCCTGTGAACCGGGTGGGTTCCATGACCCCGATGAGCCATCGTTGCGTTGGTGTGGGCTTCTAGACCACCAGGATATCGGGCATGTCCAGCTCGTTGGCCACGAAGTCAAAGCTTGCATCTTTGTCTCGGCTTATATATCCGTCCAAAGTATGCGGTGCAGCAGCCCTGGGACCTGCTTTTGTTCGAGTGTTAGTATATCTGATCGCGTCTTGTTGCTTGGGGATCGAACCTTGAGAGTAGAGGGTATATGAAAGATATATTCGTGGAAACCAGTTAGGTGGAAACATATTCGTCTGAACAATTTCGGCTTTTCTTCCGTTGATGTATAATGCAAGTGTCAGCGTCGAGACTACAAAGAGTAGCCCAGTCGTAAGCCTGTAGAAGCTTGATTCGATCCTGTGATGCCTTGATGTTGAGTAAATGAAACGTTTATCTGCAACCATGCCCAACCTCCATTACCACTGCCATATACATACAGACTATCCCAAGCTGGATTTGCACTCGGTGATGTATATAGCTAGACACCCACGGCAAGGTCTTGCGTTATGAGAAAGAGGAGTTGGGTTTTAAGGAAGAAAGAACGAAGAAAGGAATCGGGAGGACGAGATGGTCTACTAGATGAATCTCGCTCTACATTTTCCATTCCCTCTAAGCTACTTACTTACTTACATTCCCTTATTTTATCTCTGGGAAGGTGAATGGATACCTCTTTCTTCACCTTTTGACTTAACTTGGTCTTGTAGAAGGGAGTGAATGGGGTTTTGGTGATTAGATTTGGTGGCTATCTATCTACTAATTCCCTTTTTGTCGAGATGGTAAGAGAGGCGGGGAGGAAATTGGTTAACGAAATATGACAGGCAGGTGTCTTCAAGTAACTATGTCGATGTGAAATTTGCATATCGAGATGGAGCTAATCGGTACACCCCCCGAATATCTCGCAGCGGAGAGCTAGAAGTAAATAAGACAGGTCATATAGGACAGGTAGTATGCGTGATGCATCAATTGCATGAAACTGACACTGACAGGCGATATAAGTTCCCAGAGTGGAGATATGCTTTCTTTTTATGATGTCTACCTATTCTTTAGTTGACTATTAGGGCTAATTTTTCCTGGGAATTTATTCCTTTATATTGTCGCTAAGCCAAATCTTCATAATTAACATATCTTTAATTCCTCAGGTATATCTATACACATTACCTACCCAACCAAACCCATACGTAGATACATACATGCAATAAACAATCCTATACTAATACTAATACCGTGATAGAAGAAAAGAAAAAAGAGGAAGAGAAAGCAAAAGAATATGAGATCCATCAAACTACCCACCTCAGGAAGTCCAGACAGGGTACGGAGTCTGGAGTAGATAGTTAGACCCCTAACTCACCCACCCCATACCAATTGAATCAAACAACCAACCACCCAGACGATGAATCAATCAACCTTCTTCGTATCCCCCTCCTCTTCGAAATCAATTCTCTTCCCGAACAGCACCGTCCGTCCGAGTCCCACGCCAAGAGCATACCCGATATACGCGCCCACCAGGATCGTAATCGGATAGGCCTGCCACGGACGGTCCCTGTAATCATAAATCATGTTAGCCAACTACATTTCCTCATACGCCGATACACCGTGTCCACAGTATATAACATAGACCACGGCACAACTAAAAAAGACTGGAGATAAGAAGGGAGACAAACCAATCCAACGGAATCGGCACAGCACCTAACCAAGCCCCCAGGCCCGTTCCCAGAGCACCACACCACACGACATCCAGGGGTCTCGCGGCGCCCCAGACCTCCTTCCACACGGAGCCGTCGACGCCGTGTACGTAGATCAGGCCGGTGGAGGTCAAAAGGGCCATGTGCGCGGCGCAGAGCAGGGTCTGCCAATGGTGGGTTGTGATCGGGGCGCCGAAGAGGACGAGCAGGGCGGCGAAGACGGGCGTTGCGAGAAGAAAGGTCAAGATGAGGGAGAGGAGGGCGGGCTGTTCAATTCACATCAAGGTCCGCGGTTAGCTAGTTATTTATTTATTCCCATCGTTCCCTGCCTGATGTTCCAGGCGAGGTATAAAAGGAGAAAGACGTACAATCAACTTCGCAACAAAGCTCCCAGACGAAGAATCATTCTTCGGACCCCGTCTCCGATAGCCCACTTTCCCCGGTTTCAAGACCACACTACCAGCAGCCCCCCCGGACGGAGAAGCCGGGACTTTATCCTTCTTGTCGTCTTCCGCGCTCTCCGACTTAGACGACAAAACGGACCCCGCGGGAGGGAGGCAGATCATGACGAAGATCACCTGCAGCAGGGCCAGCAGTGGGAGATCATTCAGCAGTTCGGCGACCGGGTCCGTCGTCAAGGACTGGAACCGCAGCGCCAGGATGCCGAGGAGAAGACATGGGTGGATGAAGACGTAGGTTTGGGCCAGAGGGGTCGGCAGGACGGGGATGGCGGGCGAGGCGGGAGGGATGTAGGTGGACGGCGACGTGGGGGTGGAAGACATTGTGTATGAATTGGGGCTTGCGCCCGGTTGAGGATGCGCTTGTTGGTTGGATGTGAGGAGGAGAAATCGATTGGGATAATTCGTTCGGGGATGAAGGCGTCGGAGATTCGGAGAATGTTTGACGGGTTTGACAGGTGGCTGCCTGACTGCCTGGATTTGAAGGTGTCTACTCCACGAGCTCCGACCGTATCCGTCGGAATCACTACTATGATTAACTACTTCATACAAGGTACCGTCTGCATCACAATCAAATCTATTGATACACGAACATTATAAATCAATATAGTATCCACTCCATTTGACTGACTGTTCAGTCATCAGAGCCAATCATCCATGATTCGTAACCCATAAAGCATCAGCAAGTGACAACGGGGTAGAGAGGAAGCTAGCAACGAACACCCTCGAGTCATAAATCAAAATCGCTAGGATCATCCTAGCCAGCAGCGTACAAAATAGAATCAAAGGAAAATCATCACGGCTACCCGTTATACGAAAAGAACCAACTCTTCAAACCATACCGTACCAACCCTGCAATATACTCTATCCGCCAATATCCAAGAATATAATACCTACAAAGACAAAGGGGAAAAAAAAAGACAAAGAAAAAACTTCAAATATCGCTCAGTATCGCTCAACCAAACGTGCTAGTATCACTAGGCAAAATGCCTAGACTAGTTTCCCAGAAAATGGGAGGTCTCACTGTCATCGCCCTTGTGAGACTCAAAAGTTGGCAGAGTGTCTGGCCCCGCAGGCTGCGTTTTCTCGGCCGTCCCATTCTCCTGTTTGGGCTCCGGGGACGCTAAAGTCGCCACGGGGCTTTCAGGGGTGCGGGGCTCCTCAGGGATCGCCGGGGGAAGTCCTGGAGGCATCGGCGAAGTGGGAGTACTGGTGTAAGGTTGCGGGATGGGTTCTTTCACAACCTCGATCGGAGCGGGGCGGTTGGGTAGACTGTCTTTGCCAACGGGCGAGAGCGTCTGACTAGATGCTGATTTTTCAGGGTCGGACTGAACCGGGGGACTTCGGGTGCGTTCACGCTCCGAGGAGTGCTTTACTTCATCCCGGACCTGTGCGACCTTGGCTTTGAATTTGCCAAAGAGGCTGCGCCTCTCTGGCTCCGAGTTCCCTGAATCCTTGCCACTGTTGCTGACCTCAGCGTCCAAACTCAAGGGCTGGTAAGAGGGGTCGTTGGCGAAGTGCTGAAGATCCGACGGAGAACTGCGGCTGGAATGGTGCCAGCTACCGATCGAGCTGGTACTGCGGTCCGCCCCGGGAGTTGAGGCCATCAAGGGCGGCGAGCCAAGACCCAGTCCCATCTGCTCGTTGCTGCGCTTAGAGGATCGGGGGAATCGCCAGCTCCGACGATGCTCTTTCCGCTCCGCCTTGGACGCCTCGTCGATTTGATCGATGTCGGAAACATCCGTGAATGACGAGCGCGAGTTCATCGACGGGGTCCGCGACCCGTACGGTCGCAGCGTCGTGTCGCCACTGCTAGCGGCTGGGACCTGTTGCTGTCCGTTCTCATGCTGCACGGCTGTTTTTTCCTGCCTCAAGGCCAGGTCGTCGAAGCTCGTGGCGTTGGGAGGTCTCGGTGTGGCGCCCCCAGCGTCAGGGCTGGCATCTACCGGCCGACCGGCTTGGGGGGGAGAACTGACGGTCGTCGGGTCCGAGGTGGCTGCCTGTAGAGATTGAGACGAGCTTTGGGCGCTTTCGCTGGCACTTCCGGGAATTCGCTTCTTCTTTAGGCGGTTGGGCTGTCGCGGTGGCTCCTTCAAATCACTGCTCGATGGCGGCGATTTGGAGAAGATGCTAGATATTTTGCGTTCTCGGGTGGGTGTAACGGCGGTCTGGGGAGGAGAAGACGGGGGAGATAAGGACTCGTGCAGAGCAGAAGTGACTGGCGCAGGTGCCGGGACCGGAGCCGGAGCCGGAGCCGGAGCCGGAGCCGGAGCTGAAGCAGGAGCTGGAACGGAAGCAGGAGCTGGAACGGAAGCCGGAGCCGGAGCTGGAGCTGGAGCAGCTGCGACAGGGGGGGCGGCGCCAGCAATCAAAGAAGCGGGGAGGGAAGCGCGAGCGCGAACGGGAACGGGAGGAGCAGCAGCAGGAGCAGGAGGAACAGGAGGTCCAACCGGCCTCTCCGAATGAGCAACAGGTTGGGCTGGTTGTTCGTTCTGGACCGCGGACGCTTCTGGCACAGACGGTTGCACAGGAATCACCTTGGGAATTGGGCCGTGGGTGGACGTATGGACATAAACGAGCCCGGTCGCCGACCCAACCCCTGGCGTAGGCGTGGTTGTGACGGGGGGTTGCTGCGGTGGTGTAGGCTGCGGTGGCACAGACGCTTGCGGATGGTCCTCCCGTGCGGACGGTGTGACGCTCGAGGACCGCGAGTGTTGTGCAGATGTACGCTCCGACGAATTCAGTCCGGTCGCTTCCGTCACCCGGCCATACCTCATAGCCGGCGACATTTTAGACGGTAGCGTGTTACTGCGGTGGACCCCGACGGCGCCCAGGGAGGTTGGGGTCGTAGGACCCTGTACGTGATTGGATTGTCGGGAATTTTTCGAAGACACCGACACGTTGCGACGAAGACTGCCGTATTTGCGGAAGCTTTCACCTCCGCCACTTGCGCTAGAGACCGAACGCCGAATGTTGGAATTGGTAGTCGCCGTGCGATGCGCCATTCCGCCCTCCACTTCCTTCACCGTCTGTTCATCCGCAGCGGTGCCGTTCATGCCGAACAGGAAGTGATCTTGGTTCTCGATCAAAAAGATCAATACATCCTGGCTCAGCTTGTATTCGTCGGGCGCCATGTCGTGTTGGGGGTGAGATAGTAGGCCCGGTTGGAAGATAGCAGAAAGGTTGGCCGACGTCATCCTGTTCTGGTCCGACTTGGACGCGAAGACGGCCAGCAGGTCAAGGATATACAAAAGCAGCTGCTTGTTCAGCGGAGGTAGCTCTCGGATCAGCTGCTGGTAGGAAGTGACGGCTTTCGCGTGGTCAAAAGGATCCGACTCCGTCGTAGCGCCGTTGCTATTCTGGACGTAGTTCTGGTAAACTCGCAAGGGCTCGCGAAAGCGCTCGTAGAAGTCTAGCGGGACGATCGGCTCGGGGAGTTGGTTGAGGTAGCGACGAAGGACGTTGGCAGCATCGTGAACCGTATACCCGGTCCAGTCCAGGCCCTTCCCGTATCGCTCGGGGGAGTCAAATATTTCCTGCAAATCCTTGATGCGCTTGGCGGATCCGCTGAGGCGAAAGATCCCTTCCACATCCGTAGCTTGAGGAGACGTTAGCACACCTCAGGAAAACGCCTCCTCGCGACCAACTGGCTATGCGTACCTTTTTCCTTCAAGAAAACCCCACATTTCGCCACCACGATGGGAACATATCCGTAGATGAAACTCTCGCCATTATCGTTGGTAAGGGAGATGGCGACGTTTGCGTATTTGATGCTGACGTTGAGAGGGATACCGAAGATACCTTGAGGTTCTGCCTTGGGTGTCAGTATGCATAGACAAGGGTTCCGAGCGAAAGGAAAGGAACGGAGCAAGGGTTGATGCAAGTCGCGGATGACAGTGGCTAGACGATCTCGGTGTATTCCGCATAAAGCGACGACCTAGATCGAAGAACCCCGAATCCGCGACACACCAAAAGAGGTCACTGCGCATACGTACCCTTCGGTTCTTCCTTGCGAGTGTTTCTCTTAAACTGCCTCCACCAGGATGCCAGGTCACGCTTGGAAGGCGGGGAGGTCGCGGCGAACCCGTGCTGCGAGGTTGTCGGAGGTAGGTGATGAAACGGCTCCGCGCCCTTGCCGGTGACCATGATGGAGGATCGCGCGAGACGGACGTCAACGGTATAGAAAGCGGAAATGCAGCTGTAGAATGATGAAACGCAGGCGAACCGAGTCCTCCGTCACCGCCCTCGTGTTCGCGAGAAATTCCGGGGCTGGGGGGGAGGAACCGACGAAATCCCAAAATAGCACGAGGGACTAGTAGTCAGCCTGGCAGCGGATGACAACGCCGCGCCGTCCGTTAAGTGGTCAAGGCAGGAAACCCCGTGGCCGAACAATGACGGAGAGTGTTAAGACGAGAAAATATCGCGACAGGGAACGAGGAACGGAGAACGCGGGGAGGCGAGAAATAGATACGGGGGAGGCGCGAAAGAATTAGGGGTCCACGTAAGAGTCAGATGCGGAGGAAGGGAAGGGAGGGAATGGGATAGAAATAAAAAAGGGAAAAAATAGAATAAAATTAAATAAAGGGACCAGGCGAGAACAGGGATAAAGGGTAGACGGGAACGAGAGCAGCCAAAAGGGAGGGGGAGAAAGGAGAGGAGAAAGAGGGGAGAATGAGAAGGATGAAAGAAAGGGAAGGGAATGGGAAAGGGAAAAAAGAAAAGATGAAGGTGGATGGGATGGGATGGGATGGACGGAGGGGAGGGGGGTCAGGGAACGAAAGGGAGCGAAGCGATAGATTATGATTGAAATGATTGATGGATGGGGTTGATTGACGATGATCGGACGGAGGCACACGAGTGGGCGGAGGGCTGACAGGATGGAGAGCGACTGGGCTGGACTGGGTCGCCTGGAGGGACTAACGACTAACGAAGGGGGGGGCGCCGCTCAGTTCGGTCGCTGCAGATCGTTGGCCCAAAATTCAGGTGGTGGGATTGTCGGTGATTTTTTCATTCTCTTTGGATTTGGATATTAGACAGAAGGGGAGAAAGAGGGAAAGGAGAGAAAAGAAGACCGAAAGAAAGAAAGAAAGAAAGAGAGAAAGAAGAAGAAGAAAGAAGTCGCTGTCATCCACGCCTACTCGTGCCGTCCTGGGACGGGGGGCTAATAATAGGCTCTTTAGCAAGACATTAATTAATGAACGCAGACCCAAGGATACTTACTCTCTCCGTAGGTACTAGGTACGCTGTCCAGAGTACACTGGACACACACAATCAGGTACCTGGTACCGCCGCCGAACCGTAACGTTGGTATGGCCCGGTTGCTTGCGGTCGAGCCCGGGAATTCCGCCGTGTCGGGCTTAGTCTTGCTCTTTTCTGCTTCGACTGGCATTCTAGAACTCGCTCTCCCTGGCCAACCGAGTCCTCTGAAGTGAGAACGGCAAGAGTCAACAGGGACAGACCTTTGTTATTGTGATCCATGTACAACTATACGCAGTAGGTAGTCACTGTGAACTATACGCAGACCCTACCTAGGTACTATCTACCGACCTCGCAAGACATTCCCCCTTTGCCCTCAATCCTTCCATCCGTATAATCTCCACTCCCCATTAGCACAATGCAACCTCAAATGCAAAAATAAATAGAAATCAAATTAAAATAAATTCAACCGCCATGACCGAGCGTTCCTCCCTCGGTCCGCTTCACCCCAACGCTAACCAAATAGTCTTTTGTGTCATCCAGTCCATCTGAAACAAACACCCCCTCCTCCTTGTGAAAACCGAACTCCTCTCGAGTCGTTGACCCCGACACCACGTTTTTTCGCGTTTGAGAGTCCTTCACGGAGTCATCCCAATCGTCGCACGGAGCGGTCCAGTCCCGTGGATCGGGGATCGCAGGACGAAAGCAAAGAAGTCTAGAACCGGGAACTTAGGAGTCGACTAACTTCTTTGCACCGCACTAAACCGGGTTTTCCTGGTGTATGACGCTGACGCCCTGCTTGCCTGAAGATATACGGAGTCAATCCTCGAGCTTTAAACTTTGCGCAATTCATGGGGCCGTATCCACTTCGCTCAGGTACCCCACGCTGGGAGGCCAGATATCCTTCCGTTGTTGGTTCTCACGGCTTTGGTGCCGGAAGTTCTGTTGCAGCTAGGAAAGGCCAACAGGCCAATGATGGAGCTTGGTACCTGTTAGTATTGTTTATAACGTCGGTGTAGGTCATCATAGTGGAAGCGTCGTCGGGTGCCTTACGGAATGATAGGGCGTAGGGCATGGCGAATCCGGAACTTGGAGACCATGGGTCAAACATCATTCAGGGCTTGGGAATAGTCATTGCACCGTATATCCATGTTGAATCTTTGACCGATTGGCGAGAGTACTCGGTATATATTTTAAACCTAGGCATTTGTGGCCACTACGCAGAACAACTAGCTTGCTGCGGCCTTCCCAAGAACGAATAAAAGAATCAATTCCCAAAATCTGACTACACATCCCCTCAAGGTTGATTTAAGGTTCTTTCAATGCACAGGTCTCTACATCCGACCGGCCGTCCAACCTGGCGCCCGGATACAAGCCACCTGCCGATTTTCAAGGCAATTGCGGAGTCCTCGCATACAGAAAATCAAGTGGAACTGAAAGACCAACCTATATGTGCAGATCACTAAGCATAGGGATCCGTACCACTGCCCATTCCCATAGGTCGTCATCTGTTGATTCGCAATGCAAGTAATCCTAGATCCTGCGGACTGAACAATCAACAATAGTCTTGTTGGTCGATATAAACACACCGCCACCCAGTCATGCGCCTCAATCAGGGAATATTACCAGCTTGAGGCGATGGATCTCGGTCATCCGCGATGCCAACAGGCAACATCCCAAATCAAGGCTCGTATATATGGAACCTTTCTGACCTCCCAATTCGTACGCTCGCCAAATCAGCACCGGGACGTGGAGATTGGCTGGTGCGCAGATCCCTCGGCTCGTATGCAATTTGCCAATTTATCACACACCACAACCACGGTTGGTTCTCGCCACAGGGTCCGGGGCCACCTGCGGTCCCGTGGCCAGCGTCATAGCACGGCGGGCGATTGACCGTGTCATTGCCTGATCGGGACGGCGTACGTTGTCCTTTTCTCCATCGTTCTTCGCCGCCCGGATGGAATGAGTCAGCCTAATGGCACGTGATACACACGTGATGAATCTACACGTGACTAGTCATGTGCGCTCACCTGACCTCATGTGACCCGGAAAGAGCCTGCGGCCCGTCGAGAGCTCCGGAGCTGTCCCGGACAACCTCAGGACTGTTGTCAATTATACCCTCAACCATCGCACCTCTCTCTCTCCCCAATACTCCTCTACAATCACAATGGAAGGGTGAGTACTCCTGATTTTCTTGACTCCCGTTGCACACCAACTTCGGGGACAACTCAGGATGAGCTAACTCCCTTCAGACTCTCTGCCTCGGAACAGCGCGAGTTCGCTTCTCGCATGGAGAGAAAGCAGCTCAAGGAGTTTATGACCGTACGTTTCCCTCTGATGCCATCCGTCCTTCACAAATGCAGATCCCCTTCGGCCCTCCGACGACAGATGTCTCAGCCTCACCCCTGTCTTCAACTTTCCACACCCATAATCCCAATTCAAAACCAAAGTCCAAAATCCGACGAACCTCACTCACACAATCTTTCCAGATGTACTCCAAGCTCGTCCAGCGCTGCTTCGACGACTGCGTCAACGACTTCACCACCAAGTCCCTGGTCAACCGCGAGGAGGGTTGCGTGATGCGCTGCGTCGACAAGTACCTCAAGTCGTCGGCCCGGTTGAACGAGCGTTTCCAGGAGCAGAACGCGGCGATGATGCAGAGCGGCCAGATGCCGGGGCGGTAAATCAGCGATGAGACGTGACCAAATCTTTTTTTCTAATCTTGTAATTTGACTCGATGGGTTTCGGCGGTTCGTGTATAAAACATTAGATTTTGCGAATGATGACAACTCCCTTTTATATACTCTCCTTGGTGTATGGCTGTGGGGTGGGTGTGAATTGTCACGGAGTGACGGTTTGCGGGTAGTCAATTGATTGTTGTAGGCTTACCTCTCGCCGGACTGTATATTCCTGAAATTGAGGTAGGAAGGATTGTTGACATCCTGACAGGACAGGTGTGCTCTCCACCTGGAGTCGGGATGTAGGATATACGTCTTTCTCCAACAGACCTGACATTCTAGTTAAAATCATCCGTAATCACGTCCATACACGCGGGTCATCACCCAGACGGGGACTGTATCTCAGAAAGGGCAAAACCTCCTGGCTGCTGGTCGACAGCCTGAGGCATCCAACAGAGCAAACTGCGTCATCGAGCACGGACCAACCCGGAAAACGTTGCCTTTTCGGGTCGCCGCGGCAGTTTCCTTTTCCTGCCATTTTGCTGAGCACTCTTCGTAGAGAGTACAGTTAGTAATAATATTATTATGGACTTCTCTACTCTTTCCCGTAGCTGCTCCGTACCTTCGATCGCTCCGCATGCTTGTTTATCTACCATGCAGCCCATCGGCTAGTTCATGACTCACTTCCTCCATGCTTCCCGACAATCGGGAGACTCTCCGACCTTTGAAACATCCGCCATCCTTCGCCATGCGGAGAGATGAGGGGACCCGTACAGGAATTGGAGATAATTCTGCCTCCCAAGAGGTGTTATCTTGGCCGGACCGTGTTGACCGGACCGTGAGGATGGCATCTGGCATCGGCCCCTCACCCATCGGCCATACCTTCACAACGTTTACCCCCCACTCCCCTCCCCCTCACCTGCAAACCCCCACCAGCCGGTCGAGCCCGCTTTAAGCAATTTATTCCCTGCGCGTTCCTCGCGATTTCTTCATCTTCTTTCCTTTCCTTCCTTTCTCTTCCATTCATCTTTGCTTTTGTCTTCCCATCGCTGCTGTCGGAAGCTTCTTTCTGTGATTCTTCATCATGGCCAGCACTGTCGGACAGGTAAGAATTCCATCGTTTTTAATTTTTTCCTTTTTTTCCCTCTGTCTCTCTTCTCGCCGTGTTGCGACTAACATTGACTTTTCTAGACCATCACTTGCAAGGTAAGGAGCTCCTCGGATTGTTAGGGAAAGCTGTTTGAGCTTTCTCTCAGCATTAGAATCACAACTGAGTTTTTCTTGTCAAGGCCGCCGTTGCCTGGGCTGCCGGAGAGCCCCTCTCCATCGAGGATATCGAGGTTGCGCCTCCCAAGGCCAACGAGGTCCGTATCCAGGTCCACCACACCGGTGTCTGCCACACAGGTCGGCTTTTCCCTCTCCTGCTTGTCTTCCGACGTCAAGCTGACCTCGATAGATGCCTACACGCTCTCCGGAAAGGATCCCGAGGGTGCTTTCCCCATCGTCCTCGGTCACGAGGGTGCCGGTATCGTCGAGTCCATCGGTGAGGGCGTTACCTCCGTGAAGCCCGGCGACTTTGTCGTTGCTCTCTAGTATGTCTCCACAGGTATCCCGATCCTGGATCTCCTACTGACCGACACAAGCACCCCCGAGTGCCGCGAGTGCAAGTTCTGCAAGTCCGGCAAGACCAACCTCTGCGGTAAGATCCGTGCCACCCAGGGTAAGGGTGTCATGCCCGACGGCACCTCCCGCTTCAAGGCCCGGGGCAAGGACCTGCTCCACTTCATGGGTACCTCGACCTTCTCCCAGTACACTGTCGTGGCCGACATCTCGGTCGTGGCCGTGACCCCCAAGATCCCCACCGACCGATCCTGCCTGCTGGGCTGCGGTATCACCACCGGATACGGTGCTGCCGTGGTTACCGCCGGCGTCGAGGAGGGCTCCAACATCGCCGTCTTCGGAGCCGGCTGTGTCGGTCTGTCCGTCATCCAGGGAGCCGTCAAGAACAAGGCCGGCAAGATCATCGTGGTCGACGTCAACGACGGCAAGGAGGCCTGGGGCCGCAAGTTCGGCGCCACCCACTTCGTCAACCCCACCAAGCTCCAGGGCAAGACGATCCAGGAGGAACTGATCGAGATGACCGACGGCGGCTGCGACTACACCTTCGACTGCACGGGTAACGTTGGCGTTATGCGCGCTGCTCTGGAGGCCTGCCACAAGGGTTGGGGTGAGAGTATTATTATCGGTGTTGCTGCTGCTGGACAGGAGATCTCGACCCGACGTGAGTTTTCATCCTGCCATCTCAGAGAATGAACCAGACCGCTAATATGATAAATAGCATTCCAACTTGTCACCGGCCGTGTATGGAAGGGTTGCGCCTTCGGTGGCATCAAGGGCCGCACTCAGCTCCCTGGCCTGGTCGACGACTACCTGAGCGGCCAGCTGAAGGTGGATGAGTTCATCACGCACCGCGAGCCTTTGGCCCAGATCAACACTGCCTTTGAGCAGATGAAGCAGGGTGACTGCGTCCGCTGCGTTGTTGATATGTCGTAAGGTGACAGCTCAATGATCTGATCGAGATTGACCTGTAGAAGGAAAGGAAAAAAGGGAAAAAAAAAAGTGTTTAATAACCAATCCACCATGCCTATCTAGCCAGCTAGTAGCTAGTTACTTTGACGTGAATGACCTGAATGAAAGTGTACATGTTCAGAATGTGTTCCAGCAGGGAAACCTGGATTAGATGGAAGAGTAGACCGGTATATATACCCTGTCCTGGGACAGAACGCACGCCTTCAAGGTCCTCTCCAGGCGGGGTAGGGTGATCAACGTGACCTACGTACACGTATCCTGGCTCTCTACCTACGGTGATCACTGGGAAGGTATCTAAAGTCTCCAAAACCTCGAAATAGTCACTTCAAAGTAGTACATATATCACACCGAGACATCAATCCCCCAACTTAGGTGGACACATTATATCTTAGCAGTACACCTACCGTCCGGAATATATCCAGGCGTCTACCTAGACATGAGAACAATACATACACAAAGACATAAATGTAATTTATGTGTAGATACCTACTCCCGAAACCAACATATACGCTCTTTCATAGTCAATTTGAAACCGTCGAGTACGTCAACATCAACATCCACATCCTCGCTCTCAATGAAGTGTGTAATCGCTCTGTCCGGATAAATTCCGAAAATTACCCGTCGTGCTGCACGGGAGGTATTCCGGTATTTACCGGTCCGGCGGGAAACTGTAAGTCTGTAAGATATCTGGAGTCGGGGACTCGGAGGGGAGTTAGAAGTAGAGCCGAGGTTTCTCCGTGTTCGCGAGGAGGGAAGTATACCTTGGGTAGGTAGCGTTTGAAAAATCCGATCATAGATCTCTAGAGTAGGTAGATATAGGAAGTAATTTGATTGATCAAGTCATCCCTGTCCCTTATCTCTAGGGAGGAATGAATTGGAAGGTATCCACCTGAGTTGAATACTTACCTACCTACCTACCTATCCAACTATCGCCATCTAACTATATAGAACCGGCTACGGTCACAAGTACAGACGGGAATCAGTATGTCTTTGATTCTTTATCATAGCCTGCTGTCTATTATCATTTACCTGACATGACAAGATCCTCTATCGCTGTCTGTTCCATCATGATCGACTCAACATGTACTCCCTCCTGACCACAGAACGTATACGAAACATCCAACCTAGCCGCAGCCCGCTCCCCCCTGGGGACATGTATAAACGACAAAGTCTCAATCCTCCTCCATGCAGGAATCTGTTCCATACACAGTAGCCTATCCCCACCCTCTTCAATCTCAATGATCCGCTCTACCACGATAGCAGTAGAGACGCTATCCCAAGACGCCTCCCTAACCAACTGTCCTCGCAAGATGCCTAAGACTTCCCGACGGAGATGAGGATGTCGACACTTAACCCCGATTATGTACAGAATGGGCAGGAAGCCAATTTCGGGCGTGAATGTTGACTTTGAAGGGCCTGAATACTGTTGATGTGCTGTTGCGACTTCGTGTGATAATGTGACGCAGTGCTGGAATTGGGGGAGGAAGTTGTCGTAGGATATTTCACGGCTGAGGCTGTAGCTGCTGAGGAGGAGGGTCCATGCGATGGCATGTTGTAGGCGGAGGAGGGGTAGGAGAGGGTCGGATTTGAGGTCTGATTCCTGTTGTAGGTGGGCTTCGAAGAGGCCAGACCATGTTTCCAACTGCTCGAGAACGTTGTCCTTAAGTGAAGAAGAAGAAGAAGAAGAAGAAGAAGAAGAAGAAGAAGAAGAAGAAGAAGAAGGAAACGGCGGCATCCTACCCCCCGTTGTGGACACTTGCTGTTGCTCTGTGTAGTGCAGCCTCATTACCTGAGCGACGAGAATCTGGAGGCGGTCGGCAGCTTGGTCGAGCGACCAAAAACTACTTTCGGAGAGTGCAAGCTGGGACATGAATGTCTCGTGGATATTGGCAGGAGTCCAGTCGACCAGAAACACGGCGGCCTGCATGTCAAGACGACGAATCTGCTTCGTGACCTGGCAGATAATCGCGTGGATCCCCGAGGACTGGATATTGTCGTAGTAGGTACAGTTGTTCAATGTTCGCGAGAGCGCCACACCTCCGCGCAGATGTCTCACTGCTTGTATATCATCGCCCGCCAGATGATCAAAGCAGGTGAAGAGATAACAGACCAAAAGCGTGATGGCTGTTACCTCGGCGCTGTCATCACTTTCCGGGCTCAGGAGATGTTGAATGGCGCGGTTATAATGAAGCAAAGGGGCCTTGTCCGGCATCCGGTCTTTTAAGGACGGCGGCTGATATACCTGACCGTTGCAATGACAATTCAGGTAGTTTCGGTGCATCAAAGCCAGAGCAATGGCGGCATGGCGTACTGATGGCACGGTTTGGGAGAAGTACATGAGAGTGTTCCGCCATGGTTCGCAGGGGCGGTATTCATTCAGATGTCTGATTGATATATCCTGGAAAAAGCACATTGCCTCTGCCTGGGTTGACCCCATCACGGGCAAGATCATAAAGGATCTGAGATTCTGCAAACTGAGGTCATTTGACTCGTACGCAGTGTGGTACCTATCGCAGATATCTGCTCTGTCGGCGACCTCCTTGTGATAACGAGCTGATACAACCTCAACCTTCTCGGTCCTGAAATCGAGGGTCATTTCACTATAGCCATCGCAGGTGCGACCAGTAGAACGACATCTCAAGCATGAAGGCCGAGAAAGATCACATTTAACCCGTCTTATCCTGAGCGATGTCAGCTTCGAAGTCTTTGAACACATTGATCGCCCTATAGCTATGTGTAAAATCAAGACATACTTGCATGTCTTACAACCGAGTCTTGACTTTGGAGCGAACTTGCGAGGCTTTTTTCTCCAGGCTTGGTTGTCCGTCTTGGTGTTTTTGTTCTTCATCTCATCTATCGGAGTACAAAAATGAAGCTTGTGGAAAGACTGGGTTTGATGGGCCGGTTCGTAAAAGTGAGGGACTTCAAAAGGAGAGTGATGGGGAAGGATGCATAAGTAGCCTAAAGATAGACCAATTGGCATTAATTCTACTAAATATACATTGCTAGAGACTAGTGCTTATCGTAACAAGCACTGATTGGTTGGCTCGTACAACTGGGGCGCCAAGGAATGCGAGCCTCGTCCTCTTCAACTATCTAGGATAAGGAGGGACTATAGACCAAGTATTTGGATATAACTGTGGTGGCCAAAGAAATATTGATTGGGTGATTCGTACAAGCGGAACGGAATGTGATTGTACACAAGAAGAGGTATTGCGAGTTGATGGGAATAATGCAGCTGCCTACTGGAACCGTCAGACTTGATCCTACTAGTATAAATAGTTCCCAGATATCGCAATTGCGTAGACTCTTGCAAGCAACTGAACGGAAAGATCAACCAGAAACCCAGGAGTTGCAATGACCCGACTCTTGAATGCGCCCATCCTTTTCATGAGCTTGGGATTGAAAGTCCACAGTTTGCATGATAGGGACATGGTCTATGGATTTGACAATGTGAGTTCGAGATACCCAAGATTTCAATGTTCTGACGAGCCATATAGATTGAGCCATCAGCCAATCTCACTTGGAAACCATGTTTTGATGCATTTAATTGCTCTAGACTGGAAGTTCCGTTGGACTACTCAAACAGATATCTTGGTACGACGTCGATTGCCTTCATCAAGCTGGCTGGCAAAGATGCCACCGTCGAGTCTCCAAGCATTGTACTAATCCCCGGTAAATGATCGATCCTGTCAACGCTGCAACGTTGTCTGAACGTCATTTGGCAGGACTGACGCTTCATTAGGCGGTCCGGGTGGCTCCGGCGTCGACCTACTCCTCACATACCAGGATCTCATCGGAAAGATGTTTGGACAGCAGTACAACTTCGTCTCCTTTGACCCTCGCGGTGTGAACAACAGTGGCTTGCATCTCGACTGCTTCTCCGGGGACCGAAATGCAAGATCGGCTTTCTATCGAATGCACAGAACAGGCGCCACCAATCTCTCATCTACATCGCTTGAGGAACAGTTCTACTCAAGCTCTATCTACGGCGAGTGGTGCAACAATGCCGTCGAGAACAACTCACCCCATTCATACTATGTGACTACGCCAGCAGTCGCCCATGACTTGCTCACATTTACCGAAGCAGAGGCTGAGTTGGCCGGTCAGCCACCATCAGACGCCAAATTGTGGTGCTATAGCATCAGTTACGGCACTGTCATCGGTAGCACTTTCGCTTCCCTGTTTCCTGACCGCGTTGGGAGAATGATACTCGATGGTGTTATGAACGCCGAGCAATATTACAACAACTATTGGACGGACAATGTTGATCAAATGGACGAGGCCATGGAAACATTCTCAACCTTCTGCCACTCCGCAGGGCCTGATAAATGCTCATTTTGGGGCCCCACGCCGGCTAACATCACGGCAAGAATGGACGGCATCGTCCGTCAGCTTCAGAACCATCCAGTCCCGCTAAGCGGCGTCGGGGATGCAGATCTGCCGATAATGGTCACATATTCAGACCTGAAGACTCTTTTTCTCAACACACTTTACAACCCACTGGCTAGGTTTCCAAGCATGGCTGACATCCTACAACAGGCCGAGGGTGGGAATGTGTCTGCTCTTGCGGGCATGTATGACCAGTCAAATTCTATAAGTGATGCCCGTCTCGCCATTACATGCGCCGATTCGTATCGGAGGAACAGGCTTACTACCATAGAGCAGTTCAAGATGTGGGCGGAGTACACGATTTCCAAGAGCGAGTACATCGGTGATATCTACCCTAGCTTGCTGGAAGGTATTTTGTGCCGATCATTCCAACCGCAGTTGCCCGATAGCATTGTAGTTCAAGGTAGTCAACACTTCTTTTGTCTCTCTTGACCATCTGCATTGGAAACATAGTCTAACTAGGTTTGATGTAGACGAAATAAGTGCACTAAACAAGGCTACGTCCTTCCCGATCCTCTTTGCGAGTAATACCATCGACCCTATCACGCCGTTGATATCGTACGTTTCGACCAAATCGCATTGCCATTGGGCATGGTACTAGCTAACATTATCTCGTCATAGGGCGTGCAAAATGTCTTCCCGGTTTGCCGGATCGGTACTCTTAATGCAAGAAGCCGTTGGAGTAAGTTGTTTCACTCATACAGTCATCTCGACCAAGATTCTTGGCTAACTCGCGGGATGTTTCCTTTGTATTCAGCACACGGTCATCAACCAGGGGGCATCGGACTGTTACTTTGGACATGTTCAGGCGTACCTCGAAGGCACGGTTCCATCGTCCAACACTACATGTCCGCGACAGTATGTTCCTTTCATAGATGCCTCGTCCTTTTAACCATTGTTAAAGCCACGGGAGAAAGATTCGGTCAATGTTTGGAAAGAACTGATCAGAGCCAACTTGTCAAAGTATCTCGCTCATATACACCCTTTCCAAGTTAATCTTTTCGAATCCATTGTCCATTCCTACGCTCCTTGACTCCGTTGTTATTAGATTGTGTATGACCCTGTTATCTCTGCATCTGATACTTGATATCCTACAATTCTCCGTGTACTATCTCCTTCTGTGGCTTCTCCCTCTGTGTCCATGACCTTGGTTTCGTACTATGTGAATCTGCTTAGCGGAAGACTGTACTGCCAGATTCGAAATAAAAGACACATCAGTATGTCCTCAGTCTAATTCGCGTATCCTTCGGATCTACCTAGGTATTTTACCGGGGTCTCATTCATCGTATGCGGAGCAGTGAATAGAAAATAAATGTGGCTCGGCGAAATTAGTCCACCTGCCAGCTTCATGCAACTGATGCTTCACATAACCGTTCTATTTACCCGAAATGACCTGTCATATCTACTTCCACCGAGGAATCGGAGGCCTAGGAAATCAAAACCAGATCCAGGTACACACTATTCTTATTCACCCAATGATTTAATGATTGTTTGCTTCTGGTTAACGACCTACCTCATCTTTTGTTTGTGCAAATGCAGGATAAACTAGTCCAGTATAGCAGAAACATACATAGAACCAAACACAATTCAGCGGATTCAATCTGTCTAACAAAAAAGAGGATGGTTGCGTAGAAAGATGGGCAGGAGAGCAGAGTGCCTCAGGCAGCCAACTCCGGTTCGTTCCTTCCCTACATCTGGACTGGTCAAGTGTCTGCTTGCTCCTCCTCGTATTCTTCTTTTATCACCCTCCCCACCTACTGCTGCCTCTTCATCGCTCAGCCATCCCATTATCGAACGTTCATCTCTGCTAGCTAGATAAATTCCATCTAGCTATTCACCTCAAGTACCTACAAACACTCACGCTCAGAGCGAAACATTCTCCTCCCCTATACTCTCCGCCCGCACCAAAAATCGAAAACAGACCAAGCCAATCCATCAACACAAGACCAATCATAATCATGCCTTCTAGTGACTGTCTTCGTACGTTTTATTGACTCTCCCTCTACCCCTTCCCTCACTTTCCTCATTTCCCTCAATATACTCTACCTCAAATCCCAATATCAAACCCCAGTCACTGACTACCTGCCTACCTCCGTCCCTTGATAGAGCCCCGTCTTACCCCGCCCAACGAGCCATCGTCAAGTCCTATGGCGGCTGGACCTTCTTTCTGGCGAGCTATGGTCTAAAGCCATGGAATGACGAGGACGCGGATGAGGGAATGAGTATCTTGCGGGCGTTGGCGGAGGATGAAGACTAGATTTGTCTCGGGTTGAATGGGGTTGCATGGGTATGGCATGGATTTACTTCTCTGGGTGCTTGATGAGGGGGGCGGGCTTTCGACCGGGGCCGAGAATGCAGGATTGGATGTGTTTGTGTGGTTTGATTGCCAGGGATCAGAACTCGAGGAAATGGAGATATGGATGTTACTGCGTGGGAGTTTCATTTGGGAGATGAGTTGAAATGAGTATGATGTGCCTACTAGCCTTCGCTAAGGATCAATGACTCCATAATGGCTATGGGATGTTTGCATGGTTTTTATGGAGACCCCGGGGTATATCAACGGAGTATGTCCTGTCTGGTCTAGTTATGGAATTGTTTCCCCCCTTCATGTTTCCTTGTCCACTGCAGCATGATCAATGGTAAATACTTTGTCCGCACCTGTAGTGCCCGGATCCTCGAACAGCCGCCAGCAAAGGAAAAAGCGCCGGTAAGCAAAAGCCCGGCTAACATCTTCATCCTCAGGTTTCCAATCACCTTTCACAAATTAATCAAGCAGTTTCGAATCCGCCAGCAAGCCCGAGACTGCCGCAATGCTGCATGGACTCTTGGAAAGAAAGCGATCAGTGTTCAGGAGGAGAGAGCCAGCAATCCCCAGAATGAGCATGCAGCCTAGCAACGCGTCTAGGATTCTCGTCGAGATCGCCCCCTTGTACCACCCGTTGACGATCTGAGATAGTAACATTTCCCACGATCGAGTCGTGCTCGATACTATTGTCCGTAGTGTTGGTCTCGGGGTATAGTTTTTCGTACTGAACGAGCCTTGCAGTTGAATTAGGATGTCGGTCTTGCGAACAGAGATCTCTTGAAGTGCGAAGAGGCCGGTTGATAGAATGATCACGACTTTGAACAGTAACGAGCATAAGACTGCCGAGAAAACCACCCAGGGCTTGTTCCAAAACGCCTTCCACATAGGTAGCCACCGGCTGCAAATCAGACACATAGTCTAAGAGGACGCTTGTTTCTGCCGGTTGAGGGCCTCGTCGCATTGCCTGCCACGGGGCATTTTGTTTCGACTGGAATTCGACTCGGGACTATAGCGCGGCGACAACAGTGAAGATAGCGGTTGATTATGTCCACAAATAGTGGTAATCTTCAGTCGAGTCTGTAAGGCCGTTTCTTTTTTGGGAGAAGTGGTACAGGATCTCAAGAGCATCGATGATCACCGCAAAGGCGAGCAGAAAAAGGAGCAAGCTTGTTCTTCGTTTATGTTGTTTGGTAGTATTGCTTGTTGTTATCTGGGCCGAGTCGTGAGATAATCAAACCGAGAGAAGAATGGGAGAGCCGTGAGGTGAAATGGCCCTTTTCACTAATACACCCCCGAAGTCTCAATCATATCTTCCCTTCTCTCTTTATTTCGATTGGCCTTTGTTCGGGCTGACAACCACAGTATATCGCCCCATACAAATTGTTTGTGACCCATCGGTTCAGGGCCTTTCTTTACCCGAGTACTGCCACCATTGTTCGCTTAGAGCTTGGAGATTTATTGAGAAACTTACAATTCGGAAAAGATTTTGGTCCTGCTTAAAGCAGACTCTCACTCTTCAATCACGGTTAAGAAGCCCCAGTATCCCCAAGAGATAAATACAGCCTGTTTGTAGAATTGGCTTCCTGCAGCAATATATCCAACGCAAGAGCTAGATTGATACGGTCGACAGCCAGCTATCTTACATCATTCATCTCTGCCTTGGAACTCAAGATGCCCAGATATGACTCTCGACTTTTGATCAACGGCGAGTTGGTTGAGCCATCCAAGGGCAATAGGTTTCCTCTTCTGGTGAGTCTACCCCAAAGCTGCGGAAGGAAAGATCTATAATGCTAATAATTGAACATTAGAACACAGCAACAAATGTGCGGGTTGCAGACATTGCCGTCGCGGAGGAGGAAGACATCGACAACGCAGTGGCAGCGGCCGAACATTTCTGGGCCCGGTCAAACCGGTGCTCTGCTCTCTGCGCATATGGGAATCAGGTTCGTTGGGGTTTGCTGATTCGAAGAATCTTTATTAAATCGGCATACTGCGTAGGAAAGCAAAAACAGATAACAGCTGGTGCCTAAACTAGAGGTATTGGCAAACATGGTCTTCATGGCCGGTTCTACGGAACCTTCCGCTTCATATCGAGCTTCTCGGAACTCGCCTTTATCGGAGATTTGGTGGATTGCTCGAAGCACCTGATTCTTCTACAATGATTTACTCAGAGGGCCAGGTGGCTGGATAGTCCCTTTGTCTATTAAGGTTGCACTGTCGCCAGGCAGCAAACAAAGGTACCAACCAATCAGGCTGTCCAGGGCCACGTCGCCTGTTGGCTCGACGCCGGCGTTGTTCGTTGTATAAAGAAGCGGGTTTCTCACCAGGCCAACCGCTGCTTCCCAACACTTTCGTATCTTATACCCCTCCAGTATTCCTGCGTGAGTTTCAAAGGTACGAAATCCCCCTTTCTCCCATCTTTCTTTCTTGATCAGCCCTTTTTGGCTCTTTTGGTCTTTTTTGTCTTCCTCTAAGGCTAAATAAACCACATCAGAAGATCATCGCCATCGCCTGTTCCAACTCCAACATAAAGCCTCTCACCTACCTCTCCCTCCTCCTCGGCATCTCCGCAACCACCGCCCTCGCCGCTCTTGGCCCAGACGCAACTCCCGAAGAGGTCGCCGCGGCAGAAGCCCAGTGCGGGTCCCTGGGCGTGATGAGGATCGACCCAGCAGAGCTACCCGAGGGCGTTACGATGGCCGACGTCCGCATGTGCGCTGACCATCCCCTCGGCCCCGGGGCGTCCCCGGCTTTGGATCCGGGTCCTGGGGGCTTTCGCTAGGTTCCGTCGGTTCTTGCCGAGTTGGGTGTTGTGAGAGGATAGGAACGAGGCCCTGTTAGTAGTCCGACACGCTAGGTTTTCCTCTACCCATGCGCGGGCTAATCAGTTTCTCATACCCGGTCTAATTCCTGCGCTGTACGATGGGGGCGGCCGTTTGGGAACGAATGGAACTCTTAGAAATGTATGGGTGTCGTTTGATCGACCTTTTTGAAATAGGCTTGATTGATATGGTCTAGCTGAAGAATAATAATCAGATATGACCAACAATAATGCCATTGAAGCAGTTTCCAACAAGTGGTAGAGGAACTATTTCTACATCGAATAAACTATGGCCTTCGGCGTGTGAGTCGCCTATTCCGTACACGAAGCTCTATATTGCATTGACGGGGTCTGCGTGGCAACATCCCTTGCCGTCGGTATACTTCGGACTTTCTTGATCAACTCCCGGGGCTGCTGCGCATAATAGCAGTAGACCTCGCTTCATTGACTCTTCATACGCCATTCTTAACCATTGAGAGACCGGACCAGCTCTGTGCGCAAGATCCTGTCACTAGGGTAGTTCAATAGTGTCTGACTGTGGCTCGGAACTGTCTTGAGTGAAATACCATCCGTCTTCACCCGTGAGGAGAGCATTGGTGTTAACACGGCAGATTCGATACCCCATGGTTGGCTCAAGGTTCTAGATTCAATCCCCAGATTGCCCAACTACTACCCCATACCCCAAACCCCGTACTTGATCTCGAGATTATGGGGTTTTATTGGGAACTATCTATTTAATTTCAAAACTTGCCCGACCCTGAATAAAGGTTATCGGTCTCATCACATTGCATTGAGCGGGATGAGTGAGCAGATATTCCTCGGGCTGAATGGCAACCCGCCTTACCGTGATTATAGTCACCGTTGCTGGTGCTGAGTTCCTGTATGTTCACGATTCCAAAACTCCATACTGTCGCGCTAACAAGAACCACAGCATATTTGGTTAGGACCAAGGGGTCATCGGGGGAATCCTCAATCTGCCATCATTCACAGACACTTTCCCTTCCATTTGCACCACCGCAACATGTCTTTCGGGAATGCAGTCTGCGGAGAAGGAGAATCAGTCCACAACTCAAGGGGTGTCTAGAATTCGCCGCGTATCCCTCCCTTTTTTTGTTCATTAACCCTTGATATAGGTCTTGTTGTTGCTTACTATAACCTAGGATGTCTCTTGGGCGCAATATCTACATTCAAATTGGGCAATTTACTCGGCCGACGCATGCCCATCTTCCTAGGATGCTTGATCGTCTCCATCGGCGCTAGATGTCCATAAACATCCTGATATATCCCTAAGTAAAGAAATGACGATATGCAAGCGAAGAAGTAGCGACAATTTAAGTGAGAGAAGGAAAGAATTTGATATGCCGTGTGTCTTCTTCCCTACTTTCAGTTCAGAAGGCCTGACATGAATGTTCAAGATGGGAAAGAGGAGATTCTTTCCACTTTAGCTTGGTACCAGTTGTTGGTGCTGCATCCTAACTATCATTTGTGCATTTAAGATTATTGGCGCTTCATTTCCGCCTGATACTGTTCCTCAGAAATAGAACAATTCGAATTCTGAGTGTTGGTCCTTTCGGTTCATTGAAGCGGCGTGAAACATGCAGATTAAGCAGGCGGGCGAGTCTTCACATCTTTAGATGTAAACGTGTAGCGCTTGTGCACGATCACTAAGTGTGTAGCACCAAAAGGAACTACTTCTGACAAGTTTTGGTCACGCCCGTCTCCTGGCAGTTCGCCCCACATGACGGGCTTTGAGGCAGCTTCATCATCATCCGATGGAGGATGGCAAGCTGTGCTAATAGATGCACTCTTCTGGACAATCAACGGCATCCGGGACTCGAACGGGCGAATGCTCAAGCCGAATAATATCGTGAGTGCAATGCACGACATGAGAATGGTGACGAACATAGGAATGGGCGAGTAGCCACAGCCCTTCTCAGCCTCTCCTTCAACTAGCCGGTCATGGACATCGTAAGCTAGAACATTGACAAAAAAGATGCTCTGAGACAGGAGCCAGTGAAGTGCTGCAGATATTAACATCAAAGGTATGCTGTATCGGTAGGGGAGACTGAGGTAGTAGGTAGATCGCTGCTGGTCTCTGGGCCAAGACACTCGGAGCGGTTTTCGTCGTATTGAGTAGCTGTTGTATTCTGCAGCGACCAACATAGATGTCAAGATGCCGTTGGCCAGAAAGTATAAGATGGATAACATTAGCTGTGGTGTGTTCGCGAGTAGAACTCGCGATATAAGATCATCTGATACACGTAGGCCTGATATTTCGTTCGCTCCGGTGAACTTTCCAAAGCCCAGAGCCCATGCTGCTCGGAAAGTACCTCCCGCACTGTTTGACTGAAATGCTGCTATAAAAAACGATACAGCAAGTCCCTCACATAGCAGAAGGCTGAAAAGAAAAATAGACCAGTTAGAGCAAGGCGCTGCAAGGAGTGAGGCGGGCTTGACTCACAAACAAAGAAATATCATCCATTTTATGGGGCTAATGGAACGGTACCACCTTTTTCTTGGAAGAAAGAGATAGTCTCGAGCACCGGCTGGCGTTCCTTCTCCGTAAGATAAATAACTCGTTGCCAAACCAGTTGTACTAGTGGTAGTCTCGAGACCGCGGTGCAAACGATGACTTGTGCTTCGACCAAATCCTGACCAAGGAGAAACAGCTCTCCATTTAACGCCTGCGCGCGCCAGATATTGTCTATCATGAGTCGTCTGATCCGATCTCGTTAAAAAAGATGATATAGCATCGCCGACAGTCAACAGAAGATGCTCCCGGTTTGTCCTTGCAGCCAAGAACATGCAGATCACTTTTACCAGGTTCGACATGATCACAACAAGAGCAATCAACGGACTAAAAGTCAGATTGCAGAGCTGCTCTCTAGACTTGACCATGCACCGAGAGATAGGTACTTCTGGGGGTGAGATCGGATGTTTCAAGTTGTTGATAGACACCGGATTTACGCCTAATTCAAAGACGACATTGGCGGCCCACGAGCTATTGGCCCAGTGTGAAGGTGTAGACAAATATTCCTTGAGTGCTTCTTCATCTGGACTGTAGAGAATCAGGTACTCGTAAAGCAGTTCGAGGTCATGATTCCAGTCTCCCCCACTTGGTGTTTCTAAACCGCCAGTATCTAATTTCCACCCGTGACTAAAATCAAAAGAGGATGAACCTGATGCTGTGGCAGGGTTGGGGACAGTCACTTTCCACGGTTTGTATGTGAAGTGTAGAACATTGATTCGGAAGCTACCTTCCCTAACCAGCTGTTGCGTCGATTTTCTGGACGATTTGATGTAGCCATACAGCGAAGAGTGCACAAATGGTGTTCTTGATAGTGAATATGGAACTTCGGGCGAGACCTGACCCATCAAGATCGACGTATTATGAAAGTACTGACGGTCGGTAATGGCGACGAGGGTGCCCAATTTGGTGTTAAATTCAGTGTTGTACTTATCTAAGCATTCTTGCCCGCTCACATTCTTGTAGGTGCCGTCAAATATCTCAGCTTGTACTTGGGCAGGGCTAGCACCAACAAGGTCGAGGAAGTTGATGCTGAAATTGTCGTCTTCCGAGGCGAGCGACTGATTTAAAGCCAGATCGTCAGGAGCTGCCAGAATAGCGTAATCCAATGCCGAAATTGACCAGAAAACCACTGAGTTATACCTATAGACATGGTTCATCATTAATGAATGCAAAGTGCTTAATGCTGCTGCACTCACAGCATGTGAATTGGCAGTGAGCTTAAAAGCAAGATCGCCCACAAAGTTCTCTGCCTTTTGTTCAAGACAGAGAGATTTCGTACGCTAAAAGTACCTATATCTAGCCACCTGTGTCTCTGGTGGGCCCGGTCGATATCCGCTCGCGAAGGTGCGCCCAGACACTGCATTGAATAGTTACTTGCAGCGAGAAGCAGGGTGCTGAGGATATTGATAAGAGCATGGATACCGGTAGTCCAACGACTTGACACCGAGCAGCTACCGTGATATATGTCGGTCGATAGTAAATCTCCTCCATATAAGGAGTGCCCAATGGCAGTCGCAATAATGGTCAGGATTACATTGAGGAACAAAATAGCCGCAGCCCCGTAAGCACAGAGAAGTAGACCAGCAATCCATTCTCTGCCTTCCTCATAAGTCTGCCGACGCAGCCTACCTGGCAATGGAATCCGTATATTGGCAAGCGTCGTCGCACCCAATCCGAGATGCTTTCTTCTGTAAGCGAAATGACGATTAACGGTAGATCGGAAAGCCCACCTGCTGTAGCCATTTAGATGAAGACGATGCCGGTTTGACCTCCTTCTTATTGTTAAGCATGATCTCAACATGCAGTTTGAGCGGAAAAGAGCTAGCTCAGGAGCTGAGGAGGGCAGATAAATTACTTTTTGGCTATAGCTAATAGGGGTGATGCTGTCGATTTTTAAGGCCAAACATGTTTTGCTCGTAATGAAATTTCGGCCTCAGCCGCCTCAAGCTCAGCCTGGGGTAGACCACGTGCGCCCGTATGATTGGTTGGCTTCTCTCGTATAGGTGCAACTACGGCACGCGGCGAAGTACATAAAATCGAGCATTTTAATAACTAACTACGTAATTGAGAACGCTTAAAGATGGTGCAGACAATCATCCAAAATCCACACACTACATTACACAAAATCCAAAGCAAAGAGATCCTAGAAGGTAGGAAGGTCTTATAAGATAAATATTACAGCAGTATACTTGCATTGTACACGATTCCCTAAATGCTAACTAAAATAAAGATTCTTTTTATAGACAAAATGTAAGGTAAAGTAGGTAAGATTGTGTATTAGAATCAACACGTCGCTAACACACGCTCACACACACGCATGCAAAAAAAAACACATTCATGTAGATGTCATCATCTACGCAAAAGTGGGCATGACGGTGATGGTAGTCGTGCTGGTAACAACAACCAACTTGGTGGTCGTCACGACGACCAACTCACCGGCCTCGTTGGTGGTGGTGGTAGTGTGAGGGACGGCGGCCTGGCCGTTACCGTTACCCGCGGCAGCGGTGGTAGCAGCCTGGGTGACAGCGGGAGCAGTGGCAGAGCCGGTCTGCTGGTTGCCGTTGTTGTTGTTGTTGCTGTTGTTGTTGTTGTTGGAGCCGGAGCCAGAGTTGGAGCCAGAGCCGGTGGCGGCGGCGGAGCCAGCCTCGGTGGTAGTGGCCTCAACGGTAGCGTCGGTGGTGGCCTTGGAGACGCTGGCGACAGCGGTCTGCTCGGCGGGGGCGGAGACGACGACGCTGGAGGAAGCGGCGGAGCCAGTCAGGCCCTTGGCAGCGACGATCTTGGGGATGGCGGCCTCGGCGGCGATCATGACGATGGCCTGGGTGTTACCGGTGGGCAGATCGGGGTGGATACTGGCGTCGACGACGAACAGGTTCTCGGTACCGTAGACCTTGGTGTCGGTGTCGACGACGGAGGTACCGTTGTCGCGGCGGCCGTCGTCGGTGCCCATCTTGGCGGTACCGACGAAGTGGTCACCCGAGGTTTTCTTGGAGATGATGTCGCTGGCGGAGCTGACGCCCGAAATGCTGAAGCCCTTGCCGGCGGACTTCATGTCGTCGATCAGGCCCTGGAGGAACTCGGTGACGGCCTTCTTGTCGGCATCGGTCTGCAACCAGGGGTCGGTCTCGATGACGGTAGAGCCGGAGGAGCTGATACCCAGAACACCGGAAGAGGTGGCACCGTGGGTGAGGTACAGCTTCATGGTGATGGTGCCGTCAGCGCTGGTGCTGCAGGAGGCCTGGTAGAAACGGGTCACGCCGTCGGAGCCCTTGTTGGAGGTCCAGAACTGGAGACGGTGGCCACCCTGCGACAACACACCAGAGGCGTGCTTGTACAGGTTCTCGACGAAGGTAGCAGGGCCGGGGACGACGCTGGAGGTGTTGAAGGCGGTGAAGTTGCTGTTGGTGTTGACGGTGACAGTGAACATGGGGTGGTCCTTCAGGTTCTCACCAACGGGCAGGTTGATCCAGTCGGCCTGGGGAGGAACGGTGACGCCGGTGGAGCCCTTCTTGACGTTCTGGATCTGCTCGGCGGGACCGATGCCGGAGTTGAACAGGATGCGGGGGGTGGACAGGGCACCGGCAGCGAGAACAACCTTACCGCCAGCGCGGACGTTGATGATCTGGGCGCCGCCGGAGGCGGTCTCGACCTCAACACCGGTGACGCGGCCACCACGGCGGATCAGGCGGTTAACCTTGGTGTGCAGGCTCAGGGAGAAGTTGTCGAGGTCCTGGGCGAGAGGGAGGTAAGAGCGGACGGGACCAGCACGGATACCGTTGGCAACGGACCACGACGGGTAACTGAACTTGTTGTGCTTCTCGTTGGGCTGCTCGTGCTGGTTGACCTGCGAGTAGCCGATTCCCTTCAGGAAAGAGGAGAGCGCGGCGAACATGCCCTGGTCGTAACGCTTGCCATCGGCGGAGGGCAGCAAGCTACCGGGGTTGCGCTCGTACAGACGCTCGGAGGCCTCCTTAATATCGTCCCACTTCCAGCCGGAGGGCCACTTGTCGTCGAAATCGGCCTCCTGGGGGTGAATGAAGGCAAGGGCGTTGACGATGGTACCACCGCCGAGAACGCAACCAGCCATGCCAGCGGTGTCGGGGCACAGGTAGTCGTCGAGCAGACCGAGCGAGGACAGGGAGCTGCCGAGGGCGGGGACATCGTAGGCAGTCAGACTCTTGTTCCACGAGAGGGCACCCTCGGTGTTGCCGAGCTGGACGGTGTGGGCGCCACCACGCTCAATGAGCAGGACGCTCTTCTTGGTCTCAGCCAGACGCTCGGCGGCGATGATACCGGCGGCACCACCACCGACAACGATGTAGTCGTAGGTGGTGTTGGACACGGTAGGGGCCACGCTGGGAGTAGGTGTACCGCTGACAGCAGCGCTCGAGACGGAGGCCGAGGGCGAAGCAGTCGAGGTGCTAGCCTTGGCCTTGCTGGCCCAGGTGGAGTACTTGGACGACTTGGCGTCGTTCAGGAGCATACGGAAGCTACCGAAACCAGCGGCGTGGTAGTTCAGGACGGAGGAAGCGGAGGCCGGGGTGGAAGGGTTGGTCTTGCTAAGAGCCCATCCCAGGAAGTAGCTCTCGTCATCGGCGCTGAAGGTGGTGGGGTCGCCAACGATGCAACCCTTGCAGAGGAAGGTGTAGGTGAAGTGAGTGCTGTTGGTGGAGGTTCCGCTGGGGATCTCCGCGATGCTAGCATCGCCATCGTACTCGTCGGGGTTGGTGTAGGAGGTCGTCTCACGGAGGGTTGCGACAGCACCGTCGCCGTTGGGCCAGGCACCGACCAGGAGGGCGTGGGTCATGGAGCTGGAAAGACTGACTCCACCCCATCCCTTGCCATCGCTGAGAGGGACGACGAGCTGACCAATGAAGTCGGTGTCGGCATCCTCAGGCAGGGCCATACCGAAACAGAATCCGCTGGACGAGTCGCACCATTGTTGGAAGTCGATTCCGCTAACGGAGTCACTGTAGGCGGACGAGTTGTAGTTTCTGGCCGCAGCCCCGAGCACTGAGCTCAGAGCGACGACTCCTCCGAGGAAGGAACGCATGTTGTGCTATAAAAAAAAAGGGGGGGAGGGTTCTCCGAAGATATCAAAAAATCGGAAGAACTGATGAGAAAAATAGAAAAAAAGAGTGGTAAAGACTGACAAAAGGTGGATCAAAAGAGAGACAGTGGACAAAAAGCCGACCCAGCAGCAAGTCCAAGAAAGAACGAACGGCTTGAAGAAGCCGAAAGAAACAAAAACTTCAAAAGAAAGAAAAGAAAGTAGGGAATGTGTGAAGAAAGGAAAGAAGAAAAAAGAGACCAGGCTTCCCTCGAGGTCTTCTGGGATTCATATATCCATCTGAACAGCAGGGACAAGTCCCCCTTGTGGGGACCAGAAATCAAACCTGCAACCATGTCATGGAGAACCCGTACACAGTAGACAAGACGGACTGATATTGAAGGGTGATGAGAAAGGGGAAACTAATGCACTGGGCATATTGATTAAGTGGGAATAGCCCTCGAACCGTATGGCGATTACCCACACGTGGGAATTCTCTCTCAAAGACCGTCGCAGGCCAGTGCTTGACGTTGGCCCCGAAGAGCAGCCCTGCCGTTGGCTCGAACCAAGATAAGCAAATTTAAGCGGGTCAAGTTTATCTCCGAGGCACAACGGTGTGGGACATGCCAAGCGGACTTAATCAATTAAAGGTTTCATCCGAAGGCGTTGGCGGTTTTGAACGGCGCGGCGTCCAAGGCCATTGTCGCCGCGATCATATAGACGAAACAGGGCCCCCTCAAATAGTTCATATTCGAGTGGATTGATCACTAAACCGGTGAGTCTGATTGGACTCGCCCGTAGACATCGCGAACAATGTGTCAGGACCGGGGCAGACGCTGGTTTCACTCGAATTAATTTTGCCCGTAGCGTTTGTCGGGCAGGCGCGAGGGGAAACTTCGGATTCAACCCGAGTCATATTGTTGGCTGGTTCTGCAGGGAGTAATCTCCTTTGCCATCATTCGATGTCCGAACCATCCATACTATTGCTACTAAGGAATGAATTAATTAATTTGATCGGATTCATCGGATGAATGCTTGGCTTGAACTCACCGACATCCCCGGAAAACCCGACGTCTGTCAAAGCAAGGTTAGGGAGTAGAACTTAGAGCCCTACCCACAACTTTGACGTGAATCGTCACTCGTCAATCGTGAGTCGTGCAAGTGTGAAGTGATGCAAGCCTCCTGTCTGTGGATGACACTGGAAGCGTCGCGAGATGCTCAACCAGGAGAAAATCGGCCCGCACCGAGTGGGTCACCTGAGTGCTGGAAGAGGCAATTAGGGCTCAGGGCCGATGGTGCCGTGAGATTAAATCTGTTGGCCAAGTCCTCTTGGCTGATGCCTGGTCATTATATTAAAACATATTAAGCCGGATATTACCTGGGCCTTTATTGGACCGACCAGGCTAAGCATTGCTAGTGGGGTGGAATGGGGGCGCTTGGATGTCATGGATGGACCTGTCACCGAAAAACTTGGGATGGAATGATGCAAATGAAATGGAATCATAATTATGGTTATGGCTCTATACGAGGGCAAAGCTTAATTGGCTACTAATCAGCCGACCAACTGTACAACTGGAAGATAAAGGTCTTATGCCGAAAAAACGCCGCGGACATTTCGTCAACACAAACTGAATTGATAGAAATTCGCCAGCGAGAAACTGACGAACCAAACAAGAATAAAAGGGGGGGGGAAGGGGGTAGCATTCATAGATTCTCTTCCTGAAAGGAAAAGGTTTAAACAAGAACCATGCCAGCGCCGAACAGCGTCGAGGCGACAGTGACCAGTCCAACGACGACGGGGGCCAGGGTCAGGCTGGGGATCTGCAGACCGGCGGCGGCACCGGCGGAGGAAGAAGAGGTGCTGCTGGAGTCGGAGCTGGAGTCGTACGAGGAAGAAGCGGAGCCGGAGCCAGACTTGGCGGTACCGGTGGAGGTAGTGCCGGCGTTCTGGCTACCCTTGCCCTTGAAGCCGTCACCCTTGCCAGCACCCTCAGTCATGTACTTCTTGGCGGGCTCGGGGATGGAGGGAAGGTCATCATCATCAACGTTCCAGTTGGGGGAGTCCTTGGCAGGGCAGGGGTTGGCACCACCGGTCTTGTTGTAACCGCCGCTGCCGGAGGGGTTGTCGGTCTTGTCGAAGGCAGACTTCAAGGCGTCGAAGTCGTCAAGAGTCTTGACGCTGTCGCTGCTGACCTTGACCAGACCGTAGTTGCTAGATTCCTGGGAGTACTCGTAGACCAGACCACCGGAGTAGACGCCGGTCATCTTCTCGTCGTAGAGGGCGGCGACCTCCTCGAACTTGCGCTTGTTGGTGTTGCATCCGTATTCGGAAAGGAAGAGGGGAAGACCGTATCCGGTGAAGTTCTTGACCTTCTGGTCCCAGCCGGAGGTGGTGAACGAAGAGGGGTCACACCAGGAGTAGTCGTTGAAGGCGAAGAAGTCACTGCGCTCGTCGTCGGTACCACAGTTCATGTACTGAGCCATCTGCAGACGGTTGGTGTCGATGTCGGCCTGAACCACCATTAGTACCAATCCACTTTGCATGCAAATTGCAGGGAAAACTTACGGCAGAGTATCCGACGGGGATCTCACGGTAGTTGCGCTTACGGATGTATTGGCGCAGATCACGGGTGACGGCCTTGATGTAAGGAGCCGCCTTGGACGAGGGACCGTCGTTGATGACCTCGTTACCGGAGAAGAAAGCCAAGGTGTTCTTGTACTTGGCGAACTTGTCGACGGTAGCGAAGATGTACTGCAGGTAGACGTCGTTGTAGGACTCCTTGGGCTGGGCACGGTTCAGGGAGTACTTGGGAGTGTTGACGTCGAGCACCAGGTAGATGCCAGCATCCGCCAGGGCGTTCATACACTCGTCATGGTCCTTGGAGTTGTCGACCGAGTAGACACGGATGGTGTTCAGGCCGAGCTCCTTGAAGTACTTGATGTCGCGCTTGCAGCCGTCGGCGTCGGCGATGGGGTCGGCCAGGTCGGAGGAACCACCGGGCTGGTAGTCAACACCACGCATGTAGAAACGGTCGTTACCCTTGAAGAAGGCATTGCCCTTGACGGTGATGGCGGTGACGTCGTCACGGGCCTCGAGAGAGGGGGCAGCCAGCGCGGTGGAAGCACCGAGCGCGAGGGCCGTCGCAACAGAGGAGCCCTTCATGATGGAGATGTGGAAGATGCGAAGTGATAAGAGGAATGATCAGACGGTCCGAAAAGAATGGCGAGACACGTCAATTTAGCTACACTAAACAGGCGCAGAAGTGAAAATGCAACGGAAGATTCCAGCGAAGTGAAAGCAACCGAAGGTAGAGTGGGAACGAATGACAAGAAGACGGGTTGAAATAGGAAGAAGAACGAGAGGAAAGAGAATTGGATCTCAGCGAGCGAAAGGGATGAAGGAAAGAAGGAACAAGAAGAAGGGAATAAAGGGAAGGGCAGGAAAGAATGGGGGGGGGGGAAGTGCCTTAAAATGCAGGTATGGATACCGGGTCATTACTTGGATTTCATCGCCAGAAGGGACGAGGCGGGTCACTCCGCCATACAAAGATCGCCCGGAGTGACTTCGGGAGGGTCTGCAGGGACAGTAATTTACGATGGAATACATGAACAGCACCTGAAGCGCGCATGATATTGTGCGTGTGGTGTTTACTCAGTGTACAGAGTACGCTGTACCAACTGGGGCCGCAAAGAGCGTCGTCATCCACCCTGGCAAGAAATTCACTAAGGAACCTTGACTGCTTGACAAGCGACCAGATCGGCTCCGGCTCAAGGGTCTCCCTCCGTGCGCCCGCCGTAACTGGCTGGATTCTCGGTCGCTCTCAATCAATCACCAACCGTCCAGCTGTGCAGAAGCGGGTCGAAGGGAGTCGGAATGAAGATGATTCCCATTTCTGATGCCGCGGTGGAGCTTTTTTTTCAGGACTTCCAGGGGTCGGTGGGTCGAGACCAGGGGATTCCCTGAGACCCTCTGGCCAGCCAGGGCGAGGGTCCATGGATAGGTGCGCCCATCTTTAAGAATTCCCACCTTTTTGAGATTCGAGAAAACAAACAAACAAGCAGGCATTGACCCAAAACCTCATACTTATATAAACAAAGGGACGGACAGAAGACCATCGAACTCAGCTCGACTTTTTATTTCGGTGCACAAAGAGACCTGACACAAATTCCCGTGGTCATACCACCGCCTCGTCCTGACTGGTCATGAATGGGAACACAACCTAGTGGACATTCCAATCAGAAGGCGAGACTCCTTGGTATCTTGTCGAGTTATCTGGGCGCATCACCCCGCGTCACGCCTCAGACATCCTGAACTTGGGTATGGCCAAGGCAGCAGTCAATAATAGACCTCGCCATCTCCCTTGAGGGACCTTGCAGAATCATGCTAGATGCCAGCTTTTCCCCTATTCCCCTGTAAACAACCTCACGATCACCTCATCGGCCCAACGCCAGAAGGTAAACCTCCAGACGCAGTACTCCGTAGTGTACCGCTCTCACAGCCACAAAGATCTACCTTTTTCTCGTCCTTCCGGCGCGTGAAACCGAAGCCGATGTTTCTCCTAAAATAGGATCGGCTACTGTCACCGACCCGCGGAACTCCTTAGCCCCCCGGGGTGGCAAATCACGATTCAATCGTCCAGGGCGCTCTCCACTTCCCCCGACCGACAACCAAGGTCCAGCGCTCACTGTCAAACACACAACGTATCCGAGGGTCGACCTGACTCTTGTTTCATCTCGCCGGTAATTCCACAAAGAAACGGCCGGAAATGTGGTCTTCAACAACCTTCAGCTTAGAGATAAAGAAAATGAAAAAGTCAAAATTAGCATGGCATAGCACGCTACTCTGCAAGGCCAAGCCGTCAGCAAGACCCAGTCCATAAAATACAAGACGGGATCAGTGCGGCTTTTCGCCCCTGAGTCCATGCTTATTTCGCGAGTGAAACAAAGGCCTCGTCTTAGCAAGTGGCATAAGCGTGAAGCGATGAAATAAGCCTTTTAGTAGGAGACAGGCCACCACCGGGACCCGTTCCAGAGAGTACCGCAATAAAATGGCCCCAGTCAGAATTGGATCCCGTCTGGTATGTAGAGTGTTTTGCTTTTGTTGTCATCCCACGGAGTACGCCGTCCAGGCAGGGGGTCAGTCAGTCAGTCGGTCATTCTGCTGTATCCGGACTAAAGACGAGCAATCTCTCGCGGCTGGGATTAATTGGAGGAGCGACCGTGTGGCTTGACGGTAACGCGGTTCTAGAACCCGATTGTCTCAGTCTAGATTCATTCGCTGGCAGGTCGCGATATATTTAGAAAGGCGAGAGAAAATCTTGTTATGGCAGTCGGGTGTTGACTGTACACTCTGCAGTTGTGATTCGAGTAAAGAGTTTCGATTCATGCAATCTAATCTATGTATTGTACATCGCTTGTCGATCTGGGATCTCAGAAAACTGAACATCCACGGGTCAGACGGTCGTCAAGCGGTAGGGTAGTTTCTTGTCTCTTGTAGTCAAACTCACAGTGAGAGGAATGTTCCCAGATGAATCCATTGATGATCACTGATGTCGGGAAGAACTGGAACATGAGCAAGAAGATAGAGGAGGGATGGGAGAGGGAGATGGACGAGAAGACGCTCTCGGTCGCAAGCACCTTTCCTAAACAGGCAGGTGGTAGCATCTCATGCACCCGGAGTTTCCATATACATAGTATGATAAATCCATGCTTTTTATACCTAATCACTTGGACGATTCTTATTTGTTCTATGTATTCAAGAGCATCCACCCGCGGGATAGATATGAATTCTTAATAATAACCACCCACACTGAATGACTAGTTCTTCCGCGGACTGGTTGGGCAAATATATACTTTTGTTGACAAACTTGTTCAGAGACCTCCCTCTAGACCACCAGCCAACAACTTGGTGCTAACTTTGGTAGATATCCTAAAACAGAATTAACCATCTATATAATACATTTAAACCATCATGGAGATAGTTATTGTTGTTGCGACATGAAATGGTCACGGAAGGGTACTAGGAGTAGGTAAGCAAAGTGCGAGATGCTTGGCATATTGCAACCTCAGGCATTCAAGACTCCATATCTTCCACATCTATACATAACCCCCTAGCGACTGTCCAGACGTAGGTACAAGGATATCCTAGAAAAAGTATAGATACACTCCCTGAGCCCTTGACAAACACACCCCATTAGTCCCTGACTAATTGTCCACCACAAAACTCCAACCTAACACACGATCCAACCAACAACCCACCCACCTAATCCCCCTTCCTCTCCAACCCCCCTCGGGATTCCCTCCCAAGAGTCCCATGAACCCAATCCAGCACCCCCAACCCCCCAAAATTAACCCGAAACTTCTCATGATGCAAATCGTGCATCCTAGCCACGCCCCAGAAATCAAACCCGCTATGCACCAACCCGGTCTCCAGCAACTCGTACCCAAGAAACACCCAAAAGGTCACGACATGGCTACCCAGGATCTGCGGCGGGAGGGCGAGGGGCAACACATTAGCGAGGATCTGCTCGATGGGATGCGCGTATTGAGCCGATAGGGCGATCGGGGCTGTGAATTTGTGGTGGACTTTGTGGATCTGACTGTATAGGGACGGGTGGTGGAGGAGGCGGTGGGTGTAGTAAAACAGGATTTCGCGGAGGAGGAGGCTAAGTGTGAAATCGTAGACAACCGAGGGGAGAGAAGGGAGGGTGGGGGTGATGCGGTAGGGTTGTTGGTGGAGGAGGTAGATTTGGAAGAGGTGGAGAAGGGAGGTGAGGAGTTGGTTGCGGGCGACGATGAGGAAGCAGTGGAGGATCGTTTGGCGGGTGGGTTGTTTGGCGGCGGGTTGGATCTTGTGGCGTTGGGAGAAGGTTGGGAAGAGGATGTCGAGGAGGAGGTAGCAGAGGGAGGGGATCCAGAAGGTGAGGATTTGGACGGCGAGCGTGCCTATGAACTCGATGGTTTGCGGAGAGTAGGATTCCACGATGTCGGACCAGATTTGGTCCATCTTATCTGACTGGCTTGGAGGGTGTAATATGATATGTGCTGTAGATACATACATAATATCTCATGAAAATCGGTATGGATAATTATATAACAATGGACTCCGCTTGTCATATGGGACAAGGTTTAGCTACCTCGGCAAACACGATGCTGTTGGATAATGGAATGCACCCCGCAGAGCCACCGGCCAGCATCGGACGTTCGTATCCAATCTAGTATGGGATTCGGTCCAAGTTCTACCTTCTATGTGGAGATACCTTGAGACACTTCTTTATGACCACAGCTAACAACGCCAAGCCAAGATAGGCGTGCTGTCGACCTTCACTGTTATCTATACTGGAGGAAGACCGAACGGCCGTTGGTCCACCTCACAAATGGTGCCGGGCTCAGGGAGATCGCCAGTCTGGAAGTATCGGCGAATCATCTCATGCGAGCACGACGAAGGAGCACTGATTGTGCAATGCTGTAATATCTAGATGTTAGGCCTGCTGATCCATTGACGTTGGAACAAAACACTTACTCCTACGGAATCCTGCTGCAACACGACAGACCTAGGGAATTGACGCGCCATTTTAACGGCACTGGCAACGTGTTAGCTTGAAAAAACGCTCAAAATAGAAAAGTGAAAGGAGACTTACTTTCGAAGAGGAGTGACTGGGTCATATGTGTTCCCGACGAATAGAAGCGGATGCGACGTGTTGCCGGCGATGGGCCCTGGATCTCAATTATGAGACAAAACACACCCGAGCAGGGTTCAACTCACCATCAAACCGCCACGCTGGTCGCGTCTTCCATTTAATACACAGTAGACGCACCATAGCCCATTCGTCGCCAATGGTCTTGCTTTGTCTTTGCAGAGTCTGCCAGTATCGCTGGTACTTGTCTTTCGTAATCCCATCAATATTCTCTCCGTCAGTACAAATGATGCTCGCCTGTGCCTCGTACTTATTGTCTCCTGGGACCACCGTTCCTGGGCACATCTCCCCGGCGCTTTGGTACTTGAGATCCGCAAACGACGAACCATTGTTGCGCGAGAGGTCTGCAAGCAACTGCGCCATAGTTTCCCACTCGTCCATGGGCTTATAGAGCGCATTCGTGATCATGGTCTTGACATCGGTATAGGTGATCATATCCGGAGGGCGATTCGCAGACGCAAGGGCAGGGACAGGGTTGGTTTTCAAGCTCTCAATCAGCTCGTCTATGCGGGCTTTGATCTCCCCCGCGCTATCACCTGCGAGGGCACACTTCGTCGGCCCTGCTTCGTGGCAGTATTCAAAAAAGCTTTTAAACACCTCATCCGCATCCTCGATATTTTTGAGCCAGTTCCCGGCATAATAGTCTTGGCCATCGCACACACCGTCTATGACGGCGCGCTGGATCCGATCTGGATGCATTGCTGCGAACGTCATGCCGAGAACGGTACCGTAGGATAAACCCCAGTAAAGCAGCTTCTCTTCGCCTTGCTTCCAGCGATTCTGCCGTCGGATTGCTTCGATCTCCGGTGTTTTCTGAGCGGACTGTAAAAGGGTCTCGGTTTCCCTCTCCCGCCACTCTCCATGGCGCTCGATTAGTCCCACCATGTCAGCCACCACGGGGGGCGTATTCATATGAAGACCGAGCCACTCTTGGCCTTTTGAGGCAGTATCTTCATAAGCCTGAGAGCAGATCATGTTCAACGCTACGGATCGACTCCAAGATAAATCGAATGCGATCTCCGAGCTCCCGAGCATACCCTCCGCAGTTGCCTGATCTTGCCACTTTTTTCGTGATGCTGAGTTTTGAAAGCAGGTGAATGAAGGTGTCGTATTGTTGATGCCTCTTGGATCAAAGCTGATGATGTCGAAATATTTACCGCTTGCCGTATGGTATACTGAACCCAGATCTGTCGACTCGGGATCGACGATTCCTTGCATAAGCTTTCCTTCCGTAAGGACTTGCTGTACTCCCGAATTACCCGGACCACCTGACAGTCATCAGCTAGGATACACATACGGATTCCAGAAGGGAGGGTCACAAAGCCATACCTGGGTTCAGGATCACCGGACCGCCATACCGCGCATCGGTAACTGGCACCTTGGCAGGGAGTCGGATTACCGCCAAGGCGATCTTCGACCCGTTTTGATCGGCCCTGTTCCAATCCATTGGAAGCTCTAGACGAGCGCATTGATAGTTTTCGAAACATGGGTGATAAACTAGGTGCGGAGTTGGTGTAATCTGTTGAGCATCTCAGTACGCATATTTGGAATGTTCAGACGGTGATTCGTACAATTTCCCATTGAAAGGATGAGGTCTCCGAGCGGAGTTCCAGCACCGGTAATTCCATATGAGATGCGGCATCTTCAAAAGGTTGTCCGCTAGATGGAATGATTGCGGAAGCAACAATCGTGAACAAATTCACTAGATAGATGAGCTTTTTCTCGAGAAGCTGCCCCATGTTAACAGCGATTGCAGATAGATGTCGAGGTTTGCGCGTGGTCCAAATTCCTTGAGAAGACGCGTCAAAGGGATATGACCATGGGGCGTTAAAGAGATCTCATATACCAGCCTTCAGTCTATAATCTTAATTTGAATCGCGCATTAGCCAAGAATAGTAGGGATACGCCAACAACAACGCCAACGAAGTCTTACATCTGCCCAACTCTTACCACAAACGGGATATGGGCAGTGGGTATTTAGGTTGTTTGCTGCTACTTATCGCACGTCACGCAGAGCCGGTCTGACAGTGTAGAAGCAGGTCTCAAGACCGAGTCATCCAAGTGCCTCACAACCTTCCTAACTTGTGACCCATCGTGAGAACGGCAAGAACACCCAATGGGATCGGCTTGTCAAACCAACCAACCCTTGCATGGAACTTCTGGCGTCTCTCCTGCGAGCGGGGTAGGTCCCTCCTGTACGGTGTACGGAGTAGGTCGTTGAGCAGGGATGGTATCTGGTGCAACAGCCTATCGTACACCCGCTGTTTGTTGGTCTGCATTAGCCCAACACATGGCTGTCCATATTCATGCCTGAGGCAACCTCCCACATCGTACCTTCAAAAGCTTTAACTAGTGAATAACTAGTGAATACACGCGATGGCCCCTTTTTCTTCGCAGCGTGCCGATCGCTCCTTGATTACAAACCCGCCTTAACGTCCCTGGAGACACATCTCTTGACCGGTAGACGTATGTAGGCATCAACAATCGGGAAATTACTGTACCTGCTTCCGAGTGCGAGTGTTCAATTGGATGGGGCCTGTGTAACGGCGGAGCAGGGATGCTGCATCCAACAACCTGTATATCGTCTCTGTCTCGCAAGACATACATCAGGAGAGGAGAGGAGAAGAGGGGGTGGAGCGATGCACATACGTACCTGTAGTTATTTTCAGCTCTCAGATCAGCTCAGCTCTGCTCCGGGGACGTGGGTGACGCGACGTTCTATTCTGGAAGACATAGGTACGGTGCCACGGTGCGAGCTTTTCTGGAGGTATGATAGGTTGGTTGGGTTGGTTTGGTAGGACAGAGTCGGGTGGTTGGCGGTGTGTGATAAGAGGTCGTTGGATTATTGGTGTGGATTATGGGAAGGGGCACGTTGTGTCGTCTCTAGGTACTAGGTAGGGTTGTTTGTGTTAGTATTTGTGTGTTTGTATGTCGTAGTGGCGTTTGACGATGGGTGGCCTTACCTTTCTGCCTACCTACCTCAAGTTATAGCTGTCTCAGGTTCGAGCTGCACGGGTGCGACACAGATAGGTATGTTTCCGGGAGGTGGGTTGATCTGGATAAGCCTCGTGGTAGGGATCGTGGATACCTATGTAGATAGGTAGCTGTGGTGTGTGTGAGTGTGTGTGGCGACGAGACTGAAAAGGACGTGAGATGTTCAGCTTAGCCAATGATAATTCCTGGAAGATTTGATCCTGGGTAATGAAGGACTCGAGATGACGGGATAAGGATAAGGCTCGAGATTATGATGCTGTACATCTAAGGTAAGCTTACCTACAGCTCTGGGTAACTATGTATGCATGTACTTGTGTTCGCTCATCCGGGCTCGTCGGGTTCATCGTAAACAAAGCAGCGTCGTTGGGAATCCGACCAACAGTGCGATGCAATTGTCAAGATAGTACCACGGCACCTGTTTAGATTGTCGAGCATATGCAAGAGGAAAGATCATGGAGGAGCTGAGATATCACCGTTGCATGTCAGACGCAAGTCCCAGGCCGCAATGGGATTCAGTTCCTTGCATTGCATTGCATTGCATTGTGTCTGGGCCCAGATATCAGACAAAAAGGAAAGAAATGGGATGGTTGATCCAACAATCGCCACAGTTGATCTCACCGTGACGGCTGGGCTTGATATGGATGGTGAAACCAAGGCGTGTATAAATATCTCGTCTTGATCTCCTTCGGATGCTGGTTTTGATCTGATCATCAAACTGAACTACCGCTCGTTTCTTACACATAGACACACACATTTTCTCTCTTTCTTCGACCATAGTCTCTCGTTACCTACCATCATGCAGTTCTTTACCACTACTCTCCTCATCGCAGCTCTCGGTCTGAGCACCACAGCTCTCGCCGCAGCCATCCCAGGCACCGAGCACACGGTGTCCGAATACCGTTGGCATGGCTGTGCTGCGGGCGTTTACGTATGCTTTCACCTTTCCAACATAATTAGGTTCAACAGAGTCAAATAGAGATATTAACCTCAACAGTGCACTTCAGATAACGACTGCCAGTCAGACAACGGCTGTCTGTCCACATCTGGCGATGTATGTCCTTCTTGTCCCCATACACCCGACCACAAAATAACTGACTGTATCGTAGATCATCGCCAACATCCACTGCGGGCAGGCTAATCACCCGCATAGCTGCTGGGCTGTACGTTCCCTAAAACTTCATTGTCATTTGGAGCTTACAGATTGCTGATATTTACATGCTTGACAGGAATGGACAACTTGATTTTCGGACTGTGGTGCCAGAGCTATCAGTCTAGCGAGGCAATGGTCCAGATCAACGGAGGTACTTAATTTGGTTTTCAACATGGCTTGATTGATGTTTCAGTTTGTTTTTTTTTGTGTCAAGTGCAGAAACGAACAAAAACAAGAAAAAAGCGCCGGGAAGATAATGAGGAAGCTTGAGTGAAGCGTGGTGGGAAAAGTTTGTGTACCTCCTGTTATGCTGTTATGATAGTTTAATGGATGAATGGTTTCCTGTCTTTGGCTATGTTCAACTGAGAGTACGTAGCTTGTTTTGTAAGACTAGAACTCTTTTTTTGATAAGGTAACTAGTGCGCAGGTTAGGCTTTGTATACCACCCAACGATTTCGCCAGCAAAATTAGGACTTGGAGAGTCGCAACATCCAATCTCGCCCTCCCCTGTAAATTCTACCTATACTCACGACAGCGGTCACCCACAACCAAACCTTTTACTGCTCGAAAATATTAGAGCTAACCGCCCCTGACGCATTGCTTCCGTGGCACGAAATCCAGGAACAGAGACATTCTTAGGAAAACTGTGACACGGGCGCCAGATGCGCTTGGATATCGCAGAATACAATTCCTGAGGCTTGGCGTATTTAGTGTTATCTATAGGGTCTATGAGATGGTTGAGATATCCTTGTTCTTGGAAGGAGGGGATCCTGGTTCAATTTGTTGAGTTGGGGCATGGGTGGGGATATGGTTGGGGGTAACGTGTGAGTACGTAGCACAATTGTGAAAGATGGGACAAGCAATTAGTTAAAAAGAGGGGAACGAGTGAATTTTTTATTCGGCGTAAAGGTTTGATCTTGTGCAGTATATGGTTCTATCGTGTTGTGTAGCCAACCTAAATACGCTGTAGGTATGATATCGGCTTGATGGAGGAACGATCGGCCATCAATTGAAGGGAAGAGATTGGCCAATTGATTTCCTGATCGTTAGGGTTGAGTATGATCTCATACCTACTAGTCCAAGGCAACCAGGACCGAGGTTTGGTGCAACCGACATGTGGAGCTCGGACTTGAGTACTGATCGCGACAGGGACCCGCGGATGGAGTTACATATGGTGATAGTTACATGTTTACGATGATACCCAGGGTATAATGGCGCTTTGTTCCATGTCATCATCACGGAATATTTGCTTCAACGGTGATGCCTCTTCAGGGTGTCCTTCCGAGGGAGAATTGACGGCGTGTCACATCTTCTGTGGTATCGTATGACATCAAATTGCTGTTGCTGCTGATGGTGGTGCTCAAACTTTTGGATCAATGTCTTTTTGTTTGAGGATGTTCCTCGAATGCTGTCATTTTTGACACCACATCTAATTCCCTCGTACGAATCACGAGCTACACGACAGGATAGATCGACATTGTGCGGCCCGTAAACCGGTAGCCCGCAGCCACCTGCCGGGGAGATAGTTTTGTTCGCCGCGAAAGTGTTGGTCTTTACCGTGGAGGATGTCGTGCATAATTAGTACAATAATGTATCCGTAGGTTCTTCGACTGAGTTGTGTAAAACAGTAAACCCCGCTCGATACCAGGACACCAAGGTTCAACAGCTAAAGCCCCGGATCTCTCGGCAATGCTTGCGTTGAAGGAGAGGACGGAGGTATTTGCAAGGGACAACAATTGAGTTTGTCTTGGACAAACCATTGGAGCTAGCAAATTTGGACCCAGAGTTGAATGTTGACTGTTGAGATAATTTAAGACAGGGCGCAACATCCCTATGCCCTAGAGATGGATCAGAAGCGATAGAGACTGGGGCATAGTCAATAGAGGACGGGCCCTTGTCCCTTGTCCTTTTTCCAAACCTAACATACGGAGTACGAAAAAATAACAACCAACAATCAAAACAATCGGGTGGAGAGCTCCTAGCTCCGAGCTAAGGAAACCCTTCAATCAGATCCCAGAGGCCCTGCACTCCTAGCGAGATCCATGTCGTCATGGACATTGTGCGACCCGACAAACGACGAACAATCCGTTGACTTTTTCTGATGGTGAGAATCTATTAATGGGCAAGACAAGATTTCTATTTCCGAGGACGCTAGTGCCAAGCCTCGCGGGACTAGTCCGCATGCGGCTAGCACCGCACCCTTTGGCTGAATCCTGACCAATCCGGGACGAGGCAGGCCACACCTCGCCCAAGAATAGCCTGGTCCCGTGACCTGGCTGGCTGAGTCAGAACCTTGACGGTCGGCATCGTCCGAATGCGTTTCCTGTCTTCAAAGAGTTTTTTGCCTTCGACCGTTTTCAAAGTTTTCGTTCATATGGACGGTGCCGTGGCAGCGCTTTGTCTGGGCCAGGGATGCGGCTAGGAACCAGGGGCCTGGATCCCTGGATAGGAATCCTGCCGATGTTCCTGCGCATACGGAATATTGTTTTGCTTGAGCTGGAAATATGTGTGCTGTCGATACGACAGATCAGACTGTAGGAGTGCCTTAGTGGGGGAAGTGAGACTGTCTGAGGTCAGCGTGGTGTCATCCGTCTTCGCCGCCTTGATTGGCCTCGGAATACGGGTTTGTTTTCGTATCGACTATCGGCTCCCTCGGCTTCATCCCGGTCCTTTTGGTTTTTGGTTTTTCAATCCTCACATTTACACCGGCCTATTCTCTATTTTAGATTGTTACACTCTCCTTCTGGCGCATTTGCCTCCGCCGTATCCTGTCAGAAAATAGAACCTACGGACCTTTTCTCGTCTCTACACCTGTGGGACAGGCAGTGCTCTGGCAACCACGGTAGTCTATCTATAGTGGCTGCTAGTCGAAATTTCTCCTCCATCCTTCTAGCGGATTTCCATCGGGGCTCCACTTTCAGTCTTTAGGCAAAGATCCAGCCTTGATTTGCGACCGGTCCATCTCTGGCTAACAAAAAGGCACGATTTCCCTATCGCTTGCTTTTCCTCTCGAGACTCGTCCTTGCCTCCTCTTTCTTCCCTCTGTTGTATTTATTCCTTCCTCCCCTCGTCGGAGTTCTTCCTCTCTATCCCGTATCATCCTATCCTCTGATTCTTCATCCTCGGAGGCTACTAAATCACTCCACCCTCTTCAAAATCTCTTCCATCCGAAAGTACGACTCGTATCTGAGTTAGGCAGCCACTCGTCTTTTTCTTTCTCTCCGTACATCACACAACCCCGACATACGCAATGGCTGTCAAGAATCGCCTCATTCAACTCCTCGTCGCTTCGGCGATCGCGTCATCTGCTATTGCTGTCCCTACGGCCGAACAGCAGCCTCATGTGGATGTGATCGCCAGCAACTCCGCTTTCCACGAGTATCTCACCAATGTCAATGAGAATTCCGTCCACAAGTTCATGGAGCTACTCGATCAGTACCGCAGCGAGCACGCCGCCCACAGCATCTCTCCCATCGTGAAGATGGGCAAGCGGGACGGCGGATCCTCGGCCGTCGAACAGCCCAAGCCCACCACCGAAGCGGCGCCTCAACCTAAGACCACCGCTCCGGCTGCTGACACCACCACCGAAGCTCCTGCCACTCAAGCGACGACTGAAGCTCCTAAGACTACTCAGGCTGCTCCGGAGACTACCAGCTCGCATTCGGAGGCACCGCCCTCTACGACCGAGGCCAGCGTCCCGACCACCACGGCTGAAGCGCCTTCTACCACCGCCAAAGCACCCTCCACCACCGAGACTCACGCCGAACCCACCTCCACCAAGGCCGATCCGACTACCCACACCACCGAGGAGGCGCATACCACCCATACTACCGCCGCTCCGTCCACTCACACCGAGCCCACCACGACTTCGGTCGAGAAGACCTCGGAGAAGACCACGGAGAAGACCTCGGAGAAGACGACCTCGCAAGCTCCCACTACCATCCACACTACCACTTCGTCCTCCTCCAAGGAAGACGAGAACACTACCTCGGCGCCGGAGACGCACACCACTCCCTACACCTCGACCTACAAGCGCACCACCACTCTGTCCAACGGCGAGCAAAGCACCGTCACTGCCGTGACCGTCGTGCATCCCACGCGCACCAACCACGCCGCCGCAACGGGCAGCGGGACTGGACCGGCTCCTGGTCTTCAAACCGACAACGCCGCTTCCACCAACGGTCTGGGACGCGAACTGTTCGTCATGGTTGGCGGCGCCGCCATGGTCGCGATGGCTCTATAGATTCAGCCATCTTCATTATCTCGACACCGACAACCTTGAACAGAATCCTCGGTTTAAAAATTGCGTTTTTTTTTTTTTTTTTTCCAATTCTTTCTAGCATGCATACGGCGTTCATCTTCTTTTACTACCATGTCCTTCCTTTCAAACGACTTCATGTATCCTATTATACACCCTTACGATCCTTATGCATTCTTCGCGGCGTCCGACGATCATGTCTCTGTCTCTCCTTTTCACGCACTACTGGTCCGGTATGACCTGGTTGAGGTTCTAGCTGAACGTTCGGAGTTGGTTAATTTGAATTTATTTTTTCATGCTGCTGTTATGCAGTTCGTTATATGTTACATTATTTTGCACTTTCACCGTTTAGTCCAGTATTGTTTAGCCTGACTATCTGGTTTTATCTAGTCCATACCTAGAGTTTGGGGTCTAGACTCCAAGTAAATCAATTGATGCATATTGCAGTCCATCATGGTCTTGACTTGTCTTACGTACATATATCCTTCATTATTGTCTCTATTGGCTTACTCTCGAAAGGATTTATGTCTCTTGTACTAAATTTTATCTCAGTGTTGCGGAAGCAGGCGCCATTTTCGTACCCCTCATTTACCTGCATCTCACAGCCTTGCACATACATCGGCCTCCCAGCGTGGCCCCATATCCATCTCATGGCCACATCTATTTATCCGCTTTCGCTCCTTACATTTCTACTTTTCCAATGGAACGTACTAGACCAGAGGATGAATACCCGGGACTTTGAGCGGTTGCTTCCATCGTGGACGACGTTGGATGATGCGTTCTCTCAGCTATAAATATCTAGGGTATGTACTATCTAGATGCTATATTTTTTTTTCTATCGGATAATTTTGTTGGTACATATAGTGTCCCTACGTAGGCTTGAACCAGGAATTTAGAATCAGGGATAGATTTTATCTTTCTCGGACTCGAGTCACGAATAGTCGTGGATGTTGGGTTGTGCTGTTTTTCTTTGATATGGATTCTCCGGTGGTCTCTTTTGCTAAAGTAAATGCTATCTATCACCTCTCCTGGTATGGATGGACAGTAGAACCCCCGCTGAAGTAATTTGAACGGTAGGCATAGATGGTTGCTTTCGCTCGGTTGTATGATTCTTTTTTTTTAATGTTATCTTCATGATCGTAGCTAGATCAGTATATTGAATCAGTACTACTCATCTCCGTCTGGTGGAATGGAGTCATTCCCTCACACTCAAGCTTACATATTATGAAAAAACACCTAGATATCCCGATATCCCCCCCATCGCCATCATCAACTTCTCACACCCCAAAAATCCCACTCCCCTTCGTATATGTCCACCGCTCCTCCTCCGTCCAATACCGCACCACGCTCTCCCACGCCGGGATATCCCCGTCCCGCAGCAGCGCCGCGACGTCCACGTTCAACGGCGAGTCCGGGCGCGGGTCCGTCAGCAGCTGGTGGATGGCCGTGAGGGTGGTGGAGAGCGTGTAGACGGGACTCCAGTGTTCGGTTGTTAAAAGGGTCAGGCAGATCTCGCCGGTCGTGAAGGAGATGTTCGGGTGGGAGATGCGCGTCGTGAATGTGATCTTGGGCGGCGAGAGGGGGTAGTTTGGGGGGAGGTGAATCGAGAGAGACCAGAGGCCTCCTGGGGTTTGTTAGCGGTGGGTAGATCGAGGTGGTGGGGGGGGTTGGGTTGAGATATGTGTGTATGTTGTAGCTAGCTGCGCTGTAGGTATGTGAAGGAGAGGGAGGGGTGGCGTACCTTCGTACGGCGTCCCATTGACGCCTTTCAAGACTGCCTCCCAATGAAGTAGATCATCTTCATCTACCGGGCCGAGATGCAAGAGCGCTTCGTTCGGAGAGTTCGTGTAATCCTTCAGTTCGCGGAGGAGTCGTTGCGTCGTTGATGAGGGGGGCATTGTCGTCGGGTATGTTGATGCGGTCGGAATGTTAAATGGTATGCAGATGCAGCAACCATGCGCAGACAGGCGGAGTATACACTCGGATTATAATGTGAAAGGAGAAAATGTGATAGGGAAAATGCGTTATCAATCAATCAGGCTGGGGTATATATGCGGGGAGGAAGAAAGCAAGCAAAGACGAATGGCTGGCAGAGAGGAGAGAAAGAGAGAGTCGGTCTGCGCCGAGGCTTAACGATCGGGCCGTGCGGCGCTCCAGTCGGGGAGTCTCAGGCTTGGCGTGGCCGGTTAGCGCAACTTCGCATGTGGGCGATCCGGCCATTCATGTGAAAGTTATTTGCATTACCCATCATCCGTTGCCACTAAATTGTGCTTTAATGGCTTATTGGTGAATACTTCTGATATACTCAAATATCCTCAAATCAATACCGCTGCCATGCGCACGTCCCGAGCTTCCAAAGATACGGCTAAAGTCCTGCAGGCCCTGTCGCCCCCTGGACGGCGTCAAACGCGCAGTGCCTCTGGGGCAAATGTCTTGCGCGAATTTGCGTATAACGGGAGCACTGGTGCTGAACCTGCTGCCAGTAGCGAAGATGATCTCTCGTCCCTATCGTCGGTGGCCACCGTTGATATGGAGGATCTTCTAGAGCCCCCTGCCAAACGACGGAAAAGCAAGCCCGCCAGTGTGGCGACAAGCGGCTCGCGGTCCACGAGACGAGTGCCTGAAAGGATGATCGAGAAGCCGGTGAAGAACGAGCCGATATCTCCCACTAAAGCTGCAAAGGCCCCGCGGAAGGTTCCAGCCCGAAAGATCAAAAAGGAGGACGGCTCGCACACAGTCGAGCCGCCGTCGAACTGGGAAACCATCTATGACACTGTCAAAAAGATGCGGGACGAGAATCCGACCGCCCCTGTCGACACGATGGGATGCGCAGAGCTATACTGGCGCGCCTCTTCACCAAGAGACAAGCGCTTTCAGACTCTGATCGCGCTGATGCTGTCTTCGCAGACCAAGGACACCGTTACAGCGGTAGCGATGCAGCGGTTGCACACGGAGCTTGGAGAGGCACCAGAGTTTGTCAAGCAAGAGCCCGTCATCAAGCAGGAGGAGGACCTCGAAAAGCCCACCAAAGACAGTACTCTAAATCTAGAGAACATTCTGGCTGTGGCTCCTGAACGTCTGAACCAACTCATCGGCACCGTGGGCTTCCACAACAACAAAACCAAGTATATCAAAGCGGCAGCGCTCATCCTCCGGGATCAGTATGATTCGGACATACCCGCGACAGCGCCAGAACTCATGAAGCTCCCGGGGGTTGGTCCCAAAATGGCGTTCCTTTGCATGAGCGCTGCGTGGGGCAAGCATGAAGGTATCGGCGTGGACGTCCACGTCCATCGAATCACCAATCTCTGGGGCTGGCACAAGACAAAAAATCCGGAGGAAACGCGCATGGCGTTGGAGTCCTGGCTGCCAAAGGACAAATGGCATGAGATTAACAAACTGCTAGTCGGGCTGGGTCAGACAGTCTGCTTACCAGTAGGCCGTAAATGTGGTGACTGCGACCTCGCAGGGATGAGGCTATGCAAGAGTGAGATTAAGGGACTGGTATCCAAGAAGAAGAAGAAGCAGGATGACACAATCGGGGTTCCTAAGGCGGAGGATGGAGAGGCCAAGATTAAGATCGAAGAAGAGGAGGGAAAGAAGGCTAGTAGTTGAATGCCCCAGACACATGGAATTCGCAAGATACGGGGACCTGTACATGTTCACTTTGGCCTGTTTAGCGTCACTAATATCATATCGATCATTAGTGCTCTGAGACTTTGGCTCCGATTTGTTTCATGCTTGACTCTGTCTAGCCAATATGCCTTCCCGATCCTCGTTGCCTGCTTCTAGTGATGATTTGGTTTGGATGGCTCTAATAACCAGCCTACAGATGGTTACTCGGCACTGTTCTTAGCCCCCATAATCTGAGGGACCTGTCCTTCACACTCGTCAAATATATGAGATTCTTGTATAGTCGATCTTTTTTCCTACCGCGAGGTGTCTTACCTCCTACCAAGTTGACTCTTCTCTCTCTGACTACATCGTGCACTTACTTGTGTATCTGAACTTGCAATCATATTTCTGATATCACTAAATACTGACGACTCCTCTCAACGCTCACCCCTGTGTCAATGCATAGATGTCCAGCGTCCGGCTGGAATATGAAAGAACAGAAGAAAAAGAAAAGATCGGTTTGCCATCAGCTAGCCAGCCAATAGCCCACGCCTAGTCAAATGCCTGGTCCCGATAAATGGCAAGCTGCTTGCCCTCTCTCGAGCCGTGGTCCCCAGAACAGCGCTCTCAGCTTGCACCTCGAAGATGCTGTCATCGGCCAAAAAAACGCGGAAATCACGCAGCGCGCGCAGGTCCTCGAAAGATTTGAGCAACTTCCGCAGATATCTGTTCCGGTTCTGGATAATGCTTACGTCATGAGTCCTGGTGCCGAGATCAATGACGGTGATCGAAAGGAGGGGAATGGCGAAATGCTCGCGAATAAACCGACGAAGGACGCTCCAGGAGACGAGAATGGCATCTTCGGGTTGATGTCCGCCTTTGCTGCTCCGGCCGCGATGCAGCGCCGGGAACTTGAATGTCAGATGGCGGAACAGCTTGAAGGTTGAGTCCGATATGGAGTTGAAGAACGCCATCATGAATACCGGGTCTTCCTCCACGAAAGCGAAGATATTTTTCGAGTAAAAGATGCGGCTAGCGTCATGGTAGAAACCTCTGCTGACAAGAAAGTAGGGTAACGGAGAAGTGAAGCAGCTACAGGTCGAAGAATAAGAGGTTTGGCGTGCGTGGCAGAAACACATAGTTCGCAGAGGCGAGCAGGTGCCGCAGCATGTAAGGGGATATACGGGGATCCGTGGGCGCCTACGCTCTTGGAGCGTGACAACTCCGTGCGACCATTCGGCTGCCGGGATATATGGATCGGAGCGATCAATCAGTACATATTCCAGGATCATGTACTGCACCTCTTTAGGGAGGCGGTGGAATGAAAATGCAGCAGGCCTTTCTTCCAAATTGCCGGTCAATCTCCACACAGCCCTCTTCAGTATAGGCCTGATCTCTTCGTCCTGGGCAGTGCTGAAATGGATGGCACAGCGAGATAGCTTGGGAAATGATTTTGTTTCGCATATGAGTCGACAAGCCACATCAACCTCCTTCACTCGGCATCTGAGACTGAAATTTCGGAGCCCAGTCATTCTGTCGGCGAGCTTACAGAACTCCACCCAGACCCAAAATGCGGTGCGATGGGCCCCGTCCCCGTCAAGCTTCAGGTTTCGGTTCTCTCTAGGCCCAAGATCGAGGTGCAGCGATGTCAGATTATCGAGACCCCATGTGGTTGCCGCGCGAAAGGCCTTGAAATCCGCTTTCGTAGGGAGAAAGGCAGTGAACCTGTTGTGTTTGAAGAAATAGGGACCCAATCCGTTGCGAATACTGCGAGACGCCCCCAGCAATCCCAAAGGCAAGCCTTGATGGCTGCAGAGACCATCAACAGTAGTGGTCCAAAGACCACGAGTTTGACGTATGGGGCTGCAGGATTGTGTGGTTGTGGTGGGTCGTTTTGACCGGTACTTCTCGAGACTGATGTTGACCGCACAATGCCGCAGCAGTCCAGTGTACTGAAGGATTTTGATCAGGATATGCTCGGGGAGATCTAGGAGTGTAACGCAAGGTCTGGGAGGGGAGCACTTCATGACTCCAGTCTCAGTGTCCGGCTCTTCGGCAAGAGGCTCCCACTCGACAGACTTGCCGTAATCCAGGAGCAGCTCTTCCAATTCTCGGAAGAATGGAGAGAAAGCCACTTCGTCGTCAAAGTAATCCATCAACGGTCTATTGTTGATCCTTTTGAGGCAACATTACGTTAGTCTGAGATAGTGAGGATGTCGGAAGAATGGGAGGCTACTTCGTCGTCGTCAAAACAACCCATCAACGGCCTAGTGTTGATCCTGTTGACACAATATCACGTTAGACTGAGATAGCGGGGACGTCAGAAGAATGGAAGGCTACTTCGTCGTCGCCAAAACAACCCATCAACGGCCTAGTTTTGATCCTGTTGACGCAACAACATCACGTTAATCTTTGACAGCGAAACGAAGACTTCAAATGAGAGCGGTAGAGGAGAAAGTGAATGACCCTGGTGAACTTACGTGTAAGCTGAACCAATTAATTAAGAGATTTTCACGTCCTTGGGTATCAAGATACAGTGGTTTGATCCGTGAAGATTAGCAAAGAGACTGGAATTGAATGGTTGGGGGGAGGGAGGGGGGGTGGTAGGGTGAAGGAAGATGCCAGAGACTCAATAAGAGCGTGAAGGCGGAGTGTATTCACGGAGGTCGAAAGGCATGAGGGGCCAATCTTTATTCAACATTTCATTCTCTTGTCAACTTCCTTTGTTGCATGGAAGTTACCGTTATATGAATTCTGTGTGCTTTTTTTAATACCAACTTAAGGCAGTATATTAACATTCGAATGTCTGAAATAACCGCCAAACATTTCGCTATTTACTTAGTTAAATACCCTTCCAAAGCACCTTTTACGTTAGGCTAAATGCCCTCGTTTCTTCTTACATCAATCAATCAATCAATTTTGTTTTGATCAAAGGATTCCTTCTATCAATTTATCTCTTCATCTTTGACCACTGCAATGTAAATAGTCACTTTAAAGCATTTATAGATTGTAAACTTAGAGCCTCAAGGGACTACAGTGATTTTCCTCCCTCTAGATCAATTTTGAAGCCATGTAGAAACTCACTGCTTACACTCATGAAAAGATTCAACAGATTTATCAACCACTCCCTCCAGCCACTATATCTAAGATCAAGGGGCAAAGCCTAAGGTACCTCTTTTACTTGCTAGGATAAAGATTATACCAATGGGTACGTGAGTGACCTACTTTAATACTAATCTAATCGATTATTCGCAACACAAGAGATACGCAAAAGACTCTACTAACTTAACTTGTTAAATACTGCAGTTAACTTATATAGATTATGACTAAGCCAACGTCATAGCCAGCCTACGCGGAGATAACGAGTTCCCTAACCCCGGACAATCTTTAGCGCTGCAGCTCTTCTCTTCTCTTCTCTCCCCGCCTTTTTTCTTCTCCAACCAACATACTCAGTGCAACACCTGACACGTACAGCACCATCGATGACACCACCCAGCCTACGGTATCTCGACTATTCTACAACTATTTCAATTCACAACTACAATCGTCGAATCCCATCCATACCCAGAAATCGCCCCAACGACCTCGAGAATGCCACCCCCAAACCCAAACCCAACTCCAACTGCCATCCCGATCCCCGCCTTCGCCCTCACCCAACAATCCCTCCTACTAGACGAACACAACGCCGAAATCACCTCCTCCTCGCTCGCCACCACCGCCGCTTCCGTGTCCCCGTCTACGCGCCGAACCCTACAAGCAACGGGCTACGCCCTGACGGGACTTCTCCTCTCGCAATGCCGGACAGGAACGGGCGGGCGCCTGGTCGGCGAGTTTGGTGCTGATGCGGCGATTACGCAGAAGGGGGCTGACGGCGATAAGAGGGATAATGGAGAGGTGAAGTTAGGAGCGCATGGGATTCGAGTTGGGGATGTGGTGAGGGTTAATGAGATTGGGTCGGGGCCTGCAGGTGGGAAGAAGGCGGGGGGAGGGAAGGATAAAACGGCGGGTAAAGAGAAAGGAGGTCCAGAGGGTGTGGTGACGAGAGTCGGGGAGAGGAGTATTTGGGTTGCGTTTGGGCAGGTTGGGGGTGGGGGACGGTCGAAGGAGGATGATGAGGCGATTGAGGAATTGTGGGGGAAGAAGCTTTGGTTGTATGTTCAACCCCCCTTTTCTTGGGCTCTATGTTTGCTGTTTGTTCTGGCTTGATTTGGTTCGTTCGGTCGATGGTTCAGCTGGGTGTCTCGGATAGATGCCTACTGTGTACGGACGTGCTGGACTGAGGTGGCTAACGGGTTGCAGCATAAAACTTGCAAACGATGTGACGCATCGACGGTAAGTGGTTATCATCTCTGTCCTGAATTCTTCTCCTCGGTTGGCTAACTCGGAGTAGGATGAAGATGACGATGGAGAAGATGGCCAAAATGACAGAGTCCGACCATACGCATTTCATGCGAGTCGCCTTTGGGCATACAACGCCACTGCAGCCCGACTACGAAGCTATCGGGCCGGTAGACTTCCTCGACCCAACATTGAACGATTCCCAAAAAGAAGCCATCCGGTTCGCTCTGGCTTCCCGAGACATCGCGCTGATCCACGGCCCGCCGGGGACCGGAAAGACGCATACGCTGATCGAGCTGATTCTTCAAATGGTCCAGCGGAAGCTCCGTGTGTTGGTGTGCGGACCGTCTAATATATCGGTGGACAATATTGTGGAACGGCTGGCACCGAAGAAAGTGCCTGTGGTGCGCATTGGCCACCCAGCGCGTTTGCTACCGTCGGTTCTGGATCACTCGCTGGAGGTGCTGACCTATACGTCGGACGCAGGCTCCATCGTGCGCGACGTCCGCAAGGAAATTGACCAGAAAGTGGCCTGTATCCGGAAGACGCGGTACGGCCGGGAAAAGCGGCAGATCTTTAGCGACCTCAAGGAGCTACGGCGGGAGTTCCGCGACCGGGAGGCAAAATGTGTGGACAACCTCGTGCGAGAGAGCAATGTGGTGCTGGCCACACTGCACGGGGCGGGCGGCCATCAGCTCAAGAACCAAAAGTTCGACGTGGTGATCATCGACGAGGCGAGTCAGGCGTTGGAAGCGCAATGCTGGATCTCGTTGCTGTCCGCGTCCAAGGTGGTTCTCGCCGGTGACCATCTGCAGCTGCCGCCTACGGTGAAATCTACCCCCCAGAAGACTAAGACGCAAGGGGCCGCAGGGGAGGACCCGGCCGACAAGGACAAGGCTGGGATTGGCCGGGTTTCACTCGAGACCACTCTGTTTGACCGGTTACTGTCTATGCACGGACCCGGCATCAAACGGATGCTCACGACGCAGTATCGCATGCACGAGACGATCATGCGCTTCCCGTCCGACGAGCTCTACGAATCAAAACTGATGGCTGGTGACGCGGTGAAAGCGCGACTATTAAAAGATCTGCCGTACGAGGTGCGGGAAACCGACGACACCAAGGAACCCGTAGTCTTCTGGGACACGCAGGGCGGGGATTTCCCAGAGAAGGCCGAAGACAAGGAGGTTGGTCAGAAGGAAGCAGTGCTCGGGGAGAGTAAAAGCAACGAGATGGAGGCCCTGGTGGTGGCCAAGCACGTGGATAATCTGGTGCAATCAGGTGTGAGAGCCGAGGACATCGCGGTGATCACCCCGTACAATGGCCAGTTGGCGGTTCTGTCGCAGATGCTGCGGGAGAAATACCCTGGATTGGAGCTGGGAAGTGTAGACGGATTCCAAGGTCGCGAGAAGGAGACCGTGGTGGTCAGCCTCGTCCGGAGCAACGAGGAGCACGAGGTCGGATTTTTAGGCGAGCGACGACGGCTGAACGGTATGTCCTTCCTGCATGGATGGTAGGGATCTGATCCTACCTGATTCAAAACTAACCTGGGTTTATGTAGTGGCTATGACACGCCCGAAACGACATCTCTGTATCTGTGGTGATTCGGAGACCATCAGCAAGTGAGTAACCATTTCCTTTTCCCCTCCCCTCTTGATTCCAGGCTGAGGGTGCATGGGGAGACGCCCCGCGTCTCTACGCATGGATCCACCGCCTCGAAAGGAGATACGAGGTGGGATGACGTGAATTGCTGAACTCATGATTTTCCCCACAGGGGCAGCGGCTTTCTCAAACGTTGGATGGGTTTCTTAGAGGAACATGCGGATCTACGATACCCGGACGCCAGCGAGTTACTATAAGCGGAACTCCGTGACTATACCCATGCACGACTTACGAGTAAGGGTGGACTTGAGATTCAAGACAGACTTAAATTTGGGTCTGAGAAATCCCGCTCCCACTCCCGAAGGAGGAGGAGATAACTCGGCAAGTCAATCATAGACTTTAGACGATCGCGGTAAAGATAGAACTCTCTCCTACCTGACACACAGACTAGTTGAGTCTATTGGATTGACTACGGGTCAGAGCCGTGGTTCCATCACCCAAACGAGGAAGATCGGCGATTGCAGAACACAGAGTAGCAGAGAACCATGGATAGGACATGGAAAGCAAGGTCTCTCGGAAATCCAAATCTGATACACGCCAGTACACCTAGGTGGTATTCACTTTCTCACCCTCGCACGGCCTGATTATCGGGATGGGATTGCTTGCTCGGGGAACAGTCCAAATAGGATACCGATCGTCAGGGTGTCGACGGTGTAGGTCTGAGCGTTTGCAACCTTACGCCGTGGGATGCTTTCTGACATGCTACAGACTACTCCGTACAGTATAGTTAGTGGAACTTGATGAGGTCGACGTGGTCGAAGGAATGGAACGACATCGAACGGTCCATGAGCATGCAAGGTCGCATTGACTTTGAACAACTCACTCGCGCATCGAGTAGACAGGAGACTAGACTGTGTAGAATGATAGTCGATCCTTTAAAGCTGCAAGTCATGACGATGACGGTGATGCCGGTCCCCACCGAGTCGACATTCGAGACGCTTTCTCCCCAACTCTACGATGTACTTTTCCGAAGGGAGACTGGGCGAGGGAGGGGGAAATATTAATAGAAAGGCGATTGGCGGTTTCAGGAGCAACTAGCGAGGGTAGGTGGAGACGGAGACGACTCCTGACGTCGAGGACGGAGGAGAATTTAGAGTAAAAAGGAAAATGTGCTCATGTTTTATGCTCGTCGCGAGGATGTCATTGCTCAATTGCTGACTGGATGCAAGGCAGGCACTTTCCATATTATTGTTCCTCCGAAGTACTGAGAGGATTGTTCTAGCGGTGAGTGCATACGAACAGCCTCATCCTCCAGAGCCTCTCGTCCCCGTACTAATTGACTCCCAACTCTTTAGCACGGGGCGCAAAACAAAGCACAGCGTAAGCAGTAACAGTTACTCCATACTCCGACTCTCTACGCTCCAGGATTCCGTCAGATGAAGCCGCATCGACGCACCCCTACCCAAAAGGCAAAAAAAAAACCCCCAAATGAAAACCGAGAATGCACCTGCCATGTGGAGCTGGAGCCAAAAAATGGGGGCCACTTGGCGCGTCTCAGAATCTGCAAGCTTCTGCCTGGTCGAATCATGAGGGCTGCTGCGCGGTCGCCGAAGCAAGATTTGGGGGTGGAACGCCTGGACAGGGAAGAACCATGTCCAATTTTAATTCATCCGGTCGATGACAGGCGGTCGCATCTGACTGGAGGGCTCGGGAGAGTCGTATGACGGGGATATTCATCCTGAGTGAGTTGTTCATCTTGTCTTGTCGCTCAGTACGGTCGTCGTCGTCGTGTCTGGTAGAGTGTCCGACCAACGGAGGATTCCAGTCGGGGACGAGGCAGAATCGACATTGAGATGATATTCATTGCGTCAGTCGATCGGAAGGAAGATTTGGAATCTTTCTGGAAGCGTTGGGACGAGCGATTCTTGGGGGCCGAGCATCAGCCGGCATGATCTCGTATATTGGAGCCAAGAGGGACCTTCTAGAAGATCAGATGGGTGCATGATCTGAGTTATTCTGTTCAGGAAGATATTCTGAAGATTGATTGAATATTCCGATCGTGACTGCAGACGGCGACACCGACAGTCTCTTGACTTGTTTACACTCTACACTCTACTGTGTACAGAGTAAGACCAAAGACCCCCTGAAACACGAAAGCCGCATGGACTCCCGGCCAGTCCGACCCACTTCGCCCGACTTCATCCTCTTTTCTTCCTCTCTCTTTCTTTCCTTCCTTTCTCCCTCCCTGTCTGGCTTCCTCTTCCTTTCTCCGACCGGAAACTAGTTACTGACTCGACGCTCACTAGCTGCAGTAATCCCCGCCGACGGTTGGTCGCCATGTCTCGACTCCATGTTTGAAGTCCACTCATCGCTTTTTGCTTGTTCCCGGTGGAGATTCCCTCACTCTCTTAGACTCTGCGTCTCTCCCCCGTTCCCTGGATCTCTCGTCTGGCTCCGGTTTCACTTTGTTTTCGTTCATTCTTTTGGGTCTGTCCACCGACGAACCATGTCCCTCGTTTGATCCTCTCGTCTCTCTTTAATTATATGCCATGCTCGAGTTCTCTCGCCTGGTCATCAGCTACTAAGCAGCCTTTCTCTCTTTTCGCTTACTCGCAAGGCTTCTCTCTTTTCTCGCTCTTTTCAGCCTTTAAGCCAAGGTCAGCCACATTGATTTCTTATTTTGTTTGGATTTTATTTTTCCTTGTTTTACTTCCCTTGCAGGGATCTTTTTACAGGGAATTCGCTGACTAGTCGAAGCTATTGTTCCGATCATTCGATTGAGATAGATTGGATGAGAGGATAGCCTTACTATACGACGAACAACCCGTCACTTGCGTCGTCCTCGTATATCTCGACCCACCCACCCCTCCCGATCGATTCCTTCCTCTCTTTCCTCTCGGTCGTTCATTCCAGTCGCTCTTTTTATTCCCTTAATTTACGATCTGATCTAATACCGCATGTGCCCGTTCTCTTGATCGATCGCCATCATGTCCGTCAGTCCCGGCTCCGTTCCCCGCCATGCCGAGATGGACGACACCGCGCTGCCCCCCATGAGTTCCAAGCAGCTGGTCACGGCCAGATCACGCCGTCAACTTCGCGGATCCGAGTCCTCTATCGTTATAAGTAATCGCGCCGCTGCCACGCTGGGATACGGTGCCCCGGATTCGTTTTCCGGATTGATGGGCCGCGGCGGACCCGGCTCGCATCGGCGCACGGGAAGCACGCTACGGACGGTGATGAAGAAGATCTTCACTCGCAAGCGAGGCAGTCAACACGACGGGTTCGACTCCGATTACAACTTCAGCAGCGCCAACTCGTCACATCCGAGTCAAGTCAACGGGATGGCAGGCGACCCGTCCTACTCCCTCCCCAATTCCTTGAATTCAAAACGTAGCGGCGGATTGGCGCAGAAGGAGGTGGGCAACGGAGGTCCCATGACGCTGAACGACGCCCTGGCGAAACTGGAGATCCGGCCGCCGCGACAACGCCGAGCTACCCTGCCCAGTTTGATCTTTTCCGACGACGAGTCCCGCGATGCGCTGGAGGACGTGATCTCCGGTCGACCGGAGGGCAATCGCAGTCGTAAGAATTCTTTACATCCGAACCCCGACTCGCTGGACGATCGACGACGAAAACGCCGGTCGAGGAGCGCGGGACAGCTGCGCGGCATGGCCCGGGACCATCGCATGTCGCCGATTCAGTGGAGACGGCGGAGTATCGAGTCGTACGTCGGGTCGACGGCGTACACTGCCGTGTCGGACAGCGAGATATCCATCCGGCCCCCGACGAGGGCCACGGTGACCAGCCTGCCAAAGCCGTCCACCGAACCGTCCATGTACGAGGAGGTAACTCATACCGAGACCAACGTTCGAGTGGAAGCCGAAAGTATCGCGCCCAACGCGGGTACACTAGTCAACGCCATGCAAGACAGCGAAAATGTTACCATGGAACAGCGGCTGGCCACCCTGGAAATCAAACTGATCGATCTGGAGTTTGCCATTGCGCGCATGCAAACGAACCAGAGTAGCGCATCCTCGCCTGCAGCGACTCCAGTCCCGTCGAAGAAACCCGAACCGACGACAACCGACCGTCGACACAATCGCAAGAAGTCCACGGCGCGTTCTCCTCCGGACACGTCCCACTCTAATCAGCAATCCGACCGTCCCGTCAGCACGGGCACAATCCGTCCTGGCACCACCCACACGACCGCCAGCAGTGCCAATGTGCACCGCTCGCGAACACTGCAGCCCCCATCATCCACCTCCCTTAGCGACACCAACTCCATCTCCATTGAGCAGTACAGCGCTCTGGTCACGCTGCTGCGTCGCGAACAGACCGCCCGACGGAACCTCGAGGGCGAAGTCTCCAGTCTTCGCGACGACATCAAACAGCTCCAATGCATGGCTCGGGAGTCTGTCGGCATCGGAACGATGTATCCCATCCGCAGCGCCGACTCGCAGGAATTTCTTCGCATGAGACAGGCTGGTCGGTCAGCGACGACGTCGCCGGCTCGCACGGAGGACAAGTTCGGGTGTCCGTCGCCGTACGAGAGCGATTCCGAATGGGATCGGCCGGAAATACCGGCCAAAGATGAATTTTATAAACCGAGGTGGCAGAACCGGAGAGTTGAAGTTCCGGGGATGATCTAGCCTCATAGTGGGAGATGTGATTTCTTTTATCCATCTTCCTTGACACTCTTTGACACCTCTTGACAATTCCTACACTCCTTGACACTGCCTTACATGATACCTGGACGCAAAATCCTCACCACTCCTTATGATGATCCTTTTTTTCCCTCACACATTCTTACATTCTTCTCTCTTCCATTCATCTCTTCTTCTTCCCGCCATTGAATCTTGAAATTTGACATTTCGACTTTCCACGAATTTTCTTTCTCTATTATCCTTCTTATTTGTCCTGTCTCATCCGCTCATGCACAGTCTTAGATTGATACCACTCCGCCACCACATATGGTTTTTTTGTCTGTCTGTCTGTCTGTCTGTCTGTCTGTCTGTCTGTCTGTCTGTCTGTCTACCGCTCTCTGCTGTCTGTCTCTTCGCATGGCGACTGTGTTTACTGGTTATTGATGATTGGTTTAATGACTTTTACTTCACCTGGAGACCCTTTCTGTCGTTGGATATGGGCATTTTATTTTATTTGGTTGCTTTCATAGATATAGAGCTTACTTGATTTTTATTTTTGCATATGAGCACTGGTTGCTACTTTTTCCATATCTTTTCCTTAAATCCTTGCCGCTTGTTTTGCAAAATGGGGCAGAGTTAGTATGTTACATTGATCAAAGCAGCGAAGACTAGCCTTCCTCCTCTGGCAGTCAAATAACCCTACCAGAACCGGATCGACATGGAAGTCCGCGCATACAACCAGCATGCACTCAGAGGGCATCTAGTCGAAGTATTTCCACAAGCTACGTGCGAAAGCGATTATCTATGGTACACAGCCCTGGATGACAAGCTTTATAACCTCGATCAACCCTCTCGCCTTTTGTTACTATCCCCATATTCTGCAACGCACGCACATCATCGAGTCCCATAACTAGCCGGTTCTACTCATGCAACGTCTGCGATCGCAGACGATGTGATTCGCCACTAGGTGGCCCAGTATCGGCATGAACTTGAATTTATCTATGTGTTCGGGACTCTAGACTATCTCGGAACTCACTTGAGTTATGGTTACGAGGCCTCAAAATTAGTTGATCTGGTATATGATGGAATTCCCTCACTTCCGAGCACGAAGTTCTATCCCCTTATCTATCTGTTCTCTGACTAATTATGGCAAGCTAGGATGGACTATTCAATTCCCATTCGCACAACTGATCGACATGATCCCGCTTGTCAAACAGAGAGTCTAATCGCGGGGATAAGGCAGGGTGCGATGAATCGGTCATAAGGCCATTGGAAGTAGGAAGTTAAGGCTGGCGCCTGATGAATGAATCAATTCGGGCTTCTTCCACATCAGATAACTCGTATCTATCCCCTCGATGTCCCTGCCATACTATCAGACGACCCGATCGCGGTTTTTAGCCAGGACACCGAGACCTAGGTCTCACATGATGCCGTTTGTTGATGCAACTCTCGTTCGTTGATATTTTATCGAGCAGGACGTCGGCCTGGCGGGGAGTCAGCACAGCTCAACGTCACCTTCTGCCTTTTCGATCTGCCTTCGGACTTGCTGAAGTAAAGTGGCAAGGTGACGCTGCCGGTGCGTTGCCCCTTCTAGTGATCCTTTCGTCATCTAGGACATATGAGATAAAGAGCAAGTCTATCCCCTCATGAATCAGCCCTGTGAATATGTTCGCGTGTGTACTCAATACTGCCTTGTATAGAGGACCTTTGGCTATTCACAAATTGGATTGTATGATGCCCTCAACTACTTCGCACCGGATCTTTGAGGTGGCTCGAGCCGGAGTAAGATCCACAATGATATCGTATAACGTCGTCCTTGTCACTCCTGTCCACGTGGGAAATGCGAGATGAAACTGCCCGCCCGTGCAAAGACCTACAATTGAAGGCCTTTTCTGCAAAGCTTCCTGGCTAAAGTCACACACATGCTACACGAAGTCTAGCTGCCTCGTAATTGACCAGGGGGGGCATCTCCACACAAGCTCATTCATTCCGACATGTGTAACTATAGTCAGCTTCGTAGCTTAAAGCCCCTGGAGTCAGTCATCTGCTTTGGAGGAAATTGGAGACCACACCAGGACACTCAGTCCACCGACCCAACTATATGACAGCCACCTTGTCTCCCTCGATACACTCTCTACCCACCACATGATGACATCCAAAAGTACAAAACGATTGCATCCTGCATAGTCCTGCTGCAACTCCCCCGCCAGGAGTAATATCCAACCTGGACAATCCGCCCAACTACGGGGTCGGCGCTCACGCTCCCATTATTACCCTATCGATCGTCTGTTCGTCGTTGGTTCTTGCCCGCGTGTATACATACAAGAGAATGCTGATCTGGAAGGTCAGTTTGTCAGATTTTAAGTCAAAACGTGAATCTCTCTCTCTCTCTCTCTGAATGCCACTCATCTGGATAGATGCGATCATCCTCACATGGGTATGAACTGTATTCTGCCCGACAGTCTTAGTCACGCTGACTCCCCAGGCCTCTTTCATGCCATTTCTTTCTATCTGCTAGCTTTTTGCCGATGTAGCCCTAGGAATCGACCAGTGGAATCTAACCCTGAAGGATTTCTCCTTACTGCTATACGTACGTATCCTTTCCACTCTATCTATTCAAATTTCGCGAAATGTTTCAAGTGACCGTGACAGTTAGTATATCCATATCGCCTCAATCATCTACGGCTGGAGCATGATGTTCATCAAAATCTCCATTCTACTACAGATTATCGAGGTGTTTGTCCCGCTCAGCAAACCTACCTGGTTCTACCTCATCTGCCTAGCTCTGATCGTCGCGATTATAGTCTTCTACGTCACCGGCTTCATCCTGCCATTGTATGCCTGCCAACCGAGAGAACGCATCTGGACTCCCTGGAAGACAGAGGGTTCCTGCTTGGATATGATCCGACTGGACCTGATCACTCCGTCTGTTAACTCTGCGTCGGATTTTGTTATCCTTATTTTGCCGCAGTTATGCATCTAGAAGCTGCATATTTCGTGATCTGAGAAGGGTAGTGTTTCTGTGGTGTTTCTAGTTGGGGTTTTGTATGTCCTCTTTCTCTCTCTCTCTCTCTCTCTCCCCCCCCCCCCCCTTTCAATTATGCTTTCGGGACGCGAGTTGTTGTGGTATGGCCATAGCAGAAAGTAACCCCTAGCACTAACCCTTTTATTGTATGAAATGGTTTATTAGGGCCTGTATAGCATCCAGCCTCCGCCTCCACTACGGCATCTAATACGCCGACAGCAATAACATCTCCTATTATTGGTTCATCGCTGGGCTGTGTTCCATGAGCGAGTTGGCCGTCGGCATCATCGTCGCGTGTCTACCGTCTATACCGAGACTGTTTCGGGATATTGGTCTAATGTGATGCGTGTCGCGGGTCAAGCTCTCGTTTTTCTCTAGGCTGGATATGCGCCAGCGCTTTCCTTTCTGGGCTTTTTTTTTGCCGGGGGGTTTGAGGCGGAAACGAACATTTCGGAGTGAGAGTATGAGACAGGCGAGTTGGGGGGTTAGTAAGGATCAGGAGCTTCCGAGGGGTGGCAGGTGAGGTCAAGTGGTATGTATGTGTGCGAAATAGTTCTCAGATGGGGGCGGGTTGAGATTGAATCAGCAGTTGTTTTATGATTTTGGAATGGGAAGTATAAGGGCTGGAGTTTTGGGCATTTTGGAATTGGGATGAAGTGTTGCTGTACGAAAAAGATTCTATTATTGATGTACCTACCGCCCTTATTGCACGGGGAATTCGATCAAATGCATCCAAACTACGCCATCTATCGAGGTAGACCGATCTATCTTCATCCCCATCCAGGCAGCAACATACCTACGGGTATTCTACATACGTACCTAAATTCAAGCCAAACGAAACAAAACCAGACGTGATTTGGTTCAGAACGTACAGGCACAGGCACAGTCGCAGGGGCAAGCAAGCAACTCAAGCAACTCCGACGACCCCGGCCCAACCAAAAGGACCAAGGGCGCAAAGCAAGGGACAAGACCCGAAACCAGGTCAGGAGGCAAATCAGACCCGACACGTCACGTCATTCCATACCAAGCTCAGCTAAGCTTCTTGGTGAGGAGCTTGGCTTTTAGGGTGAACTTCGCCGTTCAGGGCGTGTGGCGCAGTATGCAGGGACATACCGAGTTGATGTACCGATTTAATCTTGATTTGGGGGTTTCGCTGGGTGAAAGGGGGTGAAACCGTGGGTCGGATGATCGGGTTGTTTTACTCGAAATGATTCAGTTGTTGAGTGGGTTAGTGCTGTACCTATTACCCAGACATCGATGGTAGGCACTAGGTAGTAGACACTAGTAGGAATAGTTGCAAATCATGCTCCGTAATGATCAGGGGCCGAACCGGACGATCGGAATGGTCGGTCTTCTTCTATCCTTGCCTCCTAGGGCTACTGGTACTGATCAGTGGGTAAGTAGGTAGATGGTCTTAAAGATGATGTATTGGTGATGCTGAGTTGGTGTCGGTCGATCTCTATCGGCCTGTCAGATCATTAGTAACCATTGATCTCCAAAGAAGAGAAAGCAGGAACAAAAATTCAACAAGGAATCATACCTCTCCAAAAAGTCCCACATCTCCATCTCGCGTGTCTGCCTATTCCCATTACCCAGGATCAAACAACATGGTAAAACAGGACAGGAACCAGGACCAGACAGACCAAACCGACCAGGAGCAAAGGCATTGCGCGTCAAGCAAACCAAACCGCTCAACGGTGACCTTCTTTTTAAGGAAAAATAAACTCATCGTGGGTCCGTCGATCTCGACTTCCCACTGTCACTGGTCAAGGCCCGACGGAACCATCGATCAGCAGGTCGACACAAAAACGATGTCGCAGAGCCATGGACAGCGACGATCCTGCGGGCAAATCAGGTCGAGGATGATGGTAAGTTCAGATGAATGAAATCTCCGACTGTTAGTCTGACTTGACATCATGAGCACATGAAAAAGACTGGAAATTGAAAATCCCGCATTTTGCGATCTGGCGGTGCACAGCCACGAGGGCGGGAGTTAGTGAGCTGCTTATTGCTTAGCTTCAGGGTGTCTTTGGGAGGGGTTTCTAGTCTTTTTCACTTGGAGGTTTTTTGTGTGGTCATTAGTCTGGTGTTTGTGTGTAATTGTCTTGGGGATGAGCAGGACAAGAATATGTTGGACAGTCCACGAATACCTGACCCAGAGGATAGAAGAAAAGGAGAATAACAGAAAATCAATCAAAGAAAAGAAAAGAAAGAAAAAAGATAAGCTCACCGCCCAGCCACATGCTGGCCTGAGCTTCCTTCATTTCCCTTCTCCTTCTCCTTTCTCTTTCTCTCTCTGGTTACTCCCAGTCGATCTTACTCAGGGACTATCAGCGGATCCACCCCCGGACTAGCAGGCAGCCATTTACTCCAATCTATGAGGCATTTGCCATTTCTCCTCCCTTAGTCTCGCTTAATCCCAGACCGACCTGAATAAAAAAAAAATGTAACCGAGGGAAAATGCCGCATGAAACAGAAGCCAGCCACTGACCTCGTCCCGTGTGGCGGTGCCTCGTAGCTCCAAGTATAAATCCTCCTGTCCCTCAGTTTGGTTTCTGCATCCTATTTCCTCGTTATCTGTTGCGACAAGGTATGCTCATCGACGGCGAAAAGTGGGCTTGCGAAGCGTGTGTCCGCGGCCACCGTGTGACGACGTGTAAACATCATGGTCGGTATCCCTTGTCTCCCTTGTTTCTCTCTGACCTCACCCTCACTAACCATCTGCTGTATACAGATCGATCATTAATTCGCATCAACAGAAAAGGTCGTCCTTTCTCGACCTGCTCTGTCTGCCATCACACTCCCTGCCCGACTCCCGACGAGCACACCAAGCTGCGTCGCGAGTCCGAGGCCAAATCTTCAAAAGTAGATGTGCACCACTGCATCCTCCTCCATCTCTTGCCCGCCCGATAAGAACCTCCATATACACCTTTTGAAAACCATTGTTGTGCTGATGATGGCTTTCTTTTCGTCTTTTTTTCCCGATCCCCAGATTAGTAGAATTCCGGGCAGACGGCCCTCTTCTACTCGTGCTCCCGCCGCTTTTATCCCCATTGCGCCACGTCCGGCTCCCTCGTCGGTTTCGTCGGCCTCGTCGTCCTCCTCGTTGGTGCCGGAGTCTGGTGCTTCGGGCCAGAGGTCGAATTCCGTCTCGGGCCTCAAGCTGGAGGATTTACAGTACTCCAGACAGGTTGATCCGGCTTTGGGAGTTGTGCCGATGACGACCGCCATGGGTGGTGCTTCGCTGCCCCCATCCAGCCCCTATGTCCCTCTCTCCTGTGCATCGCTTGCAGCCTCTCCGCTCGGCTCTCTTGCTGAAACTCCCCTGTCCGTCTCGATGGCTATGTCCATGCCGATGTCGATGGCTAGTGGCGTATGGGCAACGGATACTACTCCGGCGTATGCTGATGCCAGCCCTTTCACGCTAGAGGAGATGGATGTCGACGTGATAGGCGATTGGACGTGGCTGTCGCAGACGGTATGACATTTGTGGGGGAGGTGTCGGGTATCGGCCTCTTATATGAATGATGAATTATGATTTATGCGGAGGCTGCCGCTGTTTTGTTTTGGTTGTTTGGGGAGGGGTGGTGTATGTACGTCGCTTAGGTTGTATATATTCGAACGGACGTATGTAGTAGATTTGGATAAATGATTATGAAAATAAAACTGTATTCCTATTGAGTACGGGGTATGCAATCGTTCCTCTCTATGTTTCTCCACTCATTCCGACAACCTCTCAATCGGACAAACCTACAGCATCCAAAGTCTAGACCCTGCAACCCTAAATATCAGGACACCAAACCCCTGCAGCCCTTTCAACAGATTACATAACAGATTTTTTACGAAGTTCCACCGATAAACCCAAGTTAATAACCCCAACCCACCCAAAGCCAACCCGCCAATCCATGAGACACCTCACAAGCCCACGCCTCTTGGCGAACGCACCGCTGCGCTATTGAATCCATCTGCATGCAGTCCGGACTGCAGACTTAGTTGTGCATACGCCGTCTTCTATCTTACCTTGTTCGTATGAGATGATCTATCTCGTACCTACCTATCCGTCGCGTACGGTTTGTTGCGGAGTGCCTCGGCGGGATTTGGCATGTGGATCTTATATATGATCTCTCACAAACTCACAACCCGGATAGGCTTCAGACGCGAACTAGGCTCGGATGTGTCTTCGCCGAGAATCATTATTGAATAGTTTATGCAGGTTGGGCTGTCTGTCCTTGGATATTCTGTGTGGACTGTGGAGTATCCATATGGATAGTTGGTTGTGTGGGTGCATGTAGGTTATTATGGAGTTGGCTTTATTCGACGGAGTACGGAGGATGGCAGTCCCATGCTGTCTAGACTGTCTTGTCCCGTCCTGTCCTGTCCTGTCTGCATCTGTCTCCTGCATCTGTCTATCTGCATGCATCTGTCTTTCGTTAATTGTCACTGTCTCACCCTCGCCTCAAGGCTCCAGAGTTCTAGTTCTTGTTTTAGATTTACTTGGCTACGGTGCTAGCTAGCCAGGTAGGTAGGTGCAGGCAGATGGACCTGTTCTTAAAAGAGTGGGTTCTCCTCGTCCTAGTCGGCTTTGTGGTTCTCTTTCTTTGCCCTTTTTATCTTGTTTGTTTGTGGGTCGGTGTGTCTTGTTCGAGTATCAGTATCAGCACCACTGAGACTGGGAGTGAGCGTGACGAGACACGGATACTTGTGGAAGACTGTGTCTAGATCCTGTGTTCCTCCAGGTTCTTGATAGACGAACAGGGTGTTTGGTTGACTGACTGCACCGGACTGAACTGACCTGGATTGGTCATCAGCCATCATGAAGCATCTTGTACTGCTGCTGCTGTCATGGCTTACCCTTGGGATGCAAGTGGAGGGGAAAGCGGTGTTTGCTCATTTCATGGTATGTTCTTTCTTATATCGTTCTGCTCAAGGGGAGTTTTATGCCCTAAGTCACTGTCGCCGTCTCCATCCTATCACTACTGTTCACAACTACTACACATCCCATACACCTCCATACGAACTATACACCTCCCCAACCCTCTCCACCAAACTAACAACCGTATACAAAAAAAAAAAGCTCGGCAACACCGCCAACTACACAACCAAAAACTGGGAATCGGAAATAAACCACGCCAAAGCCTCTTCCATCGACGCCTTCGTTCTAAACATGGCCCGCAACGAGCGCCTCCCCACACAAATCTACAACGCCTTCACCGTCGCCGCCGACACCTCCTTCAAACTGCTTTTCTCCTTCGACTACGCGGCCAACGGCAGCTGGCCGAAATCCGACGTCCTGAACCTCCTGAACGAATACTCCACGCACCCGGCGTATTTCACGTACAACAAGCAGCCATTGGTCTCGACGTTCGAAGGCCCCGACGCGTGGAAAGATTGGGTCGAGATCAAGGATAAGACGAATGCGTTTTTCATCCCCGATTGGTCGAGTATCGAGCCTAGAAAGGCGGCGAATCGGTCTGTCGTGGACGGGTTGTTTAACTGGGGTGCGTGGCCCGAGGGACCGCGCGCGATGAATACCTCGGGCGATCAGGCGTTCGTGTCCGCGCTAGACGGGAAACCGTATATGATGCCCATCTCGCCGTGGTTCTATACCAACATGCCCGGGTTCGACAAGAATTGGGTGTGGAGGGGCGATGAGCTGTGGTTTACGCGGTGGGAACAGGCGATCCAGCTGGGTCCCGAGTTCGTGCAGATCATCAGCTGGAACGATTATGGCGAGTCGCATTATATAGGACCGCTTGGGGCCGGGGATGGGGTGGATGTGTGGGATGCGTTTGGAGGGGGCGAGGCGCCGTTTAATTATGCGAAGGGGGTCGAGCATGATGGCTGGAGGACGTTTTTACCGTTCCTCGTGGACAGGTATAAGAGGAATGAGACGGATGTGGAGGTGAAAGGGGAGGATGAGAATGTGGTCATCTGGTATCGGTTGAGTAGTGATGGGGCGAGTGGGTGTAAGGATGGGGGCACGACGGGGAATGCGAAGGTGCAGGGGCAGAGGGAGTATAAGCCGGAGGAGATCCTGGAGGATCGCATCTTTTATTCGGCGCTGTTGGGGAGTCCGGCGAACGTGTCGGTGAAGGTTGGTGGGGAGGCCATCGCGGCGAAGTGGGAGGTTGAGCCGAAGGGAGGGAAGGGGGTGTATACGGGCAGTGTGGAGGTGAAGGGCGAGGGTGATGTCAAGATTGTGGTGCAGCGAGAGGACGACATCGTGGCGAAGGTGGACGGGGAGAAGATCAGAGGGGACTGTGAGGATGATGGAGGTTATAGGAATTTTAACCCGTGGGTTGGTACGTCGGGGGCGAATGTTGTTAGGGCTGGAGGTTTGGGGATGGTGGTGATTCCGATGGTGGTGGGTTTGATCTTGGGTTGAGTGTATAATGGATGTGATATTGATGGAAGATGATATATAATAATAATGGTGGATGGTAATGGTTACGGTTAATACTAATGACGGACTGCATCATTCTAGCAGACCAACTAGACATGTGGATGCCACGGTATGCGATTGATATATACTCATACCACTGTAGTTCCAATCCAACAACCAAAAAGTACCGCTAATCCCAAACCTGCTCCTTCATGCAATCCTATCTACATGCATCCCCTGTGCACGATGGTTACACCTCCTGAATATAATTGGCAGGCACACTCTTCGTCACGCCGCCTCGCTCGACATCGGCCCATCCGTCGCCGCCGTCTCGATTGACCAGCACGAACCGATCGCCCTCCACCATGTTCCATTCCATGTCGCTGCGTGCTTCGTAGTCGTACAGCGCTTCCACGTACTGCACCTTCTTGGCTCCGCGTCGAGGGGCCACTGCCGGTCCCACACGCTTCCCTGCTGGGCCGGCGCTGCCAGCCAAAGACGCCGATGAGTTCGAGTATACGGATCCCGGCCGGTCTGTGAAGCCGGGGCTGGCAGAGGCGGGCGACGGCGCGGGAGCTGCTTCCACGTAGGATGTTGGGACGAGACCCTCAGAGGTTCCAGCGCGGACACGCATCCATCCTCCGTCTATGAGAGTTAGCATGACTGTAGAGAAACGTTTCGGGAGAAATTTACCGTCCGGTTCGACTATCACCACCTCGTCACCCTCATTGACAGTCACCTCGTCGGCCCCTCCTGCTTGATACGGGTATAGCATCTTCCCGCGCTGCTCACCCGCCTTAGGCGTTGGTTCCACTGGCGGCGCGGTGACGTACTGTGCCGGAGGGGGTGCCAGTACTCGGTTGCGTTTCACAGGCGGCTTGGTCTCCTGTACCGGGGCAGGTGCCGGAGAGGCCGGAGAGGGAAGCTCCGTCGGTGTTGGAGACGCGGGCGCCGCCAGTTCCGACGGTGGAGGAAGGCTGGCCGCATTTGACAGTGATCGATTGGCACTGACAGCGTAGCCCGAGCTCAGCGAGTTCATCGTGTCCTTGCGCGTGAGTGACGGCGCGGCCGACGGGCTGGACGACGGCTCCAGATCCAGCGTCGGCGTCGAACCGGCCTGTTCTTGCCGCTCGGCCTTCAGTTTCTTCTTCTCCTCCTTGCTCTGCTCGCCCGGACACTCGGCGGGCACCTTCATCTGGCACTTGCTGTGACAGGTGTATCCGCAGTCCCGGCAATCGAATCCTTTTGCCGACAATCCCCAGATGCGCTCACCGCAGAGGTCGCAGTTCGTCGGGATTTTGAAGGTTTGCGATTTGAAATTGTGGTTTTTGGCGCCGAGGGACAGGTCGCCGACGACGGCGATGATGGTAGACGTCTCGACCTCGGCCGTTAGCCGCTTGCGATCGACCTCATGGAGTCCCTCCTGCAGATAGAAGATGGACCGGACCACTTCCACCTCGTTCCGGTTATCCTTGCCTTGCTGAATGTTGACTCGTATCCGCTTGGCGTCCTCTACCGTTCGACGTTTCTGATCCGACTCCACTCGCAGCTCGCGCACCTGCGTTTTGCTGTTGCTGAGCACGTTGCGCAAGAACACCTTGGCGGAGTCGTCCGTGATGAGCGCCTCGTCGTCGTGCCAGATTGGGCTGGGTTCGAAGCCGAGGTTGGGCGGTTCCTGCGACTGCGTGACGTTGTGTCGCAAGAACATGAGGGAGTCGAGATGCGGCTGGTTGCGGGGGATTTCGTTGATGAGGTTGGCCATGTGGTTGACGCTGTTGGACAGGGAGTTCTTCTCTAGCTGGGCCGCATGCGACCATAGCGTGTTTAGTTTGGTGACTCGGGTTTCGTTGAGATCTTGTAGGCCCTGGTATAATTAGTACATATTTGGGCCAAAGACTCCGGGTGGATGCTACTCACGTCTAGTAGTTCGGGTACGTATTCATGGTAGAATCGTTCCTTCATTTTGTTCGTCACGTTGATGCTGATCAGGTATGTGTTCTGTCCCGTTAGCTACGACCAAAAACATAGAACCGCCGTACTCACCTTGACATTGTTCATTTCAAGGATTTGCTGCTGGTACGCAGCCTGGGCCTTTGGCTTCCCATGGTCGAACGAGTTCTCCATCTTCTTCCGTTTCGCCTCCACTTCCTGACAAACCCCGTCGTATTTCCCCTTGGCCTTCTTGAGATCGCTATACGACGAGTCCCTCTCCTTCTCCAATTTCGCATGAAAATCCACATGGCACTTCCGCAGCTCTTCGTACTGCGTCGCCGCCAATTTCAGCGGCTCGGCCACCTGCGCGACGAGATCGTTGGCGAACTGATCGCGCTCCGAGGCATGCGACTCGACGGCGGTCAATTGTGTGGTCCAGGTGGTGAGGGAGGCGCTTTCCAGCGATCCCGGCGTCATGCTGGGGGTGTCGCCCACGCTCAACGTGCTGATCTTCTTTGCTTTCCGGTCATAGTACTTCTTGCAGAGGCCTGACAACTTGGCCGCGTATTCTTTCTCGATTGCGCTGCGTTCTCGGTAGAACTGTTGTATCTCGTCCAGCCATGATATACCATTGAAAACCTATCCTCCATTAGTCTTCACGGGACTGTGCGGTAGCGCCGACGATGGATGAGGGCAACGTACCCAATTGTTGACGGGTTTGAAGGCATCCTACTCCAGTTAGCCTTTTCCATGCACCCAGGTCAGTAACCCACCTTCAATTCGGCTCCAAAATGAGGAGCGGCTTCCGGGGTCGCCATGTCGGGTGCTCAAGTGCGGCGCATGCGACTGAGATGTGAGACGGGCGGAGATTAGGCTGCAGGGATAACGGGTCAGTGTCGACCTACCTCCACAAGGGACAGGAGGAACGGCACCAGCAAGACAGCCCTCTCGGCAGACGACACTCGTCCGATAGAGTATAGTGAGATAATGATGTACTTCGTACTTGGAGAAGTCCAGGCTGCGAGCAACAAGCGGGGAAGAAGAGGCGTGACAATACCAGACGGTTGTCAGGCCACGTTCCCCTTGATTTGCCCCTTTTGGGCCATGTTTGCCCTGTTTGTTTCCCCGGCGCCCGCCCGATTCGCGTCGACGTCATCCGCTAGTCTACTTTGGGTAGGCGCCGCGGTACGGTAATATACTTCCACCGCCTTCTACTTCTGGGATTGCATCTGCTCCCAATCAGGCCTAGCGTCTGCCGGGCGGTTGCTCGATTTTTTGGTCATCGCGAGTCATCCTGCGTTGCTGTGACTGTCGCTCCCTCGTCAAGCAATTGCTCCGCTTCTTACGTCGCTGGAGTGCGCTTTGCTTTCATTCACATCACTCCTCTTCTAATTACTATCTTCGCGTTGTCCTCTCTCTCTGGGCACCTTGCGCCGATCCTCGGATACCTACCCACTTTGGTCTCTTTCACCTTACCCCGCCGTCCCTCTTTGCTTCCACTTCCGTCTCCAACCTCAACCTGCGCGACTGAGGGACTCTCCTTTTCTTTCTTTCATCTCTATTACTAGACTTCCAGACCTTCCATCCGTCATGTCTTCCGAACAACCTACCGAGGCCCCGTCCAGCGGCTCCCTCGCCGATCGCATCTCCAAACCTGAGGAGTCGCAGACCGGTACGTCTTTGTTGACATCAACTCTGGTGGTCTCTCGAGGTCAAATATCTCACTATTTCAGAACAACCCACAAAATGGGCCGATGAGGCCGATCAGAACGATCAGACCGATCAGACCGATGGCGCGGCCGCGCAGCTGGGCGGCTCCGACCTTCACGAGCCCGACTACACCGTCGAGGTCAAACTGAGCGATCTCCAGGCCGACCCCAACAACCCGCTGTTCTCGGTCAAGAACTTCGAAGATCTCGGATTGTAGGTGACAACTCGGCCTCATACTACTTCGATCCATTGACTGACGCCATCACAGAGACCCCCGCATTCTCCAAGGTCTCTCCGCGATGAACTTCCGTAAACCCTCGAAGATCCAAGAACGTGCTCTGCCCTTGCTACTCAGCAACCCTCCCAAGAACCTGGTCGGTCAATCCCAGTCCGGTACCGGAAAGACGGCCGCCTTCGTCCTGAACGTCCTCAGTCGCCTGGATCTGTCGACGGAACAAATGAAGAAGACCCCGCAGGCGTTGATCCTGGCTCCGACTCGTGAGCTGGCGCGTCAGATCGTCGGCGTCGTGCAGGTCATGGGTCAGTTCATGGAGGGCCTGGGTATCGGGACCGCCGTGCCCGCCGACACCAACAGTCGCGTTGCGAAGATGGAATGCGCCGTGGTCGTCGGCACTCCGGGTACCGTCATGGATATGATCAAGAAGCGCGTCATGGTGGCCAACAAGCTGAGGGTGCTCGTCCTGGACGAGGCCGATAACATGCTTGACCAGCAGGGTCTGGGTGACCAGTGTATTCGTGTGAAGGCGTGAGTTTCCCTCTTGCACAGGTCTTACAAACTCTACTAAACCTCGCAGTCTACTGCCGAAAGACATCCAGGTCGTTCTCTTCTCTGCCACCTTCCCCGAACACGTTCACGCCTACGCCTCCAAGTTCTGTCCGAACAGCAACGAAATCACCCTGCAGCACGAGGAGTTGACGGTGGAGGGCATCAAGCAGCTCTACCTGGACTGCTCCAACGATGATGACAAGTACGCGCATCTGGTCAAGCTCTACGGTCTCCTTACCGTGGGATCTTCTATTATCTTCGTCAAGGTGAGTGCCTCTCCGATGGCTTGTTTGGATGACTCTAACAACATAGACCCGTCATTCTGCCGCGGAGATCGAGAGGCGCATGGTCGCCGAAGGTCACACCGTTGCGTCGTTGACCGGTGGTATCGAGGGTTCGCAGCGTGACGCCGTCATTGATCAGTTCCGTGCCGGACACGCCAAGGTGCTGATTACGACCAACGTCCTTGCCCGAGGAATTGACGTGTCCACCGTTTCGATGGTTGTCAACTACGTAAGTTTCCTTGAATGGTATATCGACGGTTGATGGGAAATGCTGATTGGAATAGGACATCCCCGAGCTGCACCAGCCCGGACGCGAGCGCCAGGCCGACTTCCAGACCTACCTGCACCGTATCGGTCGTACCGGACGTTTCGGCCGTGTGGGAGTCTCGATCTCGTTCGTGTCGAACCGCGACGAGTGGAACATGCTCAACCAGATCCAGAGATACTTCAATACGGAAATCCAGCGGATCGACACCAACGACTGGGACGAGGTGGAGGACATCATCAAGAAGACCATTAAGAACACCCGTGCCCAAGCCGGTTTTGGGCGGTGATTTGAATGTATGGAGTGGATCAGTGGAAGTCGTTAGCAACCCAAAAACACTGCCAGAAAATAGGTACTTAATAGGGAAAACGGTCTTGCTTGAGTATGAAAATCTAAACAAAGTTCAAGTTATTCCACAACTCTACTTGTTCATAGTAATAGAATAGTACTTTATAATGTAGCTAGCGTAGACGTTAAGTCTTTACAGTTCCAGTTCGATCTAATTCCTACTCTTGAATCAGGATTACTCTGTCTAAAATACCTACAATGGACATTCATTTGATATTATGATCAAGTATACATTTTTGAGCTTTCCGAAATCAAACCTTTAAAGAGCATTGACTGAAGCTATAGTCCAGTCTAGCAAAATTCAAATTTACACAATTTAAACAGATTCCAATGAAAATGATAATATAGCGTAGTCAAACAGGAAAAGCAAAAGTAGATGTGAATAAGGGCTCGCTACAGGTAACATTATTATTATTATCACCTAATGCTCCGCATTTCCTTCAAAATCCCCAGAACATCCGTGAATAACCAAGCTGATTTTCAATACCACTTTCCCAGCGGCAAGACAAAACGTACTATTTTCTGACAGTGGACATAGAACCTCTCCCTCGAGCTTCCGCGCATCAATAACGGGATATGTATCACTCACGTATCTAATGCTGTCGGCCGTAAGCCTTTCAATACTGTACATTAGTGGTGAATTGCTAGAGGCTGATTCAGATTCCAAACCAAGATGTAATTCGAGAGATTCTGTGGCAATGAGACGAAAGGGTCTGTTGTGTTTCACATAGCCATTGACAAGTTTCCCCTCAGGTGGATATACGGTAGCAAGTGAATTTGCGAAAGTATTCCTGGTGCTTGAGAGTTTGTTGGGTTCCAGTGAAGGGCTAACTTCTGGTGGGCTTTCCGATAGAGTGATAGTAGGCGAGTGCGACGAAGAAACCCTACTTTCTAGGATTTCTAATGTAGGCTCTACCGTCGTTTCCGATGCCGACAAGGTAAGAAGGGTGCTTTCATTCGGATACGGACGGACAGGTAATTTCCCATGAGCTAAGCCTTGCGAGACAACCTGTTTAAGGTTGTCAATGAGCAGCTTACTGAGATCCTGCTGGAGAGCTCTGAACTGTGGGAGAACTGGGAGTCTCCAGCCGGGGTAAAGCCGACCATGAGTTTTGGGAGTATGTATTCGTCGGTAGAGTTGAATGAAAAGATTGCATAGAAAACACGCGTCCTTGCTTGAACTAACCACTCTCGGAAATAGTCGTGGTGCCTGCATTTCGCAGAATGCGATGATCTGAATCTCAGCGTGGATTTTGGGTGCTAGTAGAGCCTTTTGGGCTCTTTCGTGTCTGGCTCGAGCATCTTTTTCATTGAGTTTCAAGTTGTGGCATAATTGGGATACACTACCATGTTGTTGACCTTTGCTGAATCCAAGCCTCGAGAAACATGAGTCTAATTTTGAGAACTCATTGGGTTTGGTACGACTTTCGAATGCCTTTTGGGGCAGGCTCGCCAACTGAATTTGCATGTTTCGGACTAGAGGGAATTTCTTTGCTAGACGATAGATAGTCCTAGCAGCTTCCCAGTATCTTGAGACTTTATTGATGATGTTCACAAGACTTGATCTTGATGATGGGTCCATGTCTTTGTTCGAAATTGATTCTATCAATTCGTACAAGCGTGGTGTCGTCTGGTGCAAGTGGTGTATTCCTTCCACGAGTTCACATAGCTCTACCAGGTTTTGGTGTTTCAACCATCGATCAACGAGCCGTATGACTTCGTCTGCCTCTGAGATGAATAGTGACGATGTGGCTGATAGATCTTTACTTTGAAGCTTCTCAGGACCAATTCGTCGCATGCGAAATTCCGCCTCTTTTAGTAGAACTTGAATGGATGTTTTGTCTGCGTTCTGCTTGATTCGCAACCGGTGTAGTATCCGCCATGAGCATATCGAGATGATTGACGCAAAAACCTCGCTTTGGATGCCAGGTTTGTCTGTAGATGGATTTTGTGGTTTTAATATAGTTGATGACCAAAATGTAGAATGGAATAACTAACCAAGATCCAAATCATGAAGTATGCGAAACAATCCGTCAAAATTCCTCTTCAAATCCTTCAGGATGTCATTTCCATCAGTCCACGTGCTCTTGTTGATGGCTAGAATCACATAGAGAACTGTTCCAGGTGAGTTCTGTTCCACACAAACAGCAGGTATGTGATCCGGCCCATCCTTGGTCTTTGCCAGGAACGCAAGAACTTCGGTTAGCTGCCGTTCTTTGGAGAAAGGGAGAACATAATCTTGCTGGGCGTTTGAGAACTGGTCAGCTGTATTTCGACTGGGAGAAGCAGGAACCTCGTGAAAGAAGGAGCTGAGAGCTATAGCCTCAGCACAGGCTGTTGCAGGGTTTTGGATTGTCTTAGGCATACGAACGAACAGTTTGAACAGCGTCTTGGCCCTGGAGGAGCGCTCTAGTGGAGTCAAGGTTGTATTTCTTCTCATAAGCTGGCTGAGGGGCTCAGTAAGTGATTGATACTACTTAAGTATCCTGGCGCAGACATGCACACGTGCCGCCCATTAAAGCAGCGGCACTTACAGTTATATACACCTGAACGCGAGTATTGAAATCCTCTACATTAAATGGAAATACCTTGGCATAGCCATGCGCAAATATACATTATCCCCAATTCGACCACATTGTATATGAGGTTCTGCGTTTTTCTTCATAGGTTGACCCACTTCACTTGGATGTCTGAGGCGGAACTGCCAAGCCGAAGCCGGTCTTGTAGGCGCTTTCCCTCCTACCTCAACCAGTACTGACGATCAAACCATCCAACTTGCCCATATCATGATCATCTTTGTTTCTACGGTAGTCACCTGGTAGTTGTGACTTCTACAAAAACTTGGTAAAAATTTCGGTGGATCTTCAGTTGCTACGAATGCCCTCTATCTACCTAACTATGATGAAACTGCCAACTCAGTCTGCGCGTGGCTCGAACAAGGTGCCTGCCTGCATGCGTTGGCTTCACCGATTCAGCGGTCAACGTAATTTTCCAGGATAGAGATAACCCAAGCCTTGGCTTGCGAGATGGTCTTATGCGTAGAGGATCAGGACCTAATGTGATTAGGTCTGCGAAGAGAATGCCTGGTAGATGCCAATGTCTACTTGATTGTCCGGAGCAGACCGTAGGAGTGGCCGACGGACAGCAATGCGGCGGTGCTTTCACACTTCCGTCTGGATTCTTAACAAGTCTGGTGCAATATATTGATTATTGATTATTATTATTATCTAACAGACTTCATCCCAGGCTGTTCATCCGACAGGCGGGAAACATCCGAATCGTCCTTCGGCCTGATTCCCGAGGCAGCAAGGGCTGTTATTGGTAGGCGCCGTGAGGGGTCAAGCCAGGCAAACCAGACAAACAGGCGTCACTGGACCCCGCCTTTATCCCTTCCTCAGGCCCCCAGGCACCCAGGCAGACTGTCTTCTCCTCTTCTCTCCTCACTCTCCTGCAGTGTCTCCGCTGGCACGACGGAGTACAAGTTAAGGTTATTCATCTGCGCATATTGGGCTGAGGACTGGATTTATCCAGAATGGACATGGTCAAAGAAACGTAGGAATAACCACCAAAGTACTAATATGAGGGATATAGTCCTCCAAATCCAATACAGGGGCGCAATCCTCGTAAGTAAGTTTGCGTGCCTGAAGGCACGAATGGATACCTAAGGACCATACTTTTACAGGTCACATGCAGCAACAGGCATTCCCTCCTTCTCCTCTTTCTGCCTCTCTTTCCCATCCTCTCTCCCTTTCTCTTTCATCTCCTTCCCTTGTCTCTCCTGTTTTCTACCGTAGTTTCTAGGTAGTATACTAGAGACTCAATCAACCATCATCATGGACCCCTCAACGACTCAAGCTCCTGCCCCGGCTAATTCCCGGTATAGCACCCACATCGTGGTACGTTTTAGTTTCTCCCCGGTGCACCCACCAGCCCACTCAGCCACCCACTCACTCCTCTCCAGTTAACCACCTATCCCGGCCAAAGCGGCATCGATCCCGTCCCGCTGGAATGGGGCGCCCCCGACGCCAAAAGCCGCGGCCCCGTCGTCGTCTCCCGCAGCGGCACTTTGCTGAAACGACGTAACGCCATGGGCGCCCACGGCGGCAGCTACAGCATCTACAACGCGCTGGCCATCGCCGCCGGGGACCTGGAACCTGATTTCCGTCCGGACTTCCGCAACAGCGAGCCCACGTTCGATTTCAAGCGCCAAGACGCATGGGGCGATAAGAAGAAGATCGTTTCCATGGATCCCTGGGGCCATGATATCGTGAACCAGTTCCGGGAAGAGCTCGATAAGGGCTGGGATATTCGTCCGACGATGGCGGTGACCCGTGCGAATATGAAACTGGCGGAGATCGGCGAGGCTGTGCGGGATGGTCTCTTGGATGTGGATGGGTCGATCGTCGTTGATAAGTCGGGTGAAGTTCGTGTCACGAAGGTCGCTGTCGAACCGGTGTGGTATCTCCCTGGCGTGGCGGAGCGGTTTGGCGTCGATGAGCCAACGCTGCGTCGTACGCTGTTCGAACACACCGGTGGTAGCTATCCGGAGTTGATCACGAGGCCTGATCTGAAGGTCTTCCTGCCACCGATTGGCGGACAGACTGTGTACATCTTCGGGCCGCCTGAGCGTGTTTCCGACGAGAAGGTCAAGCTGGCGCTGCGAATCCACGACGAGTGCAATGGTAGCGACGTGTTCCAGTCAGACATCTGCACCTGTCGGCCGTATTTGGCGTTTGGTATTCGCGAGGCGATCCGCGAGGCGCAGAACGGGGGCAGCGGCGTGGTGATTTATTTCCGCAAGGAGGGGCGCGCGCTGGGCGAAGTGATCAAGTATTTGGTGTACAATGCTCGCAAGCGCGGGGGCGACACGGCTGATAAGTATTTCACTCGAACGGAGAACATCGCGGGTGTGCGAGATGTAAGTAATCTCCCTTGACGGAGGAACGGTGCTAATGTGTGCAGATGCGCTTCCAAGCCCTCATGCCTGACATCCTGCACTGGCTGGGTATCAAAAAGATCGATCGCATGCTGTCCATGTCGAACATGAAGCACGACGCCATCGTGCAGTCTGGAATCGAGATCAAGGAGCGCATTCCCATCCCCGAGGATATGATCCCCAGCGACTCGCGGGTGGAGATCGACGCGAAGATCAACGCGGGATATTTCACCACGGGCAAGAACTATACGATGGAGGAGTTAGCCGAAGTGCGCGGACGCGGATGGGAGAAGTGGGAGGACGTGACGGTAAGTTTTCCGAAGTTGTCAGTCCGGTGGATGCTAATGTCGGTTGTAGCATTGATTGTGGAAGACTTGCAAGGACAGATTGTCAATGAACGGGGTTATGCATTTATTATGGAGTAGACAGACGAGAAATGAGAAATGACGCATGAAATCTCCAAGACTCCAACTGTATTCTCTGCCTATAGACTAGACTCGGGACAGCAGCCGAGATCGATAAGATCGTGTCGGGAATTCCTCCCGAGGCGGATACTTTTCCTTCCCCCGCATCGACAGATATAAGAAGTATACTCCCTCGACTTTCCTTTCATTCTCTCCCAGTCCTACACAACCAAGTCTCCCTCTCTCCAAGCAAACCTTTCTTATATTCCCTTTCCTCCCAAAAAGTCTACACAAAATGGGCTCCCAAACCACCTTCCCCCACGTCCCCGCCCCAGGCGTCTGGTGCCCCGCAATCACCTACTTCGACCACTCCACCGACACCATCGACTTCGCCTCCCAAAAGAAATACTACTCCTACCTCTCCACAACCGGCCTCACCGGCCTCGTCATCCTCGGCACAAACTCCGAAGCCTTCCTGCTCACGCGCGAGGAACGCCGCGCCTGCATCGCCGCCGCCCGCGAGGCCGTCGGCCCCAACTACCCCCTCATGGCCGGCGTGGGCGCACACTCCACCAAGCAGGTGCTCGAACTGATCGACGACGCGGCGGCCGCGGGGGCGAACTACGCGCTAGTCCTCCCGCCCGCGTACTTCGGGAAAGCGACTACGATGGGCGTCGTGAAACGCTTCTTCAAGGACGTTGCGGCAAAGTCGGCACTTCCGGTCGTCGTGTATAACTTCCCCGGGGTGTGTAATGGCGTGGATCTTGACTCGGAGACGATCACGGATATTGTCCGGCAGAGCGCCAGCGAGAGACCCGATGGCAAGAGTAACGTGGTCGGCGTGAAATTGACCTGCGCGTCTGTCGGCAAGATCACCCGGTTAGCGGCTACGTTTCCTCGCGAAGAATTCGCCGTGTATGGTGGACAGTCGGATTTCTTGATCGCTGGATTGAGCGTCGGCTCGGCGGGCTGCATTGCTGCGTTCGCGAACGTGTTCCCGCGTGTCTCGGCGGAGATTTACCGGCTGTGGGAGGCGGGCAAGAAGGATGAGGCGATTGAGTTGCAGAGGAAGGCTGCGTTGGCCGAGTCGCCGTGTAAGAGTGGGATTGCAGCGACGAAGTATGCGACGGCTGTGTTTACGGCGCCGAGGGCGGGCATTGAGGGTGCGGAGGAGAAGTTGAAGCCGAGGACGCCGTATGAGGAGCCGGCTGGGGCGGCGAAGGAGGGGGTGAAGAAGATTATGGGGGGTGTGGCGGTTTTGGAGAAGGAGTTGTAGATCTTTTGAGGGACTCTGTTGATTGCTTTTATTTATGCGGTTCTTAGGAATTATGTTTATAGATATGAATATATGGTTTATGCATAGATGTATGACAATTGTTGGTTTTTCATGGTCAATGGTAAACATTGGTATCTCACTGAGTTCATATCAGGCTTTTTCCCTGTATAATAATGCACATGTTTCCACAATGACGGGATTGCCACAATGTAGTAAAAGGCGGCGGCGATTTGCTGCCTTGTGAGGCAAAGATACTCCAACTAGTTGCATCAAAGTCCAATATTCGAGCACCTTGTGTCCATTGGTCTCTCCATTTCATGGACGACACGAGATATTTTGGCACCATGGGATATACTACGTACAAGGAAGATCAAGGATATCGGGCAGATGATTCCGAGCCATGCGAGCGGTCTGAAAACATCATTTTTCACACGGACGGTTTGAAATGGCATGTGAAGGTGACTTTCAAAGAGAAGACGGGTATCACCAAAAGAAGCGGTCTCCTTAGGAGAAGGAAAAGGCTGGAGGCCCATTTGTCCCTTATTGACTTCCACTCCCTTCCTCTACTTCCAAATACGGTCAGCGACCTCATCATCGAAAGGGAGTCGTATCCGTCGTGCTTCACAAGACTGCCGATGAAGACAATGTACCATTCTGCGTCCAGCGAATCCATCGACACTTGTTGGGTATACACGATTCGAGAGGATGCCTCACGAGTACGGTATCCCATTTACGACGTTGATTCGGGGTTACGAACAATGTCTTCCTAATTACGAGGACTGGAGGAGACGAAAAGTTCATTTACAAGACTGTGGAGCATCCCTTCTATGAACCGAGCCATACGGCAGTTTTTCAAAAAGAGTTACGCAATATCACACGCCTTCAAGATTATCGGAATGTTGTTCAGTTGGTAGCTGTGGTGAAATCTCCAAGCCCGTTCATAACTGCGTCTTTCAGCGGAGATGTCGACGTCGTTCACGGGATGGTGTTAGAGTATTACCCTAATGGGACTCTCGAGGACGCAATTCATCGCAAAGACGGGAAAGGAACAAACTGGAAGACTTGGCCTCATCAACTGGCGTGCGCATTGTTGCGATTGTATGATTCATCTCTTGCACATATGGATATTACGCCACGGAATGTCGTTATCGATGCGTCCGGCGAAGCAGTTCTTATTGATATTGGAGTTGGTTATACATACGAAAACCTGGCCCCGAGTCCCGAAATGATTCCTCTCCCTTTGACCTTCCATTTGAACTAAGGTGGCAAAACGACTAGTGGGCATTTGGAAAGCTCCTGGTGGAACTAGCATCTATCGAAGAGACCGGACCTGCTGGGCTCATCATCCGGAATCTTGGCGAAAGGTTATCGTCTGACCACCTCGAAGATCGACTTGACATTTCTGAAGCTATCCAGCAACTATCAACATACTAGCTTGCAACAATGCTAGCTTACACTCCCTTTCTACATATACCATGCACCCTTGTCCCCTTAAACTAGCTTTGTTGCTCTCAGTCAACATCATTTTCGTGGAAATCACCATCTCGTCTGCCGCCTGCAACAATCAGATGAGTATTCCTACAGCATTCTGCAGTTAATGCACGCCTGGACCCTCACGCATCGGCGGCGCCTTCTTGTCACACCCAGGGTAACCCGCAGAACCGACGGCCTGTGCTGCTTGAGTGGTGTTTCAAGCCTGCTTTGCTCGTAGGTCAATGCCGAATAGCAACTTCTTGTTGTGGCGGGAGGAATCAAACACTTCAATATTCACATATTTGATTCTTCTCCTCAGAAATATTCACCACATTCTCTAGCCAGATACCATTCATATATCATAGTGAATGCCCTTCTAGGAACCATCTAGAGCCCCACCACGGCTTCGCCATACCATCTATCTATCCAATATAAATCGGCATCTTACTATTGCACCATTCCGCCGGAATCAGCTTATACGGTCTTCCACCTGCACGCGCCGGGTTCTGGAAGATATGCGAGCGATTGAAGATAAGTGCTCGGAAGTTCAGAATATACCAGGCTGCTTTCGCGCTCTCTTCGAAGTCCTGGATCTTTGATTTCAAAGGGGAAGTCTCGATCTGGTGAATGCGGCTGGGGCTGATGACGCGGCGGACGACTTCCCTTACAATAGCGGGAGCGTTGTCGAGTTGGTCGTTTATCACTGCTCGTGGTCAGTTTTACTTGGGAGGGTGAATTAGGTGAAAGAGAACTGCGTTGACGGGAGATTGAGTGAATGAGAGATGAATGACGTGCTTTGGCAGTAAATCGGCCCCTCCGGCCAGCCCATCTTCTCAAGACCGTACATCTTCACCGGATTGCCCTGGGCGATGTGATCGGCCGCCGAACCCCATATCTTAATGGCTTGGAGCATGTGCACGCGCACAAGTTCTCGGACTGGTTGACGGTCAGGAGAGGGGCGGTAGTTCGATTCGACCTGATCTAGGACGTCGTCGATATCCTGCAGGAAATTCTTGGTCCAGGCTTCTAGTCGCGTGGTGCATTCTTTGTGGACTCGAGACATCGTAGCGGCGAGGATGACCGGGTCGGCCTTTTCAACTATGATGGCTGGCTCGAAGGCGCCGTGAATCTCGTTGGTGATCTCTTGCCATCGATCCAAAATCCATTGGGCGTTGTCTTGCAGTTCTGAGAGTGCGGCGCTGGTGCTGGCGCTGGCTATTATCTTCACGCGCTCCCGGAATACTACGTAGGCTTCCATTACGTAGAGGGCGCCGTATACTGCCGTGCGATGGGGCAGTCGGACGCGGATCAGTCGGCAGTTAGGCAGAAGAAGACAAGGCGATATTAAAGAAATGAGCTGATCGAAGCCGGTTTTGTGGGGATCGGGCGTCTTGAAACTATTGTTCATTATTCGCCGCGCCTCCGGATCGAGCGAGGCTATGTAATCTAGACAATCTGAGTCTGTGGTGGCCAGGACATCATTCAACCCAAGTCGCTGATCGCCTGGAATGATTCCAAAGGCGAGTTTGTCGGCAGCTGTGGTGGGAATAGGCATGAATGCGTTCGTATACGCAGATTGGTTCCCGCGATCTCGTTCGTCATGGAAGAATGTGATCAACGTGCCTAGGCCTCGGATGTCACTGGAACTGATGATGTTGCCGTTGTCATCTTGCGCTTGGAGAATCCCCTGGAGAGGATCAACAGCCGTCCAGTCTAGGCCGATCCGATGGCCGATGGCGAGTAGATCGCCTAGAGAGATGCTGGCGAAGGGGCGTAGGGCTTCGGGCCTGTTGGTTTTAACGGGGGATATACATGCGGCCGACGCGAACTTACGGCATAAAGTCCCATGCGAATTCGGTCACTTCGGCCGCTGGAAGTGTCATCCATTCTGATTGGGAATCATTCTTGAGTGCTATAAACCATGCGTTCAGATTCGAGGAGCTCAGGTCCCATATCCTTGCTTCGACATCCACCGTGCCCTTCTTCTCGTTTCCTAGACCGAGCTTCTGGGAAGTTAGACTACCATAAACAGAACCTTGATATACTCTTAACTGCTCCAGAAGCCCTAGCCACGATGCCCTCAGGCTAGGAGGAGAGCTGTCATGTCTCCGATCGAGCAGAAATCGCCATTTATGAGATTTTCGATACTCAAGATATCGTTGCTGATTCGGCAGCTCTTCACTACCGACAAAATACTTCTCCTCAGGCAGCGCGGTCGGTGATTCCAACGAGAGATGCGGGCTCTGGTAGACGGTTTGAAATCGCACTTCTCGCGGGATGAAGCGCTTTCTAGTCCCTTGGGCCCAGGCGCCCATTACAGGGGATTGGCATCGCCGGTAGCCTTCTGCTGTGGAGATGTACTGTTGGGTGATCTGACCGATAGCGATCAATAAGGCGATTGAGGAGATGGAAAGAGCGGCCGCTGCGATAATGGTGGCTGCGAGGTCTGTAGCGCTCGAGTCAGACATCCCTTATCGGATTAATAGTATATCTCAGCATCTTTGCTTTGGATTTTCCGGGTGGAGCAAGTCGTTTTAAAGTCGTTAGCAGCCTCGCTCTTAGGCTAAGCTTGTGCTTGACGGCGATGCTGATTGGCATCTTGGTAAAGCGTGTGCTTGGCGTGGCTGTCTGACACGAGAGGCAGTGCTCTTGTTGCTTTTTTTGATGACGTTTGTGGCACCACTGGTGCGGAGAATTCTTGTGGAAGTTGGCGAGCGATAATCTCCGACTCGCATGAATGGCAGGTATGAGATCGGTTGTAGGATATTAAGAACAGTGAAGTGATTCAATCTGATTTAATTTGATCCCCTATCTTTCATCTTTCGAATGTTTTGGTTCTTTTTTTGCTTCATATTTCGCATGTAATCTTCTCGGGGATCAGTTAGAGGCTCCCTAATCGAAGCAGCAATCTACAAACATTCCCAGTATCAACCGTTCCAAAGAATTTCAATATGAGGATGCCAATCCCCTTTATCAGGAGATATTGGGTGTCGCCATCGGCATTCGCAGTGGATTCAAGTGGATCATCCAATCCCAATCTCGATCCACTCATTAAAGCCAATTAGCGTGATAAGGCGTGTTTCAAGCAAGTCCCACGACTCCTTAATATCCATCATATTGCACTCCAAATTGCGTTTCTATTCGCTGTTTCACTTCGTTTCAGCCAGATGGAGCTGCATCGAGATTAACCCGTATCTTAAAATTTAAGAAACTGAGTGTTCGCTGTTGAGTTCCGAGCTTGTTTTTATCGATCATCTTTCGTTCCTTTTTTCGTGGTGTCGATCCAGTCGCTCTTTTGATTCTTCAACTTTTAGGTTTGATACCGGACATTCTTTTTTTTTCTACCTTTCTGTGAGAATGGTTTTCCTTCGCGATGCGGTTGCCCTGGCGGCGCTTTCTCTCGCGACTTCGGTCTGCGGTCTGCCCACTGAGTTGACCTCCCGGGCGGACTCGGTCAACCTGTGTGGTGTGCAAGATTATAAGATCCTGATGGGAACTCCGTGGATTGTGTATAACATGCTCTACAACAAGGACCAGATGGTCGGTACCCAGTGCACCGGGTATGACAGCACCAGCACGTCGAGCAGCGGCACTCAGCAGGTGCACTGGAACAGCAAGACGGATATCGACTATGTGAAGGCCACGTGAGTTTGACACATCGCTGTGATTGAGGATTCAACAGTGTATTGACTCGCGCAGGGACAATGTCCCCAAGGGATACTCATTTGTCGGCCTCACTCAGAACCTCGAGACCAAGCTGTCTGCGATCAACTCGATCCCTGCGTCGTACAGCTGGACGAAGACCAACACTACCGCGTACAAGGGTATGACCATGGTGTCCACGACCAGAAAAATGATTGAAGCTGACCGGACTAGGAAACGTGTGCTTCGACTTCATGACCAACGATAAGAAAGGCGACTCCACCTCCTCTTCCTCTCGCGAGCTCATGCTCTGGCTCCAGTACGAGGGCGGCCAGCTCCCCATCGGCTGGGCCAATGGAGCCGTTGCCACCATCGATGACCTTTTCGGTACTTCCTGGAAGCTGTACGAGGATGTCAACGAGGACACTGGCATCACCGTTAGCACTTTGATGCCGGAGAAGCAGTTCGTGGGCGAGTTCACGGGTGACCTCAAGGATTGGCTGCTTGCGCTGTCCAAGCTGAACCGCTTCACTACCTCCACTTATGTCAATGTTGGAAATGCTGGGTATGTTTTCGTCTGTGGACATGGGGCTGTGCTAGCTGCTAACGACTTTTTAGAACGGAGTTCTTCTACGGTAACTCGGTCATGAAGTCCACCCTTTCCTTGCAGATTGACCTTTAAGTGGGCCATTCGGTCGACAGGGGATTCTTCGGACTGCGATGAGCCATTTAATAGATTGCATGATGGTTGTGTCGGTGTGCTAGCTGTAGCAGCCTAGAATTGGGTAGACGGAGGGCCGATGATGTCACTCGTCTGGTTCTTCTGGACACTTCATAGCACTAATTCCATGCTATCTCATGTTAGTTGAGCTTTATGCCCCTCTGGGCAGGTCTGTAGAAAGTAAATTCTCCGAAACCCCTCTGGAGTAGCCGATGAGAGGTCGTGGGGTAGCAGGGTTTGCGGATACCCCGACAAAACCCCGAGCTCTCCTCCGGACTTCGGTGCCAAGCGAGCACATCCCCCACGCGATTCACATCATGTTGCAGTCGCGATGTCTCGAGAACTATGATGATTTCTCTCACATGGCTTCAGATGGCTTCAAGTAGCTTCGGGTAGCTTCAGGTAGCATAAACCATGAGGAAACAGTATTGGCTTCCGATATGTCCTGGCGCTAAAAACAAGACCATCTCGAAAGATCCTGGTTATGCGAATGGCATCATGGTGAGATAGTGGGCATCTTCAACCCCGCCCTAGGAAAAACGACTAGGACGAACGAGCAAAATAGTCTTCTCGTCTAGATCGTAGGTCGGACCGACTTCCTCATTTGATTCTCGGCTTGCTCCATTCGTCCTGTTGCCAATAACGTAGCAGAGTTTCGGTCTGACCAAGCCCCTCCGTGGTACAAGGTTCATTCCTGGATGTGAAGGGATGGTACATAAATAGCACCTCCCCGAAGGGGTTTGCACAGTGTTGGCTCGAGCATCCAAAAACAGATTTGCAAAATGTTCCTCCAGTCGTTGGTTTTGTCTTCCCTGCTGGGAATTGCGCGGGCAGCCGATTACTCTGGAAGTCTTCGGCCTCAGGTCCATTTCTCTCCTCCCAGCAATTTCATGAATGATCCAAATGGTCTTTTCTTTGACGGCCAACGGGGGACATATCACCTGTACTATCAATGTGAGTTCTGTTCCCCGACCTGTAATAAAGTCGGTATCTGACAAAACCAGACAACCCTTTCGAGCCGGTGGCGGGTAATCAACACTGGGGCCATGCGACCAGCCAAGATTTGTACCACTGGACAAACCAACCCATTGCTATATCTCCTAGCAACCCCAACGAGGGTATCTTCTCGGGGTCAGCAGTGGTAGACAGCGAGAACACGTCCGGGTTCTTTCCGAATCAAACCGATGGCGTGGTAGCCATCTACACCGTGGATACACCGGACTCCGAGACACAACACATTGCGTATTCCACGGATGGCGGGTACACGTTCACCAAATATCAGCGTAATCCGGTTATCAACAGCACGTCGAAACAATTCCGCGATCCTCAGGTGACTTGGCATGCCGAAACCCAGAAATGGGTCATGGCCATCGCATACGCCCAGGACCTGGTCATTGGCTTTTACACGTCGCCCAATCTCCGGGACTGGACTCATGCCTCGAACTTCACACAGCCCGGCCTGCCGGGAACACAATTTGAATGTCCAAACCTAGTCAAATTTTCCGTGGACCAGACGTCGGGCGAAGATAGCAAACACGTGTTGTTTATCTCGGTCAATCCCGGAGCCCCGCTTGGCGGTTCGGGCACTTACTATCTGGTCGGTGATTTCAACGGAACGCACTTCACGACCGAAGATGAGCACGAAACTCTGTATGATTTCGCCAAAGACAATTACGCCGCGCAGTGGTACTCTGGTCTTTCAGCAAAATCCCCCGTCTCGATCATCTGGGCCAGCAATTGGGACTACACCGACAAGGTCCCCACTGGCCCGCTTGAGGGATGGAGAAGCTCCACTGGCTTGCCACGAGTGCATACCCTTATCAATCTCGATGGAAAGTGGACCGTCACTCAGGCTCCTTTCGAAGATCTCTCGCCGGTAAGAGGGGGGCGACTCGCTGAAGAGAGTTTCGGGAATGACGAGGCAAGCGTGAAGTTCACCGATGTGTCGTCCAACGCGATCTCATTCAACGTGACCATCGACGGTATCGTGGCGACCGACCCGGTTGGGAAGGTAAACTTCAATTTCACCTCGTCCGCGTCGGACGAGTATCTCGACGGCGGTGTGGTTCTCCATACCGGTCGCTTCTGGATCAATCGAGCGGGTACTCATGGGTTCACCAGCACGGACAATGCCGACTTCACGTCCGTTTTCAACACCACCGTCTCGTCCCTGGAGGGCGGATCGTTCAGCTTTGGTGGGGTGGTTGATCGGTCGGTCTTCGAGGTCTTTCTCGAGCACGGGGTCCAGGGAGGAACCATGACATTCTTCCCTACCGCCCCTCTGGATACGTTGACGGTTTCTGCGGAGGGTCTGGGTGAAGACACTAGCGTTAGCCTGGATGTCTGGGGTCTTAAGAGTGGTTGGGAGAAATGATCCGCGTGTTCATTGCACACTCCACCTCTGCAGGTTGCGTCGGAAAATGGAGTCGATGACGTGGAGAGGAGATTAAATGTCACTGTACGGAGTTAGTCTGCGGTGTCGGCGAAATGCTTTCGACGAAGGCATCACCAAGAAGGTAGTGGTGAAAAGGACACAGTTTGAAGTTTAAGGCCACATAACCATGGCCTTTGCACCGTCACCCAGGGTTACATTGTATATATTTGAAGTTGCATGCAGCAGCGGAGCAGCCGGCGAGTCATTCATATATGCAGTTATGAATTCATGAGTTGAATGGGTGTATATGAGAAGGTCATTGATAGTTCTAAGTAACAACCGTATTCCGTAATGCCGTTCCATCTGAATTGTATCCGAACTGTGCAGAGTAGAAACACAGTAGAAGACCTCCAGCTCGAGTGCTGGCAAGTTTGGCTTGTTTGTCTGTCACCCCGTGATGTCACGGGATCTGCCAGCAGTCTCCATTTTGATTGGTTTCTCAAGGCGGCGTGTATCTTACCCAGAGTGACCATACCAGGCGTCAACTGCTGCCTGAATACACCCAAATCCGCCCCATCCTTCGTCACCATCGTGACCATACCAGACAGCTCCAGGCCAGTCGGCTTGCCGGAAATCGAGACCCGCGATCATACGACGTTCTGCCGCCGAGAGATGCCCGAGGCTCCCCTTCCATTCTGCCTCTGGAACGACGCCCGTTGCAGCCATCGACTGCCTGCCATGCATCTTCCTTCCCCCCCCAAACTCCAATCATCCCACCCCTCTCCCTCCTTCATCCACACTTGCACATTTGCACACGTCCCTTGCCCCGTGTTATCTCTCTGCAGTCTTTTCGGTTCTGACCCTCGCTATTCCTCTTCATTCCTAAATATTCCCAGGCGGAAGGTGCGGAATTAACTGTGGGTTCTTCCCGTTCCATGTGAACAGACTGAACCACGGCGCTCGTTTGACCCAACCGCCCAACAAGTTCTGATAAGATCTTAGCAATCAGGTAGTCTTTTCCCCCTCTGTTGCCCCTTGCAGCCTCTGAAGACCATGTCCGGAATTATCCCTGACAATTCCTCCAGCTCTCCTCCCACGCCGGTCAATCATTCATCTCCTTTTCGTTCTTTTGCCATCTTGGAATTTGCCACGCGAAAAATAGAGCAGCATTTTCCTTTCCTAAGGAGACGGGTAGACGCCTAAACCTTACTCCACAGTTCAACTTTTAGCCTCCTTAGCGCACTCGGTTCTGGTTGATCATCAATCACCTTACAACCAAGCCCACCTAGCCCGGTCTTCGACTTTCTTCCTTTCTCATCTCGCCAGGTACGCTGAGACGTGACTTCATCTGCATCATCAATCCAGAGGGGTCCTGTATGTTTTGGTTACCATAATCGTTGACCTTCTGTCCTGTCTAGAACGGCAAAATTTCTCAAATCCCGCCAACCATCACACTCGTGCGGTAATTCGCTGCGACATCATCTCGCCTTCCCTCCTCCTGGCCAGTGTGCCTTGATGGTCCATACCCAGGCCGCTGGACACCATGGCTATGCCCAACATGGGTAGTGATTTCCAGCTTTTTTCCCCCGACAGACGAGAGTCTCGATCAGAATCCATGTCCTTCCCCAAATCTGGCTCGGACGACTCGAGTCAGGACTGGACGCAGTGGATGAGATGGGACGATAACGCCTTCACCGAATCTGCCAAGGAGCTGTCCCAATCGCCTCTTGATTTTCCTTTCACCTCGCCCAATGCATCGGTTGGACAGCAAAGCGTCGACATGTTCCCCAAGAGCGACTTCTCCCCCGACGTGTCGCTGGACTGCGGCAACTTCCCCTTCGATTCCTTCATGGGCCAGGATTCTGGCGAGGGGATCCAGCACGCCCGATCGTCGATTGGCGGGGCAGACTTTCTGTCTGCAAACTCGACGACTTCCAACTCCCCCATGTCGCTCGAAGGCGCCATCAACCGCAAGCGCAAGTCGGGTAGCGATGACGACGGTTCGACGGTTAGCGGCGCTGTTCTTCCGAATGGCAAGAAAATGCCGGCTAAGAAACGAGCACACAACGTGATCGAGAAGAGGTATCGCGCCAACTTGAACGAGAAGATCGCTGAACTCCGAGACAGCGTTCCGAGCCTGAGGGGCTCGAAGAACGCAAACGGTAACCTGGTGGAGGACGAAGATGCAGAGGGCGTGACCCCTGCCAGCAAACTGAACAAGGCGTCCATATTGTCTAAAGCGACAGAGTATATCCGACACCTGGAGATCCGAAACAAGCGCCTGGAGGACGAGAACACTGCGTTGAAGAACCGCCTGCGCCAGGCTGACAAGGCGGTCGATCAGACCCTGACTTCGGCAGCATCCGTCTCATCCCCGAGCAACTACACCGTATCAACAGAGTCCGGTGCCAGTTCTTCTCCCAGCGTGTTTTCACATGTGGAAGACTCCCCTAGCGATCACTCTCCCAGCTCCAGCTATCCTCCCGAAGGTCTTATGAAGGTTCCCGATGCCTTCAAACGTATGCGTGCCGCGCCGCCAAAAGACGATGCATGGTCGCAGTCGTACATCCAGTACCCTAGCAGCAACAACGGCAATTCGGCGTCTGCTGGAGGACGTAAACGGTCTCATTATCCCAATAAATACATGCTCGGAGCTCTTGCCGGTCTGATGATTGTGGAGGGCCTGAATAGCGAGAAGGACACGGAATCTTCCGCCAAAGGCCTTCTGGCCGTCCCCATCAATCTTCTCAAGCATCTTCAGTTGCCCTCTAATGCCCCCTGGGCAGACCCTCTTCGGAGCTTTTGGTACTCTTGGCATGCTCGGGCCGTCTCTCATTTCCTTGTTCTTGCCACGCTGGTCGTCGGAAGTGCATTTGTGGTATTCGTTTATCTCTTCAACTCGGGCCAAAGCCGACAGAATCTCACGCCGAAGACGGCTCCCAAGTCCGACGCCACCATGTCCTCGAGTGACTACCGACGCCAAGCCTGGCTCACGAGCATCCAGCAAGTCGGCGTGCCGCGCCACACTTTCTTCCATGAGTGGTACGTGGTCACTTCGCGGTGCTTCGAATATGTTCTTCGGTGTTTTATGGGATGGCAATTGTATTCCTGGGCCACAGGCGTTACTGAGGATGATGAGAGAGGCCGAGTGAAGACCTGGGACATTGCCATTGACGCTCAACTTGCTGGTGGTGATGCCGAAATCAGCAAGAGCCGCCTCGTTCTCACAATCTTTGCCGCAGGCACCCTGCCTAGAAGCCCAATGAGAATGATGCTGAAGGCCCTGCATTGCCGCATTTTGATGTGGCGTGTTGGAGTTCCTGGCTCGTGGACTTTCAATACGTCCAACGAGGTCGCTCGTAGCCTGGCACGGTATCAGTGGGATCTCGCGCGAAAAATGAATGCCTCCTTGCCGAAGGATGACCCCGATGCTCTTCCCAGTCACCTGGCGGCTTTACTGAAGCTTGATTGCGAGGTTGTCATGACCGACAGCGTCGTTCAAAGAGCCGCCAATCTCACCTGGAGCCGCCCCACACAGGAAGGAATCGACGACGACGAGGCCCTTCTAGACGTGGTGGAAGAAGACCCCGCCATTCAGTCCTCTTTGGACGCGCTGGCTGCCTGGTGGTCCAGTCACCTCCTGCAACGTGCGCTGCTCAATTATTTCGAGGCGAGCTCTGGCGGGCCTGACGCGAAGAAGAGTCGCACTATCTTCAAATCCAAGATCAAACTCGCTCTGGACGTGGCCCCCCAGCCTTCGGCGGCTCATACCCGTGCTCTCGTGATGAAGGCCGTGTTCTTTGAGCAGGATCGCGTGGCTAACATCGGATCGGTCCTTTCCGCCCTGCCGAAAGACAAGGGCAAGAACAAGTCCAACCAAACCTTCAAGTTTCTCGATTCCTCGCTTCCCGTATCTGTTCGTGAGGAAATCACGATCGCTGTTCGCTGCGCCATGATCGCCGCCGTTTTCACTGCACGCTCTACAGGCGACACCTCACTCCCCGCGTCGTTTACCGTTGAGAAGGCCACGAGCTGGTTCAACAAATTACCCCTGGACCCGGTGGAGCTGACCTTGGTGGGCTTTGCGGCGGTCTATCACCTACTCCATGTTCTTGCCTCTGATACCGATTATCTATTTTCCTCGGACTCGTCCTCCCCGTCGTCACCCGTTTCCAAGGCACTGTCTTCTTCCGATGAGGCGGATGACGAGGAGCCGGTCAAGCAAATCCCAACGCAAGCCATTCCGAACCTGGGCCGTGTGGCATCCGAGCTGATGTACTGGGCTCGTAATGCCTACAACCCCGCCTTCTACGGTTTCACTGCCAACCTTGTCAAGGTCATTGAATCTGAGTGCACTTCTCTGTGCCACGGTGCAGGCGTTGACGTCACCGATTATTCTTGCATACAGGAAGAAAGGAACAAGGCGAGGAAGCAAACCAAGAAGAAGAGATCGTCGAAACGATCGAGAGATCTCAAGGTAGATTTTCCACCGACGAAGAATCTACAGGCTGCTTTGGGCAATGATGACATTGCGCATGAAAGTCTTGACTCGCGCCCCACCGTGCCTGACAAGATTGACACATAGTCACCCGAACAAGACCAAAAAAAGGGCAAGTACTTATTCTCCTGTTTTACTACGAATTATTATTAGTATCTATTTAGCTGCATTCTGCTATACATCATGTGGGATAAACTGTGCTTGTTTGGAAAAGCCAGGTTTCGGTGGACGATGGAACATGGGATTGGCGATTGACTATTTCCTCGGAATGGCGTTATGGTTATGTTATTGGCCTGTTATGTATCTTCCCTCCAGGTCTCAATATCAAGTCGGATCAGGATCCAACATCTCTTGTCTGGTGAAATACCTGTTATAGACTAATAATGTGATGTCAAGATGCACAGTTGACAATACTGCCACTTTGCGATGTGTCTGGTTCACTTGCTCCACTTGATGATTTTTTTCTTTCCTTACTGACCTCACGACTCCTGATTGACCCTGACTAGAATTTCTTACGGAAGGCCTGTCCTGTTTATTTGTTCCATCGTGCTCCACGCAGTGGGCCTGCTCCGAATCTCGACCTAGCGCTGCATGCAGTTAAAATGCCAGGCCTCAAGTTCTAGGCCCTTGTTCTGGCCCTCGTTTTCTCAAAGGCGTGGACACAAAGCCGCAACAGACGGTTTCTCCCACGCGAGTTTCAGAGCCATGGTTACGGAAAGAGATCAGATTAACCCCTTTTGAGGGAAGAGATTGCCGGTTTCTACAGAAGGATGAGCCTGGCCGGATACGGCCGTTTACGTTGACTTGGTGGAAGGTTTGCAACCGACTTTTAGATTGGCGAAGGTTAAACACGCCATCGCAAGAATGAGCCATTAGAGTTGACTCGCTCGCCGGCTATCAGAAGTGGCTAATATGTCAAATCTAGAAAGAAAAGTTAAAAGGGAACTAGGTGGAGATGGCCATTGTCCGCAATGAAGCTTAAATTTGAGTGAGAGGGTTTCCCATCGGCAGCCCGTCGATAGAAGGCACGGTGGTATTGGGATTGGCCCCGACCACGGACGACTCAGGATCAGGCCGGAACGGCCAGTTCTCGTTTCCCCACCGGCTGAAGCCAGTAACTGCCCTTCGGTCAGCTTCTCCCCGAGGAAAACCTTGACCGTCGATCCGACGCCGTAACGTTGCAATGGGCTCTTGGCAGTCTGATATGCCCCTGCATCATCGCTTGGCCCTGGGATGCAACAATATCTTTAACCTTGTTTTGTCTTTCCGATGTTGTATAGACCAGAGGCATGTCAAGGCAACTTGCGCAATCCATTGTTCATCGAGTTGATGACGTCTGTCCCATGATGAATTCCTACGACTTATCTAGCGACTCACACAATCACCGGTGCACACTAAGCATATCTACTTGATTTTTATTCGGTACAGAGGCTCATGTGGTCTTTCACCTGGAAGATCTTCGAGCCGGACACAGGAATGCCGAATCAAGGGGTACATACGGGGTCGGATAAGATTGACACCCTGTGATGGGTTCGCAGCTACTGTCTGACTTGAGAGTTATAATCCATTTCGAATTCAACTGAGAGAGAGAAACCAGTTCGATGTCTCTAATGACGCATTAGATCCCACGCGACAACGGTGGATGCTTCGGGTTTGGCGGATGGTTTTTTGCTCCCCTTTTTCCGTTTCCGGCGCTGCTGTTTCATCGCGTTCAGTCCTAGGCGACGTTTCAACCACATCCACTCAGGTCTACCGCTCTATGCTCACAGAGGATCGTCAGAACTTGGGCGCTCTGCGACAACGTATACGAATCTTGCTGATTTCCCTCGCCGCGTCGAGATAACACCCACCGGGATCGAGACAAGTCCATGACTGCATCCTTCACATTCCAACACATCATTTCCCCACATTCTCCTCCATCGCACGCGCCCGGTTGCCGTGGGCTTCCACTTGTATGGAGTAAACATGAGGAGAAAAAAACTTGGCAAGCAGTTCGCCCCAGTCCTCGCCTGGGACAAGCAGTTCACAAGCTCGGGACTGTCAGCGGAGTGGATGACGCATCCCTAGAATATATAATAAAAGTGTATGGGGCACGTCATTACCAAGTGGGCTTTCCTATATTATTTTCGAATGCTTGACAGCTTGTGCCTCTTTTTCTCTTCCTTCTCTTAGATGCGTGTCGACAACCTTCGAAATCCTTCCAGTGGATCGGACAACACCGCCAAGTTGAAGCGGATGTGTGTGGCTTCTAGCTTCTTTTACGTGCCTCCCTTTTCTCCTTTACTTCAGGATCCTACCGAAACTGGTCCCAAAGGCTTGAGATCATGGGCGTAGAGCTGCTAAAGCCGGGGGCGCACCGGAATCCCAAACACCACCCGCCGATGAACCCGGCTTTGGCGACACCGTTATACGTGCTAGGCGGCGTGTTTTGTGTCCTGTTCATAGGCCGTTCCATCATTCGACTACGGCACAGGCGACGCCGGCAGGAAGCCCTCGAAAAGAAAGACCAGTCACGATTCGTCCGCTCCTCTCGATTATCCGCCTTCGTCAAAAAACACATCCTCTATGCGCCGCTATTCACCACCCGTCACAGCCGCGAGTTTCGCGTGCTGGATACCTTTCACATGGGCGTGGTCCCGCTAAGGTTGGAGACATTGCTATTGCTGGGCTACATCGCACTGAACCTGATCTTCTTCTTCGCCTTGATTGACTGGTGGGCCAAGTACGACGAGATGATGTACCAGCTTAAGTACGCGGGCGGCCACTTGGCCGTGATGAACTCGCCGGCGCTGGTTCTGACGGCCGGGCGAAACAACCCGTTGATTTGGCTGTTGGGACTTCCATTCGACACGTTCAACCTCATGCATCGGTGGATCGGACGGCTCATGGTTGCAGGCGGGATCCTGCATGTGATCTGCGTGGTGGTCGGCAAGGCGCAAGAGGGTGAGTGGGGAGATGTTCTCGAGTGCTGAGACCTGGACAATACTAAGTGGAGCAGAAAGCATGTCCAAAATTACCTACATCATCTGGCACACTCCATTCTTTGTCGCCGGGTTGGTTGTAAGTATTTTCGCTGTCGGCACACGGGCCAGCGCTAACCGACCTGCTAGGCGCTTATCGCATTCGTCGCAATCCTCATCCAGTCCCCTTCTCCCGTCCGCCATGCCTTCTACGAGGCTTTCTTGCACCTACATATTGTGCTGGCAATCATGGCTTTCGTGGGCCTGTGGTACCATCTCCAGGGTCTTGCTCAGCAATGGGTTTTGCTGGCGACCCTGGTCTTGTGGGGGTTAGATGTGAGTGCTTGAACCGGGAGAGGCGAACTGTCACTGACTCGGACGCAGAGGGCTGGACGACTGGGCCTTATTCTCTGGCGCAACTTTGGTCGCAAAATGACACGAGCCACGGTGGAGCTGCTTCCTGGCGACGTAGCCCGCGTGGACGTGACGATGGCGCGGTCGTGGCAATTCAAGGCCGGTCAGTACATGTACCTGTACATCCCGTCGCTGGGACTGTGGACCTCGCATCCCTTCTCGGTAGCGTGGAAGCTGTCCCAGCCGCCGGGTATGTTGCAGAAACGCGGCTCAGGTGATTCCTTAAATGCGTTGTTAGGAGAGCCTCAGCAGGCTGTCATGTCATTTTTGATCAAGCGACGGGATGGATTCACGCATAAGCTCGTCGAGAAGGTGAACAAGTCTCCGGACGAGAAGTTCACGGCACGGGCGCTTGCCGAGGGACCTTTTGGTATGTTAATTGCATTACTGAAGTGGTTGAAGCATTTCTGACTGTGTAGGTGGACTGCACTCGCTTAACTCGTACGGGACTGTGGTCCTGATCGCCGGCGGGATCGGGATCACACATCCTATGAGTTACATGCAGGAGTTCGTCAGTGGGTTCGCAGCGCGGTCAACAGCCGTTCGGAAAGTGAGTTTGGTCTGGGTGGTTCGTAGTCTAGGTAAGTCTGAACATATGCACGATACGATATGATTGCTGACAGTCTTAGACCACCTAACATGGATCCAACCATGGATGACCACCCTCCTCAACCACCCGGCTATTCAAGTCCCCAATGAGCAGAAACAACACTCTTACTTTCCGATGCCCGAATTTTCCCTCTCGGTCCAGATCTACGTCACCCTCAAGGAAACCAGCACGGAAGACTTCAAGACAGACGAGAGCCCCTGGTCGAATACGGTGCCGCCCACCGTCCCCATCAGCCTGAATTTCGGCAAGCCGTGCTTTGATCACATCCTGGAGACTGAGAAAGCAACGCAAGTGGGTGCCATGGCGGTTAGTGTCTGCGGGCCGGGAGCCATGGGCGACGACGTACGGAAGACGGTGCGCGAGAAGCAGGGGAGTCAGACGATGGATCTCTACGAGGAGACCTTCTCCTGGTAGGATACACGGTAGAGTAGGGGTAAGGAGCAGTAGATGTCACAGGCGGATATCACTGATAACGATACTGAGAGTTCATTTTCACTTATACTTATACTTATTAGCTTTCTATTCCTGATGATAGTTATGAAATTTCTTCTTTCTTTTACTATTTTACTTCCTCTCTTCCAGCTAGGTACTACTACAAAACACTCCTCACCTGCTCCTTCGCATGCTCCTCCACCAAATGCGCATTCACCGGTGTCAATGCCCTCCCCGTCCTAAAAAACGCCTCAATATTTTCCATCGCCAACCTCTCAAAGCCCACATGCGTATCCACCGTGCCCCCCGCATTATGACTGACCATGAACACGTTCGAATTCCCCGCCAACCTAGGATGCACATGCGGTTCATTCGCATGCACATCCAGCCCCGCCGCACTGAGCTGTCCGCTCTCCAACGCCCCAACCAAAGCATCCTCATCGACCAGCGACCCGCGCGCAATATTCACAAACCGTCCCCCGCGCTTAAACGCAGAGAACCGCTCCCCTGTAAGCAACGTCTCCCCCGCAAACGGCGTCGCTACGATCACGCAATCCGCTACCCCCAACATCGTGTCCAACTTATCAAAAAACCGCGCAGAGATACTGTCTTCGACAGAGGCGGACTTGCGAACGATGTCGTGGTAGAGGATGTGCATCCCGAACGCCGAATGGGCTTTTTGGGCGATGCTGTATCCGATTGCGCCGAGGCCGATTATTCCGAGGGAGCGAGCGCGCGGGTTGAATGACTGTAGGGGGGAGTTTTTGTGGGCGTCGCTGAAGGCGGTTGGGGAGAGGGAGTGCGCGGCGGAGTGCGACCACCGGAGGTTGCGGAATGTGCTGAGAATGAGGATTAGGGCCATGTCGGAGACGGAGTCGGAGGATGCGGAGGCGCCGTTGCAGTATGTTATTCCTTTGGGGTGGTTAGCGGAGGTTGTGGTTGAGGGATGGGGACGGGCGAGAAGCAATAGAGGGGTATACGGGCAGTGGTGATGGAGTGTATGTGGGAATTGAGAAAGAGGAGAGGTGAAGAGTAATAGAGGGCCACGTATAGATAGAGGTATAGAGAGAGATGGAGAGCATGACAACTCTAGCCCTAACTTCCCTCTCCCTCATCCCAACAAACTCATCACCAACCCTCCTCCTCCTCTCCACCACAGCACAAAAACCAGGCAGAAGAAAGAAAAACCAGGAAAACTCACCCCTCCTCGCCAACCCCTTCACATCAACCCAATCATACCCAGCCCCCGCACTCGCCATAACCCTCACACTGCCAGGAAGCAGATCAATCAACTCCTGATCCCAATTCCCCATCTCGCCGCCCGTATTCCAGAACGGACGAAACACGGCATGGAAGTCACCCCATCGGCGCTCTTGCAGGGCGCGCTTGAATTCCTCTCGAGGTAGCTCGGACGCGTCGGGCTGGATGATCTCGAAGGTGCTGCTGAAGCGGGTGTATACGTCCGGGTTGTATTTTATGGGGGCACCGAGGTGGAGGACTTTTTGTTTGGGCATTTTGGTTTCTTTTTTTCTGTTGTGTTGGTTCTGTTGGATAGGTCAAGAGTAGAGAAGGGGGAAGGTGAAGTGAAGAGAATAGAAAATAAACTTGACGGAAAAGTGATACATATACTCCTTCATTCTTAGAATACACATGTTCCATTTGTATACTTAGCTAGGACTATGATGTAGATCTACATCGACAACAAAACCCGCCATTCAAACCCCGACAATCACAATATCAGGACTAAATCTCCGTAACCGATACCTCCTCGAAAGCCGCGGTGGGTCAAGACTCAATAGCCGTCTAAGATCTGCACGTTTGTTCCGGGGTGAAGCGCGGAGAAAGTAGCTCTTCTGGGTTCGCTGTGAACTGTGATTCTTACGGTGTCTGCTGTTGCTTCCTCTTGAACAATATTGCAAATTTGAATTTCATGTGGTATGATTCGGTCTGGTCTAATCTGGTGGTAGTCGGCTATTGAATGTGGGCTGGTTTGATTTTCCCAGGTGGACTACTTCCACGTCGACATGTTGCTTTGAAGTATACACAGGCATATCCGAGCTGAAGGAGTTGCAAAATTTATCTCTTAATCCTTACGATTGCCAGCTCAGATTGTTTACTAGAAGCCGTGTCGGCGTTTGATATTACCCAAGCCGGCGACAGAGTGCGCTATTCCTATTTCGGATTCGTTATGGGTTTGCGAGCCAAAAGAATGGTTTCCGCTCCGGTGAGAGGATTGCTTTTACGGTGTATGCTAGAATAGACATTGGTAGATGTTTGTGCCTGATACTAAATGAAATGGAGAAATTGAGGTCTAGAGTAAGAAATCGGTTCTGGGTGTAGAGAAATTGAAGTTCGAATGCTACCGCATCATGGGCGGGTCTGATTGTATGAGTTCTTAGGCCATCTATACGCATTTTTGCTCCCTACATGCTTGTGCACTAAAGGAAGTGGGAGATTAGAACACGGACAGATGTCTACAGGATAATTCAAATGAGAGCGATTGTGAATAATTGAGATGATCATGGAGATTGTCTTGTGGCTGACGAAACCGTCTTGCAAGGTGGGAGGCAGTGGGCTTGGCAGTTTCGGCCTCAGGCAGTGTCATATCTATAGGATAAATTCGATCATTCCAGGCGACCTCATTCTATACGGAGACACTTAACCCCTAGTATATTTCAAATGAAGATGTAGGTTGCCTATCCTATGTGACTGTGAATGTACTGGGTGCCTGGGGTGCAACCTGTCCCAGCATTACGCTGTATGTGACAGCCTCCCCTGCGTGGAAATCGATTACAATCCTTAGCCATGTCGAAGCTGATTTCCGATAACAAAAAATCCACGTCTATCTAGTAAATTCAACCAAGGCCTTTCTCAATCACAACGAGATCTCCTCCTCCCGCCTCCTAATCACCAACGTCGCCATCGGATTCGACACCAACGCCGTGCCATAGTCCAACGTATCCGCAATCGACCCATCAGCCAAATGGAAATCATACTTTAGCAATATATGAGATAGCATAACTTTCATGACTGAGTCGGCAAAGAACCGACCCGGACACGCGTAACATCCGTGTCCGAACCCGACGTGCTCGTTACTCGTCGCAACGAGTTGGTGAGCATTCTCCTGTCCGGGCTCCTGTCGGAGCTTATAGAATCGGTATCCATCGAATTGCTCGGCTTGCGGGTATACCGAGTTGCTGAGCATGTGGTCGGTGGATAGGATGAAGGTGGTGTTCTTGGGGATTTCGAGTCCGTCTGATAAGCGGACGTTGGCGCCGGCTTTGCGGCGCATTGTCGCTGTTGTTGCGAGTTTCGTCAGCTCCAGAATAAGGATAGAGGATGATAGGAGTGTGCCTCACCTCTGCTGATCGGCTTCAGACGCTGCGTTTCCTTAATCACGCTATCCATCAGCATGAGCTTGCGGAGCGCTGGCCGTCCCCATTCCTCCTCAGTCTTCACGGCGATAATCTCCCGCCTTAGCGCTTGAATAAGATCCGGATACTTCGTCAGATTCAACATAACCTGCGTCATCAGATCCGTCATCGTATGCGTCGAGCCCATCGACAGCGCCAACTGCACTAACGCCGGATCATAATCCTGCCCATCAGCCACCTCCTCCATCCATTGGATCGTATCGAAATTCTCCTCAGTTGTCTTCCCCTGCGCCTGTCGAGCCGCCTTCTTATCCCGACGCTGCTGCACCGCCGGGGTGATAATCTGTCTTGCCTCTCGGACGTCGCCGCGCAATATGCGACAGGAAGATAGGAACCAGTGCACGAAAGGTCGGAGGCTCTTAGGCCAACTGTTGAGCTTATCGGCGGCGATGAACGCGTTCACGGCATTGCGTTTGACGAGTTCCGTCCAGGCGAGATTCTGGCAAAGGTCTTTTCCGAGGAAGATGCGACTGCCCATGCAGGTGTTTAGCTCGAGGATGGTGTCTTTAAGTGGAATTTCGTGCCAGTCTATATGTCGTGCTTAGCAGAGTTGTGGTCCGTGGGGGAGACGATGGGAGCTGGTTCGTTCCCGACCTTTGTTGTCGGTCCAGAGACGTTGGAGGAGAGTGTCTGCGTGTGAAGAGAGGATCCCTGTGCATTTTCCTGCATCATTCAACCTCTGCATTAGTCCCGATATCACACCTAGGACTTATATTATAACCTTAGTCCCTGAGAGTCGAGTTACTAACCAATCGCCGGCGTAAGCTTGCCATACAGGAATGATTCCAAGCTCTTCTTAGGCGGCAGCCATTCGGTAGCAAAGGCTTCGAAGCCAGGTATTTGTCGATGGAATTTCTGTCCCGATGCGCATTAATCGAGACTCCAGCAGATAAACCTATGTCGAGACAAGACCAGTCCTACCTCCGCGGAATATTCATGCGCGTCAAGCCTCCTGTCATTTCGAACCTCGCCGATATAATCAGGAGAGAGCACCAGATCCGTTCCCATGTCTGTTACTGCATAGAACGCTTTGGGTGACTATTTGCTCTATTAATCAGGCCACCTCCAACTAACTACCAACGATAGCTACACATCCCGAAAGGTAAATAAATGGATGGATGGATAGATAGATAGGACATACCTTCGTAAAACCCTCCTTGATAATATTCGGCGCATCCGCGACAAATCTCATACGCGCTTTGAATGAGGTTATCTCCCATCTTCTCTTTCCGTTCACCAGAGGTATTGTCGATGAGTATCGTGTTTTGCAAGTAACCGCTAGCAAGAGCGAGCTGAGCAGGAGCACGAACACGCCGGAGAAGTCAACTCGGATGGGAATTATTTCTAAAGCGGCGGATATCATGGTAGGCGTGTTGGAAGAGGTATTGTCCACGACCGACGAGGATTGTGAGTTGAGGTGAGGTGGTTAGTAGAAGGGAGATACCGGGAACGCAGCTCTACCATATATCCCACCTATCCCTATCCCACCCCCTATTTAAGAACGCCACACCGCTTGCTTCATTCTCGATCGATCGGAGATACATACATGTACGAACCCCCTTGCTTCTTCTTTTCCTCCTTGCTGGTCTGCGCCGTTATTTGGTCGATGACATCATTTGGTTCGTAAATCTTGTGAAGAAACGTCTATCCTGCATTCCCCATTTCTCAAGCTCGCCCTTACAGATAGATCGACTGCTCGGAGATATCGTCACAGGTATCTAGGTCATTCCTAAAGGAGGTTATCCAATCCAATTCAATTTATTCAATTGACTAAATACTCAGACTAAGACCAACTAAAACTAGCTAGATAGATCCATTATCAACATCACATCGCATCACATCACTCAATAAATCATTCATTACCTATGACTATCAAACATTAACATTTCATTAAGCCATCTCATCTCACCTCATCTCACTCTTCCCGTTTCACTTCCAGGTAAGTGATACCCATTCTACATCAAAATCATAATCGCACCCAGAGCCATCACGCCCGCGAAAGTGGACTCGACGCTCTTGAGGGCCGCGGCACCAGTGGAGATAGGCGCCGTCGGCTCCGTGGTGGTAGAGGTCGAGGTCGTCGCCTCGGGAGGAGGAGGGGCAGGCTGGGTCTTGGATGGCTCTTGGGGAGACTCGCCAGTCGGCTTTGTGGAAGTCGACAGCGTGGTTCCAGGGACCGGGGGCACGACGGTGGATCCAGGGGTAGTGATGGGGATGGGCTGGGTCACGGTTTCCGGAGGAGGGGGAGGAGGAGATTCGGTCTGAGGAGGAGGGGGAGGAAGAGTCTTGGTTTCGGTTTGGGGAGGGGGAGGGGTGTGAGTCTCCGGAGGCGGAGGAGGAAGAGTTTTGGTCTCGGTGTGAGGCGGGGGAGGGGGAGGAGGAGGAGGCGTTTGAGTCTCTGGTGGAGGAGTCACCGTCTCAGTCTCGCATGGAGTAGTGGTCTCCACGGGAGGGTTGGTGGGAGGGACAGGAGGCTGAGTCTCGGTCTCGGTCTCGCAGGGAGTGGTAGTTGGGGGCACCGGGGGCTCGGTAGGAGGAACCGGAGGCTCAGTTTCGGTCTCAGTCTCACAGGGAGTGGTAGGAGTAGGAGGCTCAGTAGGAGTCTCGGTCTCGCAGGGCGTAGTGGTCGGGACGGGAGGCTCAGTCGGAGGAACTGGAGGCTTGGTCTCCGTCTCAGTCTCACAAGGAGTAGTGGGAGTAGGAGGCTCGGTAGGTGTCTCCGTCTCGCACGGCGTAGTAGTAATGGGGACAGGGGGTTCAGTCTCCGTCTCGCATGGGGTGGTCGTGGTAGGAACCGGTGGCTCAGTGGGAGTCTCAGTCTCACATGGAGTCGTGGTAGTAGGAACCGGGGGCTCAGTCGGAGTGTCGGTTTCACATGGAGTAGTTGTGGTTGGCACGGGAGGCTCTGTCTCTGTCTCCGTCTCGCATGGAGTCGTGGTAGTCGGGACCGGGGGCTCAGTAGGAGTGTCGGTTTCACATGGAGTAGTTGTGGTTGGTACGGGAGGCTCCGTCTCTGTCTCCGTCTCGCATGGAGTCGTGGTAGTTGGCACCGGGGGTTCCGTGGGAGTTTCAGTTTCGCATGGCGTAGTAGTAGTAGTAGTAGGAACAGGCGGCTCAGTCTCCGTCTCACAGGGCGTGGTGGTAGTCGGGACTGGCGGTTCGGTCTCTGTCTCCGTCTCACAAGGAGTAGTAGTGGTAGGCACCGGAGGCTCCGTCTCGGTGTCCGTCTCGCACGGAGTCGTGGTAGTAGGAACCGGGGGCTCAGTCGGAGTGTCGGTTTCACATGGAGTAGTTGTGGTTGGCACGGGAGGCTCCGTCTCTGTTTCCGTCTCGCATGGAGTTGTGGTAGTCGGGACCGGAGGCTCAGTAGGAGTATCCGTCTCACACGGCGTGCTGGTAGGCACCGGTGGCTCGGTCTCGGTCTCAGTCTCACATGGAGTAGTAGTAGTAGTTGGAACAGGAGGCTCAGTCTCCGTCTCCGTCTCACAAGGAGTAGTAGTGGTAGGCACCGGAGGCTCCGTCTCGGTGTCCGTCTCGCACGGAGTGGTAGTCACCGGCGGCAGAGTCGGGGGCAAAGTCGGATGAGGAGGCTTGGTGTGAGGCGGCTTGGTATGGGGAGGTGGAGGAGGGCGCCACCAGGTAGGAGTATGATGCTCCGGGGGAGTGTGAGGAGGATGAGGCTCGTGGTCACCTCTCTCGACAATCCACGGATGTCGGTAGACCACATTGGCTGGCGAAGCAGCCACGCCGGTCAAGGCGCCCAGGGTGGCCAGGGCAGAAACCGCGTAGAATTTCATAACGACCGATGGACTTGACACGGACAAACAGACAAGATTAACGAGTAGTCGGGATTAAGATTATAATAGGTATCGGGGGACACACAGCCCTAACCCGGCAGAACAACAACGATGGTATCACGAATCTCACAAAACGAGTGTGGATGTCCGGACAGAAAAGACCCAGAGAGAATTCCCCCGGTTGGATGCTGTGGACAGGAAGTCCCTATTTAACACCGTTCTGACGGACTGCATGCGTCATGCTTTTCCCTTTCTTCCCATCCACGGAATCCCCCGAACTGATCCATATCCGTCCTTATCTGGAGACCCTACCAAAAGGCGTTCCTTGGCAGGCAGGTAAGAAAACAGAACTAAGGTAAGGCCATCACACTCGATAACCGGATTTCTTTGGACCTAATTCAGCAGGTACTAATTTAGTTGCTCTTGGGAAGGGAAAAACCGAAGGGATCAGGGTTTCCCATGTCTCAGAAGACCAGCCTAAAAAGACCCCTGCTCGCGTGCTCTACCACCACACGCTAACACGCTTCAGGAAGATGGAAGGAGCTTTGTTGACCAAAGTGGCGGACAGACAGCTCACCAGGATACGGAATATTCGGTCTGTACTTCCTGTATACCTATCAATTCCTTGATCTGGCTAGGGCTGATCGGCGATTGGATTCCCGTCCGACGAGTTCTCTCAATCAAGCATGTCCACGTTAGTGACTCGACTGACTGATCGGTTGCGATCCTAATGCAAGTTTTCTGGTCGATCATAATCAATTGGTCTGCGAGGTCGGAATTTCACCTGCCGGGTTGAGATGGAGAGGGGAAGGATAAGGTCTCACTTCTCCTCCACAGACAGACAGACAAAGAAGCGAGAGTTCGGGACCGATCGAAGACACAGATAGCCAGCGAAATCGAGCCCGTACCTACTCCGTACCCACATCTTCCAAGGCCAGGGTCTGCAGGTCCGAGCGGGAGCCCAAAATGCCAAAGTCAAAGGCCCTACGGAGAATGACGATGGGACGATTCTGGACAATCGAAGAGCCACGTCCAGCGGGGTTGTGAGACATTTTTTTCATCTATCAACTATCAGGACTCCACTGCGCCAAATCAGCGTCGGGCAACGACGGCAAAGTCCCCGTTAGCGTTGGCAGGAACAAACGGGAGGTTGGGACTTGCTGGGATGCGCTAAACCTCGCTGGTTGCTTAGCGTCTGTGCCTGTCTCTTGCTCACCCCCGCAACTCATGTTGTTATTATGAATATCCTCCGTCAACACGATGTCACCGTCTTGTACCACCAAGAACGTCGCCCCTCCCGCATTTGGTGCATCGCATGGCATCGCCTGTTCGGGAGATAGGTAGAGGCTGGGCTGAGAAAAAGAGGCTGATAAGGCGGGATATTAAGAGACAGTCGGATTACGTCCATGACACCGACCACACGCGCAGTGAGCCGATAACCCGTCCTCGACCGGGTGGCTAGGGAATTTTCTCGGGATAACGGCTGCAAGTTACGCTCTTTGACATTTCCTTGAGAGGGAACCTGCGTCGGCTGGAGCTGCAGTGCGACCTTGTCTGCGAAGAAAACTCGAATAGTGCGCGGGTTTGAGTTGGCGGCTGGGTTTATCTGCAGGCATGTCACCGCTATCAACAGAATGAACACTAAATAATAATGATTGGAATGGCCTTGAAAATTCGAACTAAAAACAATGTAGCCGGACTCACTTATCACTTTCCCAAAAGAGACAACAGAGAAAAAGTCGTCACAATCCATGTCTGTCCATGGCTGTTGGTAGTGTTTTTTTTTACGAACACGATACTCCCCGTCATTAGCCATGTTTCGCAGAATATTCCCCGGCGGGCGACCATCCATGGAAGCACGGCGAAAATCCTTATATTATCTTATATTACGCCCCCGCGGTCACTCCATTGGAGCCTTTCGCCGGACGGGGTCTGAGAGAAAGGTTTACCGTTTTCCGTGTCTCTAGTGTATGACGCATCGACTTGATGGGCAGGTTCTTTTTCCTTGTGAGACACGAGATGGCTTGAACTTGGTGGTGTGCGCTCAACTCAATCACTCAATGGTATGATAGTCCTACCACAGTAGTAGTGTTGCTACCACCGCATTCACATGTGGGATTCGTCTTCCTTAGTAAGACATGAGTCTCGAAAATGAAGTACTCGAAATAGTACTCCGTACAATACCTATCTTAGGGCTCCGCTCCATGTCACGCGCTCATTCTTCATTGCTCTAGTTTTTGAATAGAGTTGAATTGCTAGACATGACTGGTAGTACCATGGTAGTATCGGCCCTAGATTGAGAGAGGCATCGTTGTAATCAACTCGTGGAGTCTCCTCGAGATTAAAATTGATTGTTTCTCACCTGGTGATTAGTCCAGCCTCTATCCTTGTATGCAGGCCATGCCATCACCAAGACATCTCATGTCAGCCGGAGAGATAACTTCTCCCGCTGTATACTCGCCACCGAGCTCTTTAGCTTTTGACCGCGAGACGATATGAGTGGCAGGATAACTCAGTTGTCTTCATTAGTCTTCGTTGGAGTTCTATAGCTGGGTATCTTCGGTAAGGAATAACAGCGATGATATAGGTGATTCTAGTGTTGTCCGGGAGCTTTCAGATTTTATCTCCGCTCTTAGCTAGATATTAGTATTTGTCGGGAAGGTCTTCTCATTTCTGAAAGACCGTGATAAATGATATGGCACAGAACGTGGTGTTTCGGTCAGATCTTCCCCGACATTATGATTGCCCCGTACTCGAGAAATATATCTACATACAGAGGGGTGGTCCGTAAACGAGTAGATTGAGTAACCAAGGTGGCTATACTGAAGTATGAAACAGTTCAGATGTTCAGAAGAGGATGAATTTGACTCATTGAGATGGCCATGAAGAAAATTGTGGAGGAAGGGCATGGTAATGCAGACAGAGATGGAAGGGTGAGCGAAGGCGAAATGCTTGGCATAGTTACTGACCCTCAGGCATTCAATAGGCAAGGATATCAGGCAGTCAGGCAGCAAGAGGTCTTCTGTTGTCTCTGTCACGTGATGTACCGTAACCGCGGCAACGCCTCTTTCCCTCGTCAGTTGCCCAGATTCTTTATCACCTCTCATCCAATCGTTGATAGAACTAAACCAAAATCTCACCATGACGTCGGATACAACAGGCGATAGACAGATGTCAGAGTGGCCACAACCAATCCGCGGAAATGATGAGGAAACCAGAGACGCGACTCCCGGGCCCAGCAGCGCACCCCGAGTGAAACGAGGCCATGCGTAGTCTTCGACGCAATCCATGATTCATGTCCCGAAGAGGCAACGTCATGATGGATCCCCGGAAGAAGATCATGATGGGAATGATTCCAGTGCCGGTTCCGTTGTGGATGTACGCCCTTCGTCAAGAACTGTTCGACAGAGGAGATAGCGTCTGGGCCCTGCGCGGATAAAGTCGAAACTCTCGACGGCTGAGCCGCGCATCACATTCGTGCACGGCGGCGGCGGCAGTGACGAAGCGCCGACTAGAGCAGCTGGTGTTCTTCTCAGCTGGTTGATGGGATGCTCAGGCCCGCGCGAAGGTGGGGAAGAAGAATCGTGGGAGCCCGACGAGGGTGAAATCATCCCAATAGCTTAGGCGGCGTTTCGTTGCACCCAGGAGTTACGCGGTCAAGGCTCTTGGGTCATAGATGTGGTTCTTTCTCTTTTAAACATGGCTGCCAGGGGACTCCCTCTCGAAGTTTGGAGCGTGTATGTGATCCGATCCTGAGATAAAGCTTGGTCAACCTGACGCTTAGGTTTACTCCAGACAAGGAGAGTCTGTACGCACTAATTATCGACCACGGTTTAGGGATGGAAAAACCTTTGACAGCTAGGTTGATCTCGTGATTGGCTTGCCTGTTGACGCCTGGCAAGAAGATTACCAGCCAAGAGGACTCAACGATCGTGGTTGGGACTTCAGCCATGTGAACTCACCGCATACCGGTAGAAGGTTTCTCACCATGGGCGTGGTCGTTTCAACCCCGGACAAGAGCTTGCTGGATGCCGAAGTGCAGCTGTCCAATTGGATGGCTGGACTGTTTTCCTGGGAATACTCCAAGAGTCCCAGATCCGGGCATCACCCGGCAGCGCTTGGCTTGACCGTCATAGGAGAAGAATGGAGATTCTACATATTTGACGGGCGTCGTCACTGTCCAGGGGATTATTCGCCCCTTAGCGAAGTTGTACGCTGAATTGCCCTTATCTGACTGATTGCGAAGCTGATTCCGGTTTACTCCAGATGTCTTGGGGCCCTCTACTTACCCTTTATCATTGCACTTCAAACAGTTCAGAAATTTATGATCTACTTAAGGATATAAGGCTCATGATGGAATATAACTCTGACAAGTTCGCCGACGAACTCTTTGAGTTCATCTAATTTGGTATGATATTTATGGTTCCGGCGCATTCCTTTTGAGAGAAAGGTAACATGGCGAAGTTCCTATCTTTCCGAAGCCCATGGTCATTACCACAGAAATTCAGACCTTGTGGAATTCTAGGGGCGAATAAGACGCGAGAAGCTCTTGTAGCGACCTTGTATACTATCTACTTGATGCACAAAAAAACTACTAGGACATGTCTATACTAAGGTGATGAAATACGCAACTTGGACCCTGCATGTGGACGCTTTGGATATTTGTGGGTATCTGCAATAAGCCACTTCAATCCTCATGACGTCTAAATCTGGTTTAATCATCCTCCAGATCACGAAGCCAAGTTAGTTGGTTTAACCAGCACTCAAGTTGCAATATAACTACGATCATTAACTGTATACTTTTTGCATAAGTATGGCAGAGTTGCAGGTTCTACACGTGACGCCTGACTTTATTGGATCTGGTGCGCGCGAAAATTCATTCTTCGTACGACTATCTCACTCGATATTGTCATCTCAAGAATCAGATAGATTCTCAATTCCCAATCACCCTCATCATAAAGGCGGTCTACCCACTAGCAGTGGAGCATCTTCAATTGTTCAAAAGTACGAAATGTCCCAGAGTCTACAACAAATGCGTCACCTCTCTCATCACCCATCTCATTACTTCATGGCTGGAACACGTTGCGTACGCATCTGCAGAATAAGCGTGCCTAGTCAAGACAGTTTGCCTCTTCGTGCTCGACCCACCAATTGAATTTTCCGCTCACAGAGCAAGGCAAACATCTACCAGGCAAACTTGAAACAGGCATCCAGCTCAACAAGCAGCGGTGAACTGTGGAGCGGACAATTCTTTCAGCTGACCGGGTCGGTCCGGTCTATCGAAAAGTAGCGCTCCAATAGCCTCAGATTCTGGCTCGATTGAGTTCTGATTGATTGATTGCTCGCTTGATTGGGTTTTGCAGTCTGCAGATCGATGCTAAATCTGTGGGGTTGATCCACAGAAGGTCTCCACTCTTGTTCATAGCTGGCGGGTGTCAGCCAGCCGCTACGATGTAACCGATCTTGAAAGCCATTGAGATCGTTCAAATCATTCGGAGGATATTCCCGGGGAGCCCATGTTCAAGATTGTTCAGCTGGAAACGAAGCGAGGGTCTCGAAAATGAGAACAAACCTGTTTTAGTGAGAGGTCGGGTCTGTGCTGAGGTTCGAGGAAGAAATTGAGCTACTTAAAGAGGGATATTCTCGACTGCTGGAGTTGATCATACCATTCTCAACAAACTTTTGGGTCTCTAAGAACTATTCCAATCACCGACCGTGTTCCGAAATGTCTTCCTCTGCGACCGATTTGAAGAACAAGGCAGATGCCTTGAAGCAGAAAGCCAGCGAGGCGGATGAAGGTATGTACCTTCGACCCTGGGGCTACTTCTGAGACTAACAGCCCATAGCGAACCAGAACCAGACCCAAGCTGTCTTCCAGATCTACAACTATGACCCTCTGTCTCGTACTTCCTCTATGGAGAAGTTTGTCTCCCTTGGGAGTGTAGGCAACTTGGCTGGCAAGAAGCTCTCCGACTTGCGAAAAATGCTCATTAGCGAGGGCGTGTTGTCTTACAGACAGTGGGTTACTCGTACCATCATGGGTTAGAATGGCTGCTCACGAATTCTCAAGACAAGGAAGCCCGTTCTGTACCCAGGAGGGTGCAGAAACCAAGGAGGACACGCCTCTGCCAGTGTATTTGAAAGGGGCTGGAAACAAACTGGTTTGTGCTTTCCTCTGGCAGTAAGGCAACGCTAACGTGCAATAGGAGGCGTCAGAGCCCAAGGCCGAAGAAGAGGCTACGGCAGATGTGGTGAGTTGCGGTTACCGATGGACAATGAACAGAAACTAATAGTTAGACCACAACTAAGGGGGCCAATGTCCTCAGCCAAGACACCCAGGCTTTGAATGTGTACTTGAAATTGAAGAGCCTTAAAACGGAATTGGATGCCGACACCAAGGAGTTTTTGAAGTCCAAGCTTAATCTCGAGTTACCCGAGGTATGTGCGGGCCTTCATATGATGCCAAAGTCATCGCTGACAAGATAGGCACCGGGTTTACCCACCACCAAAGCTGAAGCAATTGCATCGACATATGTTCACTCCAACTTCATGGCAAAGACGGGTGGCGCTATCGTGTATGTTGTCTTGTCAGGGCTTGGGGATGATTTTTCTGACGATTGTAGTTATCCGTCGGACATGAGCGAGAGACATTGGAACATCGTCTTCAGAAACAACTGCCTTCTACATGGAAGTCTAACAAGCATGTACGAGGTCGCTATCAACAAAAGGGTCGAGCGAGCCATCTATCCAGGTATGTATGCTGACGAATGCGAAAAAAAAATAATACAATGCTTATTTTCTAGCGTTCCAACTGGCCAAGCGTCAATTCCAGGACTTTGAGACCTCTTTCGCTTCTGACATCCCTCCCCCAAAGGTATGCTTTCCGAAAAAGAGTAGTAGAACTCCTCTAACATTAATAGCAAATGCTTCGCATTCCTCGATTCCGCATTGAGGATGACTCCTACGTCGAAATGACCGAGACATCCAAGTCTGTCGCGAAGGCTATGGCAGATAGCTCCATGAGCGAATATGCAGCTGAAGTTGCCATGTACGCTTCTTCTTTCCTTGCAATACTTTGCAATACGCGACAATTGCTAACAAAATATAGCGGTGGAGGCGCACTTGGTGTGAGTGCTGCAGTAAAGGGCGGATACTCATCCAACAGGTCCGAATCGTCGGCCACTCAGAATGAAAGCCAGAAAAAGGTGTTGACAATCACCTACAATGTATGTAAAAAGATCTAATCTTGAGAGCACGCTGACGAGACCAGTTCCCTCGTGTGGTCATAAACTTGGATGAAAGCAGTCTGGAATTGACCGAAGAATGTAAAGCGGACATCAACAACCTAGGCGATACGCTGTCCTTGACCGATTTCAGCGAGAAATATGGTATGCACTTTCCCGAAATGCGAGGTAAACTGCTAACAGTGTAGGCCACTTCTTCGCGACTCGGATTGAACTCGGAGGGCGACTCCACTCGTCCGAGGACTGCACAAAGCTTCAGGATTCAGAGAGGACAGAGAAAGCCAAGTCCATGAAAGCAGCTGCGAGTCTTTCGTTTTCCTCTCCCTGGGTCCAGGCTTCTGCAAGTGCGAGTTACGGCTCAGCCTCCAACAGTATGAAAGAGAACAAGACCAGCAAGATGGACATGACCATGACCTGGGAGGCGAAGGGTGGAGACACACTGCTTTGCAACAAGTATGTTAAATCGGTGAGTAAGGGAGTTTTGAAATACGCTAACTTAACTGTCTTCCAGTCCGCCTGCCTGGTGCAACACAGTTGCATCCTATTACAACTGGCGCGTCGTTAAGGTATGAATCCCATTGCCCTGCTGGCGTACATTAAGAATGACCCCTGGCAGCAAGAATCCCTGATCCCAGTGACCGATCTGATTATGAATCTACCCGGTGGTTCTATCCTCAAAGCCAAGATTGATGCCATTAAGAACCCATCCGCCGTTGGAGACAAGACCGGCGCGGGTAAGACTGGTGGAGACAACACAGGTACGTCGGACAAGACAAGCCTGCCAGTAAACCCAAAGACTCCTGTTGTAAACCCCGGAAAGACGGAAAAGCCCAACCCTCCTGTCAAGCCGGACACGACTACTCGGCTCGGTAAGACCCAGAAGGTCGTGCCTCCGGTCAAGCCAGAAACCACTACCCAGCGGGACAAGGATCCACCCATCAAGCCAGTTGTAACTGAAAAGCCAGGCACCACAGCACCTCCAAAGGTCAAGACGGTCAATTCGAAAGTATCTGTATCCTTGAACCAAGGGTCCCGTTACTTAGCAGGTCTAAATGAGATGGGCGCGGCTAGTAGTGAGTAAATTCATTTTTCAACATCTCGGAAATCCGACACTGACAAAAGCGAAGTTGGTGTCTTATTGCACGATCTCGACGACCATGGTTCCTACACTCCGGCCCAGCAGAAATTCATCGCCGATCTCGACACGTTTAGTATGATGGGCAGTGGCTGCTCATTTGTCAACAACGCCACCGACCAGAAGTTTGAGATCGAAGTTGAACACAACTCTAATGAGAATCCCCTGGTATTTACCCAAACCCTACTCCAGGGTTTCCCCTTTGCCTTTTAATCTCCCTCTAATGTTTTACAGCTCAAACGCAACGTCCCCTACCGCATCTTCTCCAAGAAGGCTGAGAAATGGCTCACCTCAACCCCAACCCTTCCGGGCTTCTACGACAAATCCGTCCTTTACCTGGAGACCTCGGCAGCCAAATCTGGAGAGGTAGCCATGTTTGCATTTGATTCGCTCCGGCACCGCTCCGTGAGTAACATTGAAGAGGGAGACACGATCTTCATCCGGATGTTTGATAAATCTGGACGTAGTCTCGGTGCGCTGACTGATATCTCGTCGAACAATGGGGTAATGTCCGGCGCTATCGGCACTAAGGGTACTTCGGAGAAGTTGACCTTCTCGGTCAAGTATGCCTAATCCTTTCCTGACAATAGCCATTATGGACTTTTAGGACAGGTCATATAGTATGTTGGAATTGAAACATTCATCGAAATCATACAACCATCGTAAAGAACACAGAATCAAGACGAAGAACCGCGTATACCACTGCATCCCCCTCGTATCATATCATGAAACCACAGCCACAAGCCCCTCACAACTGCAAGAGGGAATATCTATCCCAAGGAAACATGGTTACAGACACTCTTATCGTCGAGATGAACATTCAACCTAAACGTATTCCTTATTAGCCCTAGACACCCTTCACCTTCCAAGGAAGGTAGGATAAACAGAAGTCAGAAAGAGAGCAGAATACCGATCCTGATTAAAATCCATAGTCTTCATATCCCCACTCCTCAGAACCCGACTTGGCTGCGGGAGACTTGCTGATGTGAACGTCTAACATCGAACAAATGGTAAGCTGATAGTTTCTTTGTTCAACGTGGAAAAGAAGTGGGGGAGGGAGATTCATACATCACCACCGGTGCTGTCGGTCTCGCTCTCGACGAACTTCTTTCCTACGAGCTTCTTTTGCCAGTCTTCTGCTGCAGACATTTTGGATTTTGTTTTGTTATTGATGTTGAGATGTGGGTTGTTTTATGTATGATGTGGCGGGAAAGAGTAACGTTTATTTCATGGGATATTCTGAACACTGACTAGAAAGATGAAAGAGATGATTATTCAAGATGAAGATACCAACGAGAGCCAGGCTTTCTGGCAACCTTTATACGCGATTGAAGCAGAACATGACAGGGAGATGAATGCCCATGCTTCCATAGCGGGGCACGGTTGATTCGATGGTTATACGATGGGTGATGTCATCTCGCCGATCTCTCATCATCCGCAAGACCATCTGATTAGAACGGACAATGTCATCGTGCATGGGATCGTCGGTGTAGAGTAGAGTGGAATAATCTGGTGGATGTGGATTGGTGTGCATATCTTGATTATCTGGATTGCTAGGCTCTGGGTTATGTGTGTGGCTGGATGGAGAGGTGGGTGATGTAAATAGACGATGGTTGTTTATTTTTTTTCCCTATGTGTAGGATGGAGTAAGGTGAGGTTGAATCTATTATGCAGGTAGTAACTGGGTGGTAGTACTCTGTGTGAGTGGTAAGTAGTCTATGTTGAATTCTGATCCTTCCATCTTCCCGCCCGATCTTGTCTGTCCAGCATGCGGACTTTATTTCCGGACCTTTAGGCTATCATACAGAGCCTCAGGTCTAGTCGAGCCCAACTCGATCAATTAATCAATCAACCACACCCCCCTCTCTCAGCGCCCAAATCGTCATCTCAGTCACCTTCGCCGTCACAGCCTCCAACCGCGGTATCTCATGTCCTCCATTATGATTAAACGTGCGTCTCTTCCCCTCCTCACAAAGCCCCGATAGCTGCACGCTCGCTTCATACCGTGGGTCCTTGTCCCCGTATACATGCACCGTGGGGATCGGGATGCGCACGTCCCCGTACGATGCAATCTCCTGACGTATCTTCTCTTCTTCATGGGCGTTTCCGCCCCCGGCTGCCTTATTGTTCCATCGTTGGGACCCCAGCGCGAGGAGCGAGTCCGAGTTAGCGGCTTGGGCGAGCTTGGTTCTGCTGGCCTTGTCGCCGGAGAAGATCGATTCCGGGAGTGCGTAGCCGATTTCTTCGGAGAGGATTTGGAGAGGGGGACCGCCGCAGATGAAGATTGCTGCGTTGAAGGGGGGTTTCTTCTTGTCTTCCTGGGGTTGTTCTTTGCTTGACGTGTTGTTATTTTGCCCCTCTTCGGTATCTCGCTGACTCTGGTCGTGATCCTGATGCTGATTCCGATTCTCCAACTCCTGCAAAAGCAACATACTCGCCCCCAGCGCACATCCCTGACTAAACATCATGACAGCATCATATGGCCCTCGCTCTGCGATAATATTGTTCAACCATGCGATCGTCTCCCGCACCGCTGGGGCCGTGTTTTCGCGCCAGAACGTAAAGTATGGAGGGGGGTAGAAGAGATCTACGCCCGGCGCGGGGGGCGAGGGGTATGGGCCATCGAGGTAGTCGAATTCAACGGGGACGGGGAGATGGGCGGTTAGACGTTTGGAAATTCCTGCTTTTTGATGAGTTAGAGTTATTTGGTTCGCGAGTGTGGAGAGGGGATTGCGATGGGTGGTCGGCGTTTTGTTTGTCTGACGGGAGTGGGGACAGGCGGGGACATACATAATTGCGACTTCAAGATGACGCCACTGGTGCCTTGGCCGTGGAGGCAGAGGATCTTCATCTTGGTAGATGGAAATTGTCCAAGGGGATGAAGCAATGGATGGAGGAGATAGAAAATAAGAGAAGAGGGGATGAGGAGGTTATCGACAAAGGATGGAACAGAAGGCTGTGGCTGGCCCCCACCGCAGCTGCAGGTGGCGCTTATCAATCCTGTCATACTCTGGCGGGAGATTACAGTGATTGCATACCTACTGGTGATTCGGAATTGGATCATTCATAGGTGGGTGATAATTTGATAATGATCGAATAGGGTCGGTTCAACGATAGACACAATAAACAGTGTGTTGGACACCGTCGGGTTTCTGGCTGTTTAGCTATGGTTGAGCATAGCTTCATCTAACGGTCCCTACTTCACCTCCACACTCGCATCCACACTGGCATTCGCACTCATGGAAAACGGCGATGCAAGACCAGCCCTCATCTCGGCGTCTCCCATCGTCAGCTGTACATTCTTCCCGCTGCCGATGCCCATTGCTCGTTTCGTCGCCTTCCAGCTCTCCACCAGCCCCAAATACACAACCATGCATCCAATGACAATACCCCATTCCCAACCTATACCGTGATGTTTGAAAACAATCCGATTCACCTCCGGGAGGTAGATGACCGGAAACGTGATCACGAAGCCGGCGATGACCGCCCAGAAAAGGAACCGGTTGCGCCAGATGGAATGGAATACGGAGAGTCGACCGGGATATTTGTCCGGGTCGAGATTGAACAGGGAGCGAGAGAAGTGTTTGACTTCCCAGGCTGTGACTAATAAGAGAAAGGTCAAGGTCGCATAGGTCGTGGCGCGTGCCCGGAACACCACGTCGCAGCTGCTGTTCCATTCCTCGTTGCAGTCATGGCCCATGTCTGCAGTGCCAGCTCCCTCGGCGTAGATCACACAGACAAACGATACGAGGCAGAGACAACCCATGAATGTGCCGTAAATCATTTTGTCGGTGATCAGCTCCCGGGTGAACACACCCACCTTTAGATCGTGAGGCGGTTGATACATTGAATCCGGTCTAGCCTCCTCGAGACCAAGCCCCAGTGCTAGGAATGAAGATGTTATTAGGTTAACCCAAAGGATCTCGATTGGAGAAATGGGAAAAATTGAGTTATCCTCTGCATCTTTAAACGCCAGTGCGACAAGAAGCAAAATGACTTGGGCGATGTTGGAGATCAGAAGATGCATGAGAAACTGGGAAGGTTAGCAGGACATATGGGAACCTAAGAAGGAGACTACCTTTTGAATGTTGGAAAACAACCTTCGTCCTTCCTCCACAGCTCTGACAATGGACGAAAAATTGTCGTCCGTCAGTACCATATCAGCGGCTTCTTTAGCGACGTCGCTGCCATTCTTCCCCATGGCAATGCCCACGTCCGCCCTTTTCAGAGCGGGCGAATCGTTGACCCCGTCACCTGTCATGACACAAAATGCCTGTCGTCGGTGCATGGCCTCAACCATTCGAACTTTCGTGGTCGGGCTGCAGCGTGCGATCACCAGAGGCAGCTTTTCAATCGCGTCAATTTCGGCGTCAGACAACCGGTCAAACTCCTCAGCCGCCATGACAAGCCTGGTAGACTTTGCATTCACAAATGGGTCCAGTATGCCTACTTCGGAGGCGATCGCCGTTGCCGTTCGGATGTGGTCGCCAGTCAGCATGTGTACAGTAATGCCGGCCATCTGGCATCGCCGAACAGCCGCGGCCGTTTCGACACGAGGGGGATCGTAAAGCCCAACCAAACCACCGAGAGTGAGCCCGGACTCGGCGCTGGCGCGCGGAGATACCAGTGTGTCGTCGTCGATAGACGCCATTTTATAAGCCACGCATAGGACACGAAGACCTTCTCCGGCCATTCGGTCCGCAGTCTCCTGCATGAACGTTTTCTGCTGCTCACTTAAACGGAGCCTGGGGATAATTGTCTCAGGCGCCCCTTTCGTATAGACTTCATGTACTTGAGCTGTGGGGTTTTTGTAAACGACTGTCATACGTTTAATTGACGAGTCAAAAGGGTATTCAGTATGTAGGGCAATGTCGCGCTCCTGCAATAGAGCTGGTTTTCCCATGCCAAAACGCATTGCGAGCACGTGCAGTGCAATCTCGGTAGGCTCGCCGACGGCAGTCCAGTCATTTTGTGACTGAACAGGCTCTTTCCCAGAGGTATCTGATGGTCCTGCCCGTTCTACCACCGACAGATTGCACAACGCGATTGCAGTGAGGAACGTCCGTAGTGCATGATTTTCCTGCAAGCTCTCCGGATTCCAGTCAACGTCGTCGAGTTGGACCGACCCGCTCGTCGGATCGATCGGATCTGTAGTCTGGTGGACAGTTAGATTGCCGGCTTGAGGAATCCACGCCGCTGCTGCAATCATTGATCCCTGCGTCAACGTTCCAGTCTTATCTGAGCAGATGTTGGTGACACCACCAACAGCCTCCAGACATTGGAGCTTTCGTACAATGACATTGCTGCGGGCCATTGCTTTGGTTCCAACTGCCACGGTGATTGTTAGGACGGCAATCAGCGATTCAGGGACCACGGCCACAGCGACGCAGATTCCGTAAATCAGGACCTCGCCTTCGACGTCCCATTCGCTGACCGAAAACACTATAATGGCGAGCAAGATTGCCAGGGCAAACAGCAGCAGAGCGAATTTGCTCAGTTTGACCTGTAGCGGTGTGCCTACCAGCCCCAAGACATTCTTGACGGTGCTTTTAGTCCGATAAAAGGTCCGCATGAACAGATTTGAACTGGTGTGGGTAGATGTCTCTTGAAGAAGCTGCGCGATCTTGCCCACTTCGGTCCTCATCCCCGTAGCGGCCACGATCCCCGTGGCTCGACCTTGGGTTGTGCTACATCCCGAATATGCCATATTGGTGCGGTCTCCGATTGGGATGTCTCGTGAGGCCATGACGATATGAGGGGCTTTTGCCACCGGGAGCGATTCGCCGGTCAGCAAAGCTTCGTCCATGGAGACATTCATCCCATCTATGAGTCTCAGGTCGGCAGGAACGATATCTCCGACAGCGAGGTGGACGATATCTCCCACGACGAGCGACTCAGCCTTTACAGAGACTACATGGCCATCTCGGAGCACCTTGCATATGGGTGCAGACAGTCGATGCAGCGACATGATGGTCTTCTCGGCTCGATAGTCTTGCACAAAGCTAGAATTCATCAGCACCTGCTCCTATATGGAGAAGAAGCACGCACCCAACGGCAATGTTGAGAAGGATGACAGACGTTATCACGCCGCCTTCGATATAGTCATCAATCCCAAAAGATATTGCCATGGTAATGACGAGAACCTACGCGTTCTTGTCAACAGGCTAACGAACCATCCGGTACATGGCGGTAAACGTTGGAAAGATTTTCAGGTACTTCCAACGGCTCCGACAATCAGCAGAACATACTAAAGTTAAACTGTTGGCGACTTGTCTTAGAAATATCTTCCAGACCGACACTCCATGCATCTCTCGGACCCTGTTCGGCCCATCTCGCTGGAGACGGGCCGCCGACTCGGTATTTGACAGACCATGGCTGTCAGGTCAGCAAGCAGTGATTATAGGGCCAGAAGGAGGCGTACTGGGGTGTAACATTGAGCGATTCTGCCAGCTGAGCAGGGTGAACGGTGTGAGGGTAATCCAAGGGGTTTTCGGAAATGGGTTGGCCCGGGTCTACAGCAGGACGTTGAGCATCATCTAACACCGACACGCTTTGCGGGTTGTCGATCTTCTCAAAATCCTGCTTGTTTTCTACATCGATACGCGGTGGGTGTTCTTGTGGTAAAGAACATATAGGGGGTTCCGTCGATTCCTCGACATCCGGAGGGGAAGTTTCAATGCCCATTCAAGTATAGATGGAGGATAAAGGGAGAAAGGTCGATGTCTAGGAATCCCGGTATGCACAATATGGACAAGAGAGAGGTTTCAGGAATACGAAGATGTCGAAGACCTCGAACTTTCTTTGGTAGATTTCCTTTCTTTTTCGTTCGATCGCTACTTATAGGACAGCCCGAACAAGCGAGGGGGACCATCGTGAGGGGTTGCCATGCTTGCATTCTTCTCAGCACTGCGTATTATTGGAACAGCCAGGATCTTTATCTTGGCCAATTCATGGTTCAACTGGGTGATTCGCGTCCAAAGAGGATGACTCGCAAGCGTGTCCTTGGAAGCCGGGCCGCTAATGGCTTGGAAGATGCTGGGATTGGTTCGCCGCCAGTCCAGGGAGGACAGACGCAGATAGCTCAGGCATAGTAGTCTATCTAAGCCACAGAAGGACAATGAGGGGAGGCTTGCTCATCACGGACGTGGCGAGAGACTAGACCTCTGGTCGGGTTAGCCACGTGAGTTGATGCCAGTCAGAGACAGGTTCTGGAAGGGTGCGGAACCGAATGCTGACAGGACAGGCATGGCACGCGGGGTCCCAGGCAGCAATTATTTGTCTAAGATGCCGAAGAGAATCGGGATGCAGTTTCATTCATCGCCTCTTCCTGGAGATGCTGGGGCGGGGGGAGACGGAGAGACGAGACTTGCTACGGGCACACCTCGCTCGCTACGGACACGCCCCACGTGCTCAGAACTGTAGGCGTTTGGTGCCTGAGGCAAGATACCAAGCATTTCGCCGTCTGCCTACCCCTCCAGGCTGGAAGACCTCGATTCTTCCTACATCAAGCAATCGATCGATTCAGTATCAATGAAAAAGCCTCCGTTAATTCATCTCATCGTTTCTGGCCACTGCATCCGGTCCCTGAAGAACCGGAAACAACCTTTGGGGGAAGCTCATGGTTAAATCTCGTATCTCTTAATGTGTTCTCATCACGTGGGTGCGTCCGTGATAGGATTTGGTGATGATTCTCTTTATACTGCTGGCGATTGGAATTTCTCGTAGATCAGACCTTGTAGTGTATATTCTATGCATTGACTGTGACCGATGAAGGTGAACATAGAAATGAAAATCATTAGAATCTGAATATATTGGCTAGTTATGAGAGAAGAAGAGGAAGAAAGGCGGCGACCCCGTGACCAATCAGCGCAGCGACCGAAATCCGCCCAAAAAAGCAGAGCAACCAAGCTGATTTTGTCACGATTCACTCTTCAGATCCACCTCTGGATTCGACTTTGATTATTCTCTAGCCACTCTTTCGAACTCACTGCCATCTTTCCTTTCGATCAAAGCTCCGAATTATCCATCATGGTCGGTCCGATATCGTCCCTCACCCCCCTCACACGCGCCGACGGCTCGGCCTCCTACAAATGTCCGTCGACCGGTTCGAACATCCTGGGCTCGGTGAATGCTCCGATCGAGCTTCCAGGCCGTCGGGACGCTCTCAAGCCGGAGGAAGCGACTGTGGAAGTCTTCGTCAAGCCTGGTACTGCGCCCGGAGGGGTTGGGGAGCGATACGTCGAGGGAATTATCAAGACCATGCTCGGGCGATTGATCCTGGGAAGAGAAAAAGCATACGCTAGACGAGGAGTGGTGGTCACGTTGGCGATCGTTGGTGGTGAAAGCGTCAGCAGAGGAGACTCGGTGAGTTTTTTCCTTTTTCGCTGGGTGGGATGATTGCGCTAACCAGGATCCTATCTGCAGTATCTTACTCTTCTGCCTGCTCTGCTCCAAACCTCCCTCCTTGCACTCTTGTCCGCCGCTGTCCCGTTGTCCATGACCTACTCTGCGACCGTGCTGGGGATTGATTCGTCGGGGAAGCTGATTCGGGAGCCGTCGCCCAAGGATGCCCAGTCGGCCACCTCCCTCCACGTGCTCGCTTTCTCCTCCAAGGGACATCTGTTGCTCAACGAAAGCCAAGGCTCATTTGACTTTGCAACGTGGGAGAAGGTGCGCGAACGGGCTCTGACCATCTGTCAGGGGACCTTGACGAGCAGCTCCGACGGGGACATAGCGATGGCGGAGGATGCGGACGGCCAACCGTTGGAAGGGAGTGTGCGGGAGGCCGTCGAGGACAAACTTCACCAAGACTACGCGTGGAAAATCGATGCGGCTTGAGCGATTGTGCGGGGGAAAAGACACCATTACCAACGCCGGGATCCCAGCTGATAGCGACCGGGCCGCGCGCCGAACGGCCCAATCCATCGGTCGCCATCATTGGTACTCCGTACTTTTTGTTTTCTATTTCATTCAGCTGGCGACTCGGACTAGCTCGATTCGGGTCTGCGTCCAAGTCGAATGCCCCCTTGGCGTAGGGGCTGCGGTCTCAGTCTGCTAGGCTGGCTACCCTCCTTCATGGGAGTGCGCACGGGGATGGGATCATTGGCGCCCGCAGACTTACCAACCTTTTTTACGAAGAGAGGAACGATATGATAGGAGGGCCTGCGTACGAAGGAATGGGGATCCATGCGAGTGAGCAGCGATCCGGAGGGCGATGGGATGGATCTGACGCGAGAGGGCAAAACATGTATGTGATACAATACTATTTAGAGAAAGCTAGCCAACCCAGCCAGGCCAGCCACATATGATTACTGTGATATGCCGAGTGCAGAAGAAATGAGAGCAATCCGCACCTACTGTAAAAGTTAATCTCCGTACCTACTCCGCAAGACAGCCTGCCCCATAGTTAACAAACTAGTAACTAGGAGGTGATAGGTGGGTTTAGTCTGGCCGAGAGAAGGGACGAACTCCCCTTGCATCGCCCAATTCCCCTTCGATGTGAAGAATGCGCTGGTTTGGCGTGAGTGTATGAGGTATATTATTGTCCTGTCTGCCGATATCAATTCCGTCATTGCATTATTGCCGACTATGACGATCAATATCTCGCCGGAGTCAGACCGAGGAAGATTCCAGATTATAAATAAATAATTCCCAACCCTCCGCGAACTGTGATCTGTCGCAAACACCGATCTTTTCCTCCGGGGCTAAAGGAACCTCCTAGTTTCTACCGAGTTTGCGTGCGGAGTCTCCTTTTTTTTATTTTTTTTTACACCATGAGCTGACAAACTCCGTCTGACAAGGGCCGTAGAAGCCTATCGAACACTTTTTTCCTTGACTGCTGCTGTCATCTCCCGTTGCGTTTCCCTGGCTCAATTCGCTGCAAACCCCGTTACATCCGAGAGCTTGTGCGGCCCCGTCCTCATCCCCCGTTCTTTTTCCCTCCCTCTTTCCTTCACCTTTCCAAATAAATCAAATAGAGTTGAATCGCCCCAACTCTGCGTATCTTTCTTCTCATTTCTCCACCCCCCGTCCATGGCTTCCTCTGATTCCAGTCATGGCTCTGTGAACGCCCCCAAGTCCTCTGAGAACCCTCGCTGCAACCCCACGGGAATCACTGCTCCGTCGTCATCTTCAACGTCCCAAATTCCTGCCCCGCCATCCAATTTCCGCCGTGCTACAACAGCACACACTTCCTCCGCCGGTTCATTACCTCTCCGTGATTATGTCGGCGACATAGATCCCTCACAGACCTCGAACGCACCGCGCGCCAGTGATCCCACCTCGGGACATTCTGCTCCCTCCGTCCCCACTACACGGAATACTGAGCTCACCCGCGAGGACGCTGTCGGTCTCTCGCTACCCTCGTCGCCTTTCCTACCTCTCCGTCCTGCCGCGCTGGCCAGTCATCATCGAAACGCCCTGTCCAGTGATTCAATTCCCCGTCAAACTATCATGAAAGCCCTCGCGTCTCGACCGTCGGGGGCCCAGCAGCAGAACAGCACCAGTAACAATTCCCCGATGCCGCTGGCGGCCTCTCTGGGGCTCCAGCATCGTAGCGCGGCTACTTCGAATCCGTCGGATGAAACGGAGCGTCGCTGCAGCAATCCGTCGTCGCAGAAGCTGTCGGCAGCTCTCTCCAGCTTGCAATTGGGTACATATCTTGACCGCATGCCGTCGACGGCCCGGTTGGTCATGCAGTCGCCGTGCTTCTTCCATCAGCGGTTCGACGATGCGGTGAACATTCAGAAAGTGCTGGAGGAGATCGCGGATGACGAATGGCTGTCCCATTCGCGCTTGGTCCAGACTGCCACGGGTGTCCGGGAGGTCTCGAAACAATTACAACGGCGACCCATCAAACGGGCGGTGAAGAATGTGATGATCGTGACGAAGGCGCGGGATAATAGTCTGGTACATCTCACGCGTGAGTTGACGGAATGGCTGCTGTCGACGCCGCGGTACGGAAGCGGTCTGGGTGTCAATGTATACGTGGATGCGAAACTGCGGAGATCCAAGCGATTTGATGCGGCGGGATTGATGGCAAAGGAGCCTCGCTTCGAGAAGATGCTCAACTACTGGACTCCCGATCTATGCTGGACGTCGCCGGAGATGTTTGACCTGGTGCTGACGCTGGGCGGCGACGGAACGGTGCTCTTCACCTCGTGGCTCTTCCAGCGTGTGGTTCCGCCTATCCTATGTTTCTCTCTCGGAAGTCTCGGGTTTCTGACGAACTTCGAATTCGAAAACTACAAGGACCACTTGAATGCGGTCATGGGGGATATCGGCATGCGAGTCAACCTACGGATGCGGTTCACGTGTACCGTCTTCCGCAAGGACCGCAGCAAAGGTGCGGATGCCGACGCTGTCGAGGAAGGGGAGCAGTTTGAGGTGCTCAATGAACTGGTCATGGATCGAGGACCCTCACCCTATGTATCCAATCTGGAATTGTACGCGGACAACGACCTTCTCACTGTCGTCCAAGCCGACGGCTGTATCTTCTCTACACCTACTGGTATGCTTCTTCTCTTCGTTTCTGAGGGCGCAACTAACGGATCCAGGTTCCACTGCTTATTCACTGTCCGCCGGAGGATCGCTAATCCACCCTTCTATTCCCGGCATTCTCCTTACCCCTATCTGCCCGCACACGTTATCCTTCCGCCCCATGGTCCTCTCAGATTCTCTCCTACTACGCATTGCCGTCCCTGCCGGATCCCGCTCGACCGCTTACTGTTCTTTTGACGGTAAGGGCCGCGTCGAGCTGCGTCAGGGGGACTACGTTACTGTCGAAGCTAGTCAATATCCCTTCCCCACCGTGGTCTCCGGCAGCGGCGAATGGTTCCAGAGCGTCCAGCGTGCTCTCCGTTGGAACACACGTGGGGCCGTGCAGAAGAGCTGGCAGCGCGGCTCCGAAGCGGGCGTGGACGCCATCGACGAGGAAAACGAAGACGAAGAGTGGGACATCGACACGGATGCCGGTCTGGCCGGCACAGACAGTGGCTTCGGTCCTAGCGAAGACGGCGACGCGGGATCCATCAGCCCGATGAAGCGCCAAATGAGCATGCTCAGCATGTAGCCACCTCATTATCCTATATCCTTCCATATCACTACACACCTGCACTACGGATACACCGGCATATCACTCTCGTGCTAATGCCGTTCCCTTACTTAAAGCATACATCCCAGGTACACCGCTGGCTTGGCGCTTGGATTCGTGTTTTTCTCTTTTCTTTTTTTTTTGTTCATTGTTTGTTCATCCGGTTCGGGTTCGGAAAGGGTATCATCATACAGATACAGATACAGGGCTGGGGATATCCCTTGTTTCACTCTCTTGGTTTCTTTATAGCGTTCTTAGATAGACTTGTCCTTTACCTGTGTTCGTGGTCCCGTCTACGTTGCGAGCCTTGCTTGCTTAGCGAGTTGCATTTAATTCAATCTATTGTGTTTCGTGGGTCTTCGTCTGTTGACGAGGCCTTTACTCGGGCTTTTACATCTTTCTCCTCTTTCCCTATCCTCTCTAGAGTGTTGCCTTTTATTGCTTACACCCTCTCCTGTCAGTGGTTGTACTCCTGCGGGATGTTATGACAAGAGATTTCTCTGCTTGGTTTCACGGAGTGTCACGGAAGTCAAATTATGTTGTACACAGGATGCTTTCGCGCAATGTGGTACATACTTTGTGAGAGCTTCAAGGCTTCAAGTTGCAATCTGCCAAGCACATCCCATGGAACAACTTGGAAGGCATTTTTTTCCTGATTGATGATCTCCCTGATCTAGTTGATTCAATCTTCTTGACCACCTACAGGTTTCCCACATTTTGCCCACGCCTTGGTTTCAGTCTACTGTCATGCTCAGGCACAACCTGTCCATTCCGGCAGGAACAAATCCCGAACAAGTACATACTGGCATTTACGTAGTTATGTTATACCTGCGGCAGGTTCCTGAAATCCAGTGAAGCGCCCACCTGTACGTGCCTGCATCGTCTGCCAGGATAAGGCATTGGTCCTTCGCCAATGGATGTCCGTCTATCTGTTCATTACCTTCATTATGTACGTCATACCCTGTAAGCCCCAGATCCTGCCATAGGTCATCTCTCGCCACGTAGGTAGGTACCCGACGAGATCCTACCTTGTTTCATCACCAATCACAGCTCTCGGCGAGCAAGGCGGCCAACTGCTCGAGGAATTTCCGATCCACCTCATCGAACCCATTCGGCTCGGTACAGTCGATGTCGATGATCGCGACAGTCTAATAAATACCCGAAATCGCGTTAATTGACACCCACCCAGACCAAACCAGGGAAAGGGGGAAAGGGAAGATAAAACATACCTCCCCGCCGCTCAAAATCGGCACCACAATCTCGCTCCTACTACTCGCGTCGCACGCAATATGACCCGGAAACTCTAACACGTCAGGCACCACCACCGTCTCTTTCTTCTGCGCCGCTGTGCCGCACACGCCTCGGCCGAAACGGATCTCCTGACACGCCGGCCGGCCTTGGAAGGGGCCTAGGACGAGGACGTCGGTTTTTGCGGTGCGCTCCTCGGCAGACGAGGCGCCGAGAACGGGGAACTTGTCTTGGCGGATATAAAACCCGGCCCAGTTTACGGAGGAGGAAGGAGCGGGGAGAGAGGCGTAGGCGTGCCAGAGGAGGGAGGCGACGTTGGAGAAGTTGCTGGTTTGGTGAGGTTAGTTAGATTGTGTTTGCGACGCGTTGGGTTGGTGGCGAGGAGGAAGGGGAGGGAAGGGGTTTACCTGACCTATTTGATGGTGTTAGCTTCAGCTTCTAGATTGAGAATCATTCGAAAGAGAAGATGTGCTTACCCAGTTCCTTTGACCGTAAACCAGCCCCGTACTCTGGTCAATGACTTGTTGGTAGACGTCACTTTTGGAGGCGTTGGGCCCCCCGAAGTAAGAGGAGTCAGCGTGAGGCTAAAACCGGCATCAGTAGGAGTCATCCGCTATCAAACAGGGTTCTCGTACCATGATGGCTATGTTATCTGTTGAGTGGGATTGATACGAGCGGAGAGATCGGCGCAGAAGGAGAGAAAAATCACATGTGGGGGGAGGGGCCCGAAAGAGGCAAGAACTACCAGGCAGGTCGCCCCGCAATTCCGTCATATCGGCGCCCTGTGGTTGACTGCCTGAGGCGAAGTTAGTCTGTGTTTACTTCTGGAATTGTATATATTCTGTCCGTCCGAGACTTCCGCGTCTAGATTTGAAGTCGCTTGAAATGCGCCATTGGATCAAAGAATATTGCGTTTAATATGTTGAAATTCGCTTTAGTCGCCTTGTCCTCCTTATCGTCGGCCAGAGAGGTCGTCTTTCCTCCGGTGGCCGCCGTCCATCCGTCCGGTCAAATGCCTATGGGACATTATGGCACCGTCGATATCACCTCCGGAAGTCAGTTCTCGGGACTGACGACCTTCGCGCGCATTCCATATATCAATTGTTTTCTTGATGAGGAGTCAGGCAAACAACCATATGACATTGCCATATTAGGAGCCCCCTTTGATACAGTACGCTGCCTTGCCTGCAACCTTCGTAACTTGGAATTGACATTCACCGGCTACAGGCTGTCACCGGTCGTCCCGGAGCCCGGTTCGGTCCTGGTGGAATCCGTCTTGGCTCTCGTCGACTTGGTGGCTGGAGTATCTACACCGGCGACAACGTTTACGAGAGCTGGGCGAAACTGGTGGATTGCGGAGATGCGCCGTTAACGTGGCTCGATAATACCGCCGCACTCAAGCAGCTGGATCTGGCGCATAAGGTATATCTTTGTTTTTGTGTATGTTTCCGATATCTGCGAGGCTTAAGACAGATAGGTTGTGTCTTCCCGTCCTGCCAACACTACTGAAATGGGACGCGTCCCTCGTATCGTCACGTTGGGTGGTGATCACACGACAACGCTTTCGGCGTTGAGATCGACCTATGAGAAATGGGGGCCCGTGTCGGTGATCCATTTCGATAGCCATATAGGTATGTTGCATTCTATGATGCTCGGATGTGGCTGATTGAGCAGATACTTGGGATCCGGAGGTACTGGGTAAGTTTTTTGCGCCTACCCTTTGCATTTCGCTGGGCTAATAGGTGTAGGTGGTGGAATATCGCATTATGCGTGAGTACTTTGGTACACTACCCATCCCTGTTGTTAAAATTCTAATCTGGCCCAGTGGCGTCAACCATGGCACGTTCCTGCATATAGCCCACGAGGAGGTGTGTCTATCCCTGCCGCCATAGTGTAACTTGCTAATGTCTACAGGGTTTGATTCGAAACTCCTCAATTCACGTTGGACTCCGAGCCCCCCTCAACCGTGGGAAGAGCGATCTCCGCAATGACATCCGCTGTGGATTTGACATGATCAAAGCGCGAGACATAGACCGACTAGGCATTAACGGCGTGGTCGACCAAATCAAGTCTCGTGTGAGAGACAGCCGGGTTTATATTTCTGTTGATATAGACGTGTTGGATCCAGCCTACGCACCCGGTAAGACTTGTTCATCTGTGTGGCGACGTGGTCGGGCTGACCCCATTAGCAACCGGTACTGCGGAACCGGGCGGATTCACCTCCCGCGAGCTTCTTTCTATTCTTGATGGTTTGCGTGGACTTCCTGTTGTCGGTGGTGATGTCGTCGAGGTTGCGCCGATTTATGATACGGCTGGCGAGACTACCACGCTTGCGGCTGCGGAAGTGGTCAATTCGCTGCTGGGTCTAATGGTTGCTACCCCTGTTGCTGCGTGATTTGAAGGTAAAGGGAAAGAGACCGTATCTACCAAAAGAAACTGATGTATATAGGTAGTGTAACCAGGAGCATGTGGAGACGGTGCAATTGCGGATCTGATTGGTCGTATAGAGGACTGATATCTCAAGCTGGTGAGAATCAATACAGAGGTCTGACTATCACTACGTTATAAACTATGGTAACAGATCAAGACAATATCCTACATGTCGTCTTTGTCAATTCCTAAATCACCGCCCACTGCCAGTTGCAATTGCAAAATCTATTAGCTAACGGAATCAAAACATGGCGACCCCCCACACCGTGTCAGCAGCCTTATCAAGTTATCGCCCATGTCATTATTGTACTCCAAGTCCGAGTAATGCAACCTAGTCTTCTATCAGACAAAGAAATGGGCCAACTCTACAAGGCCTGTCCGGCTTCTGATTTGTTCCCCCGCAAAACGAGCTCCACCCATCGCCCCGAGTTTCTCTATCGGGTAAGCATCTACATCATCCTTCTTATCGCCCTCGGCTTCTACAATCTACTATCTCGACCCAGCGGTCATTCTCCGGGGAAGTGATGGACCCACGTAGATGGCATGCTTTAAATAAGATGTCGACTATGCTGGTCCCATGGAAGAGTTGATTTCACTAGCTTGAGGGACTGGGTTCCGATTATTGTCACTATGGCAGAACACGACGAGAATACGAAGGTGTTTGCCCCTTCGACGCGGGAGGATGCTCTCGTCGAGCAATTGGGATACGAGCAAGAATTGAAGCGAACCTTTGGGTTACTCGGTATGATTGGATTCAGCTTTAGTGTTGTCACATCGTGGGTTACCCTCCTCTTCTTCCTGACTGTGCGTTGGCTAACATCTGCAGATGGACTGCTTTGAGTGGTGTCTTCATTGTCGGCGTCAAATCAGGCGGCCCTCCTGTCATGGTATTCAGTTTCATCGCCGTTTGCTTCCTCACCCTCGCCGTTGCTATTCCCATGGCCGAAATGTGCAGTATGTATCCTGTCGCTGGAGGACAGTATTCGTGGGTTGCGGCACTTGCGCCTCCACGAATAGCCAGAGGATTGTCCTATATTAGCGGATGGTTTATGCTTATCGGTTTGTCCGCCGCATCTTGGTATAAATAGCATCGAGATACTAACACGCTATAGGCATCCTGGCAATGGGTGCAACCAACAATTCGATCGGCGCCAACTTCATACTCGGCATGGCCAATCTTGTCTTCCCCGAATACACAATTCAACGCTGGCAGACCGTGCTCGTCGCCTACTGTGTGGCCTTTATCTCGGCCTCGGTTAACATCTGGGGACCTCACCTCCTCAACCGGATCGCTAGATTCATCCTCATCTGGAACGTCGGTTCGTTCTTGATCACTATGATCACACTCCTCGCTACGAACGACAACAAGCAGTCCGCGTCATTTGTCTTCCACGACTTCCAAAATTTCACAGGCTGGGGATCCTCGATGGCTGCTATAGTTGGTATACTTCAAGCCTGCTTCGGCATGTGTTGCTACGACGCCCCGTCACACATGACCGAGGAGATGAAGTCCGCGTCGAAGGAAGCTCCTAAGGCAATCATCCTCTCCGTGGTCCTTGGCGCAGTCACTGGCTTTGCATTCCTTTTGACTCTCTGCTTCTGCATCGGCGACATCGACACCACGGCGAACACGTCTACCGGTGTCCCAGTCATTCAAATCTTCTACGACTCCACAGGAAGTAAAGTAGGGACGTGTTTCTTATCCAGCATGATCGCCGTGATTGTTCTCGTCGCGGGAAACAATCTCCTCGCCGAGGGATCACGATCCGTCTATGCCTTCGCACGAGACAACGGATTACCGTTCTCATCCGTCCTAGCGAAAGTCGACCCTAAGCGCCAAGCCCCCGTCAACGCGGTCCTTCTCACCCTAGTCGTGCAGTTAGCTCTCGACGCTATCGACTTCGGCACGACGACCGGTTTCGAGACAGTCATTGCCATCTCTACCGAGGGGTTCTACGTCTCGTACGCGATCGCACTTGCCTCTCGTCTCATGGGTTACGTGACATCGCACAATCCAACTATGAAAGGACCCTTTGCACTTCCGACTTCCGTGTCCATCGCGCTGAATGTTCTGGGCCTTTTGTTTCTGCTCTTCGCGGCTATCACGTTTAATTTTCCTACGTCGTACCCGGTGACTCATGATTCTATGAACTATACTTCTGCGGCGGTGGGTTTGATTTCGTTGATTGCTGTCGTGACGTGGGTTGTGACGGGGAGGAAGAGGTTTACGGGCCCGCCGGGGATGAGGGTTTTGGATGGATGTGAGGGGGTGAGGCAGGTAGAGTTGGATGTCGGTGTAGATAAGAGAGAGAGTAAGGAACAGGGGGGAAAGAGGTAGAGATTATTTGTTCATTGTGTGATACTCTCTTATGGCACGGTGCATCGTAAATATCATTGTTTATAGGCAGCCCTACATGGTATATCGACAATATATCGTTTTATCTGTGCTACGATGGCATATATGCTCGTATTTTGCACAGTGGAGAGCGAAAAGTAAAAGAATAGAAAGAGTGTATACCAGAGACCCCCAGACGTCAAAAAAGGACACTTCAGCTATACGTCACAGCAGAGCTGGTGATGCCTGTGCTGCAGCAGTTGAACCGCGCGAGAGATGGCTCGTACAGATGAAATAGGTATTTGATACGATAAATTTATTCCAAGTACTACCGGCAGATGTAGATCGGATGAGACCATCGAAGCACAGTAAGGAAAAGAGGAGCCTTGGAATCAAGGAGCATGGGGAATGTTCTGTTTAACCAACCTACTGCCGTATTATAAGGCGTCTAGAGAGTTGAGAGTGCCGTACCCTGTCCGTCAGTAAGTGCGGTACCTAGCTAGGAGCCGAGCAATCGCCGAGGTTCTGACTGTCGAGACTGATCTTCAATAACACAGACTCAGAATACGCAGAGTCTCCAAGCAATGTAAATTTTTTTAGCCAAGTATGCTAGATGCTAAGTACGGTTCTCAGATTTTATCAGTTTCCTCTACCAAACTTTTACTCTTCTACCGATTGTCTGCATACCGCCCTTGGTCTTGCCAAGCAAATGGAGGTTCTGCAGGCAGAACATCAAGCGGATGGTTGGCGGTAAGACGGGGGATTACTTTGGTTAATTGGCGGTCGTCCGTACATCAACAACTGCCGCAACTATTTTCCCGCAGGGATCCTACTAGAGCCACGTCACTCAGCTCAGATACGACGTGCAGATGCATGTATAGACATTCTTGAAGGGATCAGACAGCGAAATTGAGTCCCACTCAGCCTTGGCCACGCCTCCACTTTCTGTCCCGTGATGACTTGCACGAGCCATGGTCCCTCGCGACGATGTTGTTTGGCGCTGGCTTCATGAACTGCAGTGCCCTACCGACATAGACACACCACCTGTATCATCTCATGGGACGACATCACCACTAGTGAGGGACCGAAAACGGAAAATGAATCGGTCTGAGAGCCCTGCAAAACGTCAGCGCACTGAAAACAGAGATGAGGAGATACTCCCCGATCAAAGTGCATCTGTTGCGGCAATCAGCGAGCTTTCGGAAAGGACTAGGTTATCACATCCATCGCAATCCACTTCAACGCGTACAAAACGGGCGGTGAGCCCGGTGCGAGATCTGCTCAATGACTTGCGAGTGTCAAGGCCCGCTATCGTGTGTGACATTCCATTTACGACAGCTCTGCCGGAACAGGTCGCGCCTTTGCATGATGTCATTAATCAACCCCTCCATGAAGGGGTTATCCCCGCTCAACTAAGGGTACAAAATATTATACTGCCTTCTAATACCAGTTGCTGATGATAGCTTCATGTTGTATAGGATCGCGTTCTCACAACGTTTCCACTGGTTGCGCAGTCAATCCCAGACTCTGCATACGACTTCTCGGAAACTTCTCCAGATAGGGAACTAGACAACATCTGGGAGGACGTCGTAGAGATACTTGATGAAGCCCGCGACTGCAGTAGGCAGCAGCAGGATGAGAATCAATGGTGCTCTAATGTCATCCACCCAATTCTTCGTCTTGCATCGAAGGGGAGCATGCTGAAAGTGCAGAATGTGTAGGTTTACAATTCAAGTTACCTCTCCTTGCTAATACGCGACATAGTCAAACCCAAATAATAAATCCAGATCTGCTTCCTTTAACGCCTCGCAATTATCGCATTCGCAAAAAGGCCGACTACGCCTTCTCTTTTCATAACAGCGCCAGCCAGACCTCGGAGCTATATCGAATGCTATCCCTCGCAGAAGTGGGCGATAAATTGAGTCAGACAACAGATGCAACCACCAAGCGACTCGTGCTGTTCTCCGGACTGGAAGTCAAGCATGAAAATGGGGGGAAAGATGAAGCGCTCGCTCAACTTGCGATATGGTTAGGAGCTGGAATGCAGCATCTCAGAAACTTACAGCAGCGCACGAAGCCTTGTTCATTCAGTGACCTACCCCCAATGATAGGATGGAACGTTATTGGCCATGACTGGCATACGTATATTGCATTCGGTGGTACCTTGCATAACAGTGATCAGATTGTGAGTAGTCTCATGTCCTTCATCGGGTATTTTAGCTGACATGATGAACGCAGAATATCCTTGGGCCTTGGAGAGCAGCAGCCGCAGATACCAGAGATGTGTATGGGCTGTTCAAACTGCTCAAGCTTTTGAAGAGGACAGTGGAATATGCTTGTACTTCACATTGGCCCTGGCTGCGAGAAAATATATTGCAGCAGCTGTGCTCTGATGGGCCTAGTCAATGATTAGTATTTCCACTACTAGTTATAATGTATTGCGCGCGTAATTTGGAATTTATAACGAAGTTATCTGAATATAATAATGTCTCGTGAGTAAATATTTGGGGGTTGTTGAAGGTGACCAAAAATTGGCCAAACGCGCAACTTCCACGCAACCCGACACGAGATAACACACTCTTCCATAGACTTAACCACATTATCAATCAGTTTGAAGCGACACAACTTTCTTAATAGCCTTGATTTCGTGGTGGCGACTATGTGTATTTTAGATAACCGTCTTCCGGCTACTTCGTCAACATACCATGGCAAACACCCGAGACGGCTATATGACACCATGATCCAATCTACATGGCAGTCCAGCAACGACCAAATATAAATGGATCATCCCAACATTCTCAATTCAATAGAGTTTTCATCGCAATACATAAAGCACCATGGCGGAGGTAAAACAAAGAGTCCCATCACTTTATCTCCAATCTTCGCCAGCCACACCGAGAACCGATTATCCGAAATGGTTCGGTGGCTCAGCATCATGTATGGCCGTTGCTGTGTCGCATCCGCTAGATCTGAGTGAGTATTAACCCAAAAGTGCGGCCTACACAACTGACATACACAGTCAAGGTGCGAATGCAGATGGACGGCGGACCTGGACAAGGAACGCTCAAGAAGGCTAAGACGGTTATTCGGGCTGAAGGTCTATCAGGGCTATATAGTGGAGTAAGCTGATTGGTATTCACTATTAACAAATAGAGCTAAACGAGGTAGTTATCAGCAGGGTTTATGAGGCAGTGTACGCATACACTCGGAAGTTGTGAGTGATCATACTAACTTCATGACTATAGTAACGTACGGATCCGTTCGCATTGGTCTCTACGAATCAATCAAAGATGTATGCAAGGAGAAGGACGTCACTTTAAATGCACCTGCGCTAGCCCTAGTAGCCGGATGCAGTGGCTTCATAGGAGCACTACTTGGTACTCCGTGCGATATCGCGAATATACGCATGCAAAATGATCGATCGCTTCCGCCTGACTCTCGGCGCAACTATGCCCATGTTTTCGACGCTTGGGTACAAATGAAACGCCACGGGGGCTGTAAAGCGTTTACTCAGGGGCTGTGGCCCAACTGCTTTCGTTGTGCTACGATGACAAGCTGTCAATTAGCATCCTACGATGTCTTTAAGGGCTTGTTGATGCGCTTTGCGGGTACAAAGGGAGAGCTTCCTGCTCTTCATGTGTCTGCCTCTCTGCTGGCAAGCCTTGTTGCGACATCACTTTGCAGTCCGATAGATGTGGTTAAGACGCACTTGATGGGAAGTTCTGCAAAGGGGTCTACCCTGAAAACCATCAGAGAGTTAACTGCAACTGAAGGAGTCAAGTGGATCTTCCGTGGGTGGACGCCTAGCTTTGTAAGGCTGGGTCCTCAGACTATGGCTACGTTGGTTTTGCTAGAGGAACATAAGAGGCTGTATAGAGTGGTGAAAGGGGTTGATGGCAAGTCCTTGTAATTTCGAACTCAGCTATGATGTGGTATTTTTGAACCTATAATTACAGTGTAGATCCAATTCAGAGCAAAGGCTTTTCAAAACTAGCAAGTTGATGCCACGGCTCTCGTCTAGGTAGTCGGCTACATGGTCAGTGGATCCTTTCCCGGTATCTCTCCGCTCAACAGGAGCAAGATGCGGGGGATATTTCAAATTAAAGCTATAGTTGGGTCGACTAGAACCCCACACCAGTTGCTTTCATTTCGCTCGATAATTTCGAAGCGAGTATAAAGTCGTGGCAAGCAACGTGGCGTTTTCTTGTGTTCTTATCCTTCAATCGATGACTTTTTTCCCATGGCCTGCACCATGCTCTTGGAAGGACGACGTCTCATGTTAGCCCAAACCGTCCTGGTAACATTTCCCAGCTTTATACTTTTTGGATATAATCAAGTTGGTGTTGGTGGTTTGTTGGCCTTCAAAAGCTGGACTCGAACGTTTCCTGAGATTGATACTACCCATGTCGATGACGGGACCTCCTATAATTCCGTGATTCAAGGGGTCTACGTCTCGTCGTTCACTCTCGGTGCGCTCTTCGGGGCGTTATCGTGCTCAGCACTTGGGGACTGGCTTGGCCGACGCAAGACTATATTCATCGGCGCCTGTTTGACCTTGATTGGGGAGATTATCTCCTGTACCTCGTTCGACCTGCCTCAACTGACCGTGGGGCGTATCATAATCGGCATAGGTGTCGGAGAGCTGAGTACTATTACTCCAGTCTGGCAATCAGAATGCTCTCCTGCAATTAATAGGGGAGCCCATGTTGTCGTGGACGGTATCGCAATCACCAGTGGATATATGCTCTCGTCATGGATCAATTTCGGCTTCTCCCATATCGAGCAGTCTTCGGTGTCATGGCGTGCCCCCCTCGCTATTCCTTGTGTCATTTCCATAACTCTTATCGCGTCTATATTTTTCTTTCCTGAATCTCCGCGCTGGCTTGTTGGCTCTGGCCGTCGTGATGCAGCCGCCCACGCCCTTGCACGAGCCAAAAAAGTGTCCCCAGATGACCCAAGCCTCCGGCAAGAGGTCGCCACAATCGAGCTCTCGCTGGAAGAAACAGCCCGAACTGCCGCGACAATGAGAGATATCTTCACCATGAAACAGGGGAAGCTGTTCTACCGCTTCATGCTCTGCATGGGCCTCCAATTCTTCATCCATATGACCGGCGCCAACGTCATCAGCACCTACGTGACCACTATCTTCCAGCAAGATCTGGGCCTCTCAAACGATATGTCTCGCATTCTAGCCGCGTGTGCATTGACTTGGAAGTTCCTCGCCTCGTTTGTCGCTTTCTTCACGATCGACCGGTTTGGAAGACGGAAGCTTTTCTTGCTCACCGGGACAGGGCTGACGATTTGCATGACCGGGTTAGCTATTACGAATAGTTTCCCGGATAGTAATAAGCCGGCTTCGATATTTAGTGTTATCTTCATCTTTTTGTTTAACTTCTTTTTTCCCATTGGGTTTTTGGGAACGTCGTTCTTGTATTGTACGGAGGTTGCGCCGGTCCGGTTGCGCGTGGCCATGACGTCTATTTCGACGGCGAATCACTGGCTTTGGTAAGTTTGTCTCATTACCACAGCTCCCTTTTCACCATGATACATTTGCTGATTGAGGGTTTAAAAGGAATTTCGTCGTCCAAATGATCACCCCCGTCGCCCTGAGCAATATCGGATACAAATACTATATTGTCTACGCATTGATTGCATTCTGCTTTCCAATCGTGGCGTTTCTCTTCTACCCGGAGACGATGGGTCAAAGCTTGGAAAAGATCGAGGAGTTGTTTCAGCGCGATATATATGTACTAGACAGCGTTAAGGCTGCTAGGCACATGACTAAGTGGCCTGAGTTGGATGGTCAGGTGAATGAGGATGTCAAGGTCGAGGTTGAGCAGATTGAAGATTCGGCGGGTGAGAAATCAGTTTAGTTTGTACATAATTGAAGGGGTGTGTATGGAACCCCCTAATTTTAAATAGACATAGATGCTATGCCAGACTGATACATCCAATCGTGTCCACGCTCCACCTGCTTCTTCCTCGGATATTCAAGTCTACCATTTGAAATGACCGCTTGACTGCCATTCTAGCGCGACGAACACTGCCTAGATTGCGAGTCTTTTGCAGTCTGCTGAGCCGATCTAGCACGAATCTTCGGTGATCCTCATTTTCTGTGCCAGAATTCCCGAGGACGAACAGTGGCCATAATAGTGTTGCTGAGTCGGGCAGAGAGGAGATTTGACGGATGATAGTGGACATGAGGTACCGTTTGCTGGATGTGCATTGTTGCTGTGAGAGGTCTCCTTGGTCCATACTGGGACTGAAGGCTTGCTGTACGCACGTAGTGTCATTCATTCTCTCGATAAGGTATAGTAGTGCGGTTAATCGTTTGGTTTCCGCAATTCGAAATAGGTCAGCTCGGTCTGCTGAGTGTGCGGGGAGTCTTTGCTTCAGATCGTATAGCGAGCACTTAATTGCAAGAGCTCTCTCGTTGACATCCCGATATTCTCTCCTTAGGATAGAATTTTGTTCTGGGTCCTAGTACCAGCTTAGCAATACTTATCATCAATAGCTACATATGGAATTACCATTGTTTGTTCTAGTGCTAGATCTGAAATTTCGTTAATCAGGCTCATCAATCTTCTTGAGCAGCCCATAACCATGTCAATCTAGTCTGTCAGCGTCTAGCATTCTCAAAGCTCTTATCATCTTACCTCGTCTAAATCATCAGTCTCTGTCCAGCTGTACATTCGCTTGGCCTGCGCTATTTTCTGTGACGCTGTTCGACTCATGACATCGTGTGCCACAAAATACATAGTAAAGAATTTTCGTAAGGATGTACTCTCACAATGCGTCGCTGTGGTGTGGTTCAGCAGTTCAAAACCGGCATGAAGGTGCGTTACCCATGAGGGGTCACACTCATCGGATATCTGATTGCGTTAGTACACATTGACAGTTGTCATGGGTATACTTACATCGTGGAAGCAGAGCATCAGTACGGTTGCAATGACCCCATCGTCAATCCTATTGAGCGAGATAGCTTGATGCAGGCTATTTAGGGCCCTGTTCTTATAAACCAACGTCTCCTTAGCAAACCGCGTGTCTCCCAAAAGGCGCAATTGATTTCCTGCGGCTGCTAACAAAGCGTTTCGCAGTGTTGGATGTACAAAGCAAAGCGGCGTTATGAGCGATATGTATGGGTTGTCTATCTGACTCAATGCGCAGTTCGGTCCGATCCCATGAATGAAATAGTCAAGAAGATAGCTCTCGACTTTAGAGTAGTCAGCCAACGGATGACCGAAGGAGAAAGTTGTCAAATCGAGATGATCATAATCCATGGTCATTTCTGATGGATCGTCATGAGCAGCCTCGTCAAGGTTGGGCAGTTCCAGGTGGTGATGTTCATTCTGGAAGTCGCTCTCTGTTGTGTTCAAGAAGATATACCTCCCGACGTATTGGTCCAACGGTAGTAAAGTGTAGCATCCCGTTGTATCCGAAGAGGACAATGCAGCTTCTTTGCCAGCTTTCTTGCCCCATTTCCCTATATTCGTTTGCCTAAGAATGTAGAACTCAAGATTTCTCGGAGATGTTACCTTCGCGACCAAAACTAATACCTCGCTGGAGTGCATCCTCTTGGAACATCAATTTCAGGCCACGCTCGCACTTGAGGTTCAAACGCTCGCAACGCCGACATCGCGGCTTTTCTTCGGTACATCGGACATGCTTCGCCTTGCATTGGTGACAACCAGATCGTCGACGGTTTTCGCACTGTGTGCGCTTTCGGGATGTCATTGTTATTCTTTAGCTAGCTGGCTACACCCAGTAATGAAAATGAAAGCGAACATCGTATTCAACGTTGACCGATCGTCGAGTGTATCAAGTCCAGCGGTGGACCTTCCTCCGGTCGTTATCAGCCATGCGGGGAAACACCTTTCCTACTCGGGTTAGCGTAATAGAACCATGTGTTTGTTCTGTTTGCTCTGTCTGGTCCGTGTTTCTTTTCTTGTCTTGATTTGGCTGCCTTCTTCAATCAACCTTCGTCTTTCAATACTTTGCCATCGTCCATGAACCGTCCATCAATTGAAGGGCTATATTTCTGATTGCATCTCACTCTAATCTTACATAGCATTTATCTGCGACTATTTGGAACATTGTTTGAATTCCCCTAGTACTGCATCCTGAACGGAAATTTAAGTAGTGTATCTGAAGTTCTTTTGCTCAAAGTCTGTCTGATCGGCAAATGCACCAGCCAGGTCATCTTCGCTAGAAGGCCCAGACTCAGCATCAATACCATCCAATCGCCGGTTCATTCGGATTACGAGAACCCAATACGCCCCAATCAGACCGATACAGGCACAATAACAAGCTAACATCGCGACAAATCCTCCTGTATATGCGGGAGCCTGTTCCTCACGAAATGTTTGAGGTCCGATCAGATTGCCTGGGTTCGGGATGAGCTTGGAATTGCAAAACGGACAACGGAATGACACCTACCAACCGCATAGCCAATGTACAGAATCGAATATTGGAAATTCTTCTTCGTGTGGCCGGCAGTATTGGCCTGGGCCATTGAAATCCCTGAAAAGTTTAGCATGACTCAGTTACTCAGGTGGAATACATACCAACTACGTATGGACCAAAGTAGGTATACAACTGTTGCACGATTAGTGGACTTTTACAAGGATCGCGAGATCACAGGACATACCAGGTATATCCCGACCATCTGTCCCCCAATGTTCGTTCGTGGAAGAGTATAGACAACCACCGATCCGATGATCGGCAAACACGCCGCGATCATCGTAACAAGACACCTCCGGTCAGTCCACTTCGCGGCTAACCACGAGAAGAAAAAGGCCGAAATGGTCGACATGATACCGGTCGGCATGTTCAAGAGGGATGTGTTAACAGGCGAGAATCCAAGGTTGTTGATGATGATCCCACTAAAAGTGGTGAGGCCTGAGACTGTCAGCAAGGGGCCACGGCCCTACCGAATACCAGACGTTACCTCCGTTGGGAATGTTGATGGCAATGTTGAAGAAGAAAAGGATCCACGTCTTCGGGTCTATGACCGCCTCGAGGGCCTGTTTGCCTTTCCACTGCTTGTTGACAATTCCGGTTTTGTTCTCAGCCACCCGTTGCACCGCATAATATTTCTCCTGCTCGGACAAGAAGGAAGCGGTCATGGGAGAATCAGGGAGAAAGATGAAGGCTACTATGGACCATGTTATCGAGACAGTGCCTGCGAGGATTAGAACTGCCCTTACTTCGTCATGGACACAACATACCAACTATGAGATACAGGTACTGCCAAATCGCCAATGGAGCAGAATTAGGTATATGACCGACCGCCCAAGATAAAAAGCCGTTGATCACTGAGCTGACTGCGGCCAAAGCAATAGCATTTCTCGGAGGCTGTTCATGCTTCTTATAGAAGCCAGCCACGATAAGAGTAACGGACGGGACGATGATAGCTTCCAAACAACCTACTGTTGTCAGCATTCTGTGTAGCACTAGCCGAGGGCTAATTGAGGGGCTACCCATGAAGAATCGTAACGTCATCAGGCCACTCCAATTCCGGCACGAGGAAATCAAGAGGGCCATGACAGACCAACCAAACGCGCAAGACGAAAGGTACCTCGCCGAAGGGAGCTTTTGGATCAAGTATGAAGAGGGCCACATCCCAACAATTGCCTGCGATGTTGGGTCAGGCTGATTCAGAAGGCAAGTTATGGAAAGCGTACACCGATGGAGAGAATAGATCCTGCCCAGGAATATTGCTGGCCAACTAGATGAAGATCTATGCAGTAAACGTGAGTATCTACTCAAAATTCCGTTCGGGGTTGATCACCTTCTTTCAGCCCATATATAGCCGCCGTACTGATTGCAACTTTATCAACTGCTCCCAATGTGGCCGTCAGAAACAACTGGTTGTTGATTAGAACCGTGTATGTTGCATGAAGGAGTTCAACTCTCACCATCGGAACCAGGATCCAGTCAAGTTTCCGAATCAATTTCTTTTCCATCTCTGGCGTCATGGGCGGATATTGATTACTCTGAGCCAGATATGATGCTGCCTGATCCATGGCGCTAGCAAGTTCCATTTTGACGGGTGAAGTCTCCTCGTCTGGGGTCTTTGGATCTTTCATGATGGGATAGAAAGGATGACAAATCGAGGTGGTGCTCAGAATCTCGCTTCAACTTCAGGAAGATTTGCAATGAATTCCGGAGGCACATAGCCTGGATGGCCTATATATATGCGCCCAAATGGCGGAGATTCCGAAAGAATCCCTGCCCTGTTCATGGTCTATCATAGGGCTTGGCAGATATCAGGGGTTGGAGCAAATGATATGTTCGAAGGCTATCACCGGAAGGACCTTCTGTTATCTCTACCAGGACTCCAGGACTCGAATCCTACGCCACGATAAGCTTTGCGGGGAAGCGTCAAGGATCGCCTGGTGGAAGAGGATGGTCGATACGACGGGTGGAGGATACTAATTTAGCCCCACCAATCATATTGAAGCATGGTTGATCTTCATGCTTGGCCCTCCAGGCCTACGGTAACGACCTGCCGGATTTTCGCGAGCAGTTATCGCCTATTGAGGGGGGCAATGAGCTCGATGAAGATGTGGTATTTTCAAAATACTTATAAAGGCTCCTGTTGCCCCTGACCAAATCCGATGACCAGTCTAGAGACAAAACCCAGCAGAACACAAACCATGGCACCAAGACCAGAGGGTGGTATCAAGATTGCTATTGGTAAGACTTGAAAGCTATGTCAAGATTCAGCGCTAACATGGGTCTATTAAACCAGACCGAGGTGGTACCTTTACCGATGTCTGGGCTAGCCTCCCCGGCCGACAAGACGTTGTCATAAAGCTTCTCTCGGTTGATCCATCCAACTACGAGGATGCACCCACAGAAGGTATGATCGAGACCGATAGAAGCTCAACATGTTCTGACTATATAAGGAATCCGACGTATTCTATCCCAATACTATGGTCAAGAGCTCACCCGCGGGAGTCCTCTCCCAAAACGGGACATCGAGTTTATCCGAATGGGCACCACAGTAGCCACAAATGCCTTGCTGGAGAGAAAGGGCACAAAGCACGCCTTTCTAGTTACAAAAGGATTTCGGGATCTTTTGAATATCGGATACCAATCCAGACCCAGACTATTCGATCTCAACATCGTCAAGCCCGAGGTATTATATTCCGACGTGCGTGAGATTGACGCGAGAGTTACCATTGAGGGATTTGACGAGGACGTTGATGGCTTGTTCAAGTCTGAACATGAAATACCAGGGGTATTGATACGTGGTATCAGTGGCGACATGGTCCGAATCCTCAAGCCCCTTGATGAGAAGGAGGTACGCGCGACATTGAAGAGTCTTCGCATCGATGGCACCGACACTCTTGCCATTTGCCTGGCTCATTCGCATATATATCCGGAACATGAGAAACGGGTTGGAGAGCTGGCTATTGAGGAAGGCTTCACCCATGTCTCACTATCCTCTGCTGTGGCTGCGAACATGATTAAGATGGTTCCTCGTGGGAGCTCTGCCTCAGCGGATGCGTACTTGACTCCGGAGATCAAGAAATACCTCTCCGGGTTTTCCAAGGGCTTCGAATGTGGTAATCTTGATGGCGTCCGATGTGACTTCATGCAGTCTGATGGAGGGCTTGTAAGTCACGATAGCTTTAGTGGACTGCGAGGAATATTGAGCGGGCCTGCAGGTAATTTCATTGAATATCTAGCTCAAGCGTCGAAGGTTGCTGACAGAACAGGTGGGGTGGTTGGTTTTGCCAACACCTCGTACGATGAGCGGAACAAAGTCCCGATAGTAGGGTTCGACATGGGTGGTACGTCGACAGATATTTCGAGATATGGCGGGCAATTGGAGACGGTCTTCGAAAGTACTACTGCCGGCGTGACGATTCAGAGTCCTCAGTTGGATATCAACACAGTTGCCGCCGGTGGTGGATCAATACTTCAGTGGAAAAACGGCCTTTTTGCGGTTGGTCCAGAGAGCGCGTCCTCTCACCCTGGTCCTGCATGCTATAGGAAAGGGGGGCCTCTCACTGTCACAGACGCCAATCTTTTCCTCGGTAGACTTCTGCCAGACTTCTTTCCCCAAATATTTGGCGAGAACGAGAATGAGCCGCTCGATGCTGGGATTGTACGAGATAAATTCGCGTCTCTCACGGCCAAAATCAACGGCGAAACAGGCCGGTCCTTAAGCCCGGAAGAGGTGGCCTGTGGCTTCCTGGATGTCGCAAACGAAGCGATGTGTAGACCGATCCGAGCTCTTACAGAGGGGAAGGGGTACGATATTGGTAAGACAGGTTATAATAGTCAACTTGTGATTTACTAACACATGCACCCAGCGAGTCATCACCTCAGTGTGTTCGGTGGCGCAGGCGGGCAGCATGCCTGCGGTGTTGCAGGCAAATTGGGCATATCTACAGTCATCATTCACAAATATTCCAGTATTTTGTCTGCTTATGGTATGTGCTTCCTTTATCTACTTGGAACAATTTCTCATTTTGCAGGCATGGCATTGGCGGACGTGGTACAGGACGCTCAAGAGCCCGTTAACGAAGTCTACAACGACGAGTCGCAAGAAAGATTGAATGGTCGTCTACTTAATCTTCAGAGCAAGGTTCATCAGAAGCTTATCGAACAGGGCATCCGAGACAATGATATCTCCTATCAATACTACTTGAATATGCGTTATCAAGGGACCGAAACATCGATCATGGTTCTGAAACCGCAGGATGGTGATTTCAAGGAGGAGTTTAAGAAGGCACACCTTCGGGAGTTTGCCTTCTTGTTTCCTAATGAGCGGCCAATTTTCGTGGATGATGTTCGTGTTAAGGGCATCGGAGCAAGTGGAGGAGGCCTGGGTCCAGATGGAACCCAGCTCGATGCGCAGTTAAAGAAAGCATCTTTCGCCGTTGTATCGAAGGAAATAGCAGAGCGCACAGTAAGACACCTCTCCCTTTTACTTAGTGATGAGTGGCTAAACGAAAACAGACGAAGATTTATTTCGAAGGCCCGGGAATTTGTGCTACGCCTGTGTACCTGTTGCAGAATCTCTTACCATCTGTAATAGTCACTGGACCAGCCGTCATAATTGACCAAACCCAGACACTCGTCATTACACCCAATTCTGAGGCTAAGATCCTGAAGTCTCACGTCGTTATTGACGTCAAAGCGAGCGCATCGCCTGCTTTGAGGGATCCCACATCGGTAGATCATATCCAGTTGTCGGTATTCGGTCATCGCTTTATGAGCATCGCGGAGCAAATGGGTCGCGCTCTACAGAAGACCTCGGTCTCGTTGAACATCAAAGAACGCTTGGACTTTTCCTGTGCTTTATTCGGACCAGACGGTATGTATCATCATGACTCAACCCGAAAAATATGCTGACTGTTTTAGGGGGGCTTGTGGCCAACGCTCCCCATGTTCCTGTCCACCTCGGGTCGATGAGCTACGCGGTGAAATTTCAGCACGAGCTGCACAAGGGCAAGCTTGCTCCTGGAGATGTTCTAGTATCAAATCACCCAGAAGCCGGCGGAACACATTTACCTGACATCACAGTCATTACGCCTGTTTTCGAAAGGTCCGTGAAAGAAGTTGCGTTTTACGTCGCCTCGCGCGGTCACCACACTGATATTGGAGGACTCGGCGGTACATCTATGCCGCCGACCTCTACAGAGCTCTGGCAAGAAGGTGCCGCAATTCGATCATTTAAGCTTGTTCACGCTGAACACTTCGATGATGAGGGTATCACTGAGATCCTTCTCAGCCCTGGGCAGTACGCAGGCTGTTCAGGGAGCCGTCACATTTCGGATAATATCTCCGATCTGAAAGCGCAGGTGGCAGCTAACCATAAAGGAATGACACTTGTTCAAGCTCTGATTGAGGAATACACACTACCGGTGGTTCAGCTATATATGGGTGCCATTCAATCCAACGCCGAGCTTGCGGTCAGAGCATATCTTCGGTCGACGTGCGAGAAGCTAGGATCTCACCTCGTGGCCGAAGACCAGATGGACAACGGATCACTCATAAAACTCTCTATTACCATTGCTCCAGATGGATCCGCCATCTTCGACTTCACCGGCACTGGCTGTGAACTCCTCGGCAACATCAACGCTCCACCCGCTATCACACACTCTGCTATAATTTATACCATGCGCCTGCTTATTGGAACTGAAATCCCACTCAACCAAGGCTGTCTGGCCCCAATCGACGTGATCCTTCCGAAAGGATCTTTTCTCAACCCATCCGCTGGTCCTGCCGTGTGCTCTGGGAACACATTGACTTCACAGCGCATAGTCGACGTGATCCTCCGCGCATTTCGCGTAGCCGCAGCCTCACATGGTTGCATGAACTGTCTCGGGTTCTTTGGCGAGGGGGGTGAGGATAAAGACGGCAATCGGCTAAGCGGCTATGCCTATGCCTTTGGGGAGACAATTTGCGGTGGTTCCGGCGCTACAACTATCCAAGACGGCGCTTCAGGTGTGCACACGCACATGACCAATACCCGGATCACGGATCCTGAGAGCCTCGAGAAGCGTTACCCAGTAATCTTGAGGGAGTTTGCCATTCGTCGAGGCACTGGGGGAAGGGGGCTTCATCATGGTGGTAATGGAGTCGTCCGCGATATCGAATGTCGGGCACCTTTGAGCTTTAGCGTCATCACGGAGCGACGAAGCATACCTCCATACGGAATGAATGGAGGAGAGCCAGGAGAACGAGGCGCGAATTACTGGGTTCGTCGTGTGAGAGAAGGTAACGAGGGTGAATGGCGATGGGTGAATATGGGCTCGAAGAATATGGTGAGGATGGAAACGGGAGATAGATGCGTCATACACACCCCGGGTGGTGGTGGCTGGGGCCAGGCAGACAGGAATGGAGTCCCTTCAAATGGGGAAAGCGCAGGCTCTCAGCAGGGTCAGGCCCAATATCCGCGCGCGTCGGGTAGCGTGGCTGCGTATATCTCGACTCAAGAGGGTGCGTCATGAATTTGTCTTTACTGGGCATTATTCGATCTGATATACAGTCTTTCTGCTTTCTTTCTGCTACACTTTACCTAAAACAGCTCCGGGATCTATGCAACATGTTGAATCTCTCCAGTCAGCTAACATCCCCTGTCTGTGATCGCCATTCTACGCTAGTATTGCTAGGCAGCACAAAAGGAAAGATCGACTCCTTGTTCCTGTATAGCATTAAACATAGAGTATCTTTCCGATCAAATGGATCCGCTATAGCTCGAATGGTCTCACAACACATACAAAATACTTTTGGGCTTCTAGCTGGAATCCTGTTGATCGGACAGAGAAGCTACCATACTCCGTACTATTTTGCTTGGCTTAGTATGACCACATATCATGTCCATAAGCTTCCCCGTGACCCCTGCTACACAGCACGTCACAGGATTCGCTTACCCCGCGCCCAAGGAGCCGGCGTTGGATTTCCAGCCCTTTCATGAAAAAGTGAGGCATAGTCGAAATACCCCAGCTCGGTCCCTTGACGCGAGAAATACCAACAGCCCACTGACACCATCATGGTTCACAACCACGAAGAATGTGGCAGGGAAAGAGAGAACCAGATTAACTTTGAGAGGAATCGCCGACAAAGCCAACTGTCAAAGGAAGCCCCTACATCATCCAAGGGAAAGCAGCCAGCGAGAAGTCCACCAACAACTCCCAAGCGGTCTCCAAAGTCCCATCGACTGTATTCAAGTCTCAGCAAAACCTCGTCGAAGCGAGCCGATTCCACAAAGAAAAGTCCACAGCAGAAAGAGGCAAAGGGGAGGATTGTCGTGAAGGATATCCAGGATGATCCGGGCGTCGGTCCTAGCAGAATTTTATCTCCCACCCTTAAACTTTCCCTTACAGGTATGAATCTACTCCCTGAGACGGTTTTCGACTGGGGCGTGTTATATACTGACTGTCCTGGGCTTAAAGAGGAGTCCGTTCTATCTACGCTAGACTCGGGAAGCGCGATATCTCGCACGGTGCAGGATTTCGATAACAGAATTAACACGCCATTCACGCCTCTGTCCTCGTCCCCGTCCCTGCTTAATGAGCCCTCTCGAGATAGCCTTCCTGGCGAAAATCAGCGATTAGACCCGGCTGCTCGAGAAGAATTGATCAGGACTCAAGAGTTACAGAAACAGGTCAACCGCAAAAACCGTGAGATTCGTCAGCTCGGTGGCCAATTGAAGGCAAAAGAAGGGGAGGTCAGAGAGCTCCGCAGCTTGCTGGGCAATGACAATGACCATAAGTCCAAAAAGCAATATGAGTCCGAGGAGATAAGAGATCTAAAATCTCGTCTTTCATTTCTCCAGGGAGAAATAAAAATTCTGAAAAATGAAGTCGAGAACCTCGAAAAAGAAAGAGATCAAATACAGACACAGTTGGAAGAGTCCCAAGCGAAAAGCTTCCGCTTGGAAGAGCAATTGATTAGTGCATTGGGAGAGCAACAGCGTCTCCTAGACCAACTTCGTGAGAGCCGAAACGAAACACATCAAGAACGCAGCAAACATATCGACATGGAGAAACTCGTCGGAACAAATTCTCCCACGGACCCCTCGCCAGCCCCTTCAACGGGCAAATCCGGCTCAAACACATCGGACAAAGGCAGACCTGTTTCGCCGAAGAAACAAGGTCGTGAAGCAACATCAGTCGGGGTTTCGCGGCGAGGAAAAGAGCGGGAGAACTTGGCCCTCGTCAAAGAAAAATCTGATCCTGGAGCGAAGTTTTTTAAAGAGGAGGAATCTTGGGTTTTGAAGACCGCACTAGGTCTCTGGTGCTAATATTGCTCAATAGGTACAAGTTTTATGTACTTCTTTACATTCTTTCTCATGTGAGAGAGTGTTGATCTTCCCTAAACAGCAGACTGCCTTTATCATCGATTTCTGAGCACTGAAATTCTTGCCAGCCCTTTTTCCCCCTTGTTTTATGATCTATCCCAGCTTTTCTTTCCTCCACCTGGCAACACCTATCATGCCAAGGGATCGAACTCTCAATGAATGTATTTTACAAAACCGTGTACTCTGTATTAGGCACTTAGCAAAGCGTGTCTTTGATTATTCTCAGATCTCTAAAATTTTAGAATACTCTAACCCGTATCATCGTAACTGCCATTCGGTCACTAGTGGATGGAAGACGTGCTTTTTGTTGACCAACAAGGAACCAGGTATCCCTCATTCTAGTCCTACAGGAGCATATTTATTATTAGACACAGTTTAAGATCCTTGAAATTGAACTTTAAAAAATCAAGCCGAGGCTTCGAGTTCAACGCGCTAGGTAAAAGCAATTAACTGCCTCTACGGGACATGGGTACAAGAGCCTGACACAATAACCACGGGCTTCGAGCTCATGAAGTATGACTCGTCATGGCTTGAGCACTCCAATCGGACGAATACCATGGTTAGATAAAGCTAATAACAGTACCTACCAAGGAGGAAATAATCCAGGCAGCTGTGAGAACCCCAAGCTTAGGAGGACAGAATCTAATTTCAGTTAGTCAAAATTATTGGACATTGGACCGGGTAGGTAGGTGTACTGATACATACTCATCCGCAGTAAGACCCATGAAACCAGCCGAGAACAGCCACTGCGCAAGCCAGAGAAGAAACATGTTCAGGACTGTGGAGGCATATAAGCCTTGGCATGGGGTTTGGGAAACGACGTGGTGGTGTCCTTTCACGGAGAAAGTACCATACATCGTGCCATACATCCTGTAGTCTCCTCCCTCCGGGCTTATTAACGGGGTGTTTTGTGCATAATCGTCAATTTCTGTCCAATGATAGGTCTGGTTCTCTCGTGGCGTTGGGTAGGCTTCATTTGTGGTGGCCTTTGTCGTTGTCTGCTCGTACCTCTGCCATTTTGGTGGGTCGAGGTGATCAGACACACTCGTACTGTTTATTTTACGCATAGCTCGCATGAACTGAACGAGTGTCATGATAACGACAACAAGCCACATGAGTGCTCCAGCATAAATGAGTTTTGCCTGACCAGCTCTCTCTGCCCCCTCTAACCCTCCAAAGTAGAAGTTATGTTTTCGACCATAGTTGACGGTCATGAACATGTAATATGATGATGCAATTTGGAGAATACTTTCCGCAAGTAACAAAGACGCAAATGCGGAAATTCTCTCCTCTTCGATGGGTTGTAGACCAATTAGTAGCGTTGTCAGCCAGGCAAGACGAGGAATGGAGCACCAGAGGAATGTCAATTGAAGAAAGGGGGTATTCTCGTAACCAGAAGATGACTGGATGATCAAACCGTTGAACCAATTTGCCATGATATGCAGAGAAGCGATCAGAGCCCCTTTGAAAAACCAATCCCACGGGTGTGGCTGCGTTGGAGAGTCACGCGCGATTCGATGTTTGCTTATTATATGACTGAGGAATGCGGCAAATAAAGTGGCCATGTTGACCAAAGCAAAGCTTCCGAGCTTCCATTCACTCGAGGTACATTCCTCCGAATCAATAGATGGTTTGAGAGTCCATCCCCATGGAATCATTTCGCTAGGGGTGGGAGCGGCTAATTGACGCCAATTACCTGGCAGACCGTTCCAGTCCTGCAGATCACCACAAAGGCCGTGTAGCCACTTGATATAGTCGATTCGGGCCTCGAATATCTGGCACGAATCACGGCAGGAGCTATAACTAATGCTGCGGCAAAAGCATGCCCTGTCAACCGCACGCCTGACTTTGCAGTAACCACTTGAGTCGAGGTCACAAGCATCGGTTACACACTGATCAGTAAGTTGAATCACCTGTCTCGGTATGTCCGCGACACATTTGGGCCAGTTCCAATGATCGATGGGAATGTACGCGAATTGTGTGGTTTTCAGTTTGTTTGTCCAGTTATCGGGTAAGGACGTCGTTCCACAAGTGGCATTCATCCAAAGGCGCTCTTTTGTCAAATCCAACTCTCTTGACTCTGAACAGGGTTCGTTCTTGAAATTCATCGTGAAGATGCTACAGAAGCAATCTTTATCGAAATAGTCGCCATCTCTGATTTGATTCGACACGAGATCGTAGCCAGCAGTTTCAAAATCCAGAGCAATCATGGACCGTAGAGATTCACTGTACTCCCAAGGACGAGCAGCATTTCCGGTATCTCTAGTTGTGCCCGTGAAGCTGCAGGAGGCTACGACATGTTGAAATGGCTCCATCGATAAAGAAGAAACCGAGTCGATCAGGCATTTTGGTGCCTTGTCAGTCACTTCAACGGCTGCATACCCTTCAGCTAGCGAGGCAGGAGAGAGACTCTGTAGTGCGCTAGAGTCGCCGACATCAACAAGCCACGTTCGACCGGTGATGGTACGAATCCATTGATACAGCTGCGCTTTGGCAAGAATTGATCTATCACAGTATGCGAAATATTTTCTAATAATATCCGGGGAGAATTCAGTGCTGAGACAGCTGAGCTGAGTGAGCCATTGATGGTGGGTGCAGATGATTCCGAAGTGCGAGGTGCATCTTTTGTTGGTGCATTTTGTCATAGTGCTCAGCCAGGTTGACTGGTCTTGTTGAGCGATGCACTGTGGCATAGGAGCCAGGTCTTCGGGGTTCACCCAGCCATTGTAGATTTTTTGGGGTAAGAGGGGCTGGTCTTCCCCGTCATATTCATCGGTGGGGACAGTGGGATGGGGCGTTCCTGTAATCCTAAATTAGCGCCGAAGGTAATACGACAAAGAGAGCCTGGAGGAAGCTAAGCACCTCTGACATCAATCACGGAAATCCCAGCCATGAACACCACAGCAAGCGCACTGGAAACTCTCATCTTTTTGATGGTATCTAGGTGCGTTGTGCTCTGAAGTAGAGTTGTTGATGTCGGTTGCGACAGGAAACCCAGGGCGGGGTGCGAGGCTGCGAGCGCTACAAATGATGAGAATCGGATGGACATCGGACCGATCAGGTAATCAGGCCAACGCAGGGATGTCTATGCATTACTTGATTCGCTACGACCATTCGCAATTTTAGTCGCGCGGTTATGGAGAACTGATAGCATGGTAGACGTACTGTCTTATCAGATTTTGCCTTTGTTATGATTCCACTTCGATATACCCTTTCGCGTTGTGAAGCCATTTTCGGGGTCTTTCATCATTTCTTATTGTCATCATCGACCAAGACCAAACACCCCTCGCTAGACCGAAAGCAGGGGCTAAAATTCTGAGCATTCACTTCGTTGTTGAAGTCAAAGAGGTTGATCCAATATAAAGCTTTTGGTCCTGACAGACTGAATAAGCTAGTACTGCATCGTATTGAAAAGCACAACAACAGGCATCAACCTAAGTCCCCCGGTAAAGGTGCCATCTCTCTGCCTCGCTCTCTCCTTGACATAGAAGTGCACGAAAATTACTCTTGTTTCTTCTCGGAGTCTCCTTTATGTATGGATCCTCCTGCGAAAATCGACCGAGCAGCCCACGGAGCCGGCCACGCCAACGAGTCTAGCTCCGCATGATCATCCCCAGAGACGAGATGATCGACGATAGCGATGAAAGTATAGGCACCGATGGCCGTGAAGATATGCCACCTATCAGCAGTCATATTCATTAACAGGATACACAGCCGACAAAGAAGAGAACATACCACCCATGTAGCTCCAACAGAAAAGCCCAAGGAAGACCAACCCAGACTTTCCAGGTCTTCAAAATCCCGCAGAGCTTGTTATCAATGAGCCAAATATAAAAGCCCAGATTGAAGATCACTGATATTATATACATTAGCACATTTTCAGAGGACCAGAGGGAAGGTTCAGCAGAGATACCGGCTCCAAATCGTACTATTCCCCAGACCTTTCTCCGTGCTGCCGAGTTCATTTCAGTGCGGCTTTTGACAAGCTGCATCGTGCGGACCCCGATCACAACCACCATGACACCGAAAGACACGGAGTGCAAGATCAACTCATCTGTCGCGACATGATAGACCACTAGAACTGCGAGAAGAGAACCGAGAAGTATGGCCAATCGGACCGAGTCCTGACGGTTAGAACGAGCTGTCAAGACACGGTGGAGAACGGGTGTTGTCGCGAAGAGCATGGAGAGGTCATCCACTTGGACAAATTAGCATTAATTTTGGCATTCCAGCTAGATGCGAAGATTCACTCATTTGCGTATGGTATTTCATAGTGACGTGGAAAGCTGCGGAGCAGATACCAACTGCCATGAGACCATAATAGGGGATAACACGGAAGACATCGGTGTTTGATTTCCGATGAAGTTGACGGAGACCGTGGATTGCGTAGAGAATATAGGATATGTTGGTGAGGCTGTTGATGAACTCGGCGATGTATCGCGTTATAGCATAGTCCTATCTCGATTGAACGAAATGTTATTCAAATGCATAGGTAGAGGTCCTCCATCGTACGATTACCTCTTCGCAGAAACTGTGGGTATGTTAGCTAATAGTGAACAAGAGGTTATTGGGCTGGTAAAAGTACTTGGAATTTGCGGTAGTTGGGCCCCAGAAGGGGCTAATCGGATCAGACGACATTTTTGATGGTTTGTCGTTGACTAGCAGGAAGGTACACGTTGCGAGATACGCTTTGAGCAAAAATAAGGCGCGTGGGGGCGGCTTGAAGGAGTTAAACCGTGCCGTAGTAGGTGGATGCGTAAGCACTAGCGATCAGCCTAGTTAGTTACATTCACCTATTCATAATCATAGATCTTTTTACATCTATAAGCTCATGGTTACTCTTAGCAATAGAATACCGCAAAGTAGAAACGAAATAATATATTATCAAGCAGCAAGTGGAGAGAATACGCAAAGAGACTAGTACTATTATCAGTGCGATCGTTGTCCATACATCGCGTATCATCTGTTGAGGAAGGATCTAGCGAGGGTACAGATATCTTGGAACTGAAGCCTCTACATAGCAGCCCAAGGGTACAGCGAATGTGCATGTTTGTCTAAATGATCCGTCAAATACTGCATGATACCGGGCCAAAAAAGCTGGTCTCGCTTTATTCTCTGGCGAGGCCCGGGCTTTTTAGCTGGTTTGAAAGAATAATACCCGTTGAATTGGAAGGGATTCCTTGACAGCTCATGCCAGGCTCGACAGGTACGCTGAATAGATATCAATAGCGTCCTCGTGTCAGTTTCCAAGGGTATTGGCTCCTGGATCTCGATGGGTAGAGTTAGAATCGTTAGCTTGTGGCCTTCCATTTTCAGTTATTTGCGAGTTTCTTCATTTTTTCTGAGATAGCTGGGGTTTTCAAATGGTGTAGAAATGAGTCATGGTGTTTGTTGGAAATCGGGGTACTAGATGGCTCAGCTGAGCACGTGACCTAGCTGACTCGCTGCCCGATATGACGAACTGAGCATGAACCACTATATACGAACTACGGAGTAGAGTGATGCGCAGCCAAGTCTGGAGAATTGGTACTCTAGTCTTTTGGTAGCTCAGTCGGTAAGCGTCCCACAGACCTACCAGAAACGGCATCTACCAGGCTGTCCTATCTTCTCTCCCAGGATTTTATTATATTAAGAACCTTTCGTATCAATCTTTATAGAGACTAGATCTTTCTAATACCTTTGCATTAAGGTATTCCTTTAAATTGACGTTTTTTAGATACAACTTCAAAGCGCATAACATGGAGATGAAGCTTAGGCTGAGAGACGGAGTATTCGAAAACCAGCTTGAGGTAAAGTCCTCTGACCGTGTCCTTGTCGAACGGGCGATTAGGACACTCTCGCTTGTATGTTTCCATAGAGTCTCTGCTAAGAATCACATTGATCTGGGTACGGAAATCGGTCACATTGAGGGCGGGTGTTTTATCGCCTGTAGCCCAGCCATTGATTAGGGCGATTTGCTGAGGGACATTGACAAACCAATTATTACTTCCATCATCTTTCACCTCAGAGGCATTCCACTGGACAGAAAGACAGTTTTAGATCAAAGGAGCAATCCAGGAATCTACGGACGATGCTATGATGTCGATCCAATGTTCGGTCGTGCGGAGCTTCCCGGCTCGAATGCGCACTGAAGCTACATCGGAGTATATCACGTATGACGGGCGACGTCCCAAGGCTACTAGCGCTGCAGCGCAGAGAAAGCTACGCCAGTCTATGCAGCTCAGGAATAGCACGTGGAAGGATGGAACATTCGTTTCCTGCCTGGCAGCCCGAGGCCCTAAGATCGACGGCTAAGCTTTCCGCCTTTGCCTCAGGCTTCATAGCTTCCATCGCTTGCCTATGTAGGATGATGCTGAGAGGCCCCGTTCCAGGGCTCTGTGGACACAGTAGGTGGCCGTCCTGCAGACGATCGCGTCTGCACTGTAGTTAATTCAATGGGTGTAACCAGGAACTTACTGACAGACCGAGCACCAAGTCAACAAAATAAAGAAATCTATATTCATAAAGGTCATAATTACAAGTCCACATATTCGCCCTGCAAGAACTCGTCCTTCGCCACGCGATCGAGATAATCAGACACCTTGCCTGTCAGTACGTCAATCTCATACCCGAAATATTTGTAGGCCGCCTTGCCCGGCAAGCTGTGTCCGAAGCGCTGGATAGAGACACCCGCCGTGGCGTATCGCTCCCATCCGTTCGGCGCGTAAGGCTCAATGACCACGGCAGGCGTTCCGCGCTTCAGAACGGACCGCTTATATTCGAGCGGCTGGCGCTCAAAGAGCCGTTGGGACGGGAAACTGATCACTCGCGCCATGATGCCCTTCTCCTTGAGCTGCTTCGCCACGTCAAGGGCGAAGGAAAGCTCCGCGCCTACTCCGATAAGCGTGACGGCTGCGTTCTCGGCTTCCTCGAGGACGTAGGCGCCGCGCAAGACGCCCTCGCGGCGAGTTTGCTTCAACTGAGGGAGGGTGTGTCGGGAAGTGGAGATAATGCTGGGTGTGTTCTTCGCCTCAATGGCGGCGATCCAGGCGCCTGCCGTCTCCTCGCTGTCTCCTGGTCGGATGTACAGCAGATTGGGCATAGCACGGTACAGAGCGGCCAGCTCGATCGGCTGATGCGTCGGACCGTCCTCGCCCATGCCGATGGAGTCGTGTGTGGCGACGTGGATGATCTGCAGGTGTTGTAGAGCGCCCATGCGCACAGCGGGGGCGGCGTAGAGATAGAACATGAAGAAGGACGAGGTGACGGGAACGATGGTGTTAGGGGCGTAGGCAGCGAGACCGTTAGAGATGGCTCCCATGGCGTGTTCGCGCACTCCGTAGTGGATGTAACGGCCGGAGTAGTCTCCGTTGATTCCGCAAGTGGTGCGTAGATCGGGCTGTCTGGTTAGTGAGGTGAAATTGAAAGAAAAGTGAGGGAAGAGTGAAAGTAATGAGAGGAACTTACATGCTGAAAGTCGACCTTGCCAGGCCAAATCATATTGACGGACGGCGACAGATCAGCGGTGCCGACCATAAATGACTCGCACTCCTTGGCAATGGGGTTGAAGACAAGACCAGATGCCGCGCGAGAGGCCGTCGGCTTGTCTGGGAAGCTGGTCGGAATCAAGTCCTTCCAGTTGGAGGGCAGCTCACCGTTCACCCGGCGCTGGAACTCGGCGCCCAGCTCGGGGAAGTCAGCGGTATACTTCTGAACGAGATCCTTCCACTCCTGCACTAGAGACTCCCCACGGGTGGGAAGATCCTGGAAGAAATTCCGCACGGTCTCTCCAATGACGAACAGCTCATCTGGGTTGAATCCAACGTCCTTCTTCATCTGCGCGACGTTGGGTGCACCAAAAGCAGCACCGTGAGCGGCAGCCTGGCCGGCAACGTTGCTGCCCAGTCCGATGACAGTGCGAACGTTGATAAAGGTGGGCTTGTCTGTGGCAGCACGAGCACGCTCCAAGGCCTGCACGAGACCCTCGATGTCGAAGCACCCGTCCTCGACATCGATGACGTCCCAGCCGGACGCGCGCATCTTCGCGTTGATATCCTCCGTGTTGGTCAGGTCGACCGATCCATCGCAGGTGATCTGGTTGTTGTCGTAGATAACAGTCAGGTTGTTAAGCTTGAGGTGACCGGCGAACGAGATAGCCTCCAAGCCAACACCCTCCTGCAAACAGGCGTCACCGATCATACACCAAGTGTGGTTGTTGACCAGATCGTATCCCGGCTGGTTGAACTTCGCTGCCAGGTTCTTCGTGGCCATGGCCAATCCAACCGCATTGGCGACTCCTTGTCCCAGAGGGCCGGTTGTGACTTCAATACCGTCGTGCTCGATTTCTGGGTGACCGGGACAGAGCGCATCCGTCCGATCCGAGTGGTAAGACTTGAGCTGCTCAAGGTTCATAGCCTTGTATCCAGTGAGATGCAAGAAAGTGTATTGGAAGAGACAGGTGTGACCGTTGGAAAGGACGAATCGATCTCGGTTGAAGTAGTCGGGAGTGTGAGGAGCGTAGCGCATGACATATCGCCAGAGCGCGACACCGATGGCGGCCATACCAATGGCTCCTCTAGGACGTGTTAGCTTTTCTCATTGCATGATTTCAGCGATAACGTACCCAGGGTGACCACCGCCGAACTGCTGGCACAGATCGGCAATGAGCATGCGGAACGTTTTCAGGACGAGATCATGGTCCTTGGACTTTTCGCGAAGCAGCGGCAAGGCGGACTTGCCGCTAGAACCGTTCACAATACCGACAGCCATGATGTCTGTGATTAATTTGATTTCCCATCATCTGTTGGGGGTCGAGCCATCTTTATAACTGTTGCGGGCGACGAAAAGTTGCCCGATCGGGTAAGCCGAGGCGCTGCTCTGGTGATCCTGAAGAATCAGGCAGGCCGTGCCTCAGGTTTCCAATTTCATCCAGTCGATCTCCACATTCGCCTTCCCCTCATTTTCTTCATCTCCGGATAAGAAGTATCCATCGCAAAGTCCGGGTGCCCCTCTTGAGGATCCATTCTACACCATCATGTCTCCATCGCTGGTTGACCTCCCTGCCACTACCCCCAAACCCACGCTTACTACAGCCCTTCCTAATCCCTCTTTACAAGTCACTGCAGACCACAACATCAAGCTCGTCGAGGCTCCTATTTACGCACCTCAGCGAGGCCAAGTCCTCCTTCAAATCAAAGCAACGGGAATCTGTGGATCTGACCTTCACTTTTGGAAATCCGGCCGCATCGGTCAACTAGTCTTCGAAGACGACTGCATCATCGGACATGAAGCGGCGGGTGTGGTTTTAAAATGCGGCGAGGGAGTGAACAATTTACAGCCTGGTCTGGCCTAGCCCTTCCGAAATTATGCTCTTTATTCCGACATGCCAATACTGATGACGGCAGGCGACCGAGTGGCCGTGGAACCGGGAGTTCCTTGCGAGAATTGTTTCCTCTGTGACGATGGACGGTACAACCTCTGCGAGGACGTTCAGTTCGCCGGTGTGTATCCGTACGCCGGCACAATCCAACGATACAAAGTCCACCCGGCCAAGTGGCTTCACAAGTGAGCAGATACCCTATGTCTATGTGAGGATGGATATAACAGCCTAGCAGACTGCCAGACAATGTGACATACGAAGAAGGCGCCCTCCTCGAGCCGCTGTCCGTCGTCATGCGAGGCATGCAAGTCGCTCGTCTCCAGCTCGGTCGCGGCGCCGTCATCTGCGGTGCCGGTCCCATTGGACTGATTGCTCTAACGGCCGCACGAGCCTCGGGTGCACATCCGATCGTGATTACCGACCTTGATGCTGGTCGATTAGACTTCGCCAAGCAGTTCGTGCCGAGCTGTATCACATACCAAGTCGATCGGTCACTGGATGCGGAGGGGAACGCCAAAGGCATCCGGTCACTGTTCGGATCGCAGGAATACTTTGCGCCGGAGACGATACTGGAGTGCACGGGTGTGGAAAGCAGTGTCTGCACGGCGCTGTATACCGCTCGTCGAGGAGGCGCCGTCGTGGTGATCGGCGTGGGTAAGTCCGTGATGAACAACTTGCCTTTCATGCACATTTCCATGGCAGAGGTAAGTTTTCCTTTTATGACGGTGACGGATTCGAAAAAACTAAGGAGCAGATCGATTTGCGTTTTATCAATAGATATCGTGACACCTGGGCTCCCGGCATTGCGTGTCTGTCTGGTGGAATTCTAGATCTCAAGCCATTGGTATCGCATACCTTCCCGTTGGAAAAAGCTATGGACGCGTTGCAACTATGCGCGAACCCCAGCGAGTCCAGTATTAAGGTTACCGTGGTAGATGCAGTAGACGCCACTCCAGAGAAGCTTGAGCAATAGGTAGAGACCTCGTATAAGATCAGCCACTGGAGACGCCAAGAATAAGGTTCTTTGTCCCACGTCAATCATCCATGGCTCTCTCTAAATAAAGTCCACGTCGATAAACAATTCAAACCTAGATGTGTCTGCGAGAACAATATTAACAAAATTAGGCTGGACAAGCATTTTCCACCCACGGCACGAGCAGTAATACTTCCTGTAGAAACTCCTGGCCTTTTATCTTTCTAGATACTCCAGCTCATCGTTGCTCGACCAAAGTACATCCTCTGCAGTTTTGAAGTCGTGCTGCCGATTCCTCGCAATGTCCAGAGTAGTTGTCGTCGGTGCAGGTAATTCTGGCTTATTACTCTCGCGAGATTTGCTATGCTGACTGACTGACTGGCATTGTCAAGGGCTTTATGGGTTAATCGCCGCCAAAACATATCGCATGGTGGCGTTGAATGATAAAGAACCGGAGAATCTCGGCATCTACGCAAGCGAGGTACCGCCATGCTTCGCCCAATCGTCCGCAGACAGCGGCCCTGCTCTGCTCATCGTGGATGCTGCCTCCGGACTGGGAGGAACCTGGTCCTCCGAGCGACTTTATCCGAACCTCCTCAGCCAAAACTCCTATGGGTTGTACGAGTTTAGCGACCTCCCCTTGGCCTCCGTGGTGCCTCCTGATCCAAAAGATGCGGATAATCAGTTCATTGCAGGCTGGAAGATTAACCAATATCTGCACGTGTGGAGCGAAAAATGGGATCTTCTGAAGCATATGCGATTCAATTGGAAGGTTGGTCTTGTATAACAAGGTCCGTCGGCTCTTTATTAAGATCCACAGGTTACCAAGATCAGCAGGCTGCCGAGTAAAGAGTGGAGAATAGAAATCGAAATTCTCACCAACAACGCACCGTCCCGGCCCATCGTCCTACTGTGTGACAAGCTGATCCTAGCTACCGGTTTGACGTCTCAGCCATTTTCCCCGGATATCCCTGGTTGCTCGGACATCCCGCGAATCCATGCCAAGGACGTTGGGAACTACTGCCGAGAGAACTTTGGATATCATCCAGTTCCAAGTTGTGAAAAAGCATCCTCCGGGGAAGAATCAGACGATCATCCAGCAGAAACCCGGACTCTTCGCAGAGTAGCGATCCAAGGGGGCGCCAAGTCATCCTTTGATTTCGTTCATCTGTTTGCCTCCCTTCATCGAAATAGCCCTGAGCTGCAACTGAAAGTGGAGCATCAAGAGCCGGTTGAGGTTCATTGGGTTATTCGCGACCAGGGTTCGGGAGTGGCCTGGATGGCTCCTCCGATAGCAAAGCTCCCGAATGGACAATCTGTTGCCAGCGACAAGCAAGCTAGTACCAGGATCTGCGGGCTTCTCACACCTTGTGTCTTCTCACTGCCCAAGCGAGTCACCTTAGTCCAGACTCAGTCTAGGCTAGGGTGGAGTCTGCGAATGGAAGGGTCTTGGAAAAGGAGGTGTCTTCACGGTAACCTCTTAGGGCGGTTTATTGTAAGGCAACTGTGGAAATCAGTCGATGGTCAAGTACACCGATCCGCCGATTACACATCGAATTTCAAGATGGAAAAGCTGCGTCCGGCAAGGGGGTGAGTAGAGTTCGCTGGTAGTATTCGCTCGCTAATGTGACCAGGATAATCGACTGCGCTTCGTCAGGAGGCATTGCGAACCATTTCGATCTTTGGGAAACGATCCGCTCTTCGAATGTTCATGTCCACCGATCGGAGATTCACAATGTCTCTGGAGCACCACCCTCTCTCGATATCAACCTGACAGACGGCACACAAATACCGTCTGTTGATCTCATCGTGCAAGCCACGGGCTATAAACCCATAGTACCGATCGAATTCGATCCCCTGGGTCTAGGGGAGACACTTGGGTTAGGCACTGACCGACCCGACAGCGATAAAGAAGAAGTAAAACAACGGTGTCATCAAAGCAAATGGAAATCCTTCGATGACAAGGCCAAGTCTCATTTCCGTCGCGTTTTCTGCTCGAGTATGTTCTCGCGGGCCGAATCATCGCAGGATGCCACACCCTTCCGACTCTTTCGGCGCATGGTGTCCCCGGCGCTGGTGGCTGAAGGCGACCGCTCTATTGTCGCGTTAGGTGTAGTACTGACAGGTACCATTGCCGTCGTAGCTGAAGTACAAGCGTTATGGGCTGCGGCTTTTCTCACTGGGGGTTTGGACGACGATGCAGAGGGCCAGAGCCAGGGACCGATCCAATCACCATTGTCTCTCAATTCGACCGCCGCAGAGAGTCTGTATGAATCGGTATCCGAAGATGTGGTTTGGGCTAGCTTGACCGGGACTGGTCTTGACATAGACGCGATCAACGTAAGTGATTCACAATGTTGAAAGTACCGTACTCCATACGTCGCTAATGCAGATCAGTACAACGACACGCTGCTGCGAGACTTGGGGCTAAATCCGTATCGCCTGAGCGGGGGGCTCTGGCGCGAGATGACGGGCGTGTATGGCCCAAATTCCTATGAAACGATCGTCGACGAGTACAAGGCACGTCGGAAAGGAAAATGATTCTGGCTGCCTGAGGCATGAAGTAGGTGGTTGTTCTTGCCTATTTGGGAAGGGGCGGACGACCATGTGGGAGGCCAATCAGGCGCTGGCATGTGGTTCGAGTGGAGCCCTCTGCGTTTACCCGGTCAGGCATTCTCAGGCACTGGGTTTGTTCCTATTTGTTTGTGGGGGAGGAATTTATGAAATCATCGGTTAGAGATCTACACTTGTTTTTGTCGGCCTGCTATACTTGGCATCGTCGCTCGGAATAAGGCCGGTCTCGTGAATGAATGTTTATAATTGCGTTGAACCGAGGTCTTTCAAGGTTGCTACGATAATGGGTCTAGGGCTTCCCGCTGAACTATATATATCGTAATTTGACTACCATAGTAGCTGCCATACCAAAAAAGTTGCAGTGAGTGGGTTCGAGGTTATGTGTGACATGAAAATGAAATGAAAATGAGAAAAGAGCCGCCGCTAACAACGCCTGCCAAAGAGCCCGGTGGATGCTGTAGTCAATGTCTTCTCCCATGCCTAGCCAGTGAAGTTGTGCCTCAAAGACACCTTGCAGGAGAAACTGACATCTCAGCATGTCTGTATATCTGTTGTTCTATAATGTCTTGGGCAGTGTTTTGTGCAGCTGAGGCATCTACCCCAGATATGCAGCCAGCTGTGCCCAATTACAGGGGTGATCCCTGAGCGAGGCCATCCACAGGAGAGAATATTCGCAGATACGAGCTGCTGTTTTAGGAACACCCGTTCCTGTATCTGGCTGCGATTGGCTGCGTCTGTTTAACCTACTATTTCAAGTTCTTCCCTGACGAACCTGTCATCTGCAGCGGAGATTATCCACAATAGTCGCTTTGCCTGTTCCCACTATCATGACCGGCCGTACCCACTTCTCTCATGGTGGGTCTTTCCTGAATATCTCGACATCGCAAAGCTTTGTTTGAACTTGTGGGCGACCTTCACGGCTTCAAAATCATATGAGAGAAAATATTTCCAACTAAGTTAACATTTCGAATAAACAAGACCTATTGTCGACCCCATTTCATCACAGATGTGGCTAGCTGAATGGGTGTATGACCTTGGTAGAGAGGAGCGATGATTCAGTCCACCTGATTAGGAAATTCGGGTCCGGATCCGCGCGGAGGTGGCCACTATGTATGTGTTTAGCGCGGCAACTGCATGAACCGGTGACCAGGGGTCTGTGTAGTGCTGACGCCAAGACAGACGTTGAAGCTGTTGAGCTCAGCTTGCATCTTGCCCTATGTTGCCTAACATGCATGGAATGAGCAAACCGACTTTATCGGGGACCTCCTTGGTAGGGTGATTGGACCAGGTCGAAAATCTAGACCTATTGCCTTGATGGCAAAGCCCGAGAACTATGACCTCTCCGTATAGAGAGGGAGTATACTCGGTCAATTATCGTCTCAGACACCGCAAGCACCAGTCAGCCAGCCATGAACCATTGTCACAAAATTGTGGTGTGGTGCCTGTTCCAATTGCAGTCCATCCTCACCACACGTCCGGATGGGATGCTTGGATGCTCGAACCAGCATTGCAGTATATGTCAGCCACGCCTGCAGCCTGAAAAAGTCGTCACATATACTTCAGAGAGGACAACAGCCAGCCACTTTGAGCACATGTATCCTGGAACTTGATTTGCTCGAGCCAACAGTCCGAAAGCTGCCTTGTAGAGATGAAGGGCAACAGAAGTACTCGACGGAGGGCGGGGATAAATTCGAGCCTGAACCCGCTTGATTTTCAACTCATCAGCATACATTCCAAGAATACCATAACAAGAAGATCAACAATCAGATTTGACACCTGCGCAAGATGCTCCTCAAGTTCACCGTCGTCGCCTTGGCCCTGGCAGGAAAATGCCTTGCGTCTGCAATCCGTATGTCTCACACCTACGTCATTGAGCATCAACTGACTTGATCTCGATAGACAACATCGACCAACAGCAGACCCTCCTGGCCAATGGAGATGTCGGCGCTCTGGGCTGCACCGACGCTGGTCGTGAGAATCCGAACTGTACGTTCTCGTCTTCTTCAGATTCAAGCAATGTCTTTGAAGCAATCTCTGAATTCACTCATCTGTAGGTGTCTGGTGCGGAACCGCCCCCTGGTGCAGTAGTGGCTGCCCCGGAGGCACTGTCCAACGAGGATGGGATGCCTGTGGCGTAGGCAAGTGCTGCATTGTGGGAATGAAGAGACTGTGCTGTTACAGTTGAGTTTCCCAATTCCTGCAGATGAATGTAGAATTTCTCAAGATTGACCATCCAGGTTCCATGGCCAACGAGGAAGCCGCCCCGCCCGTGGAGGCTGAGGAGACTGTTGTCGAGCATTACGAAATTACCGTTGAGAAGACTGTAGACGTTCAGACTCAACCCGCTATTGAAGTTGACGGCGAGAATAAATGTACGTACTGTCCCTTTCCCTGCGGGTTGGGAAGTTGCTAACTGTAGGCTATCTCCGCAGGCGTCGTCGCTGGATTCGCTCCCTTCTGCAAGGGCGAGTGTCCTGATGGCTATAAGGAAAAGGCCAGGGGTCGGTGTCTAGGACCAGGTCCCTGCTGTCTCAGCGGGTCAAAGGCGCTGTGCTGCACTGACTAGGTAGACAGTCGGCAATTCATTGAACGGGTTCTATGATATTTGGCAAGGTGTGAAGATGCTGGGTTTGATTGTCTTTCTTGCTGTTTCCTTTTGACGCGTAATTTTCATTCCGGTTTAATCGGGTGACAAAGTAATTAACTTATGAGTGTGAATACCACGTCGTTTCGACCTGACCATTTATACGACTTAACCTAGATACTACGTCTAGTTTAGTCTTGATTCACTTACAGAGTTTCTTAAAGCCCGAAAAACAGTTCCGCATTGTACGTTTTGATAAGAACGGGATTAAACACAAGGAAAGAAACAAGAAGCTTAAGAACACGCATGACGGGACCCAGATATGCTCTATCACTTTTCCATCTCCTTATAGTCAGACTCAATCCACTTTATCTCTCTTGTGAACACCCTTCGCATCATATCCACGGTTCTTTCTCTCCATGTTGGATCTCTTGTGCGTCTTCGAAGGAAATTCGTCGCGCTATACCTTGCTCTATTAGCAAACATGATGGTCAAGCATATACATTAGAAGCCTTACATGGAGCACGTCAACAATACGATAAACTAGATCCAGCTCTTGCCTACGAGTCAAGTGGCTCGGATTCAGTTCCAAAGACTCCATTGTATCCATAGCCCATTTGCGACATTCTCGTTTAAAGTGGCCTGGTTTATCGCAGTACCAACATCTAATCGGCCCTTGCTGCAATAAACGTCAGTATCTAGTCTGGATATTTAAGGTGCTCTTCTTACCTTGTCGAATTTAGTCTCGGGCGCCATTATAAACGGCCAAAACACGGGCACGAGAGAGGAGATGGCGAACAGACAGAGACAAAGACGCGAAATCGTACAGAACGATCGACAGAATGACCGACAGCAACACGTACATAGAAGGACAGACAGGGAGTACAGTGCGACGCGCAGACGCGTAAAGGTGAACAGAAAACACTCCAAGCAATCGTCATCAGCTGAGGGCGAAACCGTTGCGAAGACCCAAGGAAGGAAAAAAGAAAAGATCAGAGACAAGATCAGCTGCACTTCGGGTCCAGAGCGAGCCGAGAGGGGGTGGTCTGGAGCGTGATTCACCCGATTCGGGGGGGATCACTCCACTGCTGAGGGATTTTCAACGACGGGGTGGTAGAAGTAAGTTGGGTATACATGCTGGGTTCCGGTCGCGATTCCACCCCTTAGAGCTCCATAGATTTATTCGAAAGTAAGATGAGAAGAAAGATAAGAGTGTACAGACTAGATTGATATAAATCATGTGATACGAAATCTTGGAGATGGTTGTGCAAACGCCGTTTGAAGGTGTAGGGTATACGCAGCAAAATTTGACGTTCTACAGTACATACAATCGGGGGTGGAGTTGGTGCGTTGGTGGGCCTGAGGCTGCGGGAAAGCTTAGCCGTCGATCTCAGGCACCACAAGTCCCACCGTTCCACGTGTTAGCGTTACCCGTACACAGTAGCTGTTTAGCTGGCCCTGCCGAGGGCCTAGTCAAACACTGGTTTGATTACTCAGTTATCGCTGTTTACACTACTGGGTTATTCAATGAGAGAAGACCCGTCTTTAAAAGATCTAAAGGAAAGGAAAATGAATGGGAAGATATGTCTTCTTCATTATTACAAAAAAGTGTATACATTGGAGGCAGTATCTGCCCTATCTGTCATCAGCCATGCATGCATGCATGTGTGTGTGTGTGTGTGTGTGTGTGTGTGTGTGTAAATACAGGCGGTTCGTCTTCATGTAGACATTCCTAGGAGATCATAATTCTATCTGTCACACTGCTTCCAGCAGCTGTAACAGTCTGTAGGGAAACCCCGTGGGGAAAAAGCCCACAGAGATCTCCTACTACACTCGGTATCCCATAAACCATATCTCATCAATTTGATTTCCCTCTCTTCCGCTCCTCGAAGCCCTCGCAACAGCGCGGGTCCTCTCATCAGAGTCTCAAAAGCCCCGTATCCACCACATGAATCCCCCCAAATTCCCCAGCCTTCACTCTGCCCGACGCAAAATTGACCCCATATTTTGCCGCGGCCTTTGCCATCAGATCCACCCGTTTATGAGCCACATGGTTTTTGTGCCCGGGGATCCAGTTGATCTCCACATTGGCCCCTAAATCCTCCAGCTTCCTCGCGATATCTACCACCGTCGAAGCTAAATCCCGCGTGCTCGGGAATCGTTCAGAATGCGGGTCTTCCAGACAGCGCATCGCATCCTGAGAGTCGGTGAAGACGCTCACTCTATGTTCGTGCGTTTTTGTCGTTTTGTCCTCCTCAATCCGATCCACTGCGATTCGTAACGCCGCACCAATCGCAAACAGCTCGAGGCACTTGATCCCCCAGAGACCTTGCACCGCGTATGCACGGTCCACGAAGTTGTCGATTCGGTCGTCTGTGCTGTAGACGACGGCCGCGCCTGTCGATCCGGCAAGTTTCTTGTTAAACGACCCGTCGGCCCAGAAGACGTGCCTGGAGGAAGTGGGGGGTTCGAACTGCGTTGAGTACGCTTCTTTGGCGTGCTGCAGTGCCGTGTCTCGGGACTCGATGGTCAGTGTCCCTGGGAAATGGGGACGTGGACCGGGACTGGCTGATTTTTGGCGTTCGGTGTACTCCTTTTTCTTCTGTTGCCAGTAGTCACGCTTTGGGGACGGGCTGCGGGTGCGGCAGCTGCTGGTGGAGGAGGGAGATGCGCTTGGAGATCGTTTTCTGCGCTTTACGACGTGCCATTCTTGTGTTTGGCTTGATTCGGGCTCCGATGTGTGGTAGGTGGTTGTGCCGCTGGTGCTGCTGCTGTTGGTGGTGGTGGTGGTGGTGCTGGTGGAAGAGGAGGACCCGGTTCGAGATCGTTTCTTGCCCTTTATGATATGTCGTTCTTGTATTTGGTTTGACTCGGGCTTTGAGGGGAAGTGAGCGGTGGTGATGCCGCTGCTGATGTTATTGGTGTTGGTGTTGGTGTTGGTGATGATGGGGGTCGTGGAGGAGGAGGTGGTGGTGGTGGTGATCTTTGCCATGTTGTATGATGTATGATGCACTTGAGGTATATTGGTATGCTACAGTGTTTGTGCTCTCAAGGCAAGATCAAGACGTTATCGTGGAAGAGTAGTTGTAGTTGTAGCTATGAAGATGGGAAGTGTGTAGAAAGGAAGAAGAGTCACACGGGAAGGAGAAGTCGAGTCATCCTTTTGTCTTCATTACCATGATGGTGGTAATCATGACGATAGATTTGAACATAGTTCTCGCTTATTCGGGTTCTCAATCCTATAGGTTGCATAACAATGTTGTTGAGTCAGTGTCAAGAATCACATAAATAACCTCCCTAGTGCGAGCTAATCTACTATGATTCTTGAGGGTTTCTCGAGTTCGCGTTTCCTTCGCTCTTTCCCTTTCTATAAAGATGATATATTCACTTCTCGTGTTTATATACCCGACTTCACTCATACAGGCACCTCCTTGTCTCATGGTGAATATGTGTCATAGCCGACTGCCCATTATGTCTTCATGATGCACCTTTCCCGTGCACCTCCAAACTCAACAAAGTGCACCACCAACCAAATGAAGCATGTGATAGGCTTTAGGCAGCAGGCTCCTAACATCTAGCAATCTGCCGGATGAATTTCTTGCACCAAATGTAGTATAAAGTCATATTATGCTCATCTAATACTGTTACCAACTACCGCCCAAAACATACTTAACTTAACCCTAAGTCATCCTAAGCACCCGTCACGGTCATTTGCTGGGCGAGTAGGCGCTAGGAATCGCTCAATATAAGATTTGAGTAACTTAGGACGATAATTTGATATCCTAGCTACACATGTAGTCCGCATACTATATCCGTTAGAACATCACGGATAGTTAGGGCTAAACCAAGGTTTACGCCCCCTAGCGTGGGAGCACGTGGGGCTTCTTTCGGGCGTTGAATTGAAAGACAAACAAGGGATTCCAATAAAACTGGGAAGGCCGAACATTAAAAAATATTTCCATAATACTAATCAATAATTATAATTAGGCGAGGAAAGATAAAGTGCGGAAGCAAAAACAAAAAAGAAATGTTCAGATAGTTATTCCGATACGGGGAATCGAACCCCGAGCTGCCGTGTGAGAGACGGCGATGTTAACCATTACACCATATCGGATCTTGTTGAAAAAATGGGATACATTTATGTTATATAACCAAAAACAAAACCGGTGCATGGCCATGCCAGAGACTACCTAGATCGACTATATGTGATGTATTTGCTTGATCCTAAACCACTGGTCTAGAAATGCCTTGCGAATATCTACTACTTTATTCCCTGCCACGAGTGGGTAAATTTACCGCGAGTTCTCAGTCACTAGTGGATCTTTCAAGCATCTTGCAGTATGGCATGCCTTGTTTCAAAGTACCGACAGGGCAGTTCTTCATGGTAAAGGCTAAAGAGCACTTATTGAGTATTTGACTACATTCCTTGTGGTCTCAAGCTCATACGGATTATGGTCTAGACTTGTTGCCACCCTTGCTAGTCGGTTGTGGTTGTGATTGTGTTGGCCTCGCTTTACCCTGAATATATATATCCGCGTTATGTGGCAGGTGCCCATCCCTGATGCGACTGTGTTCTCCGTTCAGCAACAAAGCTTTCGGCATGATTGAATGCCTTGATTGACAAGCTTATTTACGAGCAAATAATCTCTATTCAAGGTTGCATGGCGCGCAGGGGCTTTCATGTTGGTCTTTCTGGCTCATGGGGAGTGAGGCAGACCACTGCGCGGCTGCGACGCTTGCATTGGAATTGAAATTGGAAATGAAAACGAAATCTATAATGCAGATTACGAAAAGGATGATAGTGAAGTGGGTGAGAGGAGAGTCGTCTTGTACAAGACACACTCTGTCTGATCTGTGGGAACAAAATCGGTTTTCTGGCCATCCCGTCTTGCTTTTTCGTTGCGGTGAGATAGGGCCTAGGCGCCCATTGCTGCACTGCATCCTTTGCGGTTTAGTCAGTACAGATGAATTGGTGAGATATGGGTTAAGACAGTTACGGCAGATACTTCCTCCCATGTATACTAGGTCTTGAATGTTTGATTAAAATTGTGTTTTTTCTTTTTCCCAACTAGTGTGATCATTTCATATATTGTGGTATATCCATCAATGCCAAATAAGAACGCCATCGCACCGTTCAACCCGCTGTGCCAGAGTCAAATCTAACAATAAACCCAGAAATTATCCCACAATATTAATGACTGAAGGTAAACACTACCACGTACGAGCGTCATATCATCAAGAAGTAAGCAATGAACAAGAAGACAGCACCAGATTACACCCCGTGACGGTAGACTTGTGAGCCTCCCGAGCGAATACGTATGGTATCCCTGCGCTGAAGGACCATGAGTGCTCGGTTCAGAGCTTGTTCGCTGTAGCCTCTTCCATCGACGAACTCGCGCCGCAAGGTCGCAAGGCTGGTGCTCCATCCGATAGGCAGACGACGCTTCATTTCGTCCTCAACCCTGGTGACTTCTTCCATCATCTCCTTGCTGCCTTGGCCCTCACCTTGGGTGATTGCATCCATGGTCGAGGCCAGGAAGAGACGGATGGCTTCGTCGACATGGGCCTCGGTGGCAATTGGGGACAGACTCAACTTGGCGAGAGACTCGGTAATACGGACAATGGCCTCAAGTTGACGGACCGTGATAGGGATGGAAGAACGGGAGTTGGCGTCAAGCTCGGCACGGTGAACTTGTTTTCTGATGGAGACGAAGTGCGAGGAGAGTTTTTCGGCAGCTTCGGGGGAGAGGCGAGGGGCACATCGGCTGTAAATTGATTAGCATTGTTCGTGTAAGAATTGGAGAAGCTATAGGATGGGAGTGGGACATACGTTCGGCAGTAACTGATGTATCGTTTCATCGTGTCGACGGGAATTTCTGCCTCGATTTGTTCCTCAATACCTCGACCACCCATGTGTACACCCATGACGTGACGCGCGATGCTCTCATCACGACTCCGTTCGTGATCATCTCGGACGATAAAGATCATATCGAAACGAGACAGAATTGTTGTCTGGAAATCAATGTTTTCGCCGGGTGTTTTCAGTTCGTCGTAGCGACCGAAAATGGGGTTAGCGGCGGCCAATACGGACGTTCTCGAGTTGAGAATCGTGGTTATACCGGCTTTGGCGATCGAAATGGTCTGCTGTTCCATAGCTTCGTGGATAGCGACTCGATCTTCGTCTCTCATTTTGTCGAACTCATCAATACACACGACACCTCCGTCGGCCAGAACCATGGCACCTCCTTCCAAGTAAAATTCGCGGGTTGCTGCGTCTCGCTGCACGGATGCAGTCAAACCAGCAGCCGACGAACCCTTACCAGACGTGTAGATGGCAATGGGCGAAACTTTTTCTGTGAACTTGAGCAGCTGGGACTTTGCGGTACCGGGGTCTCCGAGAAGCAGGACGTTAATGTCTCCACGCAGCTTCATGCCGTCAGGGAGAATTTTCTTTGAGCCGCCCATGAGCAGACACACAATGGACTTTTTGATGTCCAGGTTTCCGTAGATGGAAGGCGCAATGCTCCGAGCAAGAGCATCGTACAGATCCGGCCGCCGGCTGATCTCCAGGAACTCCTGCTCTTCTTCTTCCGAGAAAATAGCATTGCCCTTAACGGTGTGGTCAAGGTCTGTGCTGATACCAACGGCACGCAGATATGGGTTGCGGATCGCTACTGCAGCATCCTTCTTGGCGCCCTTGGATTGATAGATGGAGAAGATTCCCATTACAGTACAGCGGGAGCCGGGCACGACTCGGTTTGCAAGGTACCGGTCCGCAGAGATGAGCACATGTCGTGGCAGCTCACCCACGGGTACCTGATCAGGTGCTTCTTGAAGTTTGAGAACCTGCTGATCGACGAACTGGCATTTGTCATGAGAGACAACGTACGGGTCCAACGGGCACTGTTCCTGGACGCCCTCACCAGGCTGTCTCTCTCGTCCACATCTTCTGGGAAGGGAGAGACCGGCGAAGCCTCCCTCGACGGACAAATTATCGCTGTGGTCGCAATTCTTGCAACGGATGTGGACAATTGTTGCCTTGGAGGAAATCGTCGAGGCACCAATCACGATACCAGGAATGCGGACAAGGTGAGAGATATTTGTCGCGTTCAGGTCCCGAATCGAGATGTGAGTGGCGGAGGAGTGCAGAAGGAGCTGGTGAGTGGGGAGCTGAATGTCTCTTTGGGAGGGGTAGACGATCCTCTGCGTACATTGCTGAAGAGCTGCTTCGAACTGGAAAAAGATTTTATGTCAGAGTCAAACACCAGCAAGCCTGACCGGCAACTAACTAAATACTCACAAGAGGGATGATGTCTGCGGGTTCGGTCGTAAGCTTGTGTGCCAGCTCTTCATTGTAAGAAATCAAGTGAGCGATGTCAATATCGCAGTAATATTGCTTGACAAGAACGTTCTGCCGTAATTGATCCCTATAAACGGGGTAAGAATTGGGTTGGACTTGGATTTGCTAGGCGTTGGACATACCGGTAGATAAACGCATTATCCAGCTGGAACTCCAAGACGAATTCTCTTAGCCTCGCTTGGATTTGAGTGCGAGATTCCTCGGCGCCATCTGTGCTACCAGCGAGCACGCTCAGGGTGAAGGGTGTGCGCCTATCCATAATGGAGACTGCAATGGGAAAGGGGGGGTGGAGGTGACGGCGAAGGGATGGAGTGTGGGATGGCTGTCTATTTTTGCCCGCCCAGGGAGAAAGTCGATCCGAACGACTTTTGCTGGGAACACGAACCCGGCGCGTCGCGTCGAGCGGGACGCGTTAAGTGGTTTTGGCCTGAGGCGCTCTATTATGCCTCAGGCGTCAAGACCGAAACTCGGAAGATTGATGCGCCGAAATCCCCCCGACGTACCCCGTGGCCTTGGGGCCTGGCGCCTTACCCGATCGGGGCTGAGCTGTCATGCTCCAAAAAGACCAAACCAAATCCCCGTATCAATCGGGCACCTGGTGACGTTGCACTTTACTTTCCCTTCTTTCTTTGTCTCGCTTGCTTTCTCAATTAGACGCCGTTATCCCCAAACTGTGGGGGCCAGGGCCATTGGTCGATCAGTGCTGTCCCGGCTAGTCTCGAACGAACGTTACAGCTTGTCCTCTTGTCATGTTTAGATAACCGTGTTCCCCAAAATAGCACGGTGGCTGTCGGAGTCGCCAATTTGGCATCAGCGAGATGTCCTCTGTGAGCCCACGGAAGTCGATTGACAGTATAGCTTCGGGGGCCTCGACACCATCGTTGTCGCAGCAGTCGTTTAACCCACTCGAGTCTCCCCGCGTCCCCTCTCAAAGATACCCCCTGAGACGGGGATCGACCGCCAGTTCCGTCGCGAGCATTGGAGGGATTTTGGATTCTTCTCAGCGTCATGGATCGATAGCAGAATCGGGTCAAAATGGTTCGTCACTGGCAATTGATATAGAGATTGAAGCCCTGGGCTTTGGCTAATCCCCCCCTCAGCTATCTCTACTCTCCTCCAGCCTCCGATCGTCCGCACCGGACTGCTCCCCCAAACGGCAGTCGCCTCGTCCGGATACAAACCTCCGAGTTCCCGCGATATTCCCCCGGTTACGTTGACGAATATTCCCCGTGTTGACCCCAAGGCGTTCGCTCCGTACTTATCGCAAGTTGGGTCACTGTACGATGTATTTCAACAGGCCAAGGAGGGGTCCGGTGACCAGGACTCGCAGTTGGCGCGTGGAGGCGGCAAGGCTTCTCCTAAGCCGGACGAATACGAGTCATTGATTTCGCGATCCCAAGAGCGACGGCCTTCTGGGATATCTACCGGCTCTCGCGCAAGCTCGCCTTATGACACAAGGGGGAGGAGACGGTCCTCCGCTGGCCGAGGCCGTGGTCACGCCGTCACCCCACTGTCCACAATTCCCCCAGTATATTTCGAAGACGACTTCCACCTTGAAAACCCTCGCACGTTTGACGTGGTCTCGGAAAAGTCTGAAGTCGTTACGCCACCGAAGACTCCAAGCAAGGATGATAGACCGGATATCCCAGTTGTGGCGGAGCCTCCCCGAACTGGGAGAAAAGCACTTGCCACCAATGCGATCCTGCAGGAAAAGCTGTCATGGTATATGGATACCGTGGAAATACACCTCATCTCGTCAATCTCGACCGCGTCCAAATCGTTCTTTACCGCCCTAGGATCCCTGCGTGAGCTTCATTCAGAAGCTGCTGACTCGGTGAAACGGATCCAAGTTCTGCGAAAGGATCTCCAAAAAATTGACCGCGAAATGGCCCTGGGTGGATTGAAAATCGTCAACATGCGACGCCGACGAGAGAACGTCAGGATGCTCGCCGACGCCGTATCTCAACTTCGAGATGTGGTCCAGTCTGTGTCACGCTGTGAAGAGTTGGTCGACAACGGGGATATTGAAGACGCCGCAGATGGCCTGGAAGAAGTAGAAAGACTAATGTCTGGGGATTTTGTTGTTGATCGTCCCTCTAAAGAAGATGAGACGCGGGAACAACCGAGAAAGGCTATCGACCTCAGAAGACTCAAAGCCCTCGAGGGAGCATCTGACGATCTGGCGCAGTTGAGATACCGGATCGGTAGTGGATACGAGACGCGTTTCTTGAGTGACCTTCTTGGCGATTTGAGACAACATGTCGAAAACGCACCATTGGACACGACACTGCAGCGTTGGGGTGCTTCCTTCCAGCGACAACGCGGAGCTCAACGATCTGCCGCCACAACCTCTCCAGCGTACATGTCATTTGATGATGAACTAAGATCGAGATTACGTGCGCACCTCACTGGGCTTGCGCGTGCACATCACACGACTCCCGCAGCAACCTCTTTCAAGACTGCGGTCCTACGGGAGATGAAAAGTCTCATTCGGAAGCACATGCCCAGCTCCAGTGACGACGACAACGAATCAATGGTGTCCGTTTCCACCCATAGATCGCAGGGGCTAAGCCAACAAGAGAAGTCTTCGATACTTGCTCGCAATCTCCGCGCTATGGATGCAGAGGATGCTTACAGCATGGTTGCTCAGATATACACGGGCATCAGTGAATCGCTACGAAGACTCAGCGTCCAAGTCAAGGTGCTTCTTGATATCGCAAGTGGACTGGGAAATCCACCAACCCCTACACTCAGATCTTCACCTCGCAGCCCCGTTAGACGGTCTACGGATAGTCCTGAGAGCCTGAAACCCAACCCGCGGTTGGAGGCAACGGTGGTCGCACAAGACGAGATTTTGCAGGTCCTGGATATGTCTAGCCTCCTAGGCCAAGCGGTTGACATTGCTCAGTCGCAAATCAACAAGGTGCTTAAGGTGCGGTCTGAACAGACCTCTCAGTTGCCCAAGGAAGATTTTCTGAAGTACTTTACCCTCAACCGTCTTTTCGCCGACGAGTGCGAAGCCATCTCTGGGCGAAGCGGCACTGCTTTGAAGACATTGGTTGGTAACCAGATTAAAGATTACATCAACCGGTTTGGTGATACACAGCGCCATCGCATTGTTGAAGTAATGGACGCAGACCGATGGGACGCCAAGGACTTTGGCGATTCCGAAAATGCCGTCTTGAAACGGATCTTGGATGCGAGCACCAAAGATATCGAAGCTTGGGTGGAGGTTTCCAAAATCTGGCAGCCTCCGACCGATGGCCATGAGAATTCGGATGCGGCCGCTGTCAATGGTTCTGGAAAGGACAAAGTCAGAAGTGCCGTTATTGATGAACAGAAGTACATTCTCTCAGCATGTGCCATGGCTATGATGAAGAGCATTGAGGAGTTCCAGTTCCTTATGGCCAATATTCCTAGTATGATCCAGGATATTGCCCCTGGCCTTTTAGAGACGTTGAAATTGTTCAACTCCCGGTCCTCCCAACTGATTCTCGGAGCTGGGGCCACAAGAAGCGCTGGCCTGAAGAACATCACAACAAAACATCTCGCCCTGTCTTCGCAAGCCCTGAGTTTCATCATAGCGCTGGTACCGTACATTAGGGAGTTTGTTCGCCGTCACGCCCCAAGCAGCCCGCTAATGGGCGAGTTCGATAAGGTGAAGCGGTTGTATCAAGAGCACCAATCTGGCATTCATGAGAAGCTGGTCGACATCATGAGCGGTCGATCCTCAATTCATGTTAATGCCATGAAGAAGATCGACTGGAACGCGGTGACCAACGGCAACGCCGTCAGCCCGTACATGGAAACACTAGCCAAAGAAACTGGCACACTGCATCGCGTTCTGAGCAAGCATTTGCCCGACATGACTGTATCTATGATCATGGACCCTGTTTTCAACAGTTACCGGGAACAGTGGACCAAGGCATTTGAAGAAGTCTCCATAACCTCGGAAAGTGGAAAACAAAGGTGAGCTTTTCGCTCGAGCACTGTGTGACGTGTGCTAACTTGATTAGATTGCAACGCGATGCGGAGTATTTCCAGTCGAAACTCAGCAAAATAGATGGCTTTGGGAACCTGGGCGAGCGGCTGCTTGAATTAGTCAAGCAGAAGAGCACCGCAACAGAGGCGCAGGATCCTCCATCAACCGAGACTGATACCTCGAAGGGCTCTCCCAAGACCAGTGAAGATACCAAATCTTGAGCATGATCATTTTATAATTATCCGCTATGCACGATCGAGGTCACCCTGTGGAAGATCTCACCTGCACATTCTATATATTCCTCCCACTCCGATTATTCCCGTGGTGTTCCCTGTGAACATACCCAGGGAACTGTGTACAGTGGTTTGTTCAATGCACCGCAACCTCCCTTACTTTATACACTGCGGTGCATTCTTATTTACATTCTATAGAATAATCTAACACCTTGTCTATATCTTGTTGACCTCTTTCACAATAGTTTTCTTCAATTTACAAAAACCACTAAATAAGTTAACTAGTCTTTCAATTCATTATGACAAGCCTCCACATCAAGCAGAAGCCTCAATGCTAATCGACCAATTCTCATAAATATCGTACAAGCATAGACATATCCCATCCAACTCCAATGATAATGCTCATGACACCACGCATTCTAAAGCATTTGCTTTTATTTCAAGGTTTCGGGTTCGATTTTAAACGCCCTGCGCACCGACACCCTTGTTCCCTCCGAGCGTGTTCGGGTTATGCCCGCCCTTGCCGCTACCAGTCTGGGTAGGGCCGGAGCTGCCGCCGCCGCTGGCCAGGCCGTTGGCATTGATGCCTTCGACGGGGAGGTCGGCGACCTTGTGGGTGCGGTTGAGGTCGGCGTTCTAAGTAGTGTTAGCTTTTGTATCTTGGGAGTGGGGTGAGGGGATGGATTTGGGAAGACATACGTCGTTACCGGCGCCGTGGACCTTGTTAGGGCCGTTCTCGATGGCGTTGTCGCTCTGAGGGACACCGTTGTCGTATTCAGCTCCGCGAGGCATGATGATTGGTATGTAGACGAGGTAGATTAGAGATAGGAAAGAGAAAGTATTGTGAGGGAGATTGAATGTTTGATGAGTTCAATGATTCTGTCAATTTGTCAAGGGAATATGTTCCTTTGAAGGCTTCTTTATAACCCTCATCCTCTTTCTTTGATGATGGCATCGACTTGTGAGCTTTCCTGGTTCTGGTTCTCTAGGTGGAATGGCTGACACCATTGTGAAGTCATTGTGGAGACGCCGCAGGAGAGATGACTTCATCCGGTCAGGGAATTGGTCGTGCGTGGTGGGCTTTCTCGATCCAGATGTCGATCACGGTTGTTTGAGATGATGAGATCGAGAAGGGGGTCTTGTGCTGCTGGACTCAGTACGTAAATCTTTCTGCGTAATGGGATCAAGTGTTGATTTAATGGTATCCCAGGAGGAGTGTCCGGTGTAGTTCTTAGTTCTTAGTTCTTAGTAGTGGTGAGTGGGACCGGCTAAAGAGAACAGACTAGGCAAGAGCAGACTCATGCCTCAGGCCAGAATGACCGGCAAACAGTGCAAACAGCACAAACGCTGCGGCTGCCCGCCCGTCAAGGGCTCAGGCCCGTTTGCATGCGTTGACATCCTATCAAACTCGCAGATGCTCGTCGAGGGTGCAGATCGAAATGTTTGATTTGTTCTCTTCACGGCTGGTCGCGTCTGTATTTAAAAAGGAGATGGCCATGACAGGTCTTCTGCAAGGCATTTGGGTTTACCTCGCGGAAACGTGAAGTCCAAACTCAATATTCTGATTACAGACATTTATATCTACTTTTTCTGAGGAAACACCCGTTTCCAATATTAACCTACCACCTATACCCAAACTCACTATGAACGCCGTGGTCATTCACACCCCCGGCCCCCCTAATGTTCTGCAGGTCATACAGCGTCCAATCCCGCAGCCGACACCGGGCCAGGTGCGGATCAAAGTGAAAGCCTTCGGACTGAACCGGTCCGAGATGTTCACCCGACAGGGCCACTCGCCCGTGCAGTTTCCTCGCATCCTCGGGATCGAAGCGGTAGGGGTAATTGACGCCGTAGCCACGGGCCTGGAGCGGCAGTTCCCTCTCGGGAGCCCGGTCGCCACCGCCATGGGTGGGATGGGCCGCGCCTACGATGGCGGATACGCGGAGTATACGTGCGTGCCGGCGAAACAGGTGCAGGTCGTCAAGAGCAGTTTGTCGTGGGATGTGCTCGGCGCGCTGCCGGAGATGCTGCAGACGGCGTGGGGCGCGCTGATGAGGTCGCTGTCACTTAGGGCCGGCGAGCGGGTGCTGATTCGCGGTGGCACGACCTCTGTTGGGTTGGCGGCGGCGGTGATCGCAAAGACGCATGGGGCGTTTGTGGCGTCGACGACGAGGAAGGGGGAGCGCGCGGCGTTGCTGCGTGAGTATGGAGTCGACGAGGTCTGGGTGGATGATGGGGCCCTGGCGGCGCAGATTGCTCGAGCGGATGGAGAGCAGTTCGATAAGGTGCTGGAGCTGGTGGGCACGGTGACGCTGGCTGATTCGCTGCGCTGCGTGAAGAAAGGGGGCACGGTCTCTGTCACGGGCATTGTGGGCAATCAGTGGTACCTGGAGAAAGTTAATCCGATGGAGCTGATCCCGTCTGAAACAAAATTGACGGTGTATAGTGGTTCGGATGAGGATTTCATGGCGACGCCGTTGAATGAGCTGGTGAAGATGGTTGAGGATGGGAGGTTGAAGGTGCGAGTTGGTCGGGTGTTTAAGATGGAGGAGATTGTTGACGCGCACGAATGTATGGAGAGGGACGAGGCTCAGGGAAAGCTTGTGGTATTACCATGACCAACTACCGAGGGCACTTTGTGTGGATATTCCTGGTGAGAAATTAGAAATACTATTATTCATTCTATGTGGTACATTCTATGCAATCTAGTATATACCACCCGAAACGCCATCTACGCCTCAAAGATTCCAAAGGCAGCAATCAAGATATCTCAGCAGTCTAAATGATCTTGTGCCCCATGTCCATATATTCATCCCATTGTGCTTTGGAGTATAGCCTCCTAGCCTGTGCAACATATCCTGTTTCTATAGAGCGCTCGAAGGCATCTAGGCTCGAATCGGAAAGCGGACGTGACTCCCTATTCCGGACGAGCTCTTCCATTGACGAGCAAGACAAACCAGGATCGAGATAAAGTTCGGTCCCGAGCTCATGTTCAGGTCCAGGTTCAGGTCCATGTTCTTTTTTAGGTACAGACTCTTGTTCAAATTCAGGACTATGTTCAGATACAGGCTCCTGTTCAGGTTCAGGCTCTTGTTCAGGGTCAGGAGTATCAGATTCAGAAGAATCAGAATTAGGAGGATCCGGGTTTGACACAGGCCAACGCCGTGGATTGCTCGGCACTACGGAGGGATCGGACGCGGTGGCGATTCCAAATAACTGTGGAGACGGACTACGACGAGGAGAGATAGGATACTTGTGTATAACATTCGAGACTGCATTCTTAAAACCTTCGAACTGCCTTTTAAGCGACTCTTTTAGCCGATCGCCGGAGACCTTCTGGGCCGATCTCTCGGGGTGGTCTTTGATGTGACGGAATGGTTTGGCGAAGCCCATTCTAGATATGAGACATTATCGGCAGCCAGAAAAGGTGCGAGTTGCTTGGAATCATGACTACGGGGGACTCCTGTGCTTATTTATCTTTCAGTTTGAACACTAATCGCGACATGCCCGAAGCGAGTGTTTCGAATAACAATGGCATTGTAAATGACAAAGAGTAGAGAGTTTTGTTTTTGTTTTGTGACTGGGGATTTGTTTCAAGGTTCCCCGATAGACAATGAGAGACTTGGAGTTCGAGTCTGCCTAAAGGAGATGTTCAATAGTTAAATTGCTTCGTTGGAGTCAATTAATCAACATATCATTATTCTGCTGAGCCCTGTCAGTCAAGAATGTAGCTATCCAGTGATTTGATACAGTTGAGGCATCGATATCAATATGGGTAGACGCCTGTGAAGTGATCAGAAAGTGCAAGAAGGTATATAGAAGAGTACTACCGAAATCCATGTAAACCAACCACGATCCTTTGCGTAAGCTCCGTAGAAAATTATCTCGAGATGTGTCCGAGAACATACGAGCGAGCTCTCTTCGCACATCTTATGATCTTATTCCGAGTAGTTAAGATTAGGTTAGAAGTGCTGTGAGCAGATCCTCGACAAGCGTATCTGTATCAGAGCTTAGGCTTCGCACGAAAACGGCCAGGGTTCCACTTGAAATCTCATGCCAGATTATGTCCACCAGAGGAGGCTGAATGAAGACCTTGCAAACCTGAATGCTGAAATGGTAGTATCAGCATCGACGATACCATATTCGCTACACGTTGAAGCCATTCCAATACCATTTGGCGATGGTGATAAGTCAACAGACTATGACGTAATGACCGATTAGATTTCCCCGGATCCACTGCTTCGTCGTGCGGAGTCAACGTTGACCTCCAAAGCCAAGATACGGACGGTCTTGGAGCTCCAATCCTTTCCCTTTGCTATGTCAAGGATGGGAGGACCTCGTATCTTCTTGGATGGTGGGAAAACCTTTGCAAGGCCGTCTGTTTCACTCGACGAACGAGAGTGGCACTATTGCACGGGAAGGGGCGCCTTCAACGCGACACTTTCATCATCGGGGGCGAAGATAGAAGGGGGCGATCCTTGCCAAAGCTTCAGTTGGACCTCTGAGAGAATTAGCAACTGGTCGGATGATCCTGCAATGAATTAGAGCGACCGGGGTGGTCATTTGCTAACCTGCTAGACTGACTTTGCAGTAGCAGCGAGTCCGTGCAACAGCCCATTCATCTTCCCCCTCTCCCTTCCCTCGCCCTGTTTCTCTTTAATTTCCTCCAACCTTCTTTTTTTCCTTCCCTCTCCCCCATCTGCCTCTTTCCCTCTTTCGTTCTCTGTGTTTCCTTTGTTGACGTTCCTCAGAATTGACAATTGTCGAGTTCTGTCCGGGTCAAAAGAGTCGCAAGGGTCTGGAATCAAGGAAGACCTCCCTGTTTCCCCGCCACCCGCATTCGGCCTTCCCCCGCACGCTTTCATAACAAAGAGAGAGCGACCTTGGGTGAGCCTCCTCTTTTTCTCCTTTTCCACTCTCCATAGCCATGATTATTTTGCAGACTCTAACTTAGCAGAGCTTGGTCCTCGTCCAGTCTTTGCTACCGGTGACTTCTCAAGGAAGGCTTCGTTGCTAGCTCGATAGCTCTTGAGAAATACAACCGCCATGGCCAGTGCAACTGAGGAGAACGGCAGCGAGCCGATCAAGCGAGATGTTCGCAACCATATGCTCTTCGAGGTGGCCACCGAAGTCGCCAACCGGGTGGGAGGAATCTACTCCGTCCTCAAGTCCAAAGCCCCGGTGACAACGGCAGAATATGGCGAGCGCTACACCTTGATCGGACCTCTGAATCGAGCTTCGGCAGCCGTAGAGGTCGAGGAACTGACCCCCTCGAACCCTCGCATGGTGGAAACCATCAAGTCCATGAAGGAACGTGGTGTTGATCTTATTTACGGTCGTTGGTTGATTGAAGGAGCACCGCGCGTGCTTCTCATCGATACGGGTACTGGGTACAAGTACCTAGACGAATGGAAGGGGGATCTATGGAACACCTCGGGCATTCCTTCGCCGTCGGCTGACACGGAGACAAACGAAGCGATTGTCTTTGGATACTTGGTCGCATGGTTCTTGGGTGAGGTGCGTTGGCTTCTTTGCCCTTCTTGAGCTTCCCTTCGTTCGATTGATCATTGCTGACCGAGGGAAAACTAGTTTATCGCCCACGAACGACGCCGTGCTGTTGTCGCTCATTTCCATGAATGGCTTGCCGGGGTTGCCCTCCCTCTGACCAAGAAGCGACACATGGACCTGACAACTATCTTCACGACCCATGCGACGCTTCTTGGACGGTACCTCTGCGCGGGCTCTGTTGATTTCTACAACAACCTTCATCATTTTGACGTGGATGCGGAGGCCGGTAAACGTGGGATCTACCATCGATACTGCATCGAAAGAGCGGCCGCCCACACGGCAGACGTCTTTACCACTGTATCCCATATCACTGCCTTCGAGAGTGAACATCTACTCAAACGTAAGCCAGACGGTGTTCTGCCCAACGGATTGAACGTCAAGAAATTCTCGGCGGTTCATGAGTTCCAGAATCTCCACTCGCAGTCGAAGGAGAAGATCAATGATTTCGTCCGCGGTCACTTTTATGGTCACAATGATTTTGATTTGGACAACACCCTCTACGTATTCACCTCGGGAAGATACGAATTCCGCAACAAGGGCGTTGACATGTTCATTGAAGGCCTGGCGCGTCTCAATCACCGTCTGAAGGCCAGCGGATCGAAGACAACCGTCGTCGCATTCATTATCATGCCTGCGCAAACCACCTCGCTCACCGTCGAGGCGCTGAAGGGACAGGCCGTCGTGAAGTCATTGCGTGACACGATTGAGATGATCGAACAAGGAATTGGACGACGCATGTACGAGCGCTGTTTGGCATGGAAAGAGGGTGATAACATGCCCGATGAGAAGGACTTGATGGCCAGCCAAGATCGGGTCCTCTTGCGCCGTCGTCTGTTTGCCATGAAGCGGCATGGGCTGCCTCCGATTGTCACCCACAATATGAACAATGACCACGAGGACCCGATCTTGAACCAGATTCGCCGGGTTCAGCTTTTCAATCATTCCTCAGATCGTGTCAAGGTTATCTTCCACCCCGAGTTCCTCAACTCTTCCAACCCCGTGCTGCCATTGGACTACGATGACTTCGTCCGCGGGACGCATCTAGGCGTGTTCCCATCCTACTATGAACCCTGGGGATATACGCCAGCGGAGTGTACAGTGATGGGAGTCCCTAGTATCACCACCAACCTGTCAGGATTTGGCTGTTACATGGAGGAATTGATCGAAAACTCGTCTGATTACGGCATCTATATCGTTGACCGCCGGATGAAGGGCGTTGACGATTCGGTGAACCAACTGACTGAGTTCATGTACAACTTCACTATGAAGAGCCGACGTCAGCGAATCAACCAAAGAAACCGGACGGAGCGACTCAGCGATCTGTTGGACTGGAAGCGCATGGGATTGGAATATGTCAAGGCTCGGCAGTTGGCTCTGCGAAGAGGTAATGTCCCATCTTGCGCCCCAAATGCGAAAATGTTATTTTTATTCGATTGCTAACTCCTTATAGCCTACCCGTCCTCGTTTGGTAGCACCGAAGATTTCTTTGATGTCATTGGGGGTACTGAACAGAAGTTGTCGCGGCCGCTGTCCGTTCCTGGCTCGCCTAAGGATCGCTCCGGGGTGATGACCCCTGGAGATTTCGCATCGCTTCAGGAGATCAAGGAAGGATTGAGTACTGAGGACTATATCGCCTGGAAGCTCCCGTGAGTTTATCATATTGTACTCTTCCAGTCTGTAAAAATTTCCACTAACTGCCCTCGCCGATCTAGTACCAATGAGGACGAAGAGCCCGACGAGCCTTTCTTCCCACTCACCTTGCGCACCAAGAAAGCCAGCGACCGACCGTCATCGCCGCTCGACCGGATATCGGTGAACGGCGACACTTGATCAGCCTCGTGTATATGAAAGAGATGGGATAAAGTAGACCTATCGCTATCCACCTTTGGAGGTCTCGTGTGATGGAGGACAGCTCGCGATAATGTATAGCTGCTGTCGCCATCAATTGTGCTTCCTCGCCCTTCGCCCTTGTGACTTGTTGATATTGCAATGTTTTTGGAGAGTGCTCGAACTTGTTAAACAAAGCATCGACCTATCATCATCGTCTGCGCGCTTTATTTGTCTAGATTTGTTAGTCTGCATCTATTCATAGCTTTGTCACAATTGATATGTAGTTATTCTTGCTAATAGGTTTCTTTCCACTAGCTGGTGTGGTTTGCATTCGCCTCTGATTGGTGTTTCGATGAGGGATTATCGTCCAGCACCAACAGACATGACATCATCTTTCTTTGACATTCTGAGGTCGGAAACACGCACACATACTCGGTGTCCATACCATAGACCTGTTCAGCTCTATAACCGCAAGCAAATATTATAAAATGGTCCGATCGGGACAGTCCCATCCAAGTACACCGTACAATATGATCCTCTGTTGCTTCGGACTAGAGAGGTCCTAGTCGCATCGGAGGCACAGGGTCCAGCCCACCGTCGTAATCGAGAGCGGGTCTCGGGAGGGGGAGGCACGGTGGTTGATGTGCAAGACCGGATAGAGTTAACATTGACGATAATGAACCTGTCAGATAGGCGGATTGGGTGCGATACCGGCGAGACAGCACAGGCCGAGAGCGTTGATCAAATCATCAGGATTGTTGTTAATAAGAAGAATTGTTGAGGCCGCAGGTGGGGTTGGTCGAGCTCCTTCTGGTAAAGTCCCACCCCCGTGACTCTTCCTTGCTATTTATTGCTGCCCCTCTTCTTCCTCTTTCTTCCTCTCCCCTCTTTTCCATCGTCGGAACATTCACTTTATCGTCCAATTCCACCTACCTTCATCCATCTTAGCTGCTTCGTTCGGTACGGCTCACCAGCTGCGCAGCCAGGACCCGCCGGGCCTGGGTCTTTTCGCCATGGGTTTTCACGGATCAAGGTATCGTACAATGTATACAACAATCTCTGCTTGCGTATGACAGGTGTTCGGCTGGAATATGCTTCTATCACTCGGTTGGTTCTGAGGATTTGGACATGAACACACACAGAACCTAGTTCTGAAAGCGTTTCATGACAATCACAATGGACCGACCGAATTGTGGAGGTATAGACCGGTCGTTCTGAGATTATACTGTCACAACTTGATCTAGATAATACTAGCGAAAGGACATGCGTTGCATTGATTGTTTCCCCTTCCCTTTTGTCTCCCAGAGATGAGAGGGCTCCTCGATCTCTGCTGCTAACAATTCCCAGTCTTTTGACTTGATTCTGTGCCAAGATGTCTACTGACAAGATTACTTTTCTCACCAACTGGTATGAGTGTGCCATGGGTGTTTTCTTTTTGCTTTCCCTCTTTTCCTTCCCATGTACCTCGTTGTTTTTCCGTATTATGTTCTACCATTGTACATCTGAACGATTACTAAGTGCTTGTAAAGGCACGCGACGCCCTACCATGCCCCGTTGTACCTCGCTCAGAGCAAGGGCTTCTTCAAAGAGGAAGACCTGAAGGTTGCTCTGTTGGAGCCCAATGACCCCTCCGATGTTACCGAGATCATCGGTAGTGGCAAGGTCGACATGGGTTTCAAGGCTATGATCCATACCCTTGCTGTACGTGCCTTCCAAGCAACCAGATGAGCTGGGATCTAATGCGATGACAGGCCAAAGCTCGGAACTTCCCCGTCACCTCAATCGGTTCCCTTCTGGACGAGCCCTTCACCGGCGTTGTCTACCTCAAGGACAGCGGAATCACCGAGGACTTCCGCTCCTTGAAGGGCAAGAAGATCGGCTATGTCGGCGAGTTTGGCAAGGTTAGCATTCCTACCAACCAGTCATAAGCCTTTAGTCTAACAATTTTTAGATCCAAATCGACGAGCTCACCAAGTACTACGGCATGACTGCCGATGACTACACTGCCGTCCGCTGCGGCATGAATGTCACCAAGGCCATCATCCGCGGCGACATCGATGCGGGCATCGGACTTGAGAACGTGCAGATGGTCGAGCTGGCCGAGTGGCTGGCCTCTCAGAACCGCCCTCGTGATGACGTCCAGATGCTCCGTATTGACCAGCTGGCCGAGCTGGGCTGCTGCTGCTTCTGCTCCATCCTGTACATCGCCAACGACCCCTTCCTGGCCGCCAACCCCGAGAAGGTGCAAAAGTTCATGCGGGCCGTGAAGCGTGCCACCGAGTACGTCCTCGCCGAGCCGGCCAAGGCCTACGAGGAATACGTTGACATCAAGCCTATCATGGGCACCCCCGTGAACCGCAAGATCTTCGAGCGCTCGTTCGCCTACTTCAGCCGTGACCTGAAGAACGTGTCTCGCGACTGGGCCAAGGTGACCAACTACGGCAAGCGTCTGGGCATCTTGGACCCCAGTTTTGCGCCCAACTACACCAACGAGTACCTGTCCTGGAAACTGGACGGGGATTCCTCGGACCCTCTGGGTGACCAGAAGCGCATGGCCGAGCTGCAGAAGCAGGTTGCTTCCGAGGGAGGTTTCAAGCGCCTGGAGGTCGCCTCGTCGGCCTAATGGGGTATTCTTCTGCGATGACCACATTGATCCTGTCAAAATGTCAAGCATCCACCAACTTTACGCTCGTTAGGAAATGAATGATTGATTCGAGTAAACAATTTATCTCTTGTAGCAATACAGCTCGTACATGTGAATGCTGGGCAATCAACAACGCATACACTTAGCCCTCTAACTCAGGAGAATCCGTAGGATTACAAAATTATGCTATAACACGAATGTACACACTAACCACTATCTCCAACAACAACCAACCTCATCCATCACCCGTCCACAAACCGATCCCTCGTCCCCGCCACATTCTCATACGACGCAAGCCTCGGATTCCCCAATAACGAGAACTCAATCCCATCACTAAGCTCTCCATCACTCAGATCCTCCTCGTCCCCATTAAACCCGTCATTATCGACCGGAACCCAATTCCCCCTCTCCCGATCCCTCATCGCAGACTCATACCCCTCGCTACCCCCTCTCAATCTCCCCAAGCATGGCCCAAACATCCCACCTACCCATCCCACCCCCGGCACATTCCTCACCTTCTCCCCCAAAGTCCACTGCACTAACACCACTACCCCGAGGAGCCCAACTGCAGATCCAAACCCAACCAGCCAGAATACAAACGACCGCATCCCCGGCGTCAACACCACCCCGCTTCCCTCATCATCAACACCATACGTCACGCCCGCTTCACTGCTCGCCGGATCCCAGGCTACGAAGAGCGTCGCGCCTAGTACGTGGCCTGTCGCGTTCAAGGCGACGACGCGGAGAGCTTGTTTTTGGATGTGTAAAGGGATCGGGATTATGGTTTCGAAACCGGATTTGGGGACCGCGGCGAGGAAGTTGAAGGCGGGTGAGGTGAGGGACTCGTTGGGGTTGGCGGAGGTGGATTCTTGGGCCGTAATGGCGTGGTTGAGGGCTTTGATGTCGACTTCTTCCTCGCCATTTTCGTTGTCATCCTTGTGATCCTCGTCGGAGGAAGAGGAAGGGGAAGAGGATAAGCCCTGCAACACCCACGTCGCGACCTCCGTCGCCCCATTCCAACTCACCGCCGCCTCGTAAGCATAAACAGCCAGATCGGGTCTCGTCAGCGGCATCCCAACCCAAGGGTGTTTGAAGACGCGGTACGAGATGATATCGCCTTTCCCGAACCCGATCTCAGGCCCGAAGTGTACGTGGCAGAGCACGTCGCCGTGGATATTGTATTCCGTCCATGCGGCGTTGAAGCCGTAGCCTAGGAGCACGTTGCCTGAGTCCAGGACTTGGACGGAGCCTTGCGATTGACTGCTGATTGGGTGCGGGTTCCAGTATTCGTGGCGGATGGAGACGGTCATGGAGGTGGTGTCCAGGTCCAGGTAGAGGCCGCGGCTGGTGAGGGTTGGGGCGCCGATGCCGCGGGAGGCGTTGTCGAAGACCGTGAGGGAGGTTGTTGTGTTGGTGCTACTGCTGGGTGTAATGGTGGAGTTGGAGTTGGATCTGGCGCGTTGGAACCGCGCATGATGCTGCCATGTGATATTGGTAGCAGACTGGGAAGGCGAGAGATCCGTAAAGGAGTTATTAGCGCCGCCGAGACGCCAGAGGACAGAGCCCGACTGGCCATCTATATAGGCGAGACAGTTCGCGTAGCGGGACGAGACGAGAAAATTGCCCAGATCGTCCTTGTCGATACTGTTGATGTGAAAGAAGTCCCAGGGCCGGGCCTCCGACTCGCCGTTGCCTTCACGGCCACGGAACATCTCCGCGAAGGTGAAGTGGTCGGAGGCGCGCCATTGGAAGAGCAGCTCGCCGGTCTCGATGTCAACTTCTTGGAACGTGCCGTCGTAGATCCATCCGCCTTGGGGACCGTCTTCGACGGAGCGTAGATCGGCCGGCCGTGTTTCGTAGATGGTGAACACGGCCGTCTCGTTCAATGTGATGTGGAATTCGTGTAGATCTGCGGGTAGGTTGTTGGCGCCGCGGATCTTGTATGCTTCTTGATAGTTGGAGTCGAGCTGGAATCATTTTTAGCATTCTGTGGGCCTTGGGGATAATCGGTAAGAGATGTCTGGGTGCAGGCTGCCAGGCCTTTTTGGCGTTTGCCGGCCATGGATGTAACGGAAGACCTCTTTCATCCCATAACCATGAAATCAATCATTTGTAATGATTCAAGCATCGTTCCATACATTCAATGATCAACTTCGATCACCGCAATAGCCACGCAGCACCTTGCATCCAGACATTCTTGACCCATAAAGATAGAGGATCAAGAAACTCACCATATAATAAGTCCCATCCCCATGCCCCGTAATTCCATCATTCCCCGCCCAGAAGGTCAGATAATCCTGGCCCCGATAGCGGTAGACGTTCAAATTATACGTCTTCCCGTAATCCTTCGTCCAGACGAGATGGCCATCCTGATCGATGATCATCGGCCCCGGAGTCGCGACGCCTGCGCCACGCGGCGCAATCATCGTGAACTGCCCATCCTTGCATTGCGTGCTGGACTCCAGATAGTTGAGCGTGGGCCCGATGATAGGCGTGGATCGATACGTCTCTGTCGGCCAGGCACCGAATTTCCCTTCATCGTAGTCCCCGGATTGATGGTAGGGGCCGTAGTCTGCTTGTACGAGACTGCATATACCGAGTAGGGTGGATGTTAGAGTCGTAGCGAGTCGACCGCCGCGCATTGTCAACGGGGGGCGGTACCGTACTACCCAATGAAGCTAAACCGTGGTGACTTATAATTGCAAGTAAAATGGACCACTAGCACCAAAGGAATGAATGGCGAGGAATAAAAATCTGATCGGTTTCAAAGCACGAATATCCCCAGCCCGCTGTCATCGAAGAAAGGGGAGAGAAGGAAAACAGAATGGTTCGTGCGCCGCTGATTTTCATACTGTCGGGATAGACGCGCGGAGGAGGCCCACCTTTGGGACCCGTCCAGCTGCCAGCGTTCGGTTGTCATTATTGTTGACAACTTCGACTGTCCTTCAACCTGTTTCCGCTGCCCTCATGGTGGAGGGATAATAACTTGGCACTTGGCAGCCCCAGGTCGGTGGGGAATTGATGCTGCCGAGAAATATCGGTGGTAGGGCTAGATAGGCATCGACGTTTTGTATGCGAAGACTGGAGGATTGTTGGTGGAACCGTAGAGCGGAGAGTATAGAACAAGAAGCTAGCGCTGGATGGAAGGTCGGGTACAGCGGGAAGGGCTGAAAGGCCCACCTTTGAGCTGGTTGATACTTGATGATAATGGATTGTTGAAGTTGATAGGTGAACTGGTGAGTTCAAGGCAGTAATAATCCGTCTTTATTCTCCGTCCGAAAAAGCAGGATCCATAGCAGAGAATTGATTGGTCGACCAGAAGATCCACCGACCATTTACTATCGTCTTGGCGTCTTGGGAACTGATATGAAGCTGCCCCTTTACGGAGTAGATTTGTGGAATTTTGAGCCTTGTAGGGTGCAAGTGCTGAGAATGAAAAGGGGCTTCTGGACAGCTGCCAGAAAGGTTACAATGTAGGGCTTCAACGAGAGCGTGACATCCCAGTTAGGATAAGCGCCATATAAATATCTCCGACCTTCGCTTTTCCTTCTTCTTTCTCTCTGTCTCCCTCTTCATGTACCTTTAATTGACCCTCAATACGAGCTTCTGTAAACAATACTGCATCAGTGATGCATTATGCTGATGGGAAATGCAGCTTTGGTGTTCATCTGACGATCCGAGGAATCAAGTTTTAGGGGGCCACCACTGACTGGATTGATGTCACCAACATCTTAAATCGACTTTTTTCGGCAAAGGTCTTTCCGGGGCTCATGCGGAGAACACTAAGAGATGTATTTCTACCTAGGTGGGCATCCGGTAGGGAAGTGATCATCGTCGTGAAGTAAACCGATTCGTGGGATTTCCTTACTGAAATGCATCGGTTTGCGGGGCAATCCATCTTGCCCAACAGTATGAAGGACAGCCTACAATGTGATTCCTTCGGTATCTTGTCCAGGTCGCAATCCATCCAGCAAAGAACTGAACCATCGTAATGCGCCTCTTCTCCACCTGGCTTAAGCTGTGGTTCTTATTCTGCCTTTTAGACAACCATACAGGCGTCACGGCATTGTCTCGAATTAATCGCCAAAAGATTGTCTCAGGATTCAACCCAACTCGCAATGCCAGCTCAACGAGCACCCCGATGCAGATTGGGAATGGAAACTTTGCATTCGGAGCCGATGTAACTGGCCTACAGACATTCCTGCCTTATGGGACCCTGTCCTCCTGGGGTTGGCACAATTCCTCTCTGCCATATGGCGCTTCACCCGAAGATTTCACCGGTCTCGACTGGTGGACACATGGACGATTGGTCAACTATGAGATGCCGAATCCTGCGCAGCCCGAGATCTCTCAGTGGCTTATCGCGAACCCGCATCGAATCAACCTCGGAAGAGTCGGATTTGTATTCATGGATGGGAGCGCAAATATCACTGAGGATGACCTCTCGGAGAAACACCAAGAGCTAGATATCTATCACGGTGTTTTAACGTCTACATTCACTCTCAACGGCCACAAGACCACTGTATGGACCTGTGTCGATCCGTCTTCGGACACGGTATCGGTGCGCCTGCATTCTGAACTGCTTTCCCTCGGCCAACTAGCTGTCTTCTTCGATTACCCTTATGCTACGGATGCGAGCAAATATGAGGCCCCCTTCGTCGGCGACTGGAATGCTATTTCAAACCACACCACAGAACTGATCTTTTCCGGAGGGCCAAACGCACAGATAAAACACACACTAGACGCAACAACGTACTACACAGCTATACACTGGAGCAGGCACAAGACAACAATCACCCAGAAGAAGAACACGCATCGCTATATTCTCCAGCCTCCCAGAACCAACAACCCCGACTTCGAACTAACTGCCACGTTCTCCACCAAACACAACCACACCTCACACCCATCCCCAAGCACTAGCACCATCACATCGCGCTGCAAGCACTGGTGGAAAACATACTGGGAAACCGGCGCTTTCCTAGACCTGACATCCACAAAAAACCACACCGCACTCGAGATTCAGCGCCGCATCATCCTCTCCCAGTATCTTGTTGCCGTCAACGGCGCTGGAAACGACCCATCACAGGAATCCGGCCTCGTCAACAACGGCTGGTACGGCAAGTTCCATTTAGAGATGTACCTCTGGCACTCGGCGCACTGGACTCCATGGGGAAGACAGCATCTGCTTGATCGGAGCATCGGCGTCTACGATAGATTCCTAGCATCCTCGCAAGCAAGAGCCCAGAAGCAGGGCTACGAGGGCGCTCGATGGGGTAAAATGAGTGACCCGTCTGGGAGGTCTGCGCCGGGGGAGATCAATTCTCTCTTGATATGGCAACAGCCGCATGTTTTCTACTTTGCGGAATTAGAGTATCGGTCTACGGTGGCGAGCATGAATAGGCGAGATACGATATCTTTTCTTACGGAATGGGATACGCTTCTGACTCAATCGGCTGATTTCATGGTTTCTTTTGCTTTCTGGAACTCGTCGACGGGCTTCTATGATCTAGGCCCGCCTATGTATCCGGTGTCGGAGAATACACCGCCGAACAGCACCCGGAATCCGACGTTCGAGCTGGCCTATTGGTATTTTGGGCTCGACGTGGCGATCCGATGGAAAGAGAGATTAAGTCAGTCTATCCCAATGAAATGGAAGCACGTCCTCGAGAACCTGGCGCCGCTGCCCACGGTGGAAGTAGCCACCCCGTCTGGGAAAAAGGAAATCACGTATACATTGTACGAAGGGATTCCGAACATGTGGACAGACCCCGAAACAGTAACAGATCACCCAGCACTTACGGGGATCTACGGGCTCCTGCCTCCCCTTGCGGTGGTAAACAGGACCATTGCCGAAGCCACGGCGGCGCAAGTCGCGCAGACCTGGAACTTCACGGACTGCTGGGGGTGGGATTTCCCTATGTTGGCGATGAATGCGGCCAGGTTAGGCAATGTCGACGCCGCGGTGAGGTACCTCGTTCATCCGAACTTTCAGTTCGACGACGTCGGCATGCCGGTTGGGCCGATGCGCAATGTGCCCACGCCCTATTTTCCTAGTAGCGCGGGACTTTTACTGGCTGCGGGAATGTTCGCCGGGGGTGGGGAGAATGTGAATGACACAATCTTGCGGACCACCCCTGGCTTTCCGGCTGAATGGAATGCCTTGGCGGAGGGATTCTTGCCGATATTTTGAATTATTGGTGATGCCAGAGATGTGACCCTACAGGCCTGTAGGTGAGGGGAGTCAGAATAGAGCCCAACAACTTGTCATGAGAAACCGTGAATTGTATACGTGCAATGCTTCGTAGCCATAAAGACTAGGCTAATATCGCACAGGTGGTGGATAGCTAACATATATTCCGGTAGCGGGAGTAAAAAAGCCCGAAAAATAATACTCAAGAATTAAATATAAGGGGTATGTATGGTATAATTTTGGAAGCACAGAGCTGTAGGGGCCACAACTTCAAAACAGAATTGGATCAAATCGGAAAGCGTTTATTTGGAGCGCTTGTAGATCTTGGACACAAACGTCTCGAAGACCTCCTTTTTCAAGCCTTCCGACTCGTTGACAGCAGCGATCTTGGAGCGCAGATCAGCAACAGTCGCCTCCTCGTATTCCCGATACACCTTCTCCAGGTCCAAATCCTTGTAGATCTGCTTGACCTTGGCCTCTAGCTCGCTGTTTTTGCGACCGTAGGCCTCGTCGAGGGTCTTGCGCTGCTCCTCGTTGCAACGCTTCAAGGCCTGGTTAACCAACCACGAGCACTTGTTGTCCTGGATGTCGGTTCCGATCTTGCCGATGAAGGCGGGGTCGCCGTAAGCGTCCAGGTAATCGTCCTGGACCTGGAAGTACTGACCCAAGGGAATGAGGATGTCGTGGGCCTGGCGGAGGTTCTCAGGGGTGGCGAGCTGGAGGTAGTGCAGGGCCAGCGCAATGGGGAGGTAGAAGCTGTAGTAAGCGGTCTTGTAGGTGACGATGAACATGTACTTGTCGAGGGAGAAGTTGTCGAGGTTGACATTGTCCTCAGGGGCGGTGATGAGATCGCACAGTTGTCCCAGCTCCGTCTGCCAGGTAACCTCCTGGAAGAGTTCGACCAGGTCGATGTAGGCGGGGTGCGAGCGGAAATGCTTGCGCAGGATCACATAGATCGAGGACTCGAGCATGAACGCATCGTTGATCGCGACCAGGCCGACGCCCTGCTGACGGTACCAGCAGGGCTGGCCGCGGCGGGTGATCGATCCGTCCATAATGTCATCGCTGACAAGGAAGAAGGCCTGCAGCAGTTCGGTGAGCCAGCCCAGGGTGCTGAGGTGCTTGAACTGCTCGTCGGTCAGGGGCTTGTTCAGGAGAGCGAGACCGGTGTCGGGGACGGAAAGACCACGGTTCAGCTTGCCACCGGGAACGTTAACGTTGAGAGCCTAGTCACATCAAAAGTTCAATTAGTATGACAGTGCAGAAAATAGGCTGTCGGGAAATAGAAGTCGTCGAGGGCGAGTCTGGCAGTCGCACCTTTTCAAACCATTGCATGGCATTCTCGGGCAAATTGTATTTCTTCGCATGAGCAAGGATATCCTGGGCCAATGAGGGGAAAACAGCCTCGAAGGCGGCGCGATCCGTGGTGGAAGCCATTATGGGAGAGGAGGGGTGAAGTAACGCGGTGGAGCAGGGGAGGAGAGACTGGAGGGGAAAAGGAAGAAGGGAAGCAGAGGAGAGGAGGCGAAGGAACAATCAATTAATTCCCAAAGATTCCCAAATAGGCAATGATTGTTGCGGCCTTCGGCCCCTCAGACGTGTTTGCTCTGTTTGCTCTGTTTGCCTGCGGGTCCCCAATCGGGTAATCCTTTGCATTCTCCCGCGTCTCATACTTACTGGCCGGCCTCTTCTTTCTCGAATTCCTCTTCCCCTTCCCCTCTCCCCCAGTCGGCCTTCTCGCAGAGCTGCATCGCAACCATGGCGGCTCAATTCACCGACGAAAATATCCAGGAACTCAAGTTCCGCCTGGAGGATGCCGCAATCAAATGCTCCGAGCGTTGTTTGTATCAGTCCGCGAAATGGTACGCCCGAGGCTGTCTTGTTTTGGTTTTCCTTGAGACGCCTCAACGAATTAACGGATGATATTTGCTGCACTGTCTAGGGCGGCGGAAATGCTGGATTCAATCCTTCCGATTGATCAGTACGACACCGATCCCGAATCGCCGATGGATATCGCCGATGCGCCTGTGACCCCTCCGAACCCTTACCTCCGAACCCAGGACCCTGCCGAAGCTGCGCTGGAGGCCCAAGAATCCTACAAGTATCTCTTGGCGAAATCATATTTTGACACGCGCGAATACGACCGATGCGCCGCCGTCTTTCTTCCTCCGACGATTCCCCCCGTGCCGCTATCCACCACGTCCCCAAACAATCCCAAATCGAGAGAGTCCTTAACACCGCAGAAGGGGAAATCGAAGGCGTCGCCATATGCGGGGGTGAAGGAGAACAGCTCGACGCGCAACCCATACCCCAGACTCAGTCAGAAGGCCCTGTTTCTGTCACTGTATGCGAAATACCTGGCGGGAGAGAAGCGCAAGGATGAGGAAACCGAAATGGTGCTGGGTCCGGCGGACGGTGGAACGACGGTCAATCGCGAACTACCGGATATCGCGCGGGGGTTAGAGGGATGGCTGACCGAACGTCGCGAGAAGGGACAGGGGGATAGTAGCCAGGGGTGGTTGGAGTACCTCTACGGTGTCATCCTCCTCAAAGGGCGGAACGAAGAGGAAGCGAAGAAATGGCTTATGAGAAGTGTTCATTTGAACCCATTCCACTGGGGAGCTTGGCAGGAGTTGAATGACCTGCTTGGGAGTCCGGAAGATGTATGGCCTTCAAACGATGGTGCCAACGGTTGGATAGCTAACTTTTCGACAGCTGAAACATGTCATTGATATCTCCCCGCAGAATATCATGACGCTTATCTTCCATGTGCATTGCAGTCAGGAGCTCTACCAGGCTACAGAGGAGACATATCACGCTTTGTCAGAGCTCGAGACCATATTCCCTACCAGCGCGTTCTTGAAGACCCAGCGAGCCCTGTTATACTACCATTCAAAAGGTATAACCTCCATCAAGCGCTGAGGAACCGCCATTGCTAACAATACTTACCTGTAGACTTCGAGGAAGCATCGCACATTTTCACAGAAATACTCATCACCTCCCCCCACCGTCTCGACAGTCTCGATCACTATTCCAACATCCTATACGTGATGGGCGCGCGTCCCCAGCTTGCCTTCGTCGCGCAGGTCGCAACCGCTACAGACAAATTCCGACCCGAAACATGCTGTGTAGTCGGAAACTACTATTCACTAAAGTCTGAGCACGAAAAAGCAGTCATGTACTTCCGTCGTGCTCTCACCTTGGACCGCAACTTCCTGTCTGCCTGGACCCTCATGGGCCACGAATACATCGAGATGAAAAACACCCACGCCGCCATTGAATCCTACCGCCGAGCCGTCGACGTCAATCGCAAAGATTACCGCGCGTGGTACGGTCTCGGTCAAGCCTACGAAGTCCTCGACATGTCCTTCTACGCCCTATTCTACTACCAACGCGCTGCCGCGCTTCGCCCCTACGACCCGAAGATGTGGCAAGCCGTCGGATCCTGCTACGCCAAAATGGGCCGCATCGAGCAAAGCATCAAGGCGTTGAAACGCGCCCTTGTCGCGGGCTCATATTACGCCGAAGATACCGCCTCCAACGCCAGCGGCATGCCCGTAGCATCTAGCCGGAAGATCCTCGACCCCGAAACCCTCCACCAGATCGCCACGCTCTACGAACGACTCGGCGACGAAGATGAAGCGGCCGCGTACATGGAACTCACCTTGCAGCAAGAAACCGGCCAGGTGCCCGTTGAAGAAGAATACGAGTCTTCAGACAATGAGAATGACGATGAAAACGACGACGAACGATCCGCCGCCGGCGAGCGCTCGGGCCGTCGTCGCGCAGGACACGGCAATTCCATGGTCAGTCAGAATAATGAAGACGACGACACATGGCATGGGACTGGCGTAACGGCGACTACATCTAAGGCTAGATTATGGCTTGCGCGGTGGTCGTTACGGACCGGTGACCTTGAGCGCGCGGATCAGCTAGCGAGCGAGTTGTGTCAGGACGGGGTTGAGGTCGAGGAGGCCAAGGCATTAATGAGGGATGTCAGGGCTAGACAGGAGGGGGATCAATCTTGAAATGATCGTCGGTCAGGCAGACTTTGATTGTTTAAAGCGCTTGTTTTGAGTCTTTTGTATTAGTATGGGCTAGCGAGGCGTTTATATATTATCTCAGTTCTTGCGGGGTGGCAGCGATGGTCTGTCAAATGCATTGGCATGGTTATAGACATTCAAAATCACTTCCACCGTCATGATGAATGGTAGTATAATGTGCTACTACTCCATAGTTGTAAAGTTTGAGAATTCTAAGGTCCAAGGTACCAAGCATTTCGCCGTTTGCTAATCGATTCACGGCCCGACCTGGTATTTGAGGCCATTGCCGATGCCCTGAACACGGTCCAAGAAGCGACGGCTCAGGAGAGTCCAAAATCTCCTAAACAAGATACCTCACTTTTATCGAATAAAATAGAGATAGAGGGCCTGGGTATATCTCCTTCCATCTCACAAGGTATAGCACTATTTCCGGCACCGACCCTACCATTAACACCGTTATCTGCGCCTGGATCGTCAAGATTCTGTCCTGGCCGTGGCTGAGCTGCCGTTGGCATAGGCGTACAAGGATTTTCCGAACAGGATGGGATTCCATCCGAATCACCTTCCTTCCTGATCGCTCTGTCTTTTTCTTTAATTCTAGGAGCCGTATCTAGAAAACCAGCACCAAATGTATCCGTATCCCATTTCACGCAAGCAAAGAAATACTCCCGCGCGATATCCGACCATGTTTCACTGAGACTGAATCTGATATCATCTGCTGGGGCGGGGATACCGAGAAACGCAGAGTCAAAGATTAAGATCTTGCCGGGTGGAGGGTGGGTATAGGGGAGTTGGTGATGGAGGGTTTTGGTGAGTGTGAGGATGCATGAACCTAGGGGTGTTTGTTGGGTGTTTAGGAGCATAAGGCCTAGAGATTTTGTGGGTTGAGATTGGAGGGCTTGCAGGAATGTCATTAATGAAGAGGTTGTGGTGAGTGTGGTGGCGAGGATGGTTTCGTCTATGCCCTTACTCTTGTAGGGAGGGCAGTCAATGTATATTGGGATGGTGGAAAGAAGGGGTTTGGGAGTGAGAGTCTTGGAGGCGTGAGGGGCGTTGAGTATAGACTTGGACTTGGGTGCTGCTTGGTTTCCTGTCGTTTTTGGCTCTTTGTTCCGTGTCTTGTATTCGTTCGAGCAGTCAATTTTTTCAAGATGATCAGTGTGCCGCAAAGGTAGAGTGGTGAGTTTGGGATCCATTTCTGAAGTTGATATAGCTATAAAGTCTTTGCGTTGACGAGAGTTTTGGTTTGAAAGATTCTCACTGCTGGTTAAGAAATGGCCAGCGGAATCGGATACATCAGACCGTGGACTGGATGATCTCGAGGCGTCAACATAGATCGGAATCTGGGTTGCACCAGAACGATATGCCCCTCCAGATTGTCCTGGGTTCCACGCAGCCGCAGACGCCGACGAAGCTGACAGAGACGACGAGGCAGTTGTCGAGATCACGCTTTGTGAACGATCAACTATGTATCTAGATGACCCATCGCCCAACTTCAATCGTTTCGACCATTGTTGTTCTTGTGCGAGTTCCTCAGATGGGATTGCTCGAGCTTCGTCCGCTAGAAGCTGCAGTTCTGTGAAAGAGGCCGCTTCCTCGAACGACCGGTCTGAATGAATCTTTAGGATTCTAGGGAACCGAAGCGTGAAATATCTGCCGCCTGAAGGCTTCTCAAACCCACCTCCCAGCATTTCGACGACAAATGGCTTTTTATATACAGTAGCCATACTGGGCAAACCACCATGCCCGAATTCTATATCGAACCCGTGATGATCCGAGTCAGTTGCACAGGCACTGAACTCGCCAACTTGATTGAGGATTTGCATGTTTTGCGGACTGATGCCATTCTGGTCGATCACGTCAATCACTCGAAACCTCGGCTTGACCTTAGATTGCAGAACGCTGTCCTTGTTGACAAGACATCCAATGAAAAAATGTGTCCACAATATCTTCTTATGGCGCTCTCTGAGTGCGACGGCATCTCGAGCGTTGTACGATCCACCTATGATCGTCAGGTCGACTGTATCGCCGAGCCCTGGAATGTAATCTTTCTTCAGCTTGATCCATCGGCCGGAGGAGCCGTTCGTTCCCCAAGTAAAGGTGAAGTACGGGTCCTCGCAGCCTTTCAGGACGAATCCCTCCCATCGCTCAGCGATACCTTTACCGAGAAGCGCCTCAAGTCGAGACTGACTGCCGGGATGCGAAAAGTCTAGGACACGCTGTTCGGCTATATCAGCGCGGCCAATGATGAGTTTGACCAGGCTTTTGAGAAGCAGTCTTCTCTCTCGATGGGGCTTTCGCAGGCAGACATCGTCGTCAAGTAGTAGGACGTCAAAGAAGACAATCATCAAATGCTCATCAGGTTGCGGTCTTCTGGAGTTAGCAAAGGCATGTCAAAACGACTGGAGCGAGGCAACTCACTGCGAATCATTTTCCGTGCCGATAAAAGTGCCAGACCGCGAGATAAATTTACGCAACTTATGGAAACCCATGATTCTACGGTGCGCATCACTCCATACAACCAGCTCACCTTCCAGAATACATCGGCGCGAGAACTTGCAGTCCGGCGTCTTCATTCTCAGAGACTCTTTGAGAACTTCCTGAATACTGGCCCTATCTTCCGTAGAATCTTTCCCACTCTTGGAAAAGATTTGAATATAATCGTGAGGTCTTGAGAGGTCGATATGAATCTGACAGTATTCCCCATCATACTTCTTCTCTATACTCATCCGTCGACCGCCAATCATCTGACAGCAGTGTTTAATACTGCGAGCTTTATAGTAATCCGGTCGTCCAATCTTCACCCCCGTCACCGGATACAGATACTTCAGGGCTATCGCGCCCAAGTCCCGCGCCTGGCCCGGTTCCGGATGCGCAGGGAAATACGACAACGGCTCCGTCCTCAGCACGCTCAACGCTACCTCGAACGAATCCTGAAACAAAAGCAGTCGCGGCAATAGGAAGTGAAGGCTCCTCAGCGTCACCACCTCGGGCACCACAACCGGATAGTAACACTTCAGTATCATGCGCGTTAACCACTTCGCGTCCCGACTGCCCAGCCGGCGATAGATGGGCGACAGCGCCTCCTCGACATCCACGGCCGTTCGCTGTCGTCGCACCCTCGGGCCCGAGAACCTGCTCCGCGACGCGATCTGCGCCAACACGGCATCGATTTCTTCCACCGTGACTTCCTGACCGTCGAAGATCTGGTTCTCAGCTTGCTTCATCACATTTTCCACGCATTGCCCGAGATCCCCACCCCCTGACACTCGCCATTTTTCGAGCTCTTCGCGACGAGAGGAACCGAGGAGTAGACATCGTCCGATTACTCGCGACAGGGAGACATCTTGCAGCATGTATACCCTGTCGGTTCGTTTCTCTGGGAAGAGACATGATAGGACGGCGAGCTGGTCTGTGTCTGCCTTGCGAAGTCGCTTGGCATGTTGTCTGAACCATAAGCTAACGACGCGGGCATCTGGATCTGTGGATCGGGACTGTGTGGCGGCTTTGATGATTCGATTGTTCTCGAGCGAGGAGAGCAGATCGCACAGATGCTGGAATTGGAAACCCATATATACTGTGTCTTGGGAGGATTGTTGTGGTTGGAAACCCGGGGTTTTGCTATGATAACTTCATTCTGCCGTCGTTTTGTTTATGTGTAACGAGGACTTGGCATTCACTTCTCATGCGAAGGCTACAGATGATGGAAAGCACTTTGGGGCAAACATCGCAGGATTTGTGACTCGGAGTACCGGACTCACGCGAGACCGCGTCCATGGATCGCGAGAACACGTGATCCGAACCAGACTGCAGCAAACATCATGACAAAAATGAGGCAATGCAGTTGACACGATCTAGTATTGCTAGTGATGATAGCAGCTTATGGTAGAATACATGAGACACACGGCGACGTCGTCCGTGCGCTGGCACTGTGATAGATTGAAGATTCCCAACCAGCAGACAACCCAAAGAACGTAACCCCGTAGAAATGAACAACACCACCAAAAACTCCGAGCTTTTAAACGTGAAATATATGGTATGAGAAGGGAAAAGGGGATGGAACATGGAAGTGGTGGAGTGGCGTTTACAAAATACCCTGCTTTTGAAGACTGGTGATCTGTTAGTACTCTGTCCATAAGTCAATAGGGTGCAAGGGGGAAACGTACTCGAGATAGATCCTCTCCGGCATCACGTTGCCCTCTGCGTCCTCCATCTGCACCACGTTGTCTTTGTGCTCTCGGTCCTTCTTGCGATCCTGCTCGAGCTTCTCCCACAGTCGAATAGCGTCTTCGATCCGGGTGATTTCACGGAAGAGGTTGGTGTTCGATGTGATTCCTAGACACTTCAGACCGAAGATGTGCAGGGCCTCCGAGAAGTGTTTGTCAAACGCGCGACGACCCATGTATACGAAGTTTCCGCAAATCTCACAGGGGTACTCAACACCCAGTCCGTGCAGTTTGTAAAGCCAGTAGGGAATGGGCTTGCCGTCCCAGGCCAGAGGAAGCTTGAGAGGGTTATAGATACGATCATCTCCCTCATCATCAGATTGATCACCTCCCTTAGCATCACCAACGTTTTCAGACTCAGCAAGCAACGCCTCCAGTTCGAACTGGCGCTCTCGCTCCGTCATACCCTGTTTCCGCTCCACGTTGATCCGAGTAGCTTGGCGCTCGCTGCTAAGAGCTTGTGCCAGCGACCGAACGCGGTGCTCACGCTCCGCGACGGCGCGCTCTTTCAGACGATGGGTGACAGAGTTTGCACCTCCTGCCGAAGCGGCCGGCTTGTCCCCAGACTCCCCAGCAACCTTGCGGGCCTCGGCAGCGCGGACGTGCTTCTTGCCAGTCAAATGGTTCTTGTAGACATTCTCGTTCTTGAACTCCTTTTCGCAGTCGGCGCACCAGATCCCTTCCCCGGTTCCTTCGGTCTTGGGGCCCTGAGTCCCGTCCTCGGCTTTCTCCTCCGTCCACCCGGGGACTTCATTCGCGGTCCACTGCTGCTCGAACTGCTCATCGAAGCTGGCAAACAGCTTTCCAAGATCCTGCAAAGGCCGCACCTTCTTGATAAACTCCTCTAGATAGTTGGCCAGCTCGCCCGCATACCGGAAATACGTATCCGACAGCTTATTGGTCCGCTTGATAGTCAACTGCGGTGGCGTAAACGCATCGAACACATCCAGGTACTGCACGTACGTCAACCTCTTCACCCCGGGCAGGTTGAGGTACTGTTCATGCAACATCGTCAGATCCAAGAACTGTCCGTAGCCTTCTTCGCCCGTAAACATGTGATCGATGTCCAAGCCAAGCGGCTCGCCTTCGCCAGGCTGGCGGCGCTTGTACGCCCGCTCCAGGTTCTCGACCGGCTCGTTGGGATAACGACGGTGGAAGTCTTTGATCTCGTCCAGCTGCTTGTAGAACTCTTCGAACTGATCGCCCGTCGAGATCGACTGGATTTCCTTCTCGCGCGCGCCGTCCGCATCTTTGTAGATCTCGAGGAGCCGGTTCGACTGTTCGTCAATGCGGGTCAGGAAATGCGAGATTTCGTGGTCGCGAACAAGGCGATCGCGAATCTAAAAGCAGAAACTGACAGTGAGCTATCTGTTGAGGTAATATGCACTTTGGGGGGTTCGGGGCTCAACTCACGTTGCGAGGTTCATCTCCGACGCGGTCGGCAACAGCTTGCTCTAACCGTTCCAGATCCTCGTGGATAAATCGCTGCTCTTCGAGAACCATCGTGAAACAAGGACGCGCGAATGTCGTAGCGGTCCCTTGGTGTAAACGGTGTTGGATTCCCCTCCAGGTGCTGGAACGTTGATCGCCGCTGCTCGAGAGAGCTTTGCGGGCGAGGTCGCCATCACGTGATCACGGGCGGTGGCACTCGAAAAGTCGCGCCGGAGACGGGTTTCGCAGCCACTACTCGACTACCTCATTCACCACTTACGGTTGCCTGCATTGCGGTACTTTTCTCATTTGACAGTTTGAGGAATCCGGAGTATTCAAAATGGCAGACGGTATCGATCGACGAGCTGATGGTATGGACTGGATTCCCAGATTTGGCACACAAAGAGAGTGCGCTCTCGAGTACTGACAGCGCAAATTTAGACCGCATGGAGTTCAACACCTCCAAGGAGGTGACGGTCGCTCCGACCTTCGAGGACATGCACTTGAAGGAGAGCCTCCTCCGTGGTATCTACGCATACGGTTACGAGTCCCCCTCCGCGGTGCAGTCGCGTGCGATTGTCCAGATCTGCAAAGGTCGCGACACCATTGCCCAGGCGCAATCTGGTACCGGTAAGACGGCGACATTCGCGATCAGTATTCTGCAGGTTATCGACACTGTTGTGCGTGAGAGTCAAGGTACGTTGATATTGTTTCCCGGTGGTGGTGGGCGTTATAGCAACTCATTGTCGAACTAGCGCTTGTCCTCTCGCCCACTCGTGAACTTGCGACCCAAATCCAGTCCGTCATCATGGCCCTCGGCGACTACATGAACGTGCAGTGCCACGCCTGTATCGGAGGTACGAACATTGGTGAAGACATCCGGAAGTTAGATTATGGTCAACATGTTGTCTCGGGTACCCCCGGTCGAGTCGCGGACATGATCCGCCGCCGCCACCTGCGCACCCGCAACATCAAGATGCTGGTTCTCGATGAAGCCGACGAGCTCTTGAACCGTGGATTCCGCGAACAGATCTACGATGTCTACCGCTACCTGCCGCCCGCCACGCAGGTCGTCGTGGTCTCCGCCACCCTGCCGTACGACGTGCTCGACATGACCACCAAGTTCATGACCGACCCGGTCCGCGTCCTGGTCAAGCGTGACGAATTGACCCTCGAAGGCATCAAGCAGTACTTTATCGCCGTGGAGAAGGAGGAGTGGAAATTCGACACCCTTTGCGATCTCTACGATACTCTGACCATCACCCAGGCCGTCATCTTCTGCAACACCCGGAGGAAGGTCGACTGGTTGACGGACAAGATGCGCGAGGCCAACTTCACCGTCTCTAGCATGCACGGCGAGATGCCGCAGAAGGAGCGTGACAGTATCATGCAGGACTTCCGTCAGGGTAACTCGCGTGTGCTGATTTCCACGGACGTCTGGGCGCGTGGTATCGACGTGCAGCAGGTGTCGTTGGTTATTAACTACGACCTGCCCACGAACCGTGAGAACTACATCCACCGTATCGGTCGAAGTGGTCGTTTCGGTAGGAAGGGTGTTGCCATCAACTTCGTCACCAGCGACGATGTGCGCATCCTTCGTGACATTGAACTGTACTATTCTACGCAGATTGATGAGATGCCTATGAACGGTAAGTCTATCATCCTGTTCGCAAAAGAAGGAATTCCTCAGGAAGGAATAACTAATAATATCTGATAGTTGCCGACCTTCTCTCCTAATCAACCCTCGCGTTAAAAACACCTTGGACCCCGAGTCCTGGCATGCATCTGAATGAAACCGAAAAGCAAACCTAGCTAGCTCTACAAAATACCATCCCTCCTCGACCCCCGGGCCATCCCCCAGGACCAACAACCTAAGAGCAAGGTAGCACTAGATACCTTTACCTCCCTCATGATTTCAAAAGCCCCCATAAAAAAGGAAGGAATCAACCCAGCGTGGAGGAAACGGGAAATGAACAAAAATAGTGAGCCGTCCCCCCCCCCCCCCTTTCAACAATCCCCAAAACCTACCAGTCACTACCTGAACTAACACCTATTCTCCAAACTTCAGTTTCACACAATCTACCTACTGACTTTACCACTGCCGGTATACTAAGGCTACCTATCTGAGATGAAAACCAGCCAGCTGCTAGGTGATTTGGATTCTACTTTGCAATCTTTCTTTCTTTCGTTATTTCGTAATCTGTCTGTTTATCTGTTTCTTTCATGGCGTTTAATTGAGTTGGGGATTTTATTTTTTCGAGTGATTGATTGCTATTTCTGAATCCGTGTCAAATCAACGATTATTTATCTATCTATCTATTTGGATTGCTTGGTAGTTTTAACTATGAATATACGAATCCTGCAATTCTTGATTATTTATCTCCAAGGGATAATAATGTTGGCATATCAGGTACTGCAAGGAAGGACTGACTATCAGCCAGCTGAGCTTTTTGGTCTAATTACTTTAAAAGTCCGTCCACCTGGTGCCTGGAATTTCTACAGATAAGGACCTGGTATGCATGCATGCAACTACATTTTACGATTTACGAAAAGTAATGTTACACATGAAAAGCTATATATATATAAATCATGTTTCCACGCCGAGTCTACAACTAGCAACCTGAGTAAAGACAGATTGACGATCTTGACAAAATGATAAATTCAGGAGTGAATGGGCACGAGAAGAGCAACAAAAGCAAAGGATACCAAATTCACTCCGCCTGACCTTTCCGAAGTTAACCCTGAACCATCCTTATCACCCAAAAACAGACATATCAAAAAAAAAAAGAGAACAAGGGGAAGAAGATTGCGGAGAAAGAGGTATCTGTAAGGGATGGTTAAGAGGATAGAAAGAGGAGGGAGAAAAAAAAAATGGAAACAATGTATGATAGCGCCCATTTCAGCCATGCTGGATAAAGGGAATTAATGCTCGGTACACATGAATGTAGAACATATGTCAATTTGCGATACCAAAAAGGTGGCCCCTGCTACCTGTATCGACGATCCCTGGTAGAGCAGGGAAATAAACAATGTGTATATGCAGTACTGTTCAGGGTAAAAGTGAGAGAAATGGAAGATGAAGGATAGAAAATAAAAGGTAAGAGCAAAGACAACAAGGAATGAATCTTGGACTCCAAAAAAGCTCCAGGTATATTCCTATGAGATGGAGACGAGATTACCGGCCGAAAACACAAAAATTTCACATACTGTAAGACAGGAGAGGGGTCTCATTAAGGGGTGAACGTTGAACGTAAAGCACTGGTTCGTGCAAATCCACTGGCCGATACGGCTCGGTTTTTACCCATCAAAGCATTAGGGTGGGTATCACGTTCTCGGGTCCAGCTGCTGTTTGTTAATTGTTGCTGTCCATCGAAGCAAAAAGGGATAAAGAACTTACATTCGGACCAGGCAATCATCACCGGCAGTAGCAAACATGCCGGGATTGGTGGGGTTCCATGATATCGCATTGACGCACCCCGAGATGTGTCCCTCCAGGGTTTCCACAACCGTCCCGTTTTCTCTGTGCCAAATATAAACACGCGAGTCTGGATCCCGAGTTAGCACTAGTCAAGTCTCCCCAGGGCTTGGTGTAACTTGCCTTCGCTCCCGCTGACAACAAAGTTCTCCACCGCTCCTCCAAAAGCGCTTCGGATGACAAAAGAACCCTGCTTCTGCCCTTGGAACCGTCGGATCACGTTGGTGGTGTCAATATCGATGAGCTGTATTTGGCCCTCTGACAGGTTCACCAGCATCTGGCGCGAGTCTTTGCTGACGGCGACGGACGTAGGCTTGCTCTTCAAGGGAAGGCAATATTCCTCTTCGTGAGTCAAGAAATTATAAACGTGGATCTTTTCTTCGACATCTGCCGCCAACAATCGTCGACCGTCAGGGGTGATGACACAGTCTTGAACGCGGAACCCGCCCGGCCACATGTAGATAGCATGGCCACGCAAGCTCCAATGGCACAATTGCGAGCTCAAGTCAAGCGATGCCGTCACAAAGGACTCTCCGTCAGCAGCCCAAGCGGCAGCTGTCACTGGTTGACGATGATGATTGATGGTTAAGAGGCAGCGACCCGTCTACGCAAATAGTAAGCAACGATGATCAAACGGAAAAGAGAGAAAAGAAAGAAAAAAAAAGAAAGACACTATCAGGTATACAGGGAACTCACCTCAACGTTCCAAACGCGAGCTTTCTTGTCCTGAGAGCAGGTAATGAGTTTGGTATCATCCGGACTCCAGCTGGCATGAGCCACTCCGTCGTCGTGATCCATCAACTTGTGAATCACGGCAAACGTTGTCGTGTCGTAAATGATGACGCTATGGTCCCGGCCAGCCGTGACTAACTTCGTGCCATCATGGGAGAATTGACAGTACCAGACTTCGTCGGAGTGTTGGTTCAGTTCGATCCCTGTTCGGAGCGGGAAATCATTGCGGTCGCACATATGGTCCGAATACAATGACGGGGGAGATGCGGTGTTGTGATATCGGCATTGGTTAATCTGATTTTGCTTGACGTGATTAAGCAAAATAGCCAGACGATTATCAGGAATCATCACGGACGGAGAGATGGATTCTAGCAGTGGTTAATTCTGTATTTGGGTGGAATATGAAGGCGGGAGATACTCACTGGACAAATCCGATAATAGTTGTTCCCGCGAATAAGCCATTGGGCCGTTCAAGCCAACCTGATCGCGAAGATGTTCTGGGGGACACATGAGAAGACTGACGGCAGTTAGCAGGGATGTTTGTGGGGTAAATGGTAGATAGCTCTCCAAATTGTACCCAGCGGAGTAAAATGGCCGTAAGACAAAGCCGAAGTTGAAACTCACCTGGATAGAGCATGAAGACGAGCAATATCATAGTTGAGAGGCGTCAGCTCGTGTCGAAGAACAATGAGTGCAGCTCCGAGATCACGGCTCTCCAGCATTTCCAGGAACTTCTGCTGTCGGAGGTAGAAGAGCATCTCGTTTAGCTCGGCATCCTCCACCAGTACCAATCTCTCTTTCGCAGGTGTGTAATCCCGGCCGTTACTTAACGACCGCCCGTTTCCGTCTGGATAAAACGAATGTATCAAGATCTTCTCGGCCTCAGCCCATCGCCCGTCCAGCACCGCACCCCGGAACGTAGCAACGCCAGCACTTTCCAGCTGATAACCACTTTCCTTGCTCAGCATCGACGCCGATCCATTGTACCCCAGCTCGAACAGACTCTGGATCAGAATCCGGGTGACTTCCTCTCGATCATGGCCGAAATATGACGAAGACGCGGGGGGCAGTTTCTGCGAACCGTTCGTGTGCAGATCACCGTTGGACGCAACAAACGAGGCCTGGCCATTCAAGGCGTGCGAAAGACCCGCCTTCTGGGACGAAGACGCAGTGGAGCCGTTAGAGGCTTGAGAGAGACCATTCAAACTCGAAATTCCATCCGGCCGCATATTTGCCAGGCGCCTGCGCTTGGGGGATGGCGAACGGCCTTCTGATATGGTGCGGGACTGGATACTGAGGTGATCTGGGAAACTGGCCTCGCTTGCCGTGCGTTCTCCCAGGCGACCGCCTGTCGTTCCCTCGGTGGTTTCTCCGGAAGTCTCGGGGGTGCTACTGCGGCGACGACGGCGACGAGAAGACGACGAACCCAAGCTCCCGTTCACGCGGGCAGACCTGCGGTAACCGTCGACGAAGGATACGGAGTTTGAGGGCGGCGGGACGTTGCTTGTAGCGGCGGCGACCGAGTTGTTCGGTCGGGACGAGGAAGGTCGGGAGGGGATAGGAGGGTTGGGGTGGTCGGGAGCGGCGGAGGGTGTATAGGCGGGTGAATCGTTTGCCAGCTCGAAGGCTTTGTAGATCTGCCCGTTCACCTGGCTCTGTAGAAGAACCAGGGGGAGCAGATCTATTAAGAGCGGCGGGTCACTGTGATGCTCGCCGAAGAAGCTCGGGGATTAGATTGTGAAGAGCTCGTCAGAGGTCTGGAAGTCTGCCAATGGTCGGAACGAAAGAGGGGAAATAGTATTTGTTGGTGGTGCTTGTGTTCTTTGCCGAGAGAGAGATAGATGTCGGTGTGAGAGAGAGGAGGGGGAGGTAAATGATAAGTTGGGGGGGGTTGATTGATAGTCGAAGAAAACGCCCCAGGAATGCACGGGCGGAGAGGAGAGGTTCTTATCGGAGAGGTGAGGTTCGGGGAAGGCGCCAACGGAGGAGGTCGATGTGGAGGGGTGGGGAGGCAGGCAGGCTGGTAAGTAAGTAAGTACAAGGGAAAGCTTGAGCGTTTGTACAAACTGTAGAGGAAAAGAATCACAGCAGATGAAGAGGGATTTTTATGGAGAAAGAAGGGAGGGAGAGCAGACGGAGGGAATCTGCGAGGGGAGAAGTTGAGAGTTCGTTAGGAAAGACGAGGTTACCTTTAGGGAGTCTTCAGTTATTCGCCGTGGGGCGAGTCACGTCAGGCCTTGGGCACGTTATCTCCAAAAGTTTGGCCAGAACTGAACCTGGGACTTCAAAATACCAGCAAGTCTTGCTTTTTGTTCTGGTCTTTTCTTTTTCTTGATTGCTCTCCTGCCCATTCCATTACTGCGCAGTCCTTATTGCCTTCATCCTTCTGGCGTCATCCCGGTACCTACCTACATACACGGGAAGATCAACGGTCTCAACAGCCTCAACAGTGCTCACTACAAAGCCCATTTTGATTCTCTAAAAACCTTATATAAACAAAATTCAGAAAGGGAACTCAGCAAGAGGTCTGTATGAGCAGTAATTATACAATCAAGAAAACAGACGTTTCTAGCAAACTCACTGGGCGGTCAACGACTCCGACTACAGTTACCAGCCAAAACACGCAATACGATTCGATCATCTGAATCCCCCGGCAGGTGACTGATCTCTACGCCAATCTCAAGACCAGGAGATAACAAGGAGAAACTGATTGTAGGCTTACTCGTCAGGGGAACGGGCATTTGAGGGAGATCAACGCATCACCTGCTTCGACCGGAGGGCCATTGTGGCCCGGTGTTCAGGACAGTTACCATTTACCTTCATTATCTGGTGACTGATATACGAAGCCCTGAAACCCACGTCAACGGTGGAGACCCGGCCATCTGGTACCAGTGAAGCAGGTCCAGGTGGACTATCACGACCATCCCGGACAAAACCCCCTTGAAAGTTGAAACCCGATCGATGCAATCCCCGCAAAGTGTTAGGTACGAAGGGGGATGGAAGGACTCGGGTACTTCCGCAATCGTCCGTTTCGGAGGCGCCGAGCCATTTCCGAATGGGCCCGAACTTCCGACGGAGGTCCGTCTACGGGGTAGTTAGTATGGAGTAGGTAGTGTCAGTGTCAGAGTACACAGTAGTGCTATACTGCATGACTTAACCATGATCTCTTCAACATCTGAGATCTAGAATGTTGAGCGAGCTGAAGAAACGAAAGTTACACCGAATGGCGGGGATCTGACCTCATGATGATGCTTCCTGCTTCTCCACATCTCTATATATCTTCGGCGGACGTCCCCCGTCTGACTTTCTTCGTTCAACCATCTACGCGGTTTTCATCAACCAGCCTCACTACAACCTCAAGAAACTTCAGTGCAACTTCAGAACAATCTCAAACCTCACTACAAATCCTACGTCATGGCTTGCGATTGCAGCAGCGGTAACACCTGTGGCTGCTCCGGTCCTCAGAACTGCACCTGCGGTAGCAGCTGTACCTGCAAGGGATGTGGCGTAAGTCTTTCTGTCCCTGGAATCGCCGGAATGCGCACGAGGCTAATCCGTTGCCCTTACAGAAGTAACTGCCTCCCCATTCTACGGAGTACATCAAACTCTACGATGGAGTTGATTGTGGAAATGGAAATGAATCGAGAATGAATGATGCAGTTTACGAAAAGGATGAGAATGAAGTGAATGAGTATGAGGAGTATTGTACTGTACACAATTGATGCTGGATTCGTGATGATCCTTAGCAGTTTATGATCTAAATTAAGATATCGAGTCTATGTCTCGAATTATCCTCGCCTTTTGTATTCACATGGCGCTTTTATACTCTAGCACTGCCTGCGACGCCTTGAGCGCTCCCGTAATGCTGAAGCAGATAAACGGCGACAACGCGTACAGGATCTATGCTGGTTAGCCTCCGTCTGCAACTAACATGGTGGGATACTCACCATCAACGTCTTCGCCACGGCCATCTTCTCCTCCTGCGATACCCTCGCCAACTCCGCCAGCCCCGAAATGACCAGCGCCGGCGGTCCGGCCGGCATCAGCATCAGACTGAACCAAAGGATGGGATCCGATTGAACCAGACCCGTCCGTCTCGCCAGGAGGTAGATCAGCGAGATACTCAGTCTATTCTCATTAGCTGTATCCCCCACAACAAGAAACCAAGGTAATACTCACGCCGGCCACAAAACTAGCCTCACCACAAATATCGTCGCGACGGCCTTAAACGGCGTTCGGCCCGAACCACCACCTCCACGGCCTCGCATCTGCTCAAAGCTGACTCCGAGCTTACATCCCACCACGAATATCTGCAAGGTCGTGAACAACTTGCCTATATTTTTCACGCTAGACGTCAACCACGCATTGAAGATTCCTCCGTCCTCGTATGACGCAAAGAACGCCTTATGCAATTGCGGCACGAGCCCCAACACCGCGCCTAACAACGTACACCCGATCGCCGCATCCGTGAACGGCGACTTGAACGGCGCCAGGATCTCCTGGCCCACGCGCCGTAGCGACACCGAGGCTTTGGATAACCAGTTCTTCAGCCTCAAGCTCAGCCCGCGTTCACGCTTCGTCCGTCCACGCCTAGGGAGCAGAGACGTCTCCTCATCTCCGCCGGGATAGTGGTAGTGATACCGTCCCTCCTCCTCCTCCTCGCTCACGGCGTCATCCCCGCCACCTTCCCCATCATCTTCCCCTTCCCCATCCCCTTGATCTTGCTCGTCCTCCTCCTCATCCCCCTCCCTCAACATCCTCGGCCCCACCGCATACCCAATCGTATTACTAACCACAGCACAAAGAATGAAATAGCTCTGTGCGCGCGCAATCGCATCGGATTCCGTATCCCCGTCCTCGATGATCAGCTTCAAACTGCCCACGCTCTCGAGGCTCTGGAGCAGGAGCAGTGGCAGCGAGGTCGTATTGTTGAATGCGCATGCGGGGATCACCCATGCGGGGAGCTTTAGGGTCTTGGAGATCACGTACGCGAGGCCGATTGAGATGCTGGTGTAGATTATTGACCATGCTGGTGTACGTACAGGGGGTTAGCATTGGTTTTTAGCATCCAGCACCCAGCACCCAGTATTGCGCGATTAGATTAGGTAGGATAGACACCCAAACTCCCTCCTCACATAGATACAGCCCCCGATCGATTCAATGGACCGAAAATAGAAAAGAGAACGTACCAAGAACAGGCCCATAATTGGCCAAATTCCCCAACTCCAACTGCTCACCAAGATGCACGATAATAAGCGCCGGAAGAAGCAGTTTCATACCTAGCCCGGCGACATCGTCAATTGAGGATTTCTGGATCAGTCGGAGTCGTTGCGCCGCGGCGCCGTAGGACATTGTGAGGAGCACCGAGACGCATGCTTGGAGGGCGCCGAGGAGGGGGACGATGACCCCTTTGTCCATTTTGTTTACTTTTGTTTGGTTGAGGGTTTTATTTAGGGATAATATGTGCTTTTGGGAAATTAGATTTGGATTTTATCTTGAATTCTCTTCACGATGTGTTTTTATTTCTTGTGCTCGGCGTGGAAATGTCGTCATAGTGGCGATGACGATGGGGATCCGGATTTATCTTGGTTTGGAGTTAGTCATAACTACGATGAACACGCGAGATGTTTGAATATAGTAGCTTAATTTTTGGGATTAATTATTAGATCTCTACTGTTAGGTGATACTATTTGGTGGATCTAAATAACGTTGGATAAGTTTGTCTCTAGAATCGCCCTACTCTCCCGCATGAATTATATGTCTACCTACCATTCAACTTCCATTCCCTAACTCCTTCCACCATTTAGTACTAACAGACAACCCAATACAACTAAACAAGCACCCCAGTCGCCAACATCCTCAACCCAAAAACCGTTCCGCAAAAAAACGTAACCATAGCCACAAGACTAGCCAAAAGACCTAGCTGCGCTAGATGTTCGATCCCGTACTGTGTCGCTTTGATCTGATTGCGTTTCCCAAGTTTCGTGGTGCGTGTGTAGAACGGCACGTACTTGAACTCGAAGAATGATTCGCCGCCTAATCCTTCTGTTTTGTCGGTGATGAGGGTGTAGTAGAGTCTCCGACGGAACTAGTGGGTGGGTTGTTAGCATAGCAAGGAGGGGAAAAAGGAGAAAGAGATGGGGGTGGGAAAAGGGGGAAAGCATACAGCAATAAACGTCTGATCCAACCCCGGAAAGAACCGCAACCCATAGCAAATACCCATCACCACAAAACAATACCCATAAATCAGCGCCTGATAGTACCAGTTCGGACGGGGCAGATCCAGCCGATCAGACAACATATGCCCATTCAGGTGTCTGGCCATGGCCTCCATGAACTCCTTAGAGGCATACGTCGGCGCCGTATTCTCCAGCCCGAGGATGATATTCTGCGCCAGGATCTTCCCCACATCTGTGGGATTGATCTCTGACACGAGAAGCGACTCCATCATCGCGCGACCGGTTGCTGGTGATCGGAATGGCTCCGTCGGCGTCCCCATGTAGTATGCGACGAGGCGCCATAGGGCGAGATAGTCGTTGATTTCCCCGTCGCGGAGCCAGATGCCCTGGCGTGGGAGACCGAGCCAGATCACGCTCGTCGAGAAGGTGTTGATGGTGGCCATGCAGTCGAGGTCGCTGATGGGGATGCCGTATTCTTCGACGTTGTAGTATTCCGGGCGCTGCTGGACGAGCTTGAGGATTCGGGAGCGGACTGATGCGTGGAGGAGTCGTACCCGGACGGAGGAGATGTGTCCGTCGCCGCCGGGTTTCATGGACTCGAGGGATAAAGATACCTGGAGGACGTGTTGGAGGGTTTCGAGGAGTCGACGCCGCACTACGTCTGCGGAGAAACCGCCTGTGCGGGTTAATGTCTCGACAACGCGGCCGGAGCCCCTGGTGATGTTAATTTAGGGTCTTCCGTAATGAGTATATCTGGATAATACTAACATGCCGCCGAGCAGACTTTCGAAACTCAGCTATACCATACATGGCCATATATTAGCAATGGCCCCTCTAGTTAGTCAGTCCCGTGAACTTATCCACTCACCACATTGAGTATCGGAAGCCCATAACGGAAAAACACTTCCTGTCCTCGTTTGATTTGTTCCCAGTCTACCCACTCCGGGACAGTGTTGATCTCAGTCCACAGCTGGTCGAGCTTAGGATCTTCCTTTGCATGTGCCTCAAGCAAAGAATAAAGATCCCTCTTCGGTCCTTTTGATGCCTCAGGTGGCGCAGTTGCCGAACGAGGAGCACTCTTGGGCGGCGAGATCTCGTCCAGACGCTCAAGACATTCATCGGCTAGCTTGTCGTACGTGAACATCTTGGGTCGGAGCTGCTCTGGAGAGGTATGGAGGTCAGTCCAGCGAAAAGAGTAGCCCCAGTAGTCGCAGATATCACTTTTGTTGTGTCTGGCCGAGGGATCAGCCATCTTTGCTGTAGATTGTACGGCGAAACCTTTCGTATAGACCACAAGCGAAGGCTGTATAATGCTCGGTGGAAGAGGATAACAAGTCAATATTGCCTAAAAAAGATACTCTACACAACAAATCCATCGGCATGCTTGGGCAAATCGACGGTTTATAGACATAGCATAACCCCCTTCACCCCTGCTCACATGAGCACAGCGAGGAGGGAATACCATGGTGATACAGAAGGGAGCAGCCGAAGCCAGGGAGAAGCCATGGAACGAGGTAGTTCATCGTTTCATTCCTATTTGTGTAGCACCGTCCCAGGGCATGTGAACCGGATCCCAGGCCGTTGTGCCGTGCGGGGAAACGATGAAGATTGGACGGATTCGCAACGATCATCGCCCACTGACACATGGGCAGATTTATTCGATGGATTCGCTAGTTGCGATTTTTGTGTACTGTGTAAGTGAGTTTCTGGAGAATGTGACAGCCTTAATTCCGGGAGGGTGAAGGTTGACTCAGAGGGTTCTGGTAGATAGCGGAAATTGGTTTGATATCGATAGCTCCTCATAATGATCCGTAGCGCGCAAACTTATTGACAAAACGGCACTTGGGTCAAAGTGTCAGCTGTTACTAGGCGTCATGAATATGAAATAGGACTCTTGTCTGAATACTGGTGTCTATCGGAAACCTGACTGCCACGCGCCCTGTTTGTATGGGATAGGACGCGACCAGGGCCACCCATTAGCTACTGCCTGTGGTCAGTATGTGCTCCAGGGCCTGAGTCCGCTGTCTGCCAGGTGATTCGTCCTGCGAGGAGTCCGTGTCCTCATTGAGGAAGGCTCCGATGCCTCCGGATCGAGGAGGTTGTGGATATACAGGCGTGCAGCTTGTATATCCATTTGCTACAACCTCCTTTTTGACCGTATTTGGAGGTACGCCTTGCACAACGACTTTCCTGCAGAGACCGATGGTCGCCATTCAAATACCGTCGGAATATTTAATCTCGCCGCCTTTGACCGCTGCGCCATGACCAGGTGGAGATGCCGTCAATATGCGTATTGGCCGTTTGAACATGTCCAGGTAGTCAGTCGGAGAAATTCAATCAATCAATAGCTTCCTCTCATCCGAAAATAATTGATCAAAGTCACAGATCGACCAGTCCGGAAAGGTGGACAAGCGACTACCGGTGGTTAACTAGTTAGCACCCGGGCTGAGTAACCTTCCAAGACAGTCAGACCAGATTGGACATTTGGCTGAACTCTCCTCCCAATCATTATTATTGCAATCCGCATGTTAGGCTTGGGAGTGCGTCGACTGAAATCTCGCCCCTCCTTGCTGGATCTGATTGCCAGTCAGGGTGTTGAGCAACAGCAGCAGCAGGAAAGAGAAGCAGACGGATCGAGGTCGTCATCACCGCCCGGGCCCGACCACCTGCCACCGCCCATCCCCGTTTCGCCCACCTTCCCCAGCACCGCCAGCACTTACAGCTCCGACGACTCCTCTCCCTCCACCTCTCTTTCCACCGTCCCCATCCACCCTCCTATTTCACACACCATGGCCTCATCCAAGAGAGCCGCTGACGCCGACGAGGCAGCCCATGGCGCTGTTTTCTCCGTCTCCGGTCCCGTCGTCGTGGCCGAGAACATGATCGGTTGTGCTATGTACGAGTTGGTATGTCACTCATTCCCTCCACCACAGCAATGAAACCCTGCGACCTTGTGCCATCTGGCCACCTTTTTCGCTAACTATATTATGCGACTGTAGTGTCGAGTTGGTCATGACATGCTTGTCGGTGAAGTCATCCGTATCGATGCCGATAAGGCCACCATCCAGGTTTACGAAGAAACGGGTACCTCCGCACAGCCCCCCTCGATCGCTTTCATGAAGCTTCATATCAACTGACACATGCACGTCTTCAGATGGTGTAACGGTCGGCGATCCCGTCACGAGGACGGGTAAACCCCTTTCGGTCGAGCTCGGTCCCGGTTTGATGGAAACAATCTACGACGGTATTCAGCGACCCCTGAAGGCCATCTCCGACCAGTCTGGAGGTATCTACATCCCTCGTGGAATCACGGTGAATGCGCTGGATCGCGAGAAGAAATGGGATTTCACGCCGGGTCAGTACAAGGTGGGCGACCACATCACGGGTGGTGATATCTGGGGTACCGTGTTCGAGAACAGCTTGCTCAACGAACACAAAATCATCCTCCCGCCCCGTGCGCGCGGTACCATCACTCGGATCGCCGAAGCCGGAAGCTACACCGTCGAGGAGAAGCTGTTGGAGATCGAGTTCGATGGCAAGAAGACCGAGCACGGAATGATGCAGACATGGCCCGTCCGTGTGCCGCGCCCGGTGAACGACAAGCTGTCCTCCGACGCTCCCTTCATCGTCGGTCAGCGTGTGCTGGACTCTCTCTTCCCCAGTGTGCAGGGTGGTACCGTCTGTATCCCCGGTGCGTTCGGATGCGGCAAGACCGTCATTTCGCAGAGTGTGTCCAAATTCTCCAACAGTGATATCATCGTCTACGTCGGATGTGGTGAGCGTGGTAATGAGATGGCCGAAGTGTTGATGGATTTCCCGGAGGTGAGATTGCACTTCTGTCGTTGAAGATTTGGCTCCCGTGCTGACCTGGCTTCTAGCTTTCCATCGAAATCAACGGTCGCAAAGAGCCCATCATGAAGCGTACCTGCCTGATCGCCAACACCTCCAACATGCCCGTCGCTGCTCGTGAAGCCTCTATCTACACCGGTATCACCATCGCCGAATACTTCCGTGACCAGGGCAAGAACGTGGCGATGATGGCGGACTCTAGTTCTCGCTGGGCCGAGGCGTTGCGTGAGATTTCGGGTCGTCTGGGAGAGATGCCTGCTGACCAAGGTTTCCCTGCCTATCTGGGTGCCAAGCTGGCTTCTTTCTACGAGCGTGCCGGAAAGAGTCTGGCTCTGGGAAGCCCCGAGAGAAACGGTAGTGTCAGTATTGTTGCCGCCGTCAGTCCTCCGGGTGGTGATTTCTCGGATCCCGTCACCACCAGTACGCTGGGTATCGTACAGGTCTTCTGGGGTCTGGACAAGAAGCTGGCCCAGCGAAAGCACTTCCCGTCGATCAACACCTCCATGTCTTACAGTAAATACACCACCGTCTTGGACAAATACTACGACAAGCACCACCCCGACTTCCCGCGCCTGCGTGAGAGCATCCGAGAACTCTTGACCAAGTCCGAGGATCTGGACCAGGTCGTGCAGCTGGTCGGAAAGGCGGCCCTGGGTGATTCGGACAAGATCACACTCGACGTGGCTGCCATGGTGAAGGACGACTTCCTGCAACAGAACGGTTACAGTGACTACGACCAGTTCTGTCCCCTGTGGAAGACGGAATACATGATGAAGGCGTTTATGGGCTACCACGACGAAGCTCAGAAGGCCATCGCGCAAGGCCAGAACTGGTCCAAGGTGCGCGACGCCACTTCCGACATCCAAACTTCCCTGCGCAGCATGAAGTTCGAAGTGCCGGATGACGAGGCGGCCATCACGGAGAAGGTACGCCTTGAACAATCTTACCCCCGTCCAGTATCCTGTATCCATACTAATTTCTACAGTACGAGAAAGTCCTGCAGAACATGTCGGAGCGCTTTGCCTCGGTATCGGATGAGTGAGCGCAGACGGGCGCTGTTGTTTTTGTCGAGAGCCTGTAGCATAGCAAATTCCCATTTTAGTCTTGTAGTTATTTTGCCATGTTTGAATGAATTGATCTCGTCAGTGTTGAGTAAATCTTAAGACACCCATGAGAATACAATAATGGTTGTTCAGGCAGCATTGTTTGGCCGCTTTGGGTGGCCAAAAGCACATGACGCGTCCCTGTCCGATGGAGGCTGCCTAACAATCATGGGCACTGGATGGGTGTTCTGACCCTTCTAAATAATAATGCTACCTAGACCTTCCATAAACCCCTGTCCAACGTGGTAGTTAGCTAGTAACTAGCGGAAGGACAGTTGACTAAAGTGACTGCGGCTAAGCAAGGCCCAGAAGTGCAACGGAAGCGAAAGTCTACACTTGGCCGTTCCTCTCGACCTTCCCGCCTTCTCTTCCTCCACTCCGACTCTACGCTAATCTGCTCCCTGCTACTTGCTCCCTCCGCACGCCGGATTCCCGCTGGGTTCATCCTCTCTTTATATAACCCTTCTCTTTCTTCTTCTTCTCTCTCCTCTTTTCTTTTTCCAATTCGCTGTATACCCACTTCCTGGACCTTTCGCCTGCCATGGCAAGCCCGACTAGCCTCTCGTGCGCCCTCTCTCCCCACCCCCTGGCCCCTCGTGTTGAGTGCCGCCGTTCTGACTCGTGAGCAGCATAAATGTGAACGATCCTAGCTTGATCTCGCTGGTCAATAAGCTGCAGGATGTCTTTACGACAGTCGGGGTAAGTCGTTTCTTTTATTATTGAAAATGCAGTGGCCTGTTTCCCGCAGCCCCTCCGTCGGAGACTTGACTGACACCGCTTGTTCCCTTTTTAGGTTCACAACCCCATCGATCTGCCCCAAATCGCCGTCGTTGGTTCGCAGTCTAGCGGTAAGAGTTCGGTTTTGGAAAACATAGTCGGTCGCGATTTGTAAGGGTTCCTGTGGATGCATGCCATTTTGTGGTGTGGAGAACAATAGGCTAACCAGGGGGTTCTTGCCAACAGCCTCCCCCGTGGATCCGGCATTGTCACTCGACGACCTCTCATTCTGCAGTTGATCAACAGACCCCCTCGGAGTGCGCAAGCGAACGGTGCTCAAGAGGAGAAGCTGGAAACGACGGATAAGGAGGCCAACCTGGACGAGTACGGCGAGTTCCTCCACATCCCCGGTCAGAAGTTCCACGATTTCAACAAGATTCGCGAGGAGATTGTGCGCGAGACGGAGCAGAAGGTCGGTCGCAATGCCGGAATTTCGCCCGCCCCCATCAACCTGCGCATCTACTCGCCCAACGTCCTGACCCTCACCCTGGTCGATCTGCCCGGCCTGACCAAGGTGCCGGTGGGCGATCAGCCCAAGGACATCGAGAAACAAATCCGCGACATGGTTTTGAAGTACATCAGCAAGCCCAATGCGATCATCCTGGCCGTCACCTCGGCCAACCAGGATCTGGCCAACTCCGACGGGTTGAAGTTGGCACGTGAGGTTGACCCGGAGGGTCAGCGCACCATCGGTGTGTTGACTAAGGTGGATCTGATGGACGAGGGAACCGATGTGGTGGATATTCTTGCGGGCAGGATTATCCCTTTGCGCCTGGGATACGTGCCGGTGGTCAACCGTGGTCAGCGGGATATTGAGAACAAGCGACCCATCGCCTACGCCCTGGAGCACGAGAAGAATTTCTTCGAGGGACACAAAGCGTACCGGAATAAGTCATCGTACTGCGGAACGCCGTATCTGGCTCGGAAGCTGAACTTGGTGCGCCCTCCGGTTTGAAACTAGGAGCTCTGGTGACATTGACTGACTGTGGGTAGATCCTGATGATGCACATCAAGCAAACCTTGCCCGACATCAAGGCCCGTATCTCGTCCTCCCTCCAAAAATACACCTCGGAATTGTCGCAGCTGGGTGACTCGCTGCTCGGTAACAGCGCAAACATCGTTTTGAACATCATCACAGAGTTCAGCAACGAATACCGCACGGTCTTGGAGGGTAACAACCAGGAGCTTTCGAGTATGGAGCTGTCGGGTGGTGCTCGTATTAGCTTCGTTTTCCACGAACTCTACTCCAACGGTATCAAAGCGGTCGATCCCTTTGACAATGTCAAGGATATTGACATCCGCACCATCCTGTACAACTCGTCCGGTTCTTCGCCCGCGCTGTTCGTTGGTACCACCGCTTTCGAGTTGATCGTCAAGCAGCAGATCAAGCGACTAGAAGAACCCAGCTTGAAATGTATCTCGTTGGTCTACGACGAGCTCGTGCGCATTTTGGGTCAGCTTCTGAACAAGCAGCTGTTCCGTAGGTATCCTATGTTGAAGGAGAAGTTCCATGCGGTTGTCATCGGCTTCTTTAAGAAGTGTATGGATCCGACGAACAAGATTGTGCATGACTTGATCTCGATGGAGGCCTGCTACGTCAACACTGGTCACCCTGATTTCCTCAACGGTCAACGTGTAAGTCCCAGATGATACCGGAATCTTACTACCAGATACTGACAGAACAGGCTATGACCATCGTCAATGAGCGTCAGCAAGCCAGCAAGCCTACTCAGGTCGACCCGAAGACCGGCAAGCCGCTTCCTCCTCGCGCTAACAGCCCGTCGGTGGACCTTACTCAGGACACCAGCAGCGGCTCTGGCTTCTTCGGTAGTTTCTGGGCTTCGAAGAACAAGAAGAAGATGGCGGCTATGGAGCCTCCCCCTCCCGTTTTGAAGGCGTCGGCCTCGCTGTCTGAGCGTGAGAGCACGGAAGTTGAGGTGATCAGTACGTATAACAGAGGTTCATAAATTATGGCGGTCACTAACGCGAAACAGAGCTGCTTATTACGTCCTACTACAACATCGTCAAGCGTACTATGATCGATATGGTTCCTAAGGCCATCATGTATACCCTTGTCCAGTATGTTTCGAGATGGATCCTACTATTGTGACTATGCTAATGTCCGTTCAGATTCTCCAAGGATGAGATGCAGCGCGAACTTCTCGAGAACATGTACCGCAACAACGAACTGGATGACTTGCTGAAGGAAAGCGACTACACCATCCGCCGACGAAAGGAGTGCCAGCAAATGGTGGAAAGTCTGTCTCGTGCCAGTGAGATCGTCAGCCAAGTGCAATAGATGCCATGATTTCCACCACCTTCCTTCCTCTCTACATCTCTCATTTTGAAAAGACAAGAATGATTCTTCGGTTTTTAAACCAGCGCAAGTATAGTTCTTGGCCGTTTATTTTTTGGGAGGGAAGTTGTTTTATCACGCGCGAGAGAGTTACGTATCTAAAGTTTCCTTATTCATCTGTTCCTTTGCGCTACGCAGTTCCGAGCCCTTCCATACCACACCACACCACAACATGACATGACACGATTTGTTCTTTGTCTTTTCTCTGCCCTGCCCTGCCTTTCCTTTCTTTTCTCTATTTTCTCTTTCGGATGTCAGGTTGGCTTGGGTTGTCAAGATTTCATATCACGAATTTGTATCGCCTATCATAATGATTGTTTTGTGGTTTGATCATGGTGTTTATTCTTCTTCTTTTCTTCGCCTTCGAGTCGCGCTTTTCTTTCGACGTTTATCTAGAATACAGTTCCTTTTTAACTAGTAGCTTACTTAGCTCGGCGTGGCAGTTTGCTTCGCATGCTTGTCTGCCCTCTGTCTTCTTCTTCGTGTATAGTACCTAGTTGCTATGACTTTTCTTGATGCTATTTTATAGAAAGTAAATCCAATTGTTTATTAGTCTCATTGTATTCCTATGTATAGGTTGTATATAAGTAAGTCGTAGTTCTGAAAAAGGGGGTGTTGATTGGGTGACAGGACGGATGGATGAACTTTAGGTTGTGGTGAAAAGAAGAGTTGACCGTATTCGTAGGCTCGTCCTTTCATTGATAATTAGTGAGATGAATGGAACGATATATTGAGGTACTTTGTGGCAGTCGGTTGTTAATTTGCTACATTGCCCTGACCCCCGGTCTGGACGTCCATAAGGCTGTTAACAGACTTGCGGAGTAAGTCGATGGAATGATGGAACGGGGATTCAGGAAATGAATAGAGTCAGGGCATTACATTAATCTTCAAAATTTCTAGCTATTTGAATGAATCTGTTGGTATTGTATAAAATCCCGCTGTTGAGTTCTCCATGGAAACAGCACAATTTCCAATGGGTATGGCTACATGGCTAGACCATGACACACAAGAGCATGGTTTGCAATAAAGCGCACTACTTCATAATCAACCAAGCTTCATATAGCGGGCTACACTTGCAATATCAGGGTATGAACTAAAACATGTTAATTTAGGCACTCCTGGGTAACTGTGGAGCCGGTAAGCAGCAAACCCGTGAAGCTTGGCTGTCTTGGAATCAGCCCATATCCACCGCTTGCTGGTGTCTGAGCTATCCGTGAGTAGAAATAAGCTCCTTGGGAGGAAAAGTGCGTTTTTGATGAACGATTGGTTTAGGAAGAGAGACGGTGCGTTGTCCCCTCCCTTTAAGCATGAAGTGTGTGGTTTAAACAACGTTTGTCCAGCAATATACTCCGTAACTGCTGCAGTTATCAAGAAGGTTTCCTCACTCTGCCGATATAAGCACTACTGTAAAACCAAGAATATTCAGTCCGTTTAGGTATCCTACCCTGGCAAACCCACCCATGGCTCAATCCCAAACATTGGTGGATCCACTGTGTATAGGAATGACACTAGGGCGGACCAACCTCCGAAGTGAAACAACCCTCCCGTCCCCTGAGCTACACCAGTGTCCCGGAGATTAAGGCGCCCTGAATCGTATGGACGGAGAAATATGGGCTTCAGACAGGGTAAATCGGATTCTCTCCGCTTTTTGGACTGCTAGGTATATAAAGCCTTTTATTCCTTTTGACATCCCGGCAACTCATCCTGACTTGCTCCTCAGTCGATATCCCCTCATCTATCCCGCCCAACATGCATAGCTTCGCTGCCCTCGCCGCCCTCGCCGCTGTCGGCCTCGTCAACGCCCAGGAGAGCATCGAATTCGGTCCTGCCTTCTCTCTTGGCCCTACCCAGTCATGGATTCGTGAGGCTGTCACGACTTTGGTTCTCCCCGAGGCGCCCAGCCCCCAGGAGGACCGTCTCGCTCTGTGGCCTGGAATGGGTACCAGCGGTGGTGATCTGATCCAGGCTCTTGCCGTCTCTTTCTCGGACCCTAACGCGTGAGTTCTCATAATTGAAACATTTGCGGATGATGAAGCAAACTGACACTATGAAGCAACTGCGGCGCCAAGGAGGGACAGTGGTGCACTTGGGCTAGCACCCTTCAGGGTAATATACGTTCTTTGTGAAAGTTGTTGGATCTATATAATTAATAAGGTAATAGGTGAACAGCTCGGCGGAAAGCAGGTTCCTGCCTCTGCAGGTGACGAGGTCAAGATGCACTGTATGTCTCTTCCATCTCTTCGAATCAACATAACCTAACCAAACCGATAGACAAGTTCAACGACGAGACCAGCAAGTACGACCAGACGGTTTCCATCAACGGCGAAGTCGTCTCCACCCTGTCGACCAGTATGTCGTCGAATCCTCCCCGACCTCTGGTCCCCTGATGCATGTACTAACACATTCAAGGCTCCGGTCAAGCCCAGGGCTGGGGTACCGCCGTCGAGGCCCAGGATAACGCCTCCAAGAGCAAGGTCGCTGCTCACAGTACGTTTCCCTGCCTAGCTTCCTTGCATTCATCACCGTGATGAAGGGGACATTGGATAAGTACTAATTCGAGCAGAGTACGTCGAAACTACCATCATCCTGAACGCTGCCGACTCTACCTTCGCCGGCACCCTTGGTCTCAACAACGCCGATTCGACCGGTCTGAACACTGAGGACAACAAGACCTTTAAGGTTGATACTATCAACATTAACGCTCACACCTTTAACTTTTAAGGGAGTTGAGGATTGAAGCTTCGACTTGTGCTGGTACATAAAGTGATCCGGAGACGTGTATATAAACAATGAATTCTTCGATCACTTGATGTGATCATGGATCTATAGATGTTGAAAATGCATGGCATTGCTAATTGGAGTTCATTCCATCTTGTAACGAGAGGAACCAAAGAAAACAACTTTCCTTGCCGGTCGCCGTACCAACTACATATACACAACCAAGACCTATATCATCACTAGAAAACAAGACTAGCCATGAATAAATCATGAGGAAAAGCACGCCGCAGATAACCGGGATGATAGATGATAAAGATGAATAAATTCAACCGCAATAATTCAACCTCCACACTACTCCAATTCCGTCGACCCACTTGATACGATCTACTCCAACTCCCCGCGATATTCTTAAAGCTATCTCCATCTCATCCCCCCCCTTTGGACATACTCAGTAGTAGTTTGTTTGTACTGTCACCACCTAACAAGAATGGCATCAACAAAGCGCATCGCCGTCGCTCAATGGCATATTAAAGTTCGTTTTCCAGCCATCCCCACTTCAACGAACACCCATCGCTTAGCGAATCATCTAACCCCGACATAGGACCTCGACGTCGAATACAACCACCAAAAAGCATGCCAATACATCCGCGAAGCCGCATCACAAGGCGCCGAACTGATTGTTCTTCCTGAGTAACCATCCACCCCCCAGTCCATCCCAGTAATCCCACTAACCAAGAACCCAGATACCATCTCAACGGCTTCACCCCCACCTCCCCTCTCTACGCCACACAGGCATCTACTACCCAAACCTACCTATCAACCTACCAGTCTCTCGCCCGCGAACTCCAAATCTGCCTGGTACCTGGCACTATCGTTGAGAAACACGGCGACCGGCTCTACAACACCGCGTACTTCATCTCAACCGACGGGTCCATCCTCGGCTCCTACCGTAAGAAAAATATCTGGCATCCTGAACGTCCCTATTTGACTTCCTCGGGGCTTGACGAGCGTCATGAGGTTCTTGATACGCCGATAGGGAAGGTCGGGTTGCTGATTTGTTGGGATTTGGCGTTTCCGGAGGCGTTTCGGGAATTGGTGATTCGGGGCGCGGAGGTGGTTGTTGTGCCGACTTATTGTGAGTTTTTCCCTTCCTCTGTCTCTGTTCAGATTCCGCTCGGCGATCGACTTTGTCTCCTGGTTCAGAAAACTGGATGGATAAGTCGTTAACTGTATGGAAAGGGACAAAACTCGATGCCTCCCCCGCCCTCCTTGCAGCCAACCCACACTGCGAAACGCTCCTTCTCGAATCAATGCTCACGGCGCGCTGTTTCGAAAACACCTGCGCCGTGGTCTTCGCCAACGCAGCATCCTCCGCCGAGGATAGCGAAGCCAAGTTCCTGGGTCTTTCGGGGGTGCGTGTCCCTCCTCTCGGAGCTGTTGGTAAAATGGGGCCCGAGGAAGGCGTGCTCACCGTGGATGTGGATATGGGGTTGGTGAGGCTGGCGGAGGAGAATTATAAGGTGAGAGAAGATTTGGGGAGGGAGGGGTGGCATTATGGGTATCGGATTTAAGGGGCTGTGTTGGATTGGTGTATATAGGTGGTTGTGTTCTGTGCAGATAGAGAGGAGAGACCTCTAGCGAATGCTAGGACATCTGATGGCAGAAGGATTTAGGAGGGATTTTAGTCCTCCAAAACCCTCGCCCAATTGGTCACTCGCCTTTTACACGCCCACATGGGACTCGCAGAAGCCAAACATCTCTTCTGCTTTACAAGAAGGGGATCGGAGTCTGGGCAAACCTATTAGTATTTTCTGCATGTGACCCGACGTCATCGTGAACACGCCCTAGCAACATCTTCCATGAGCTCATTTCGCAGATCAGAGACAGTCCAGGCCTCAGAGCGCAAGATTGATAGAGCGCCATTGGAAGTTAATCAAGATTTCTCTGCTGATGCTTACGAAACGTTGATTCTGGCCATCCAGAACCTCATCCTCTCGTGGGAGAGGGAAGGCCTCATGCGGATAATGGCAATTGAAACCGCAGCACTGGAGAGAATAACCGGAAAGGGACTCTTACAAAGCCGCAAACATCTCAGAATAAAGGCTCCTGCCTTGACTTTTTCCCATCCACTGTACTGAGGAATCGACCCAAGAAGCCGTTGATCAAGCTGATCTTAAATTCACCGGCTAGTGATACCGTTACAAATGGGCTCAAGAAACACTCGCGACGAAGCCTGTGACTCCAAGTCTGGTTAGAGATTTTTATATGACTAACTAGTTCTACAAGAGTCACGTAAGTTGTCGATCTGCGCGTGATAGGGGCACTGGAATCTATGAGAGAATTCATAGTGATCCGCAGACAAGCTACGGAAGATACAATTGTTCCTCGGTCTATCTTCCTCCACATGAATGCTGTCTCGCTCGCTGGATCAAGGGGGAAGGCGCAGTAATATGCAGCAAAGAACAGGGAAATCAAAGCAAGCTAGGTAACGTACTCAGTAAGGTAGCTAATAGTAGTGAAAGGAAGTAATGGCCCCCTCCCCCCTGTGGAATGGAGTCTTAGCGCTGTCTCTTTAGCAATGGTTTGTTGGCATGGATAGAACTTCCTACTGCATCGTGGAAGGTAATATTCTTGCGGTTACTTCTGCTTGTAGCTTGGATCATAAAGTTAAGATTATTTGCTATAGTATTTATTGTCTTAAAATATGACTAAATATGTAAAGACCCAAATAGATACAAGATTATCTTCTACATACCACAACCTGTGCCGCGCATCAATCCTCCAAACAAGGAATAATTTCCAAGGCTATGCAGCCGATGCCCAGGATAATTATCCATGGAATAATAATGACGGTAAATTGATACTATGTGCAAATTAGCATGACGTGCGAAATCGGTAATGCTGCTTTGCGAGGTCGTTGTCAAGATGACGTAGGGGGCTAAGCCAAGACTTTCGCCGCTTATAGTTGACATCTACACTTATAAAAAGCCAAGTGAACCCTGACTTGTGTTTCTTCTTTTCACTTTCAGTTTCACAAGCATTCGCAAGAAACTAAATCTTCCTATTTCAAAACAAATCAAGACCTACCAACTTCTTCAAACAACCACAACCATGTCTGACACCGGCCGCAAGGATTTCTCCACCAGTAAGTCCTCTCGGGCTCCGATCAACTACATCACACCCAGATACAATGTTCTAACATACTCGTCCTTTGTTGCAGAGGCGGAAGAGAAGCTCACGCCCGAGTCGCAAAAGACCACCACCGACAAGATCTCCGAGACCTTCACTGACACCTCGGACCGGATCTTCGGTGCCGGTCAGCCCAACCAGGATAAGTCCGCCACGCAGAGCGCTTTTGACAGTGCTCGCGGCGAAACGGACAACCAGGCCCACGGCAGTAGCTCGCAGACTGTGTAAGTGGTCTTTTCCATCTATGGTTGAGGGAAGGGGAAGCGTTAGGCAGTATGGCTAATGGTGTTGTCTTATAGTGGACAGAAGGTGAAGGACGCTCTCGGATTAGGGGACAACTAGATGACGACTGTCTTTGAATGATTCAATGGCGCGATAATGTGTGGGTTTGGTCAAATTGTTCTGTTCGGTTAATATGACAGGAGTGACTTTGTTTATTCTCTGGCTGCCTGCTCTATCTATCTGTGTGATTACGACCTAGTGTATTATGAATATCAGATGAACATGATAATGCAATCAAGATAATTTATCGCTATTTCTAAATTTATTCTGGTTAATAGCATGGGGGCTTCTATTTCCGTGGTATATCCTCTGAGGCGGTCCAAAGATGACGTCATGGTGAGGGAATCCTATCTACGATATTCTCCGATTTCGTCCACTATCACGAAGGGCAATCCGTTCTAATATGAAACGCCCATATCTCTGTAATAGTGGCATCACATCATGAATATCTTTCTCCATTATTTGGTTGTAGACTTTCATCTCAGGTCCGAGGATCCCAAAATATCGCTAGTGTTGACAGACCGAGATATCAGCCAACATGGGTATCCTCAGTTTCTTCCATTCGATAGCTGATTACTTCCTGTCATGGATCCATATGGTTAGTTTACTGCTTGAATATATCCAACTTACAGCATGATTATTGATACTTGTAGGTCCAAAATCGAGAGATAGGATGGTTGACCGTAGATCGCAAGGTAAGCAGCGTCGCAGGCCTCCCACTACACAAGCTGAACAGACATCACAAGACCGGCAAAGAACTACGCGAGCAGCAACCGCTTCTCAAGAAACTGAAATTACTGCTGCTATTCAACCCATTAACAGAATGGATTGACACCACCCACGTCATGCGCTTATACATGCACAACCGAGCGATCGAAGAAGGCATACCAACCCCATACATATCCCCACGCTCTGAAAGCACCTGCACCTAACTTGTGCCAGGACGAAGAGAAAGCACACCAGCCTCTCGCCACCGGATCAAAGAATTCGTCGACTTCTACCACATCGACATGACCCAATTCGAGCCCTCCGATCTCGCCGCCTACCCGACCTTTGAGGATTTCTTCACTCGCGCACACGCACCCGGTAGTCGACCGATTCACGAGCAGGAGAATTCAGCCAGCGCCGTTGTGGTCGCGGACTCACGCCTCGTGGCGTATGAGTCCGTCACCGAAAGCAAAAAGCTCTGGATCAAGGGCGATCGGTTCTCCATTAGCAATCTAGTCATGGATAAGGCGTTGGGGACGCAATTTGCCGACGGGCCTGTCGCGAGTTTCCGGTTGTCGCCGCAGGATTATCATCGTTATCACAGTCCGGTGACCGGGGTCGTGAAGCAGTATAGAGCCATGCCGGGGGATTACTATGATGTGGATCCGTTTGCGATTAGGAGTAAGGTGGATATCTTGACGAGGAATACGCGTGATTATGTGGTTATTAACACCGAGAGGTTTGGGGATGTGCTGTTTGTGGCGATTGGGGCTACAGAGGTTGGTTCTGTGAGGTATGTTGGATCCTTCTTCTTCGTGTTGTTGTTTATGGCGAGCTACTAACAGGGTGTGCGGTGTAGGATCCACGAGCAGTATCAGCAGCCAGGGAGCACGATTCGTAAAGGAGACGAGTTAGGAATCTTTCAATATGGAGGGTCATCGATTATCGTGGCATTCGAGAAGGGTCGGATTCAATACGACGAGGATCTGCTAAGATTGAGTCGCCATGCAATTGCCGTTGACGTTCAGGTTGGTATGAGTCTTGGTCGAGCTACTGAGGACAACTGAATTTACTGCAATGTCTTTCAGGGGGGGGGATCAGATTCAATATCTCAATTGGTGTTTTCGAGGTGTTGCTGTGAATTTCGAGTTAACATAGCGAAATATGGGTGAGGTACTCGGAATATATGCTGTTGTGGCCCGATCAAAACTACAAATAGAAATCTCAACACAGATACGTAGGCCGGAACTTGACCATGCAGTACTCCGTACGCTCTAAGAGAGAAGAGAATATTATTCCGTTGTTCAAATATGGTATAATAGGAGGTGTATTGCAGGTAAACGCAGCAATCGGTAATACTCCGTACTCCTTGTGATGTCAAATCACTGACCCCTAATTAGGCAGCCAAGAAGGTGCAGAATGCCCGAAAATTTAGACCGACGGTGTCTCGTAGTTTAATTGAACCGTCCCCACTTAAGCTCCGACTCCTAGTTCACTAGCTTCCTCGTGTCCCTGATGGTCAATGGAGATGGATCAAGTTATGGATACGGTGCCGTCTTGCATGATTGGCCTATAGTTTTGACACCGGTCGCAACCCGCGGACACCAGAGAGTGGAAGTTGGAACAGGCAACAACAGACTCAGAGCGCACCCAAGCGACTCCAAGCGTCAGAATCAGACTTTGCAAAGGCGTCTCGGCAGGATCCAGACTCGACCAGGTGGCGTATCGGGTGGGACAGCACCGCCACCGTCCGAGAGCAGAAGGATTTGACTCGACAGGGGATTGGCGTCGGTGAGATGACTGCATGTAGAGCGTCTGTGCAGGAATCCGATGATCAGAGAGACTCAGAGAGAGAGGGCGAAGATGCATGCGGGAAATCGAAATGAAGTGGGCGATCGGGGCAGAAAGCGGTAATGCAGCCGAGCTTCGCTGCCTGAGGACTAAAGCCGTGCCAAGACTCGGATTGACCCATGAGCGATCCCCCCCCGTTGCTTTTTCTGTCTCGCCGCTGCTCGTTGCTTTTTCTCGCGAATTTCCACTTTTTAGCTTTGCTTGTGGTTTTTTTTCTCTCCCTAACTGCGTCTTCCCTTCAACTCATCTGGAAATCCCACTTCGCACTCGAATCGGAGGACAGTTCATCGGCATCCCCCGTCGTCCGCTCACCTGGGTCCCCGCTACGGCCAACCAGCCTTAAAATCGACTTGATCTTCCGCATCCATCTTCATCTCCAGCATGCTATTGTCTCGAGTCCTTGCTTCCTTAAATTGTCGTTGGGCAATGTCTAGAGGCTAACCGTGGCTGTCCCATCTTGCATTCGTGCTACCTTCTGCACCGATCATCGTGTCTTATTCTCCGGGAGACTGCGATCAGCGGATGTTCCTTTGATGAACTTTGACCCTCGTGTGCGAACAATAAGGCCGCCGTTGCACTGCGCGGGCTGATTGTTACCCCGAATCTTCGATCTCTAGTCACCTTTGGAACTCGCTGCCTCCTCCTTCCTACCCTACCCCTCGCGTCGGAAATTCGGCTTCTTCACAATACTCGATCGGCCTGCATTCCAAACGGTTCGGATCGGCGATATAGCGGGGGGCCGCGCTCCCATTGTCAGGATGTTTCCCTCTTTTCTTCGCTCAGTGGCGGACATCAAGTCCCGCATTCCGTTGCTCAAGGATGTTCATTTGAACTTCATCTTCCTTCATTACACCTACATCATCTTCATCATCCTGGTTACGTCCGTAATCATCTATCCTGGTAGTAATCTCGACTACATCGATGCTCTCTTCTTCTGCGCGGGTGCGGCCACCCAGAGTGGGCTCAACACCGTTGATTTCAACTTGTTGTTCACCTACCAGCAAGTTATCTTGTATTTTGTGTCTATGTTGACCACCCCCATCTTCATTCATACCATGTTGGTCTTTGTGCGACTGTATTGGTTTGAAAAACGGTTTCAGCATGTCGTTCGAGACGCCCGAGCGTTGCGTCACACCCGGTCCCGATTGCGCACCATCACCGAGGACAAGGATCCTGAGGCGTATAACAGGGAGGAGAATGGCGTGGGGAACCGCTCAATTGTCGTGATGCGCAACACCCAGGAAAATGCTGGCGAAAAACCTCAGGAGCAATCACCTTCCCCAGAAATCAGCGACTCGGGTTCTGCGTCGGGTGCCGGCAAAGACGAGAGTGTTTCGGAAGACGAGGAGAACGGACAAAGAGGCAGACTGGGCTTTGGTCTAGGAAGCCTCCGGTTTCCCACTCAGCTAAGTCCTGACCAGCATATCGCGTTCCTGGAGAATCAGCGGAAGAATACCGGAGCGTTGCGCATCCCGAGCCCGAGGGAATACGATCGTGGCGGCGTGCCCCAGGTGCTTGAGGATCAGGAGATCCAGGAGGTTCCATCACCTCGGACCAACGGTCGTGACGAGGCAGACGATCGGCATTCAGAGGAGGAAGATCAGGTCGGACCTTTGGGCGCACCGCACATCACCATCAACGAGCCGGACATGGTGCGGACTCGGACGAGAAACTCGACTTTTCCGCGACTTGACACCCGCCCTACGATGCATGAAACGAAGGATGTCAATGACCCGTCGCCGTTGCAACGTTCGACCACTAGGAGACCTACCCTTACCAGCGTATACCGCTCTTTGACGCAGGAACGAGACCGAAACACGCTTCCGTACCTCAGCTGGAACGCTACGGTCGCTCGCAACTCCAACTTTGTTGACTTGACCGAAGAGCAACGCGACGAGCTGGGTGGTATTGAATATCGCGCGCTGAAAACGCTGGCGGTTGTCTTGATGTCGTACTACGTTTTGTTCCATGTTCTGGGAATTGTCTGCCTCGTGGGATGGATTATGACCACGCATTGGGGCTCCGCGGTCACCCAGATCGGCCAGGGCCGACCGTGGTGGGCAATCTTTACCGCCGCGTCGTCCTTCAACGATGTCGGTTTTACTATCACTCCGGATTCGATGATGTCGTTCCAGGACGCCATCTTCCCTTTGCTGCTTTTGACGTTCCTGATCATCATTGGTAATACAGGTTTCCCTTGTATGCTTCGACTGATAATCTGGATGCTGTCCAAATTCACCCGCAAGGAAAGCCCTCTCTGGGAAGAATTGAGGTTCCTGCTGGATCACCCTCGTCGCTGCTTCACTCTTCTTTTCCCTCGCAATGCTACCTGGTGGTTGTTTGCGATCTTGATTGCCTTGAATGGAATTGATTTGATATTCTTCATCATCCTGGACTTGAACGATCCCACCGTCACCCGTCTCCCCGTTGGTATCCGCATTCTAGACGGGTTGTTCCAGGCAGCCTGCACTCGAACTGCCGGGTTCTCGGTCGTGTCTTTGTCAGAGATCCATCCTGCCGTGCAGGTATCATATATGATCATGATGTATATCTCCGTCTTCCCGATCGCCATTTCCCTGCGACGAACCAATGTATATGAGGAAAAGAGTTTGGGGGTGTATGCCGACCAGGAAGAGGATGATGATGACAACAACCAGACTGCACCCAGCTATATTGGAACTCACTTGCGAAGACAACTCAGTTTTGATCTTTGGTACGTGTTTTTGGGGCTTTTCATCATCACTATCGTCGAGGGGGACCGTCTACAGCGCGAGGATCAGTATAGCTTTCAAGTCTGGTCGGTTCTCTTCGAAGTGGTCTCCGCCTATGGTACGGTTGGGATGTCTCTTGGCTACCCGGATGTCAATGCCTCTTTTGCCAGTCAATTCCGAACCCTGTCAAAATTGGTCATTATCGCCATGCAAATTCGTGGCCGCCATCGTGGCTTGCCCTATACCTTGGATCGGGCCATTCTTCTCCCGTCCGAGCATTTGCATCAAGATGAAATTACCGACGCCGAGCGACGCGTGCGCCGACGGACCTCCAGCTTCAGCCAGATGCCGTCAACCGACCGGCAGGACAATGGCACAACATCGGGCATGGATCCTCGAACCAATGGCGACTCGATTCTCCGACGACAGTCCACTCGACGATCGCAGCGATCGCAGCGGTAGAATCTGTTAGATAGTTCCACAGACGATTGGTGTTGAGCGGTTCTAACGTGTTTTGGCACGTTTTTGTGATATCACTTTCGGTTGAATTGAGCGTTCTTGTGTGCACTTGTACTATCTTTGCGCCTTGTACATGACTTGCGTTGTCACTTGAGTGTGGCAGATGTTGTATATATTCCATGTAAATCACGCAGCAGGCTGCTTGCTCATCTAGACTTTAGAACCCGCTTTCCTCGTTCATGACTCGTAATATTTGGGGCGTTTCATCTCAAGGCTCTTCGGTTAACCTTTTCTTGGCAAGTGCTTATTTCGCTGGTGCCATTCTTAATTGGGACCGATCAATCCGGGTGAACAGCCACCATGTAGATCAAGTAAATGTGTAGAATTGCAAAGACTCAGCAGGGTGTTTCTATTGCTACTTGCTAATCTGGTAACCTCATATACTTCAAAGTGTGTCTGTGTTGGGCTTGTTCTCGCTGAGCTGGACGGCGCTAGGCCTATCCCGGACATGGCTGGATTGGGCATGGCGTCAACAAAGGGTGCAAACAGAGCATACCTACACCATAGAACAAGGCCATAAGGCCTCTAGGCCACAAGGCACCAGGCACCTTGGCCGGTCATCTTCCATCGATGGACAATCTACTTACTACACCGTAGTATAACATTACGGTGTACACTCTTCAGGTCCACCGTCGGTCTGGATCGTTGAGATCATGTGGTCATCCCTGTTGCCAATGCTCTGAATGCAGCACTCATTGCCTAATCAGGCCATGATCGGTGATCGGTTTCACCTCGTGCATTCTGGATGACGACATCCCAAAAGCTCGTCCTGGCCCAGCCGCGCACTTCTTATCTCGACACCTCACTCGCCAAGTCAATATCTCTCCATCAACAAATTCATTCGATTTTCCTTTGCGACCAACACGACACATTCTTTCCACCTCGTGCGGGTTTCCAAAATTCTCACACCGTCAATCCGTCGTCCGAGATTGTGCTGGCGCCATCCCTGGCTTCCGAGACAGCTATCATGACAGACAAATCATATCCCATCCCAGGGGACGACTTTTCTCGCTACGGCGGCGCCACCTCCCATCTTCCCAAGTTAGAAACAAACGACTTTCAACATGCAGGACCGCCTCCGCCTCCCGGGACTGTCCATAATCCTCCGCCGCCACCGCCGGATGCACGATGGTATGACCCGCGCGGGTGGTCGCTGCGGACTAAACTGATCACGGGGGCCGTGGCGGTCGTGGTCATCGTGGCCGTCATCGTAGGGGCGGTCGAGGGGACCAAAGCAAACCGATACCCGGACTACACGCAGCTGAATTACAACCTGGTCGATACGTATTCGGGAACGTCGTTTCTGGACCGCTTCAATTACTACTCGGATGAGGATCCGACAAACGGATTCGTTCAGTATGTGCTACTTGTCTTCGTGGCTTGTGTCACAGATACTTTACCCCTGTTCCCCTCCATGCTGATGCATACTCGTCCGATCTAGATACGTCGATCAAACGGCTGCTAATGCGTTGAACCTGACGCATGCTACGGATTCTTCCGTCGTGCTGAAAGTCGACACGTCGAATGAATTTGCGGCTAACGGCCGGCAGTCTGTGCGACTGGAATCGAAGACCACCTATGACAGCGGTCTGTTTATCTTTGACATCCTCCATACGCCGTATGGATGTGGTACGTGGCCGGCGCTGTGGTTGACCGATCCCCTCAATTGGCCGACAAACGGCGAGATCGACGTCATGGAGACGGAGAACAAGGCGACCGAAGGCAACGCTGTAACCCTGCACACCACCAGCGGTTGCAACATGAAAGTCAAACGGAAGCAGACCGGGAGTGTGGCGTACACCTCCTGCGACAACAGCACGAATGGGAACGCGGGGTGCGGCGTCCAGGGTGAGCCAGAGACATCGGGCCAGGCATTCAACGAGAATGGGGGAGGAGTGAGTCATCCCATCCATCCACATCTTATGCACCTACCCGCCATCCTAACAATTCCGGACAGATATACGCCCTAGAACTTCGCGACGCAGGCATCCGCGCCTGGTTCTTCACCCGGGACACGATCCCCGACGACATTTCCAATTCCAGCGGCAGTCCAGACCCCTCGACCTGGGGCACCGCGCTCGCCGACTTCCCCAACACAGACTGCGACATATCCTCGCACTTCAGCAATCAGAGCATCGTGGCGAATATCGCTCTGTGCGGGGATCTAGCCGCCCAGCCCCAGTTCTACACAGAGCAATCTCATTGCCCGGGAACGTGCAGTGATTTCGTGGCGCATAATCCGGCGAATTTTACGCAGGCGTATTGGGAGTTTCGGGATTTCAAGGTTTATCAGGCGCAGTAGTATTGGGGTTACATTTGGTATGGTGTGGCGTTTAATGGGAATTGGGGGTTGCTTTGGGAGTTTGGATGGAGGCGTCTCTACTTGCTGTTGCTCTTCAATTTGCTTAGAATTCCTACAACGACGCAATGTATACCTAGCCAGGGAAGTATGACTGAGATGATGATGTTTTGGATAGAACTGGACTTGCTTTTCGGTGGCCTATCAGGTGGTCGCCATGCTTAGAGGGTGGGTGGCTTTTTTGCTCTCCGCTTTCTTAGATCCTGCTTTCGTTTCACAATGCTTCATTTCCCTCTTGCTCCAGTCTAATTTCACGTATTTCTCCGTCACTTCCAATGCCTTTCTTCTACTTGACAGGTGCTGTTTGCTTGACGCGCAGCCCAGACCCTTCAAAACTCGGCCGGAGACCTGGGAAAAGGCAATAGATGCTTAGGTGGTGTATGCGAGGATCCGAAACCCTCGGACTTCCAACAAGAAAAGGACAGTCCTGGAGGAAAGACAAAACATGTTAAGGCATGATACATAGGCCTCTCCCTTCTCACAGACCTCTGTATATCCGTGTCCTAGTATATATCGATTTACACTGTTACGTGGTATGTAGGATTGACCTGCACAGTACTTTCTATTTTGACCTTGGTGCCGAATTTAAATCGTGCATAGGAGTTGAGAAAGGAAGGGTCAATGCGGATACAAACGCTTCACCCCCTCACCCTCCATGGAGGCGCTTCTAGCTTTGTTAGACAAATGCAGATTCAACTGGAGCAAATCCATGGATGTGGACGGGGGGACGTGCAGGAGTGAATGCCTGATTTCTAGTTACGTAGGTAGGGTGGGTAGGTGGGTGTGAGGGCTTTTTGTCTGATTGGGTTATGGGATGATTGTTACCAACCATTCATGCATACGGAATGAGGAAATGCGCTGAAGGGCTGACCTTGGTTTCTTCTGTAGTTAGACAGATGGCTTATAGCGCTTGACTTGGGAAATTCGAGGATTTATCTTGCCCCCGTTGACATATATCTATACCTCGCTACTCCTCGCTGCACTCCCTAACTCGCCTCAACCATCTTTCTCTCTTATACCTGTTTGTCTATATATATCACCTCTCTAATATTTCTATGTCCTTTCCCTTGAATACCGTTATGACGACCTCTTTTCATTGTGGTTTTGGTTGAGCTTTGCCCCGAGCTATGCACCCATTCCATCTGCACAGACTCTTCGACAGCATGATCTGTCTTTGTTTTTAAATCTACCCAGCACCGTCCGATATTTTTTCTCGCTTCGTTATAGCACTCCCAAGATCGTTCTGCTACGAATTCCAACGCCCCAGTTCATTCAGCATGGCTATACCTCCTTGCTCAATCATATCTACAGTTGTTCAAGTGAGTTCAATGCACCCCTTATTTTGCCCCGAGTTAATGTCCCCAACATGTGGTGCCATTGATCCTGGGCTTGTGGATGGGTTGCGAGCCTAGCATCGCATCATCTGTTTCGATCCACTTGTTTGTCTAAGCAGCAGGGGTTCTGTCGATGGCCCATACTGCGATCCCATGTGAGCCCTTTCAACAAAAGGTTGTAACATCTATTTGTCATACTTTCTGTATTTGAAATGTCCTTAAGGTCTCATTATTTTGTTGTATGTCTTGCATTTTCTACGCCCACATGAAATCTCTTGTTCACCTTATGTTCTGCTCTTTTGACACCTGTGAGTGATGGGGCGCCACTGGACTTTGGGCGGTGCGCGCACTATTACATCGAATGGCCTATGGCTGGAGGTTCTTGCGCCACGTTGATACGCGCGGTTGCCCAGACCAGGTCGGCCATATTTGCTTGCTCCGGCTGGCAGGTAGAAACAGAATCACCTTTCCCACGGCTTCTGTTTCATCAAGGATCTTTGCCGTGGAGGAGAGAAGCAACCCGAACAGGGGTATCGAGCGGATTTTTTGAAAGACATGCTGGTCTTCTATGGCGCGTTTCTTCTTGACTACTGGCTTCACTGACACCTCAGATGAATGCCTGACGAATGGGTCTCTGAGAAAGGTGGATGGCAATGACTGTTCTCTCCGGGGTCTCCCCGTGCACAGTATGAGCAGTACAGCTGGACGCTGCAAGCAGTGTGGCTTCGACTATGAGGTACCTACACCACCGAGGACGGTTTGTTTGGAGGAAGTCTCCACGTGAGTATCAGCTGCTCAAGTGTGTTGATTCTACATGTCGCTGCTTTCCATTCTCTGATCGATGTTGTTGCCTGACTGCTTTTGCTAACCAGATGGGTGTGACTAGATACAAATTGACATGGTGCCATCCCCGGGCTCACAACGAACATTCTGACATTCATTCATCTTCATATTAAGCTTGGAGATGGACCTGCCACCGGAGAAGCTCCATCAGTGTTACGACTCTACGATCAATACGCAACTGGAAAATCGTCTCTTTTGCGGTGGACTTGCATTCCCGGACACGGCTAGCTGGGCTGTGTCGTCCAAGCTCACCAGCCTTTCCTTCCAAGCTTCTAAGTTAACTTCTTTTCTTGCTCCAATCGTGGCTCCTGTAGAAAGAGAGGCTTGGGTGTTCGTGGACCAATACACAGTTTCCAATCCTGCATCTTCGATGCGGCTACGAAGTGAACTTTTTGAATCTTATTTGCATTCATTCTCTGTGTTCATGTGAGGAAGATTGGTACTAACGTTGTTGTAGGTAGAACTAGAAGACCTTTGGATACACGGTTCTGTCAGAAAACACCCTTGATACGATTGCTGCAAACCTAAAAGCAGATACCTGGAGCCTCTTTCCTCTGCATCCAGGCCAAGAAACCTCCATGATCAGGCCAGGTATTCATCGCCTTCCTCGGGATTTACGAGTCTCAGTGCTCTCAAAAGAGATCAGCAAAGCAGTTATGGCACGTATTTCTCTTCTTAAACCACGACCAGACGCTGACTTTAACGTGTAGAAGTCGTATAATACATTTGCGCTTCTCGATTTCGGTAGCCGAACAGAAGACGATAGCACCTTCGAAAATGTCCAGAAGAAAGGACGGTTGAGCTCCGTTGATGGTACCCTTGGCGTCCTTGTGCCAGATCACAGACGATCTGGGCGCAAAAATAAGTCCTCAGCCTTCATGGCTCATGTCATTGCTTGTGGAAATACAGCGCAGAGAGCAATATAGATTCCGATTTATCCAAGTGCATTCGTCTGCGATATGAAGGTCTGTGATGTACGAAGTATTCGAACACCTGTCGAACAATCGAAAGAACGTCCAAGCACCGGAAGGAAGAGCATGTGAGTGAATCTTGATTGATCTGTTGATCCAGTGCTAATTCACATAAAACCGGAATAGGGACAAAGTGTCAGAGATTTGTTGTCCCCACGCTAGCTGAATAAACGGAGCTAGCCCTTACTCAAATCCACACTCTAGTGCTGGAGAGCTCACTCAATCAATTGATCTTCTGACGTGGTGCTTGTCCATCCAAAGCCCAAGAAATAATTCGTTCCTCTATTCCCTGTCTGTGCGCCAAATAGCTGACCTAGCGCGAGCCAGCAGGACGCCGACTCGGTGAAATGATGCAAGAGAGGACAGGGGATGCAGCAAATCGCGATCTGATCTGGAGCACGGGGTGGCTCATGCAGATCAATAGCGGTATGTGGACGTGTTAATCAAACCCTTCCGTCCGCTCTTGTGGGTTTCTTGTCTAAGAACATGGATGACCTGAGTAGACAAACTGAAATCTTGTTCGTCAGTGAATACTTTGGTCTTTGATCAGTGTTCGCAATAACCTTTTAATTAAGCTTGGCGTTCCAGGCTTCAGTTCCAACAAAGCCTGCCGTCACCAGCTTTCTTCGATTTAAAATTGCATTCGGGCCTGTCGCTTTCAAAGGGAGGTATGATCGAGCTCTTTGGTCTTCGAACAGACGATACTTCGGGCTGCGCCGTGCGATTGTACGAACTCCCAACAATGACGCTTTGCATGTCCAAGAATACGAAGGTTCAAGTCAATGGCTTAACTCTACATCTTCTCATCACAAATTCGAAACCTTGAGGACTCCCAAAAATAGCAGATGCTTCTCACCAAGGAACAAAACCATGTCTCTAGAAACCTCATGAGGGAAATCAGTGATTCCCTCCCCACATTCAACCGAGGACTCTTGACTACTATCTAATTTCATTACGGCGGCGTGACCACGATACGACCAGATGTGATGCTCCACACTATACGGAAGACAAGACCCCGACTAGGGGTGCGGCTTGTTCGCCCAGATCATATCATATCTCCCTCCAAATACACTATGTCTCAGGTCTAGCCCGGCTTCTGCGCTTTTAGTCTAGCTTCTCTAAACAATGCGCCTACTCGAGCAATATTCAGATTTTGGTTTACAATCAGAAATTCGGGGTTGAGATGATGAGACGATTCAGAAGTCGAAACAATTTCTGGGTTTCAAAAGCTTTGGACTAAGCTTGGGAACAGAGAGGTAAGTTTGAACCAGAATTGTCAGGAAAAATTCAATGCCAGGCTGACAGGTCCTGAATAAACACTACGTCACTCGAGGATAAACCGAAGTCCATCGGATCAGGACAATATCACACCCTCTGGACCTAAAACCTGGCTTTTAACGAATATCACCTCCGATATTGCTGCTTGGACAAAGCTGCTGTTAGATAGGTTGCTTGCGAAAGAAATGAACACCAGTTTGGAGAGTAATAAGAGGAACGAGTGTTTGTCATCCGTTATCAAATCGAAGGGTTGTCTGCTCTGCCACGATATGATGTGTGGGTTGTTTAAGGGCGTCCGCTACAATCCAAGCACTATCATGTTTGGCGTACCGGTGAATATACTTCCATATCACAGTACATCTACTGTAACGCGAACAGGTATGTATCTCCGGATGGCTGCCACTGCTCCGTCACAATGAACGGAGGTCAAGCCAAGTGTCATAACGCGACAGTGGAACTTGGGCAAGACGTTATCCATTTGTACACCAGTCTCCTCCCAGGGAGCGCTGAAAGCTCACAGGCGATCGGAGAATAAGTGGTTGTCCGCGGAAATTCCGTCCCTAACCCAGTGTTGTCCACCGGCGCGTACACTTTCTCGCCCCACTGCTCTGCTGCATACCGGTGGTTGGTAGAGGTAGCACACATGTTGTCGCGCTATATAACCGCCCTCCCAAGAGTGAATGACGATCTGTCATATAATACCACTTACCGGCAAATTTTATTTGGAAACCATCATCCTTTTTTAGTCCCCATTGTACATGTTCGGAATTGGCGGAGTTCAAGAAATAGAAGGCCGATGACCTTCGGGTACTGCACAAGTACCAAGCATTCAAGACAAAAAACGAAGCCACGACGAAATTATCGAGATGGCTCCATCGCTCCCCATATGACGGTGATCAAACCAGGCAATGAGGCACTCGCCCAACAAGCCTACCTCGTCCTATGAGGCTCTCAATGTAGGATGTCCAGTTGTGAATTTCAGTATGGCAGGATGCTGACAACTCGCCGTGAAAGGTCAAACAGGCAAAAGAACGTCGAGGATTCCTGAGCTATCTTTGCAAGGGTTTCCGTGGAAAGGTTCAACGACCGCTAAACACAACTTTACTGAGTTCCGCGATGAACATGCAGCCTTGCTGGACGTTCTGATACCCCCGACCGGAAAGAGCCTCAAGGAGTGCAAAGAGATCGTGCCAGAGAATTGGAAGAACCGGACATCAGAGAAAGGCAAGGTCCTCGGATTTATCTGGAAAAGTGTAGCTTTGCTGGAGAACACACGACAGCGTGATACATGTGGCCGAAATATCTTGAGAGCCACCTGACCATCTTTCTGGGGTATCGGGTGAAGATCCAGAGATCGTTGAACGATGAGATCCTGAACCCTCTCGCGCGAACTGCATCTATGATGGAGACCATATGGCAGCTTGATACAGTTTGGTCGGAAGGGGCCACTTTTCACAAGGGAAGGTCAATTCAACCAGATCTGGTGGATATTGCATTTCTAATCCCAGAAGAGGCTTGGTTGGTTCGCTCACACTCTAGGCGAGAGCACAGATCATGCAGTTTAGGTCTTGATTACTTGTTAATTTTGATCGTTTCTGTTACAACTACGACCTTTTATTTTGACGCTTTTGGTAGCGGATTCTATGATAGAAATTTTTGTGTGGTGTATCCCATGGATCGATGGTGTCTTGACGGAAAGAGAGGATGTGGAGAACTCAGCGTTTGAGCAACATAGTCTTTCACGATAATCGTTGGTCGGAATATTTTATTCATCTGAGAGCGACGATATGTGAAGCCCTTTAGATGGCGTATGACTAGGAGAGTACCAGTTTCAATGCTGAAAAGATTTCGCTGAGATATGTATTCATTCTCATTGTGAACTTCCTTTTGTTTCCACTGGTGCTGTTCGGAGGCCATGGTAGAATACCACGTCAAACCAGATTAGGAACACAGGAACTTGGTTTGGCCGTGGGTTTTTCTTGAGACTACAAGGTAGAAAAATAAACTGGAAGAAGGCTGTGGCCGCGGTTTCTGATAGAAAGCTTTTGTTAGTCTAGGCCAGGCGAGGTTTTGATAATAGTGCTGTGGCTCTGAACATTGCCTCAGGCAACGGTGAGGCAGCAGGGCATCTGAGACAGCGCAACAGGGCAAACGCCTCATTAAGCTGTCAGAAGACCTACACCTCATATGCCCCTCCATCTCCTGTAGATTGTCAATTATTGGAGGTAGAACATTAAGATAAGCCAGCGCAAGCAATCATGTCGTTCATATCGGTCCTGTATCTACTACCTCCGGATCTTCGGGTTTTGTAAAAGTTTTTATTTTTTGGTACTGTCGTATATAAGATCTTCTGCATCTTCTGTCTTCCTCTTTGGATACTTTTCTACTTGATTACAGGGCAAATAGACAATGAAAGAAATATGGATATTATGATGGGTGTAAAGGTAATCGAAAAAGGTCGAAGAAAAACTATGATGATGACGATAAGGATATACCGAATCTTGCCATTACTTGACTCGGGCGTTATGAAGAACACGTAACTCATACTTCCATCAATATCAATTTTATTCTTCTACGGACAGGTGCTATCTTAAGGAAAGTCCACACCAGTCTTCATAAGCCACCGATATGGGCCTGAGCCCCAGAAAGTGCAGGTGACATTGGCCCATATTCAACTAGATATGAGCCTCGATGTATTCTACGGCAGTGCGGACTGACTCGGTCAATCAACGGCTCACGCTTTACTGGGCTTGCAAACCTACCGTTGGTGATCTCACGCTGATCTTCAGTGGGAATGTCGATGTTGAATTCCTACTGCCTGTTAACAAGTGTGGTTCCTTTGAGTCATACAGAACTTGCCTCCTCCAATTCGCGGAAGATTCCCCTCAACTCCTGGCGAGTCGCGCCCAAGTCATCAACGAAGTCTGCGGTGTCACGAATCTAACAATTTTAATCGATATCAAAACTCTGGAGGGCAGTGTGACGACATACTCTCTTCTCCTCCAGGTCGAGCGCAAGCGCAACGATATGGCGGACTCGATTGATGGTGGAAGACATTTTGGGCCTTGCAGGACGGAGGGTCCGATTGCTAGTTGATGTTACTTTCGATTTCTGATGGATTGATGATTCCGACAAGAGGGCCAAGGGCAGGTCCCATCTTTATAATCGATCCTGTTAGACAGGAGTACCGTAGACGGTAATATAGAGCGGGAGTAACATTCCCCATGTGTCACTATGAGAAGTTCCAGGGCCAGGACCAGGGTGTGAAAGCAATGTAACTGCTAATGTGAGTTTCCCGGCTTAGACCCATTCTCTTTGGGTACTTAAACTAGGACAAACGCGTGGCTCTTCACTACAGTCTGTGGTGCAGAGTCTGAAAGGTGACACAAAGATTAGGGATCGCAAACACACGTGACTGTCTTGGATATTTCTTCCAGCGCACACTTTCAACCACCTCACTTGCTTCCATCCTACGGCGAAATGTTTCCCTCCGTTATATCTCGGCTCCTCATGAATGGAGACTTGTCTTCAATCAAGCAGTACCTCCCGAAAACCCTACAGCTTGAAGACAATCCCATATTCAATTTCATCGTCCCGATAGCCACCATCCTAGGCACCGCGTGGGCTTTGTGGAATCGCGGCTACCCATTCCTGGAAAGTTACATGGTAAATGCACGAATTTTGGACACCGACTCCTTGTACGATGATATGGTTCGATGGATGGACAGTCACACTTCGTTTATCTCCTTTGATGCTAGAGGAGATGGTCAGAACGATCTACTGCTACAGCGCAGAGCACAGAATCCCAGGATCCAGTACGCAGGAACGGCCTTTTTCCACATGTCTACTTCCGAATCTCGCATGGTTGCTACTGATCATCCGCTCAGCTCAGGGTTTCACTTGGTGCCTTCCAAGGGTTCATGTTTCTTCTGGTTCAAGGGGGCTTTAATGCACCTCAAACTTGTGCCGACGGGAGGGCCCGAGGCTACCAAAGCCGTCAGCATCCACGGTATGACGCGGTCGGTTGCAACTCTGCGCTCTTTTCTAGAAGAGGTCCGCGTGTTTAGCAAGCATCAAGCGACCTCGTACGTCTCCGTCTACCGCATCACTCCCGGTCGTGAGATCCCCCACTGGTCTCGCGTTACGTCTCGTCCCGCCCGGAACATTTCAACTGTCATTCTCGATGAGGACAAGAAGGATGCTATCATGAAGGATATCAAGGAATACCTGCATCCACGCACCCGTCAGTGGTATTCGAATCATGGAATCCCGTACCGTCGCGGATACCTGCTGTCGGGACCCCCGGGAACTGGCAAATCCAGTCTCGCTGGGGCTATTGCCGGCATGTTTGAGCTCGACATTTATGTTCTAGGCTTGAATGATCCGGAAATAAGCGAGAATCAACTCACATCCTTGTTCTCGAGAGTCCCGTCTCACAGTGTGGTGCTAGTGGAGGACGTCGATGCTGCCGGGGTTAACATGTCGAGACCCCGGAAAGTGCCGACAACTGCGCCGGTGAATATGAATCAATTCGGGATCACAGGTTTAAATCATACAACGCAGTCCCTGGCTCAGCCTGTATCACTCTCCGGGTTACTCAATGCCATCGATGGCGTGGCGTCGCACGAGGGCCGGATTCTCATCATGACGACAAATGCCCCGGAAAGTCTGGACCGCGCGCTCATCCGTCCGGGTCGCGTCGATTTGCATCTTAAGTTCACGCTGCCAGGACGGAAAGAGTTCCAAGAGCTGTTTCGCAGCATGTATAGTGGCCTGGAAGAATTCGAAGAAGAAACCTGCTCCGGTCGGGATATTGATGCTTTAAGTTTGCAGTTTGCATCTCAGCTCCCCGAGAATCGTTTGAGTGTCGCTGAGGTGCAGGGATTCATACTGCAGCATAAGCTCCATCCAGAGGAAGCTTGTCAGAAAATAGCGGAATGGATTCAACAACGCAATTTTGATCACAAGCAGGGCGCTCCAGACGAAAAATATCACTCCTTGGGCACCCAGACAAATATTCCATACAACGATGGGAACGCCTTGGATACCCCCTCCACTCCACCTAGCCCAGAGCGTCAACTTAGTAGCCAGGAGGGTCATACAGACGACCAGAGGTATGTCTTGCAGCAACTGGTACACAGGATGAATAATTCGGAGTGTCTTCAGACGAACCACCGGACAATCAATATCAATGGCCTTATGGATGCAATCGATGAGAACTTTCCGCGTTCTCTATCTTGAAAATTGATTTGCTTTCAAAACATAAAGATCTTTCTTTCGCTTTTGGGTATTGTTCTTTACTTTTGGTTCTCTCTCTATATTCAACAAAGGTTTGTCATTGTGAAAATTGGTCTTTCGTTCGCTTTTCAGCTCTCCGTGTGGGAGTATGCATTCCATTAGTATGAAACCGTCTTATCACTTCAGCAATTTGTAACAAATACTTGAATGGATGTGAACTTCTGTTTACGTCAAACTGTAATAAAATTCATACTATATCGCGCTTTGTAGACGCCACTGTCTCATTGGAGTTAGTCCCAAATGGTAATGATTGAGAGCATGCATCAATTAAATGAGGCAGAGGGTGTTGCGCATTTTAAAAGAGGCAAAGAAATTGCATAGCTTAATGGCCAGCACGGCTTGGTTATACATCTGTAGTGGTAACTCTGGCTTGGATGAATCCAATATTAGGAAGGCCGTTTGTTTATCATACGCTTGTTCGGTAAGCATGAAGAGCTTTTTCTAGGACTTCTTCTAGGTCTAAGTAATATGATGTTGATTGACGCCACCGGGTTTGAGATGCAATCTCCAGATGCCGCACGATTGACGGATACGTTGAGGCAGTCTCCACTTTCCTTAACGGTCCAAAATGCGAGATGAGGTTTCTCCTCGGTAATGATCACGTTGGAAGACTTGTGGAGAATCTACTAAAAATATTCGTTCGCTCCCAGAGATGCATAAAAGTGAGCCTCTTATTTTATCTCCGAACTATTCCAACAGAAGTGCTTCTTACTGCCCCGACTCTACCAAATCCCTTCCGATATCTCATAATGTCTGCTCATTCAAACAACACTGTGCCAACCACCCTAGCTCAATTTCAAATCCTCACGACCACATATAAAACAGTCCACGACCACGACATAACCACTGATATACTCATCCCTCTGTCGTTATCTACAAATCCACCACGAACACCGCGTCCCATTCTTCTGCGCTACCATGGAGGAGGGCTGATTGCCGGATCCAGCCTGTTTCCAGCCTTCTTCAACCCATGGTATCTCGAGCTGGCAGAAACTCACGAGACAATCATTGTCTCCCCAAACTATCGCCTGTTGCCCGAGGCAACCTTCGAGGAGATCATGGGTGATATCGAAGACCACTGGCAGTGGATGCACCGCACCATGCCGTCCTTTCTTGCGACCCAAACAGATGACCGTCTTACTGCGGATCTGGATCGCATCATTACTGGCGGTGATAGCGCCGGCGGGTATCTGAGTCTACAGACTGCGCTCAATCATCCAGATATGATCCGAGCCGTGACGGCAACTTACCCGATGGTCGTCGTGAAGAGTGACCAGATGGCTGGGGACTATGAGAAACCTGTATATGGGTTACCTAGCTATCCCAGATCGACCCTAGCGGACCACCTAGCTAGTGTGAAAGAACACGAAGCACAAACGGGACAAAATGTTATAGTGACAGCTGATCACGGCGAGGAGAGATTGAAGCTTATGTTCGCCATCTGTCAGCACGGGCTTGTAGGGCCTCTGTTGTCGGCGGATCCGAGGATATATCCCCTAGAGAGACTGAGGTTGGGCGCTCGATTTCCAGCTGGTGGGATTCTGATTCTTCATGGGAGGCAAGACAGCGTTGTACCGGTCCAGGAGTCATTCTTGCTAAAAGAGTCCGTGCAGAAGGTGCAGCCTGATCTGGCATTCAAATTGGTCACCCGAGAGGGAGAGCATGGGTTTGATCACGCGGCGAGTTTGAAGGATGAATGGTTGCAGAACGCTGTGCGAGGAATTGTCGATAGTTGGCTGTCATAGTCTACTGCCTGTCTGTTTTACGTATTCCTAGGTCAACTGGAGATAGACAGCCTAAAAGTCATCTTAAAAGGACCGGGTTGAAGGTCTCTAGGCATGTATCCCGAAATATATAAGCACAAACAGTCAGGCAATTAGACTCGGCTCAAACCATTTGTTGTCTGCTATGTATACATATGGAATTTAGGGAGTCCTGAAACAGCTCAATTTCTTGCGTGTAAAGAAATAAATCCGTGGAACAAGTACGTGAAGTCTGTTCCAATTCCTAGACAACTAACAAGGCGTTCCGAGCTACAAGAGCGAAACAGAATCGACCTCTAACAAAGTTCAACCTCGACGCAAAGACTGGCTGTATGAAATTGTTACAGTGAAAAGCTCTAAGTTACTCATAGCCTTATCGATCAAGACTGTTTTAGCCAATAATACTCGCTTACGCTATACTCTAAGACACGATGTACCTCAGCTAAATACTGGCCAGACCCACTCAACCTTCCTATTTGAGCGAAAACCCTGTTCTGGCGCTCTGCGAAGGGTCTACAGACTCTGAGGTCAGGGATTGGAAGATTTTGATGTCGTAGGGGGTGTATCCTTCGTCTAACCGGGGCCATAAATGCATGTAGTGAAGGTCCAAGCGAGCCTCATAAATATCGTTATATTTGAAACATGCGGGACTATATCAACCCAGTTGCAATCTCCATCCCATTTTCAGCATCGAGTGTAGCCACGAAGGACTGTGCCCATAACTGCGAGCGGTCCATCCCTCTTCTAGTAGGTCGATGGCTCGAAGAACAGCCGGCAAGCGATTCAGGGAATAAATTGCTTTGAGTCTTTGCCGCACTTTATCCCGCAGCCGGCAATCGTTTATCCTAAGTTCCGACGCCGCCGTGACCATCGGAAGTGTCTGAAAGTTCAAGTAATTCGACGAATCGGGGATTTCCAAAAGCTGATTAATTGTTCTGATAGCGTCTCGGTGAATCAAGTCCTCCATGGCGAGGTCCACTAGTGCCGGATTTGTGAACTGGCCATGATCTCCACTGATTCGATAAAGCAAAATGAGGCCGTGGCTTCGAAGTGACTCATACAAAAGCCCCAATGGGCGATTTACGGCCGACAAGGCGCACCCCTGAAGTTGATGTTCGAGAATACCCTCCTGCTGGCGGTCGTGTGTTTCCAGGTCGAGAGCTCGTCGACAGTACCGGCCCACATTCGCGAGAATGTAGAGAAGCTCGCTGCAAGAACCGTACATGGGGTGGTGCCAGTATCCCATCTTGTGCACTGCGATAGAAATTTCTAATGAATTCGAACGTTGTGGTTGTTGAGAGGAATCTATCAGAAAGGCGGTGCACATGTCCATGTAGAGATACATGCCAAAACACAACCGGGCCAGATAATCATTCTGAGCGTCCTGGGAGATGTTTGGGACAAGTCGTCTGGCTAGTATGCCAGCCGCAAAGATGTGCTCATTCCCATAGTCCGCCATGTCGCCGTAATCAGCGCCATGCGATAAGGCCAACAACATCGCCGTCAGCAGGGAAGCGCGCGGTTCCGCCTGTGGTCGTTCCAGTTCTGCCTGGAATGATACCAATGCATTCCCTCTCTCTTCTAGGGCCGTCACCGTCGCCTCAGCCGAGTAGTATACTTCGTGACGCGCGCTCACAGACTGGATGATGTGTACCAGGGCAGGCGATTTGGCGAGGTATTCTAAGATTGGGAACGAGTACGGATTGTCTTCAGGGTCAATCACTAGCGTTTGACTGACTCTTTCCAACCAATATTGCAGCAACCGTCGATGAACTACCGAGTCTACAGCCGACAAGGACCGGGGGATCTCCTGCTGCCATTGCGTCAGACGCGAGGGAGCGGTGCAGATTAGCCCCTGCCGCGTGCAACGCTGGCATACCGGGTACGTCTCGTCGCACTTCACTCGCTTCGTTTTACATTGCCGACAACCGAGCTTACTCTTGGATATCGTGGATCTCGTCAGAGCGGCACTGGCCGGCGTGGGCGTGGATGCGCCGGTGAAGCTGACCACTGGCTCAAATCGCACGCGATACGTCATTTGCGCATATCAGAGAATAATGGCTAGTCGCACTGTAATGCGAATTTTAGTGTGGTGCCACTGCAGGTTATGTAGGATTCGTGAAGGGATAGCCGTGCTGGAAGCCTAAATTGAAAGGTTCTGCCTGGAGACGGTGGGTAGAAGGTATCTTTGCCTCCGCCACAGTCATCATATCCAACTCCACTCTCATTTGTGGAGTAACTCGCGATCTGGCTCTGAAAGGAAGGTCTGGTGGGTCGACACCCGCTTTTAAGGGGTTTTCTCGGGGAAATATTCTCGGACGGTTTGCAGTCAAGTATAACGGGTTGGTTCAAAGTACTGGGATAATCGTTTCTTAGACTCTGGAAGCAGAATTAAATAAGTGTTGCACCGTTGAGATTGTTTGTTGAATATCTCATTTGAACTGATCATCGTTGTTCAACCTCTCTAACGTATCCCCGGAACCGGATAGATGGATCATATAGCGTCCCAGTTGCAGGATCTACTTCCACCAGACCGCGTTTTCAGCAGGTCAACTCCCGATTTCAACGAGTATTTGAAATTCTATAACCAGTCTTTGACAGAGTTACCTCTAGTTATCGTCCGACCGGTGACTGAAGATGAAGTTACACCCATTATTCGCTTTTGTTCCACGATTGGCATACCAATGGCGGTGCGTTCCGGTGGACATGATTTCTTCGGACGCTCGCTAACAGCCGGCGGTGTTCTTCTCGACATGCGAAGGATAAAAAGGCTATCCATTGCTGCCGATCGAGCAAGCGTGCGAGTTGGTGGCGGGATCATTGCAGGGGACTTGCAGGAAGAACTCGATCGCCATGGTCTGTTCACCCCGACCGGTCAATCCAAGACCGTCGGTTACGTTTCCTGGGCTTGCGGTGGAGGCTATGGATTCTACGTTGGATCGTACGGGTTTGGAGTTGATCAGATCCTTGAAGCGAAGGTGGTGACGGCCAGCGGAACGGTGATCAACACTCGCGAGGACGAAGAACTGCTATGGGCACTCCGAGGCGCCGGGGCAGGTACTTTTGGCGTCGTAGTCGAGTTGACAATCAAGGTTTACCCCGTTCCAAAGCTTTACGCTGGGTACTTGGCGTTTCCACTCTCCGAGGCCGGCGCGGTGTTTGATGGGTTCCAAAAACTGGTGACGACCGATTTCCCGGACGAATTCAGTGGCGATGCCTTGGTTGCTCATCCAGATATGCTCCCGCTTGGTCTCTCAGAACCTTGCTTCGCCTTTCTCTGGTGTTGGGCTGCAAAAAATGGAAACCTGGAGTCTGCGAAGGGCTTCCTTCACAGAATGACAGACCTTGGGAGGGTTCTCGCAAACACGGTGGAGGAAAGTGAGTCAATGATAAACCCATCTGGTGTCGCAGTTACTGTATATAGATGCTGACCTAGGTGCACCTCTCAGCTAGCCCGGCCGTCTACGGAGTTGGCGAGTCGTCATCGCCCACTTTCTTTCGCAGCATCAATATTCAACAGCTTGACGCCAATATCGGAGCTATATTCGCGCAACGTCCCCCCGTACATCCATTGTCAGCCGTTATTATACACAACAATCATGGGCCATTTGTAGGGGACGAGTACCGTGATGCTGTCAACTGTTGCTTTGCCAACAGGCGTCCGCATATCATCCTAGGATTCCACGGAGGCACTTATTGTGGGGCAGCTTCCAATACCAGTGCTCTAGATGAAGCCAGAGATTGGGTAGAGCGGCTCAAAGAAGAGATCGAGAAGAAGGGAGTGACATTGACGAAAAGATTCCCCAGCTTCTGCCCGCCGGAAGAGGTGAATATTCTACAGTGTTTTAATCAGCACACATTGGAGAGGTTAGAAAGCCTGAAAAGAAGAATCGATCCGGATAACCGTTTCCATGGTGGTATGTGCAGGGATTTCGGGGTAATGTAGCTAGCAACGGATAGAATCTAAATCTTTACTATGACCAAAGATAGCGGTTTTATTCTAAAGAGTGTCCTTGTAATTTCTATTTTGTTCTCGTACAAAAGCTTCCGAGCTTCGATATATCGTTCTTAGAAGTCGAGACCCATAAATGTGGACCTAGGATGTTGGGGGTAATAGAGTTACAGTAGACTGGCCGAGTCAACTCGGTCATCGCGTTCTGAGCCTTTCAGGAAAGTGGAGGTGTCGGAGAAACTAGAGTCATCGCGCGCTAACAGTTTCCCGAAATTAACGACCGTTTTCGTATGGATCATTTATAAAGTAGCATGGAACGGAAGAGAATGAAAAACACACTTGTCTTTCTCCTTTCGTCGCTTGTGACAACCACTTTACCATGGAGGCTCTACGCGACACTGCACGGGGCCTTTTCCAATCCCATGGCTTGCAGGGACCATGCCTAAAATCCGCAGCTGTGGGCGCCGTGAACCGGGAAGGTCTGAACTGCCAAAATGGAAGTCTCGCCAGCAAGCTAACACTACCTACAATAATAGGAACCTTCATGTACATTGATTCGTTTGGGGAGACAACGGATGGCACATGTGCTGAGGCAACCGATCCCCCAGTGTACGCCATTGCATCTTGTACGAAGCTCTTAACAACCATTGCGGCCTTACAATGCGTTGACAAGGGTCTGTTGGAGCTTGACGTTCCCATCGGCCAAGTACTTCCAGAATGGGAGAATCCGAGGGTTCTAGTAGGGTTTGACGTTGATTCCCTGCCTATACTAGAAGATGCAAGACGCCAGATCACTTTGCGGTGAGTGGACGACCGCCAGAATGATGGTCCTCCAGTGTCCTGGTTAATTAAGCCGTCGCATGTAGGCAGCTCTTGACGCACACGAGTGGGATGGCGTATGCGCTTGAATACGTCTCACCCGATCTAGTGCGTTTCCATGACTTGGTGAATTGCAAACCTCGGACAGGTTCAACCGTTGTACGTATCACATCGCTACGCCTTGTGTATCGCGGCGATTAATTAGTCGTCACGCTAGGCCGACTCCTATGCTACTGTTCTTCTCCATCACCCCGGGGACATGTGGGAATATTCCCCATCCATCGACTGGGCAGGCAAAATGGTGAGGCGACCAGGCATCTCAAGTTAAATTAAGATTCTAAACCGCGCATAGGTCGAACGTGTCAACGGCATCAGGTTAGGCGAATACATGCAGCGCCACATCTTTCAACCTCTCGGGATTAGGGACATGGCATTCCACCTTGAGGAACGTCATGATATGCGGGATCGCATGGTTCAATGCTACGAACGCTCCGATGACGGGGAGCTCAAAAAGGGTCACTGGAGCATGCGATCAGGGGCGGCCGTTGAAGACTTCGGGGGTGGTGGGCTATACGCTACGGTTCCTGATCTGCTGAAAGTCTACGGTAGTGTACTGCGTCAAGATTCCCGCCTACTGAGTCTTGACATGTTCAAACTCATGTTTACGCCACAGCTGCAGACTAAGGCCGGGCTCGACTGTCTCGAGACTAAAGAGCCTTTTTACACCAACAGTATCTTGAATTCAGTTCCCCTCGGCATCCCGATAAGCTTCGGACTCGGTGGACTGCTGAACCTCCAGCCAGTCGAAGGACGACGGGGTGCACTTTCTTTGACGTGGTCCGGAGTAACAAATTGTTACTGGGTCAGTAGCTGTCCCCGTTATTTGGAAAGCAAACACTGATGACATCTAGTGGATTGATCCTGAGCATGGCGTCGCGGGAGTATACCTATCCCAGTTACTACCCCCTGGTGATCCGGAAACTGTGCGACTTCTCACCAAGTTTGAGGAGATGGTATATAAGTCGGTTCGCTGCAAGTAAAATTGATGGTTCTATCTGGGTACAAACGGTTTCAGTTTTCTGTAGCAATCTCTTACTCAGGTAAGGACGGCTGGCAAGCAGTGACAGACATCGTTTCATGTCAGGTATTCGTCGTTCATCCTTCTTTAGAAAGATTGAAATTCATGAGGTTCCGATATCATGTTGGATATCAGACGATACATGCGCAATTTCCCTCACCGAGTAAAAATATATTTTCCAGCTTATTCAGTATTTGAGCTTATATTCGCGATCTCGTCAAACACAACGTTTTATTATGTTGCGATCTTGTGTATCCCATAGATAAAGAGAAAAAGAACGACGAACTAGACTCACAGGATTTGGCAGTTTATCATGCGAGAAAGAGTCCCTTCGATGTTGAAGCACTGTCAAGTTCGAGAAACCGGGATGGCATCATCATCTTTTTATTGTTGTAAGGCTGTTGTACATGAGATAGTCGTAGCCCACGATGTCCATGGATATGAGCAAAATAATAAGTGGTGCTATACAATTATATATCCTCCTAGAACCATCACTTAATACGTTCGTCGTGTCCGAAGCTCATACGCAACAAAAAGCCAACAATGATTCAAAGGGTAATTTTAAGCTATTGAGCTTTATTTAACACTCCAGGCACTGATAAACGTTCCTACAATGCTTCACTAACAATTCAATGTAATATACAGTAATTCTGATATTTCCAGCACCTATATCAATCTCTTTTCACAGCGCCAAAGCAACCGATCACCTATTCACCCACTTACGCAGTCGAAGAAGGCGCCGCTCCGGTAGGAACAGCAGAACCAGAGGGCATACCAGAGGGCGCACCACCCTCGCCACCACCACCACCGCCCATGAAACCCGAGTCCTCATTCTCATGACCACCGTTCTCATCATAGTACGCCGCAATGCTATAGTAGCTGTTATCCGTATAATCCGCGGTAGTGTTAATACCGATCTGGATCCACGCAAACAGGCCGTCGGACAAGCCGTCTCCGAGGTAGATGTACTCGGGGAACGGGTCGTAGGCGGAACTGGCCTGCTCGACACTCCACATGTCCTCGGCGTTGGAGGTGATGGCCTGCTCGTTCGTGGTGTACGGGTATGTGTCTTCGACGGCGGAGCGGAGGTCTTCGTTCCAGAAGAGTTGGCCAATGTGCGCGACGCTGCCGGTGCCGACGACTAGGGTGTTGTTGTTCGGGTGGAGGGTTGCGTTCAGGTGCGTAAGGAGGTGGGTGTGCGTGGCGCGGCCGTCGTAGTGGCCGGGGAAGATGGTCGAGAAGGTCACGATGCCGTCGGCGTCGGTTTGTTGGATTCCGCGCAGGTAGGTTGAGTCCAGGCCGTCGGCAGCGTAGTTGCCGGAGGTGGAGATTCCACTGCGAAGACTTGTCAGTGGGTATGTTCTTTGTCTTAGCTCTGCGAAATGTGGTGAATAGTGGCTCACCTGTAGACACCAGTAGCGTTGGCCTGCCAGACATCGACAATAGCGCCAGGAACAGGACGGCAGGTGTTCACGTCGATGTACTGGACTTCAAGGAAGCTGTCGACACCATCGGAGTACTTCTCCTCGCGGACATCCTGGCGCATGATCTCACCCCAGACATAGTAGGGGCCGTCGGTGACAGTAGGAGCCAGGATCGCGCTGGTATTACCACCGAAGATCTCGGACTCGGGGGTGTTGGGCGAGAAATCAAGCAATCCGGTCCGGTTATGGTTGATGGCCTCCCATTCCTCGAGAGCAGCAAGGTCACGGCGCCATTTCTTAGGGTCTGTAACTGTCAGTCTCTTTGGTCTGGTGGGATAATGTTGGAAAGTGAAAGAGGCGGGGGGATGAAGGGAGCATACTGGCGGTGATGCCTCGGGCCTGACGAAGCTCTCGCGCGGTACGAGCACGACGAGCAATGTTGCGCTGTTGCAGCTGCTTGGCGTGAGTGGTGGTCGAACAGGCGTCCAGAGCACGTTTCGATCTAGCAGCGTGAGCGTCGCGAGCGCGGATCTCCCGCTTGAGGACCTCGTGGTCGTGCTTTTCGCCCGGGTGAGCGACAGCCAATGTAGCGGCAGTGAGGGTGAGGAGCTTAGAGAAATGCATTTTTTGTATGGATTTGCTTAATTAGAGATGTTTTGTTGGTTTTTTCTATCCTTTTGACAATTGTCCATCCTCTTTATATACCTCCCAGTCCTGACGGAAGTCCACTCCCTGACCTCTGCATGACTAGCCATATCATGGTCAAGTGAATAAACTACTCCGTATACCCACAAGGCTTGGTGTTAGAGAAAAAATTGATAATTAAAAAACTACGGAAGCAACCTAAACTGCCGCGTCATTCTCCGTCTCACCTCCGACTGGCCAGACACTCCTATCCCAATCTCCACACTATATGGTCAGACCTCCTACACTAACCACCGTGCTGCGTAATCCAACCCAGCCGACAAGGCATCCTCCAAATAACTTCCCAACCCGCCAGAATTCTGCACGATGCACGACCAAGACTAAACGACTAGCAGCGTAGGGAAACCGAACGGGTTCTTGGCACCGCGTACGTGGGATCCGCATCCGCCGTCAGAAACCAGAAACGATCGACATTCCCTACCAATGAGGTTCCCGCGGTTCTTGCTTATGGTGGATCCGGGAATACTTAGATTATGAGCTTAAGGCGGCTTGTTTCAGTTTATTTTTGCTTCGCTTTGCGGTGCTTCGCCTTGATTCTGCCATTCTGGGCTGCGGATTAGAGCTGGGGAGATGCGTGGATAGGGCTAAGTGGCGCACGTGTCGACGTACGTAGGAAGTCTTGGCCGGCGGCGAGTCTAGATTGAGGATTATATATATTATCGTGATGAAGGGCCAGTGGCTTGCTTTTGATTAGTTGACATGTACGGGAGAACATGATATCGCGGTAAAGATGAGACAAGTCTAGAGTGAGTTGCGTATGTTTCTATGCGTATGTTTCTATATGAATTTGCAGAAATATATTTGACACCATGAAAGCGAAGAAATGATGGACAATAAGAACAGTAAAGGGGCAGAGGGAGTAAGACGGAACGGAGAGCTAAGAAACGGTTTCCTTACTCCGTATGGCAGGGACTAGAGAAACAAGTGCTCAATTGATTGAAACAGATCCTACCTGTATCCTCTCGATCAAATCCGGCACATCGGTCTGCTTGAATCTACTAACCATGGTTCCTTGGCATTATTGATGCCTGAGGCATGAACCCATGCAATTTTCTTTGCTCCTATTCCAAATACATGCTCGGTGCAACATACTAGACATTCAAATTGTTTGAGGACTTGATTGCTTTTGTCACCACAGATGCTAGTACACACCTAAAACCCTCATGTATCTATCAGTGCCATTCCTGTCTACGGAGTTGCCTGAGACACAAGGTGTTCCAGACGGAAGGCGCAAGCAAACGCGGGATGGTGGTAGTTGGCCTCAGGCATTCAAACTTCACCATGGCCAACGCTCTGCCCTTCCATCCTCGCCGCCACCCGCCGGAAATACGCCCTTTTCACCCACTTCCAGCTCTCAGCACCCAGGAAAAACAACACCGTCCCCACGATGACAATCGCCCACTCCCAGGAGATGCCGGAATGTCGAAACACCCTCGTATTGATAACGGGGATATAAATCAACGGAAACACCATCACAAACCCAGAAATGTTAGCCCAGAAAAGGAACGGGTTCTGCCAAATATCCCGCGCGAATTGTGTCCAGCTATGCGAGGATGACGGACGCATATTAAAGAAAGACCGGCGCATGTCAATCATCTCCCAGGCCAGGAAGAGTACGAACCAGGTGAGACACGCGAATGTTGTGGCGCGGGCACGGAAGGCGATTTCGCATCCCTCGAGCTCGTTGTTGCAGTTGTTGCCGAATTTGCCTTTGCCGAAGCCGTACATGACGAGTGTGAATGCGCCAAGGCATAGGGCGGCGACCCAGATTCCGTAGACGATCATGTCGATCATAACTTCGAGGGTGAAAATGCCTTTTTTGATCTGCGTGCAAGATTAGGTTGGGATCCGTGTGTCTGGGGTAGAATGAACATACGCTTCGCGGTGGTCGGCACATGATATCAGCTGTTGCTTGCTCGAAGCCTAGTCCCATGTCTGGCAAGCCAGAGGTGATCATCACAAGCCACACAATTTCGACGGGACTTAATGGGAAGACCGAAAGTCCCTGTTCGTCTTTGAATGCAAGCCCGACGAGGAGAACGAGAGCTTGTGCGAAGTTCTGCGACAATACGTGAAGAATGAACTTTTGAATGTTGTCGAACATCCGCCGCCCTTCCTCGATAGCATTGAGGATAGAGGCAAAGTTATCGTCAGTTAGGACAATATCCGAGGCGTCTTTGGCGACGTCTGATCCAGCCTGACCCATTGCAATGCCTACATCTGCATCTTTCAGGGACGGAGAATCGTTCACACCATCGCCGGTCTAATTCATGCCAGGTTAGTGATCTCATAACTGATAAATTGGGGTGTGTATTATGGGGACCTACCATTCCCGCAAATCGTTTCCGTCGATGCAAAGCTTTGATCATTCGCACTTTGGTGCTCGGGGCACATCGCGCGATCACCAGAGGCAAAGTCGGCAGAGCATCGACCTCATCATCCGATAGTTTGTCAAATTGATGAGCCGTCATCACCATTGCATCAACAACGTCCTTGCTTAGCTCATTGATGCGTGATGGTAAGATTCCCACGTCCAAGGCGATTGCTCGCGCGGTCCCAGGGTGATCTCCCGTCAACATATGAACAGAAATACCTGCTTCATGACAGCGACGAACAGAAGGCGCGGATTCCGGTCGCGGAGGGTCGTATAAACCAATCAACCCCCGAAATATCAGGTCTTTTTCGACTGAATCTCTTTTAATATCCTGGGAATCTTCGATTGAGTCGTGATACTCCCTGCTGGCGAGCGCGAGCACACGAAGCCCCAATGCAGCAATAGCCTCCATATTAGCAAGAATGTTTTCTTTAATTTCTTCAGTCATTCGCTCAGCTTGGCCACCAGCTTGGGTGTGAACTGATGTACAGGAAGCAATGACTCTTTCAACTGCACCTTTGGTAAACACATGGTTCTTGCCAGTCAAAGCCTCTTCAAAAATCACGGACATTTTCTTGACATCCGAATCAAATGGGAACTCGGACACCTGCTTCCACGAGGGTGTTTCACCCTCCGTGAAGTTCAAACGGTTCCATTCAAAGCGGGAGGCCAGGACCTGGATCGCTATCTCGGTGGGATCTCCTCGCGCTTTCCATTCTCCGGAGTCTTCTTTGAAAACCACAGCGAGGTTAGCAAGTGAGGCTGTCTTGAGGTATTCCTCTAGCTCTGGATTTCCTTCAAGGAACCGTTCCGCCGTGTCCAATTTTTCTTCCTCAACAGAGTTCGTGAAATCGATATGTCGCGGCTCGTTTGAGTCATTGCTAAGTCCCCCAATCGTGGGATTGTAGGGCTCGTTTGACTCGCCGACCGAATATGTTCCACGGGCGGGTATCCAGATCTTTTTGGCCACCATTTTCCCCTGCGTTAGCGTCCCAGTTTTATCGGAGCAAATGTCTAAATTATGTTAGTAGTATTCAACTCATCCAAAGAGGAGATCATACCAGTGACCGCCCCGAGCGCCTCTAAAGAGTTCAAATTCCTCACAATGACCTGCCTCTCGACCATTCGTTTCGTTCCAACAGTCATGGTGATAGTCAGGACCACAACCAACGACGAGGGAATCATACTAAGTCCAGTAGCGACTGCATATATAATGACTTCTTTTTGGCTATTGAACCTGTTCGCCGCGAGAACGATAATCGCGCACAGAACCGCCGTGAAGAAGAGGAATATTGCAAGCCTGGAAAGCTTCCGTTGCAGGGGTGTCCCAACATTAGTCCCAAGAAAGCTTCCAATGAAGGATACGATGACCATAAAAACAGCGGCGGTATAGCTCCAAGCACTTGCAGAGCCATCCGGCCTGCGCTGCACCTTCAATCCACCAGACCCCTTTTCCCGAAGCGCCGCAGCAATAGATCCAATCTCAGTATGCATGCCTGTGCCAAACACAACGCCTTTTGCCCGCCCTTTTGTCACTGTAGATGAACTGTATGCGATATTTAATCGGTCGCCGGGTCCAGTGTCATCTTCGAAAGTGTCTGACACCAGTTTGCGAACGGGGAGGGATTCGCCAGTAAGTAAGGCTTCGTCTGTCTCAAAGTTCAACGCTTCTATGAGTCTTCATATTGTCAGTTATTCCTCCACAGGAGTTTTAATGTGATAACATGCGTACCTGACATCAGCGGGGATTGTATCCCCCGTCTTCATCTCTACCAGGTCACCCGGGACGATCTCCGCCGTCTGCGTCGAGAGCAGCTGCTGGTCGCGGACAACGGTCGCCGTGGGTGAGCTCAACGTGCGAAGAGAGTCCATGGTCTTTCCAGCCTGAAACTCTTGTATAAATCCCACAACGATGTTAATCAGCACAACGGCTGCCAGAACACCACCTTCGATCCAGGCCTCGATACCCAGACTCACCGCCGTCGCCAGAATAAGGATCTAAACCATCCAGTTGGTCAGCGTCGCTCGGAGCAAGCAAAGTATCAGAAGGACAAACAAAAGTCATGGCGTTGGCCACCTGCTTTAGCAGGACTCTGACGGCACTGGTGGATGAGGCATTTCCAATGTCATTCCGCCCGTATTGATCCAGCCGAGCTTGTGCGTCAGAAGCTGTCAGACCACCCTGAGTGTTTGTGTCCAGCTCATGGGCGACTGCTGTCCAGGCCAATGCATGAGCTGGACGGCTTAGTGGTTTGTTGCCGTACCCTGTGACGCCACTCGCACTGGCTGGTGATTTTTCTTTCGCCATGATGTTAGACACGCCTTCACGCCCAAGCAAGACAGTAGGGAATACATGTTGCTGTCACACTTTATATAACTATGAATTTTTCAATGTGCAAGTAACAATCCTAGAAGAAATATGCCAAGTAGAAATAAACACTGGTCGTGGGATAATTCCATTACTTAATTCTCAGATCTCACTCCGCTTGGCTGCCATTTCGGGAATAGCGCACACCGTCTCAATTATTATCGATTGCCCCAGGGTGCTTTGTTCGCGTTCTGACAGGCACATCCGGCAACTGTGGGCCTGGAGGTGTATCTCTCCTTCGAGCAGCCTCTTCAGGAAGTAAAGAGGAGTGGGGCAGTGATCTCCGATTATTGAATCCCTTTTCCCTTCAGCCCCAGGACCGGATTGAACCATGTTTCCCAATGACCTGCATGTATACACCAGCCAACTCGAATATGTAATGTCTTGTGCAATCGTACTCGATGGTCATTCTCGGCAATGTGTAGGGCAGGTTTGAAATCGGCTAACAAGGTGCCTGTGTTGCTCCGTCAGCATATCAGCAACCAAACGAAGTTTAGTTTGTTTAACAGAGATTAGAGAGTGGCTTGACGGACTTGAAGGAAACTGGGAATAACTTAGAGTTGCAGCACTTCTCCGAGAAATGGCACCGCGCAACAAGAGCTCGTCTTAGCTTCGCCTTGCGGCTACTGGACTCCAGCACCACGTTGAGGTCCAAAAGGCCAACCCACCCTCTCGTGAGACTTTTACTAGCTCACGCTGTTCTCAGACAACAGGATCGCTAGACCTGTCTTCCGCATTTGGCCAAAGATAGGATGTAAGAATGTCTCTGGCAGATTGCTAAAGATATGATCTAGAGACTTTGTCTGCTATTCGCTAAAAAAGTTCTCTTCACCATATTTCCTCTACAAGAAGCCTTTACTGAATACAATAGCGCACGATTTGTTATCTCAGATTCTTTACAACTTCTTCCCGCTTTCAATATGCCGAGGAACACGAGTCGCGGATTCCTCAACTCTCTGTGGAAAGAGATTGTCGTTGATCGCAAGATCGGGATCTCCCAGGAGACAGAGCTAAATGACAACGAGCTTGCGTCAAAGGGTGTCTATTGTCGGCCCTTGGAAATCGAAGCCATTGAGCATCCTAAAAATCGCCGGAAACTCAACCCGCCTTTTTTTTTCGAGCCTCTCTCGCCTCAGGTCCTCCTTGATCATCCTGTGCCAGAGAGTTCTCTCACTTGCTTCGAGTTCGTCGAGTATGGTGACAGCCCTCCAGGATTCTCGGAGTGGTCTATCTGGACTATTTGTGACGGCGTCCACACTGCCTGCACCTATGTTAGTTCGTGGACCTCGGCCGTCCGACCGAACATACCCTCAAACTTTGGCACCTTGACGAGCTTTTCTAGGTTTGAGTATATCTCGTAAGTGGGCTTCTTTGGCTTAAGGAAGGTTGGCTGGTTTCTCTTATTAATAATCGTTTAGAATGCCGGATCCGCTCCTTTTAACTCCCGGCATGGGTGGGCTTCTTCCCGGACACTTTCACCGGACACAACATGATATGTTTGAGGCGGAAGGTAAACAGTTGAACATTCATCGATCGAGGCTCTATAGTTTTGAAACCTTGGCTGACGCACCCGTGGAGTTGTTTGCCCGTTTCTTGGCTAGTAAGCCACAAGGGCTAGAGAGGCACGTTTTGAGGTAGAGTGAAAAATGGCTGAGCAGATGAATGTTACCGGAGATTGCCTGAACGCTTAACAAGCTTCCGCAGACATACGTAACTTTCAAGATCGATTTTGGCTCCTAACGAATGAAATGCATTCAAATCCATTCTACGTTGCTGCAAAGTATTCAAGATTGCCTTTAGATTTATAGAAGCATCAGTAGGCGCTAGATCAACCACATCGTTATAGATGTCCGCTTAGTGGCTCGGTGCACTGAAATAGCGGAAAAGGTGCATTTGATAGCAGAAAGAATTGTGTCAGGGAATCAAAGTCTCATAATGTCGCCTGGAGTATCTGGGAGGTTTCACTTGGTCAGCACTTCTCTAAATTCTGTTCCCTAATCAAGCGGGATATTCCATTTGAAATATGTGCCCAGGTCCTCCGAACCATGTAGAAACGGGTATTTGTAGGTGAAATAGGCCCGTACGTCCTCTTTCCTCTTCGCTTGGTTTCTCGTTACAGACAAGCCCTGACTTCCAGTCTTTGCTCTAGTTGTTCAAAGATTTTCATATCTTGCTCTTGTCGCGTTCGTTCTTTTTGGACAAACGAGACTCTTCACGAAGATCTTATTTCCGAAGCTCGTCCTATCTAAGACAAGCGAAGAATGTCGATGAACATGGCCAGCTCAGCGGCGCCCTATCGCCCTCCACCTCACAAAGGCCGACAGGCTAGGGGTAATTTCTTTCGCCGTCGCAGGACCTTCCTTACCGATCACAAGGTGAGTCCCTCAGACCTACTGACGCACTATCGATTTAGTTACGAATCCCGAAGTAGGACCCGGAAACTGTCATCTGCCCATACTGCGAGAGAAAAGGACATATTGTGAAGTCCTGCCACTGGAAGAGGCTCGACGAGTTCCTGGTGAGTATGATTCCTAGACCCATATTCAAACATTATGTGCTATCTAAATATCATGTTCAAAAGTAACAGTACATGGGCAATCTAGATGGGCGCACCATGCTACGTTGAGAAGCGTCAACAACAAAGGCCACGGAGAAACAGGGGAAGAGGCAATCGTGCTCGCCAGCGCGCAGCTCAGGCGCGGCGCCGTCGCGAGAATCGCGCCAATCTCCAGCAACCACGACCCGAGGGAGGCAGCGAGAGACGTACCCGTAATAGGAACAAACAGCGGTTTCGCCGACGCTACTATCTCGCCAACCCCCATCTGAGTTCATTGCCTGCGTCTACAAATTGGATGGGTGAACAGCACCGCGCTCCCCATGCTGCCCATTGAGCTGCCGAGAATGGGGAGGGAAATGGACATGGACAGGTCATTGCGATGTACTGTTTGTCTTCTACTAAGTATATCCTTCTAATTGAAGGAGTCATACTGGGTGAAGGAAGGCTTCTTAAAGGCACAAGTTCCAAATCTCCCGTGCTGTCTATCGAGCAGCCGAGAATGGCGAGGGAGAAAGGACTTTATCAACATCCGCAAGTGTTAGGTTTAAGAGATTAAGGTTTCATGCACTGATATTTCTCAACCTGTCTTGGGGTAATTCAACATATCAACAATGTCCTGTAAAAGCCAAGATACTGTTGCCTAGTCAAGCGGAATATTCACTGTAGGGTCTGTGTTGTTGACGTCTTCAGAATTAGGTAAAGCCCAGAGTACTTGTAAGTGAAACTCACCTAGAAAGTTTCGCGCTCTCTCTTCTCCCTTTTCATCTTTTCGGACCAGTCAAGTCCTTTTTAAAAAGACTTCGACTGTCAATACCACCTTGTCTATCAAACCTCCATGAACATGGCCGGCGCAGCGGCCCGCTCCCCTCCTCCTCTCCCCCAAGGCCAACAGGCTGGGGATGACGGCCGTCGCCGTCACGGTAATAGCGGCGGCGACGGTAAGAACCCCTTTGCCGATCACGAAGTGAGTTCATTAGGGGTATTGATGTACTGCAAGCTTTTGTGTTTAACACATAATAGCGTTCCGAGATCGTGACCTGCGCGTACTGCGAGAGAGGCGGGCACGAGGAAAAGGTCTGCCACTGGAAGCGATACGATGAGTTCGTTGTGAGTGTAGTTCCTAGCTCTGTATCCAGATGTTACGTTAGAAACTGACAATATTTCTAAAAGTCAGATGGGCGCGCCATGCCATGCCAAGCAGTCCCAGTCCCAGCCTCAGGAACGCCAGCAGCACCAGCACCAGCGGCCCCACGGGCACAGCGAGGCGTGGCGTGCTCGCAGAAGGAAAAGGCGCCGCGCACACCGTGCCAATTCTGAGCAGGTTTCGTTGCCTGCGTCTACGATCCGGATGAAGGAGCGCCGCCGCGCCACCTGTGTTGCGCGTAGAGCAGAAGAGGAAAATACACAGGGCCAGGGCCAGGGACAGTGATATGTACGGTTGAGTCAGACATATTTGAAAAAAATGAGATTCTTTAGTTAAAACAATGACATTTGTTGAAAAGCCTCCTAAGGAGGCAGGTTCCAAATAAAATCCAAATCTAAGTAGGCCGAGTCTAATCCGTAATCCAACTGTCCAGCTTCATCCCAAGGCCCAAACGGTGCCATCAGAGGATCCAAAGGTAATGATAACCAATCATCAGAGAATATTGAGTCAGGTAAGGGGGTGTCGTGCTCAAATGTACCAGGCTGTTGAGCTGGCTCATCTCCATCACGCTCTTCTTGCCTTTCCTCGTGGTGGTGATTCACATTGGAAATACCATTGCCCAGTCCGAATGTCTGACGTACACGCGAGACATAGACCTGCAGTAGAGACGCGTAGCGCGAGACAAGGTGGATATCATCAGCGCAGTTAGATTGCAGGGCAACGATCGTTCTGTCCAGCAGCGTTAGTGAATCATGAAGCGTCGATACTCGGGTGCCAAGGGCAAGAGCCTTGAGGAGGAAGATCGAGCAGCTGATGACGCGGAGAAAGATGCGGTTCGGAAGATATTGGATTGTTTGCTGGTTAGACAGTTGGATTATATGACCGAGAATTGCGCCAGCTCCTTCGATAACTTCACTCAGAAATAAACGGTCTTTCACTGCTGCGTTGCTCGTTTGGAATGTTACATTCGACTCCGACAGTGTATCCTCGACGAAGGACTGCATTTCGATGGAGTTGATATATATGCGAAGGTATTGTGATTCGATGAGGAGGATATCGTCAAATCGGTGGCCTGGTATTGGTCAGATAAATAAATAGGTGGTAGTTAGGAAGCGTCTTACCCTTGCAAAAAGACCTCTTATTTAGCCAATTGGCCAGGGTCTTCCGCCATTCGTCGACAGAGGCGATATCCCATCTTCGTGGTCGCTCGTCGGACTTTGTGGGAGGAAAGTATTGTTCCGTAATCTCTTTCGTTATCCTTGTCAGCTCGACCCAGGAGGCCATAAAGCTTGCCCATTCTCGATCGCCCCCAGGTAGCAGGGAGGCTTCCGGGGTCTCTGAGAGAAGCGATGGACACCCAATTCTCGCAGCAATGAGATTCACAAAGACGAACAATAACAAGGGAAGACGCCGGCGTCTACTCCCAAGTAGCTCGACATAAAGATCTGCTTCAGAGCCCATCATAACGTAGTCTTCCTTGGGCTTTGAAGCTCCTTGTCCGAAGACGCCAAGCTCATGCGCTAAAGCCAACGCATTAGTAACCAGCATCCATGACATTCGATCTGATCGCCTCGTCGGCTCAACAACGTCCTCCTTCCATCTATCAGACATCGGCATATCCTCGGGTGCAGAAGGAGGATCTCTCAAATCCTGTGTGGTCATAATCAAGTCGGAGTCCCAACCATCGCTTTCAGGAGGGAAGTGAAGTGCCCGGGGATACCATTCCGAAATCAGAAGTAATGCTTCAATAGACGAAAGATGTCTTGTTTTGGCTTTTGACATCTTCTCCTGCCCCAGTGTGATGCGCAGTATCAGATGTTGACAATGCTGCCATAGTCGACCGTGGATGAAGTACCCTCGCGACGTACCACCCGTCCCAGGAAGAACATGGTATCTTGATGAGATCATCAATATCGTGCAACATAGCATTGGCTCTTGCGTGACAAGCCAGTAGTGATTGTGTGGCTTTGCGTAGAAATCTGAAAGAATCGGGGATAGCGGGGCCATGTTTTTGAAAAACCTAAGGGGTTTAGCTCCCTGATTTTGATTGGATGGTGATGCTGACCAACTCACAAGTCAACCAGTGTAAAGGCTTCGTAGGCTGTGAACCATCCCATTTTGACAAATCGACATGCGTCCCAGATCCTTAATACATCCGTGCTAGGTGGGCACTGTAGAGGGTTCATAGTTGCATGGCCCGCGTGGGAGCCATAATTCCGAGTACTTCCATGCCTTATCGGTGTTGAATCCGCCTCTTGAGCCGCAGCCTGAAAGAGAATGCCCAACGCGTCGTTGCCGCTTGAGACTATTTGACTAAGGCCAGCTGATAACGCGCCCTTTTCTTTGGTTGTCCCACGAAATGCTAAATAAATAAGTCCAGTGTCTTCCCGAGCCAGCCAAGAATGACCTACCCGTTGTCGACTGTTCGTCAGGTCTGGTGTCTGTTGGTTGGAGTGAATCCTGCATAGCAGTAGCTAAGCGGTCTGTCCCACCTAAAACCTTAATTAGCCTCGTATAATTCTATGATATCGATAGAAACAACCTTTCTCCTCTCTTGTCCACGGCCTCTTTTCGTCGAACCGACAATCTAACTCGAGTTTCGTGCAACGGGAGCATGGCTGACGTCGGTCTTCGGTCGGTTGGCACTTGACTTTCCGTCGTCTACATGGAACACACGCTTGGTACGTGCGTTTGTACTCATATTCAATGGCAGCTCGACTGCGAGGTGGTCGACTGCTGCGATTTCTGGTTGCTGTGGCGCGAGTTGACATGATTAAGGTCGATCGTTGAGGCGAAAGGCGGAGAAATGGAGAAATGTCTCGGCTGCGGGGAACAAAGCCCTAATTAATCGGATCGGGAAGATGAACAACAAACGCGATTTACACCATAGACATGTTACAACAGGGTCATTAAATTATGTTTTATTTATCCACCGAGGTGGTTTGAAATTGTCTGTATAGTCTCATTCTGGAATAGGGAGATTATTTTCAGATGAAATTGAATATACCCCGCATGCCCTGCTGCCCTTTGCTGACTATTCGAAAATATATTTCCACTATCACCATGTAGCCCCCAACACTACGTCCTCATGTCAGATAACGAAACTGAGGGTGATTGTCGCCATCACGAGTCACATCCACCCGGGCCTGCTCATCCACCGTTCCATGTATCCGGTCTCGGCGCCTGTTTTCATGATTCAACTTAAAAAATAAACTAAGCGCCATGACTGCGATAGCGCCAGTCAACGCACAACCAATCGCACAACCACGAACGTAAAACGGCCTAAAACCCAGATTAGTCTTCTACCCAAGAAAATAGAATGGCAGAGAAACACGTACCCCTCGGAATCCGGAAATGCAGAGCTGCTCACAAAGCTCGAACATTGCCCAAAAACAGCCAGAATCGCCATACCAGCTCCCTTCTTGGAATCGCCGCCTTGGTTATTCAACAGCCAGGTGATATTGATCGAAAGAGCAGGAAACACTCCACAGGTCGCCAGCCAAATTCCAAAGTATCTAATACCGGGCTTGGTTTCATCTTGCACCGCAGCTAGAATGAGATACCCGATCATTCCGACCGTGGCGCTCACCGTGATGACGATTCCTCTTCTTCCCCACTTATCGGATATAATTGCGGCTACCACACATAGGAGGAATGAAACAAAATAAGGCGGCGCTGAGAGACCTTGCGCATTGATCGATGTGTATCCCATCTCCTGGATGATGGTGGGTAGGAAGTTGGACAGACCGGCGAAAGAATAGTTGCAGCAGAAATGGATCAACATGTGCACATAATTCTTGTAGTCCTTGAGACCGTTGAAAACCTGATTCCATTCGAGTCTTGTCTTTGCTGTTGTGTCGATGGTCTGAAGACGCTCAACTGCTTGTGTCTGTTCACTTTCGGAGAGGAATTTTGCGGTTCCAGGAGAGTCGGGGAGGTAAAAGAAGACAATGACTGAAAAGAGAACGGTTGGTGCTCCTTCTGTGAGTTTCCAATATATGTTAGCTTGGCCTTTTGGACGAAATAAAGAGCAGTAAACTTACCAATGATGAACAGATACCTCCAGGAGGCGATTGAATGTCGAATCTGGGTGATGCCATAGGCAAGCGCACTAGCGAAGCAATTCGCAACGGGCGACATTCCCAACAAAAGCGAGACACGGAAGCCTAGTTCCTGACGCTGGTAGAACAGCGACAGGAAGTAAGGAGCACCAGCGCCGAATGCAGCCTCGAAAATACCCAGTAGACAGCGACAGACAATAAGCTCCGCCATGTTATTGACGGCACCGCTGCACATTGCGGCCGCACCCCAACTGAGATCTGTGAGCTCTAGCCATGCCTCAATAGGAGTATCTTACCATATACAGAGTATAGCGATGTATATGTGAGCTGGAAAGATTTTCCACAAGACAGTTGTCCACTCGAACACAATGTAACAAATGTAGAATGAGTATAAGATCCACGCCCATTGCTGATCATCCAGACCGAGGTCAGTATCGAGGCCTGCTGTCTTTGCGTTTCCAATGTTTCCTAATCCGTCGAGTTAGTAAGTTTGCAAAACAGACTGTGCTTGTAGATAGGCACGTTGTACCTCTATCAAGATACGACAGAACGTAGAGAATGCAGACGAGTGGTAGGACATGACGATCGAACTATGAATGGTCCTGGTCAGCCACACCTCGAGATGCCATCTGTCTAACCTACCTTGCGCCGGATCAAAGACTGCTCGTTGGTTGGCACGAAGGCAAAATCCGCGCCTTTTTCCCCATCGTGACATTGAACATGCTCTAGATGTTGCGAGTCGGTTTCCTTTGGCTCGCTCATGGTACTCAGAGAACCCTTTTAAACTGTGAGACACAATAAATCCGATCTGCGTTGCACACGTTGAGTAATCTGTGGATAGATGCCCAGTATCACGAAAGAATTTATACCTGACCTACGGAGAATTGCCCAAATGACACCCGACATCCTTACCAATGGGGTCGCGGCAATTATCCATGCCCCGGAATCGGCTACTTGCTTCCCCGCATTGCCCGCCGATCCCCACGGGGTCGAGGTCTCGATGCAGTGAAACATCGAGGAAGTTTGCTTTCCATAAAGCTTGGCGCTGCGGATAATTTGCGTGGCGGAAGTTTGGCAACATCCGCACGTGGAAAATACCCGCGACAATGGCCAATGTCTCAGTGTCACTCAGAATGCCTATTTAAACACCAAGTCCATTGTGTCTGAGCACCACAATTCTTATCGAGCAGATTACACAGCATTGTTCGCTTCTATCTCATCTTTCTCCAACAGAGATCATCCCATCCTCACCATGTCTCAGCCACTCAAGAGCACACCTTATCCCTTCCAATTCTCCTCCAACACCCAAGTCGAGGCACCGGCCAATGGGCTGACGACCGAAATTAACGTGTCGCTCAGAAATGTGCGAGGCCGGATTCCATCCGCCCAAGCATCCCGGCTTCGCACCATGATGCTTGAAGCACACAATGATCGCTCCAAAATCATCGCTCACGCATGCAGCTACGACGGCCTCTCTTCCCGATTGGTCGAGGAGGCCGGATTCCCAATTGTATTTCTGGCCGGATACGCCGTCGCTAGCTCCTACGGGCTCCCAGACACAGGATACATTGCAATGGCGGAAATGTGCAGCAAGATCCAGGAGGCGGTGCGCATGACCAGCGTGCCTGTGATGGCCGACGGAGACACCGGCTATGGTAGCCCCATGAACGTGAAAAACACTGTCGAGTGCTTTGCGGCGGCTGGGGCGGCAGGGGTGATGATTGAGGATCAGACGTGGCCCAAACGTAAGGCCCCTTTTCCCACGGTGGATAGCACGCAGGAATGGATCAGACCGGCTTACTACTTACAGGATGCGGTCACACAAAGGGAAAATCGGTAGTATCGCGCGGAGAAGCCTACGCTCGTCTACAAGCCGCCGTGGATGCACGGAACCAAGGACAGGACATTTTCGTCCTGGCGCGCACAGACGCCTTGATTCACGGATGGGACGAAGCGATGACGCGAGCGAGGGAGTTCAAGCGGATTGGCGTTGACGCTGTCTTCGTCGAGGCTCTTCCCGACCGGGACTCGATGAAGCGATGTGTTGAAGAACTAGATCTCCCCGTGTTTGCCAATATCATTGAAGGTGGGAAGACCGAGAACCTGTCGGCTCTGGAGCTGGCGGACCTTGGATTTTCAGCAGTCGCGTACCCGTGGACACTCGTGGCCGCTAAATTGAAGAGCATCAGGGAGGCGTTGGAAGGGTTGAAACAAAGTATGACGACCGGAGCTCCTCCCAAGATACTTGGGTATGATGAAGTCTGCTACGGGGTCGGATTTAACAGATATTGGGTAAGTCGTAACTATTTTGATGCGGCTCCAGGTATGTTTACTAATGTGAAATAAACCAGAACCAAGAGGGCAGATACGAGTACAATGAAAATGGCCTGGTTCATCCCCAGAACGGCAGCGTATAAAGTTGCAAGGACGCCATATTCAATTCGAGTCGTCAGGAAACGGTGCAGGGCAGAGATTTCTTCTGTGCCCTAGGAGAAACATATCATAAGACTAATAAAAGTCCTCCCCGATCTCTCGACTGAACCACTCCCAGTTATTCATGTTTCCGTTGTGTATTGTAGCATGACGCCCGGAATGCTTATGTCCCTGTGACTTAGTGACTGTGGATTTCTACAGCGTAATCCTATGACCAGATCAAAATATTCAACATCCATCTCACTTGATTTCCATCAATAAGACCATCCCAGAAGGCTGAAAAAGAGTGGATTTCACTGCGGGGGTCATCCAATTCTGCAGTGAGAGCAGAAATGTGGAACATGTAAATGAAACCCAGCCAACCATTAAAGATGGCTCTTCATAAAGGGCTACGAAACGAGATCCAATTCGTATTCACACGGTACCTTAGTGTTCGATGCTGGAATCTTGATATCTTCAATATTATGACAAAAACCTGTAATTGCAGGGAACTATTTCATAAGGCATGACAGTCACTTTATGCCTATTAGTGGATTAGGGTGGGCTTTCTGGCCCGGATCCAATCAAACGAGTGATATCTATCTTAGCGGGCCATGACTAAAAATGCGAGTTTTCCACTGACGTATATTATTCTGCAAAATACGAATTCGGGTGCCTTTGTACAATAACAATTGGCGCCATCCACCCGGTATTTGGCTTCCATGTGTTCCTGCATCAGTAGCCCATGCCACAGCCCACTATGACCCATCCGAAGACCTGTGCGTTCCCGTGAAAAGCGGTGATATGCGGAATGTTGATGTGGCATCTGAATTCTCTGATGGGAGATTGAGTTTGCAGGAATTAGTTTCCGACGATTTCCCTTGTCAAAATGTTGGACAACGCAAAGGCCAACACCCGCATCCAGTTGATTGAGGAAGTTGTTTTTACTCTCCTAAAGAATGTTAGCTGGTCTAGTGACCGCGGAGGTAACGGGAACTTTGCTATTGTATTAGTCTCAAGTGCGCTGGTTGTAATAATCGCAATAGGGGGGGGCATACCATTGGCTGGGAAAATTCGCTTAGGATATTGTTGTGTTTAATGGTTTTACTTCGCCTCACTGTGTAACAGTTTCCTCGCATACGGCAATCTTCTTTGTTTTGACCGTTGATTGGTGTTATCTCAGGCGAGACTTTAGTGGCTCTGGCTTCTCGCCATCCTTTGTCTCCGTCACCGGTCGCAAAACTCTTCACTTTTTTTTCTCTTCTCCGATCGGGATGGCGACGTAGAGCCGAGGTAAAATATTTGGCTGCTACTAAAAGCGACAGAGATTAATACGTCAAACAAAAATGCGGGTGAAAGATATTATGCTGAAGAAAGCGAAAGAAGGGGGAGATGTAAGATAACAGGTTTCAGCCAATAAGCCCAAAAATCGCCATTCTCGCCTAGTCAAAAAGTGTTAGAACCTTGTTCAAATCAATCATCAATACGAGACGTTACTTCCAATGGTTACTTTGAACCTTGGAAGGACGTGTGGTAAGAGCCTAGATGAGCGGTGTGAGAATTCAGGGTAGTTATATGAAACATTCATTGCGCCACCAAAGAAATATGAGAGAGAGGGGGTAACTCTGAGCGCGACCTGGTATGGTATAACGCGAAAAAAAGCTTAATATGGTATGAAAATATGAAAAATGGTAGGTTTAAATGCCAGTACAGGAGAAAGTTGTAATAGCGGCCACCTGGAACAGGCAGGTCAGGAAAAATGCTGGGCGGGCTGTAATGTAAATGTCTTGTAGAAAAGGTTCCATTTCTCAACATGAACACTAGCGATATGGTATCGTCTATGAGTGTCTTTTTGGGGTAGCTATTCAGGAGCATTCCACCTACAAAGTTCCGGCCGTATATGGTATCAACCCGGTGGCTGTAAGAAAGACCTTTGACCTAACCCTGTACTAGTTATGCTTTGTTTGTGTTAGTCATCACCATTCGTCATTGTTATACCTGTCCACAACTTTATATTGCAATTCTCAGGTATGGACGGCCCGAGTTTGATAACGGGACGGAAGATATCTATATATTTACAAGATTATTTTACTGAACCAGACAGAATCCTTGAAAGGTCATTGAGGTTGTATAGTCTAGAATTAGAATTGTCTCTTTCATTACTGCTTCTGGCACAGCATGGGACGGGATTTTTGAGAATATAGCAATCAATACTGGGCTTAGATTAGAGGGAATCTTCCAAGAGCGAACACTCCAGTCCCACCACCAAATTTCTTTCAAGGCAATATAAACAAGCGACATCAATGACTTCCTCACTGGCTCCTCGAAGCTATAAATAGTGAACGAAAACTCGTCCTCGCAATTCAAGTTTCACAACATCAACTATATCCAGAACCATCAAGCGAGAAAGTCTGTTCTAAGATGGAGGCAGCTGGAGACTTTGCGCATTATACCGAGTTCAACGCACGGCAGCCCCTGGCAGGGCGAGTATTTGCGAAAGATGAGTTATATATCTCCCATTACTCAAGAGTCTTAACTGAGGCTGGGGTACCAAATGTTCTGTGGGCTGAATGTTTGATGATGTGCTATACTATTCCGACAGGACGGTTTGTAAGTTCTAGTTAACCCACCATACCAAGTAACGTCATATGACTAACCGCATACCTTTTTCAAATAGGGCATAGATTTTATTGTGCCAGATGATTTGCTACACAAAGCTAAGCAGGCCCTTCTTCAACAAGGCTTTACGGTTTGCAATAGAGGCGAAAAATGTTACCTGAATCGGGAAGATGTGTCCAGTATAATTCCCGCTGAACATGTGCATTGTCCCTTGGACGCGATTCGTGAGATAACAGGGACCGAGGACCCTGATTGTGAGGCGGTCGTCAAGCTACAAAAAAAGTCGCACTACCTCTGGACCTTTCCGGATATTCCACTTGGACCCGCACCAGCCGGGGATCCATATTATATGGCGGCCGATGATGCGACCTTGCCTCAAGATACTATAAAAGAGATAGGCCGCTTTCAAGAGGGATTGTATCCTGTTAAAATACTTCGCCCGGCCAAGTTCTACGAGGTTATAATACTCCTGCACGCTCGGGACGAATTGGATGATCCATTTGAAGACACGCGCTGGGCATCTATTTGGGACCATTGGAAGTGTTATATGGGTATATACGTTCTGGACCTTGGACTTTTGCATGATGAAGAAGTTAGTGAGGCTCTTCTACCTGTGTTTCGCTGTCGGAATAACATGCAGGTGGAGGGCATACGGAATGTGAGGCGACTCGAAAAGGAACTTCAAGAGCGTCTCACTCAAGAGGGCGCGCTTCCACCGCCTCCCAGACCTAAGGATGGACCAAACCTGAGGCATCTCAAGTGGCGCTGACGTCTCTATTCAAGATGATCGGTTCTCGCCCCCGATGGCGCAGAAGATGGCCATTGCTAGTTGACGTTGTTGTCGTTTTATCTATTTTTCTGTTTTTTATATGTGTCTTATGTATCATTCTCGCATTACCCATTCCAATTATTTTGCGCCTGTTGTCATTACATACCTGTATTTACCTTCTTTGCCCCACCCACCAAGTACCTAGGGTCATACGAGAAACTGCATTTTCCTTTTGGCGGAGGATAAGGTTTTCACGTGCCGAATGGTTGCTGAAGCGACCATCTGTACGATGAAGAAAAAGGACAGTGAGTAGGGTCTGTTAGGAAACGTATAGTGTAGGATAAACTCAAACCCCATCTGTTAGACGTTCTGTGGTAATTTGGCGCCGATGCTACGAAAGGATGCTGGCGTTTTAGTTATCCGCAATGGACGAAATTGAGAAAATGACAGAGGGGATGATCAAATTGGTAAATCAACGCAGTCTATATGATAGAAAGAACACCTATTGATGACATAAAACAAGGAAAGAAAGAAAGCCCGAGGACGAACAACATTCAGACCGACTAGACAGGACAAAAATGAAAAGAAAAGAAACAGCCCGAAAAAGAAAAAGGATGGACAAAGGCCACCATACAGGAAAGTTATTGAGAGAAAGAAAGTCCAACCCCCATTCCAAAGCGGACAGAAAGATCGTTCAGTCCATTCCTAGAGGCTTACGGTAAGCCGAATGTTGTCCTCCACCACGCCATGTCGAAACGGGAATACTGCACCAGACCAGGCAAGCCGGCCTCCACTACTTGTTCTTGAATCGGTGTCAATGTGATTGGCCCATGTCGGTCTAGGTAGTGAGTCACAAGGTTCTCGGCATCGCGAGCGTCAGAAGAGCTTTTTGCCTCACTCCACCTTGTCCCACAACTGACAATCTTTGAGAGGAGAAGGTCCAGCTCACTGAGGTATGGAAGCTGTCCAGGAGTGACAGCATCCTTCACGGGGACTGCGGACGAGGGAACGAATCCAATAGGCATGTTTGAAAATGGCCGAAGGACCTTTTCAGGTACCAAGTCGACCGACTTGGTAGAGCCACGAAAGGCAACTTGAATCTCGGCGCGGTCAGAACAGAAGATGACCGTACTGTTCTTCACAAGGTCTTTTATTTCATTGGCCGTGTCGATCCCGGCCACGAGAACATCAGCGTCCTAATTCAGATGGATCAGTACTGGTGCATTCCGCAATTCGGGTGAACAAAGTCAACGATAGAGATGCCTGCATTGTCTTACCGTAGTTATGCGTTCAGGGCCAAGATAACGACGGACCGCTAGTCCTCCCATTACCGCGATTCTGATGTTTCTGTTGTCGTGCAGCTGTTGATATCGATGGAGGGCAGTGATCACCATTTCGACTGCAGCCTCCAACTGGGCATAGTGAAGAGGGTCTGTGTTGTCCATAATGACGGAGGATAGGAAAAGGTTGTGCTTGGGTGGTGGTTTGGGGCGGCGAAAAAAAAAAAAAAAAAAAGGAAATGACGGAGTAGACAGAGCTTGTGGATGAGGAAAGAAAGTAGGAGGTAGACACAAGTATTTATACTAACCTAAAACCAAAAAAGCAAGGTAAATATCTGTTGGGAAAACGCCATATCATCTACACGGCATGCAATATACTTTCTATAGTCAGTTGATGGTGTAGGTACATATGCGCAACACCAGGACAAACCAAACCAACCAAAAGCCTAGGTTTCTTATAACACCCAATTCCCGTCAAAGTAACTGATTTGAGACAAACTGGCATCGCCGTCTGTGATACGATCTGTAATGAATTGCAAACAGTACAACTACTCCCTGGCCCGTATGATGCATTCACAACCAACTTAAGATAGTAGGGCAGCAAGGCAGCAAGTTGTTAGGGCAGGGCTAATCGGTGTGGGTGCTGCTTAGTCACTAGACCCTGGGGCGCGGCCCGGCGCTAAGACATCCTTCCCGCTGGTGGGGCCGACTGGGCAATAAAAAGTCTACGGTGTAATTCCGACCGTAGAAGAAAATTCATGGGAACATTAAACAATTACTATCCGTCTACGAATTTGGCAGTTGACTATATCCGCGCACTCTTCGTATGATAACGCACCTTCGTGCTCCTATTATTATAGTGTATTTTGCTTAGTACCTACAGATTACCGTTGCGTCACCAGTGAACCCCCTTTGCTGATTCAAGATTACCCATGTAAATGGCGGCAGCGGGCGTGGGTGAGTGTGACCCACCTTTGCTGGAGAATAGCCGTTCAAGAATAAACGTTGGCCAGAATCTCTTAGAATGTGCGGCATACGCGGCAGTGGAAAAGCGGAAAATTTCTCCAAGTCAAAAAAATTCGTGTGCATACGTGTACGGTTTTTTCTTTTTTGTTTTCTTTTTTCTCCCTCTCTTCTCTTTTTCTTTTTTTTCTTCTCTCAATTTTCCCTAAGGGGACGCGGGGTAGCAGCAGATCAGAGAGTGACCCACCGCCACAAACCTGCCAACATGCAATGCAGATGTTCAACCCCAACAGGATCGGCTTGCATGGCCACAGTGTATGTACGAGTATGCAGTGTGTCGTAGAGGTTGCTTTTAGGCGCATATTGTTGCAGCAGCCTCCTGGGTTATCATCTCTATGCGAAGCCAAGCTCTTGAGAATATTCCGAGCTATTCTCATAGCACTTAGACTAATCCTCTATGCAGAAGAAAAGTGACGCTCGCCAACCCTTGGCTATCACCGTCGTGCCAAGACCGCAGCCGGAACTGAAGAAGCGGTGATGCTGGGTAGATTTATTCTAACTTCATGCTCTCTACTACCGACCCAATCAACACTTCAGATGCAGTAGGTCATTGGCCAAGTCTCCCGTATTACATGTGCTCCATGTAGCAGCTACATCTTACCAGCGAATGCAAGTGCAAGGTACTCATCTGGATCTGTAAGTTGTAAGGCGGAGGCTGCTTGAGGCACCCACCATCTGCACGTATCGGGCGTGAGAGCGAGATCTTGGTGTGGTGGGTGGGTTCAGGCGATCCAACGCCCGGCGGCGAGAGGGACGAGCCCCTATGTGGCTGAAACAGGAGACAATTTCCAAACTTACAGTCCAGACTGAAGATCGTATTCCGGGCACTTTTTGATTCACCACATATTTTACTCCCCGTCGTCTACTTAGCTATTGGTAAATAGGTTTTTATTTCTTTTACCAGACCCGATTTGGCCTGTGGTATAGATGCGAATAAAGTGACATGACGAATGGAAAGCATGGTGTCTAACATTAGAAAATATGAAGAGGCATGCAGAATTCTGAGCTTAATCCTTTCAGATGAAGCTTTGTATCTAATTGTAGTATATTCTTTTTCCTGGAGTCAGATCAGGGCCAAGTCATTTCGGATGATGGCTGCGTTTGTTGTTCAAAGTCAAAGACGAGGGAGGCGCAACATGAGAAAGAGTCAAAGCCACTGAACGTTCAGATGAAACATTACAACTAAGCGGGACACGGAAGAAAAAGGAAATGGCGAAGAAGCTGAGGTTCCCAATGTGCTGTGGGCTGAATATATGATGTCATGCTTTGGCGTTCCAACTTTGGTTTGGGTAAGTTTAAAACCGATCATTCTTCCAAATTTGTCACTTACGACTTTCTAACTCTGAAACAATTTGTAGGGAACACACTTCATCGTCCCTGATGAACTAGTAATGAAAGCGTATGATGCACTTCTCAAGGTAGGATTCTTGACTTGCGTCGATGCCTCAACCTGTCCTTGGTATGATAAAGAGAGAGACCACCCCTATCCGGCCGAGCATCTCCATGCACCACCGGATTCAGAATGGGAGCCCAGGTCTGACAATAAAGACGACCAAAAGAATGTCATTATTCATCGCAAGTCACACATGATCTTCTCATTTCCGGATATCCCATTTGGCGCTCCTGCTGCGGACGATATCTACTATATGAACGCGGATAGCACAGAGATACGCGACGCAGTCCAAGAGAATCGCCTCCGTAAAGGTGTTTATCCTATCAAGGTTCCTCGTGCGACGAAGCTTTTTGAAGCTCTTTATCTTTTACGATCTCGGGATATTACTGGTCCCGAAGGAGATAACCGTTGGGTGTACCTATGGAAAAGCTGGATCTGTTATCTCGGCCTTTATATGAAGCAGACGGGGCTTTTCAGGGAAGATGATCTAGATGAGAGGTTTCGCCCCGTTTTCAGGTGCATGATGGACGAACCCAAAGATCACGGTGTGACAATGGCTCGTGTAAGGAAGGAGTTAAAGGCTCGCCTAGTTAGCGAGAACGCCCTGCCGCCACCGCCTAGACCGGATGTCAACATCCCCCCGGAACTCCGCTTCTGATAAACATCGCCAATTAAGGCATTCACGAGGCAGCGGTGATCCCGCCTTGCTTTAATCTGTTTTTTTTTGTTGTAGTGTTTCCATGCTTGCTTTTTCTTTTCATTTTCCTGTCTCTGTTTGCGCCCCTCTTTTCTTCTTTTCTTTCTTTTCCATTCCTGGCAAGAATGATCGCTATGATTCTTTGGGGAGCTTGGGGATTCGTTCGTATATAAGAAAATGCATTTATTCTAACAGAACAAGGGGCGTATCTTCCAATTCCACACTTGAATTCAAGCCATTATTTGCCATAGGCTACTACTAAATAGGGTAGTTGCACGTGGGTGCTTTACCCAGATGTTCCTTGCTCGATTTATTGACTTAGATGACGCAGGATAAAATGAGAGAATTGTCAAGCTCAGTGACAATGACGTGGGACAAACTCATAAACAAGGAAAACCTCCTTTCTCCCTCATTATGCGGGCTCAAAGCTGTATTATATGGATCTGTAACAAAGTTTGGCTTTCTAGAAAAGCTACATTTGGCTCCAGAGTCAATTTAGGGATGTACTTTTCAAGTATAAAGCACCGCTCAAAGCCTGTGAACAGAAGAGAGGGCAATGGCGATCACTCCGCCTCTACTCAATTACCACAACTGAGCAATAATTCATAAGCTGGAGTGCGCTTGTCAAGATGACCATAACGCTAACCAAGTGTTACCTTGACGAATCGCTCGAAATTAAACCCCTGAAGTCCCGGCCTGAATTCTACTTCTGGGGGCAAACCGATGCACTAGCCACAGACCATCCGTATTCCGAAACGGAATTCCAGAGCGAGCGTACAATCCTCCCGGACACCAGTCAGCAGAGCCGGGAAAACGTTGTCAATTCTGGAATGAGCAAGGTAACAGAAGTATTCGATCATGTTTCGGGCCAACTCCAACACCAACAAGACGGTAATTAGAGAACTGAGTTTGTCTCAAGAACTGCGATGTTGGCGCGAAAGCGAACACCAAGCTGGGCGAAAACACCCTCACAAAGGTTATGGGCTTTGTCAAGTTTCTGAACCCGTTATCAACCTCTTAGGCGCTGAGAATTGGGCTGCACCGCTTCCCACCCGAGCTGACTTCCACGGTTCCGGGTTTGCGAATATGCTGATTGGGGCGTGGGATGCTCAAACACTTTACAGCAATTACTGCGTGAACCTAGTGTTCTACTATGAGCATTGCTATCATAAAGCATTCCCGGGATTCGATTCCTAGTTCTCGACGCTACTGCAAATCCTCGGGCGTGCCACACTCTAGGAGGCGCAGAGAGACGGCCGGCTGCGGATATTATCTGGCAATATATTCGCCAGAAAGGGCATACTAAAGAGAGGAATAAAATGCACCTCGCCAAATTGTCAGCCAGGCTCATCCGGGACGAACTCCGAAGAGTGTCCCTGTGTGAGAGCAGTATATGCGGTCTAGCCGCCGAAGCTATCACTCGTGGATTCGACCCCGGCCGCAATTATGTGAACCATGCTATATCCCTGGCACATATTGAATGATCGGCACCACTTCTTGAGACGAGCAGTTCTGGGCTCATCACAAGTGCGGTCTCGGTTGATCGATCAAAGGTGCGCTACTTGGGAAGAGTCATTCGACGAGGATGGCCACACGAGGAGATTTAGCCGCCCACTTGCGAATGCCTGCAATGGAAACACGTACTGTGATCATTTCGAGGGCTTTCTGAGCGGCACTGACCATAGAGCTGTTTTTATGGATCTATTTACTATTTGGTTGTCGCACCTGCGGAGTATGTGACGAATGGACAGGTGGATGGAACGAGGGAAGCGAATCTCGTTGATGCATTGGAAATGGGTCTAGCGAAAGCTTATTCTAGCGGAATGATATGTGAGCTTCTTTGGCTGATCGCCCACGCCTCACATCATGCGTGGCAAGTCAACTATCTTTTCGAAGCTGCCATGTTTGGAAGCTTGCTAGATGATGGCCAGCTGGGTGGTAAACTGGATCGGTATAATTAATCTAGCCAATAGTTAGCGACAGATAGAATATAGCGTGCTGGTATAACTATCATGTCTCTTAGGCTTCAAGGTATATGAAATAGGCAATCGGCACTGCGTTGGCTTTATATTTGTGATCCCTTCGAGAAAGGGAAGGGAAGATATTGACAATAAGACTCTCTGCACTGTTGTCAAAGTTTATTGTTATAACGTCCTACTTTTCACGTGAGCTCAAACAGCAGGGATGAAAGAAGAATTACTTCATTTGTATGCAACTGCTTGATCGAAATAAACTTTTATGTCCCATGAGTTTGAACTATTCAAAGCTATTTACACGAAGAAACCTACATAGAATGAATTAGGTCTTCCGCTACAGACCCTCGCGCAGTGGAGGCGATGAACTTAAAGCTAATCCCATAGCCAATGTAGATAATATTGAATTAACAATTGACTGTTTTATCAAATACAGGAAAATTGATAGCCGGAAATTCCGCAACACGAACTGACTGTTAGATATTGGTGGGAGGAAGAATATCCACTGAAATGAACCTCGTATATTCCCTGTCGATCATCCGGTCATTGTCTATTAATAACAAGCTAGCACACTCTCGCACACCTCAGGTTACATTTGACCTTGATCACCCCCTTTCAGATCCTAACCCTTCACATAAAGCAAGAACAAAATTGCCATGGAAAAGCAACCCCTCCGAAGCAATAGAAGAGAGTTAACATGTACAGAGAACTTACTGTACTTGCCATCCAACGCAGTCCCCAGAATGCAGAGCCACCGTGCCCTAAATCCCCATCTCAGCCGTCCTTCGCTAAACCTCATCGTGCAGCTTGGCTTTCTCAATGCACCATTCAAATTCTCGTGAAACAGCGATCCCTTCGTGCCAAGAAGGGGGCACTAACTGAAATGGCTTTTTCTTCTTTTTAGCCATCGCGGAGGTGGGGCCGTTTCGATAGAATCTCATCTTACTGGATCTTGGTGGTTCGGAATACGAGGCGTCGGGTTGTAGCCCCCATACGCGGGAAATGATGCATGAAATGTGAAAGTGATACAAAAAGGGGTCAAGTCTTTGGGTTTAAATCCCATGTGGTTATCTTTCCTTCTTGCTCCCTAGGTAAAGCACAAATCTATCCGATTCTTGCATCTAATCACAGTCACCATGAAACTCATTACTACTATTCCTCTAACCCTCCTCTCCGCGATCACGCTCCTACCATCCACCTCAGCATGGAAATTTACCTGGCGCGACGGCGAGGGGAACGATACTACTGAGTCCGGAAAGGGCCCGCACGCATGCACAAAGATCCAACACGCCGAGGGAGAGGAATTCGCTTGGAATAACCAAGGGAACAAAGATATCGGCATCTATCTATACTCCTCGTCTGATTGCTCTGGGAGTTTGGCTGGGTGGTCATCAAATATCTGGAAGAAGGAGTCTTCGAGAGATCTTCTTAGTTTTAAGGTTGCGAATGAAGGCGCTACGACGACGGCCGATGTTACGACTACGGAATCTCATACCGGTTCTGCCGATGCTACGAAAACGGCCACGGCTACGGCTTTGACGAGCGGCGGGGCTTCCAATTCGACTGTTTCTGGGTCCTCGAGTGCGGTCGAATCCAAGACCAAGACGAAGGCTGACACGAGCGCGACGACTTCGAGCTCGCCTGCGTCAAGCAATACAGCCTCGGGCTCTACTGCGGAAAATACGGGCTCAAGTGCAACTGCGACAGGGGGGTCGGGATCGAGAACCCCGTCTTCTACTGCATCTGCGACTGATGGGGCTTCGACGGACGAGTCTTCTGCGTCTTCGCTTTCGAAGCATAATGCTGCGATAGCTGTTGCCGGGCTAGTCTTGGGTGTCGCGACTTTTGAATGGGTGATTTAAACCTGCGTTGACGAAGGGCAGGGCAAACGCGCGATAGATCACAAGACATGAAATACGATCTGGATGAAGCGACCGAGTTCGAGAAGGTGATTTGTATTGACTTTTCTCCATCTGTTGTTGAGCTTTTAAGAGCAATCATCATGTTATGTTAATTAAACCAATTTAATCACTACCAATTGAGGCTTTTGACAAATACCTGCACCTTGCGTTAAACTCGGTTTAGCGTTTGCTCCCATCCATCAAACATACGCCGATTTCCGCATACAGTCGTCCGATCCCGAGCCCTAATCCATTCCCTGGCTTGGCTGCCAACATCACACTCCCCGTTCTTCCCCGTACTCCATTCACCCGACGTCGATCTCTGCCGTATCAGAATTCCCCGCAGTGGTTTTTCTTGTTTGTTCATTGATTTTGCACTAAGCATGATATTAAAGTAGCATAGAATGAGTGATTGCTGAATCCGGGACAATGCTATGCCGATGAGCACTTGATCTTCAGGTGCCTTCGTTATAACAGCTCCCGACCTGGCGGTTACCCTAGATAAATAAATAATGAAAGATATTGCGGGGAGATGGGACCAGACTATATAAAGTTGCCGCTCATAAAACCTAGTGAGTAATTCCAACTCAAAAGGTACGCAGACCAGTTTCCAAAATGCGAGCCCATATACTCTACGCACTCCTCGCCCCAGTCTGCCTCGCCCTACACACCCTCCATTCCCCCGACTTCAACATCGCCATCGACGACACCACCGGCGCCATCCTCTCCATCTCCCACCCCAAAGACAATGTAAGCATGAACTGGATCAGCGGGCCCCACAACGCACCCTGGCAACCACAAGGAAGCCGCTGGGGGCTGGGGTACGCGGACGTGGGCAGCCTAAAGCGGATATACTGGAGCGAACCCACTATCTCAGCCGATGATAAAAAGATAACGACGACGTACCACGCCGAAACATTGAAGTTGGCCGTCACGAGGGAGGTCAAGGAGATGGGATCGTTCGATGAATGCTACGCGTTCACCAATGCCGGTGACGAGATACTTAAACTGAACGATGCCGGCACGAACTCGTTGGCCATCTATACGCCGTTTAATGACCATTACACCAACACGACGGATGTGTTAGAACATCGCGCCCACGCGCATATCTGGGCCTCCGGGGGTAGTTCGTCATGGGTGAAGATGACGAGGATGGGGCTGCGCGGACCGCATTTGGGTCTTGTGTTGACGGAAGGGAAGTTGGCTGGGTATAGTGTTGAATCGAGGGACACGGTCACGTCATCGAACACGAGAGGCGTGTTTCTGTTGCATCCGGATCTTCCGGAGCTGGGGGCAAAGGAGACAAGTCGTGTTTGCTGGAGTATGTTCTGGCATCGAGATTGGGAGGATTTCTTCGAGAAGGGGACTCAAAGATCGAGGCAGCTTGTGCAGGTGGAGGCTCAGCCGCTTACAGCGTTTATTGGGGAAGATGTGAATGTTACTGTTCATAAGGGGTCGTGGAGGAATGTCTTGCTTGATGGAGTCAAATTGAGTCCGTCGGGGAATGGCGGCGTTTACAAAGCCTCTATCCGTGGGAGTAAGGCTGGAGAGCGAAAGCTCACGTTGACGACTAGTGATGGCGATGATCAACACAACTCGACTATCGTGCTCAACACAGTTTCGAATCTCGAGACGATCATTCAGAAACGGACCGAGTTCATCGTCAAACACCAACATCTCAGCACATCCTTCTCTGACCCCCATAAAGCCGGCGCGTTCGCCGTCTACGATAACCAGATGAACGCCCCGGTAACATTCGACACTGCATCAGATCGCAACACCGCGCGCGAAAGAGTTGGGATGGGCGTGCTCTTAGCCCGCTGGCTGCAAAGAACCAACGACACCCAGCTCCTCGACTCCCTGCGTATCTACTATGACTATGTCATCAACCATCTCCAAGACGAGTCCGGATACGTCTACACGCGACCCATCGGCTCCGGGACCGAGTCGAAGCGGCTCTACAACTGGCCCAACATGATGCAGTTGCACCTGAACATGGCCAAGCTCGACAACAGCCCCGTCACTAGCCACGGCAACTACACCGCGACGCCTCACCAGCGACTCCTCGACACAATCGAGAACTTTTACTCCGAAGGCGGCATCGAGCTGTACGCCATCAGCCTCCCCATCTACGAAGGACTCACCTACCTCCAGGCCGTGGGCGACAAAAAAGCCTACAGCCGCGTCCATAACCTCTTCAGCGCCCATGGGGCTAACATCGCCCGACTGGGCGAGAACTATCCTCCGTCCGAAGTCAACTACGAACAATCGATCGTTGCGCCAGCCGCAATTATGCTCCTAGAACTGTATAGGATCACTAACGCAACCAGGTGGCTCGACGCTGCAAAGCCGCACTTTGAACGACTCCTTGCATTCGGCGGCCGTCAGCCGGACCACCATCTCTACGACGTCGCGATCCGACATTGGGATGGATACTGGTTCGGGAAAGACCGCATGTGGGGCGATACGTTCCCGCATTATTGGAGCACGTTGACGGCTATCGCGATGCATCATTATGCGAAGGCGACGGGGGAGAAGATGTATGAGCGGAGGGCGGAGGGGATTTTGAGGTCGAATTTAGTCTTGTTCACCGATGAGGGGAGGGGCTATTGTGCGTTTATCTATCCGACGAGCGTGAATGGGAGGAAGGGGTATTATAATGATCCGTATGCGAATGATCAGGATTGGGCGTTGTCGAATTGGTTGCAGGTGCTGGATGAGTAGGACGATGATTTTGATAGCATATCATCTCTCTTGGTTGGTCTGGCGGGATGTGCTATGCTTCATAGGGCTAATATCGGACTTCTCACACGATTATAACTACCTTTTTCGCCATTCGGCATGTCCATGAATACACCCATTCCAATGTAGAAGGAAATTTCTATTCGCCTGCCTGTTAAGCTATCGAGACTCCAACCTCTATACCCCAGAAATCCATCCATTGATACATTCTAAAGCGCAAAATCAACATTAAACCTTATCCAGTCCCCTCCACCCCTGAACATAAACCTCTACCCTACCCTATCCTAGATGTATACCCAAGATACACTGGACCAAACCCCCTAAATCCCCGCCACAGCCCCCGCAACCTCCATGCCCGCCTCCATCATCCCCCTCGTCCCGACCATAGCCACCAACGCCGACAACACGACAACATCCATAACCGGTTCCGGCAACGGCACGTGAATCTCCAACCTCTTCCCTTTTCCCTTTGCTTTCTTGGACCCGCTCAATGCCGACATCCCACTTATCACTTTGATCTTGGCGAGCTTGCGACCAGATCCGGAGTCGTCGAGCAGCTCGAGAGATGTCCCGGTGAGTTGGTTGGCTTTCCATTTGCAGGTTCCGAGGATCGGGTGCGTGAGGGTGAAGTTTCCGGATAGGGAGGAGTATTTGACGGGAAAGGGGGTGCTGGTGAGCGTGCAGTCGGTTGTGGAGGAGAAGCTGTGCATTATGGCGGTGCCGAGGGGGGTTTGTTGATTGGGGTGGGAGGAGCCGCGGAAGAGGGTGATGTGGGGCTTGCTGTATTTGTCGATTTTTGCTGTGTATTGGGGTTGGGCGTGGGGGTTTGTGTCTGGGGTGAGGAGGGTTAGGGAGGAGTCGTGTGGTGAGGAGGTGATGGATAAGGCTGAGGGGGGTGTGGTTTGTTGGTAGGGTTGTGGTGATGGTGGTGGGGGAGTGTTGGAGTAGTGCATGTTGGTGTTGGTGTTGTAGTAGGGGTTTTGAGGTTGTGGAGGTGGAGGATAGTTGTAGTTCTGGGGTGGTCCTGGCGGGTAGTTCTGGTTGTAGTTTGATGGAGGACCGGGAGGATGAGGGTGGTTGTAGTTTGTAGGATAGTAGTTTGGTGGTGGTGGTGGTGGTGGTGGTGGTGGTAGAGAGTTGGAGTAGTAGGAGTTCATGTTGAGCTGTTCTGACCAAATGAACTTCTATGTCCTCAATGGGTAAGTATAAAGCAGGTAGTAGAAGTAGAAGTAGCACGTAGTAAGTAGAAAAGTAGTAGTAAACACTATCTATACAATAACAATATAGTATAAAGATGTGTGTTGAATCAAAAGCTTACTATCCCTCCTAGCGAGGATGCAACTACCCTTATATACCTTCCGTCTTCTACAGCCCCTTTGAACCATAACTTACATCATTCTACAATTTCGCACAGCCTTGTCGAAGGTCGACCACTTCGTATCCTTAGATTATCGGCGGCACATCGCGCCCAAACCGGTTAGCGGACGGCCTTGGCAGTGGCAAGATTGAGCTAAGATTGCCTAAGGCCTCGTGTCTTCTGCAGAGCTTGAGCTGTATTCACTCCTTCTGGAAGGTCATGGCGCTGGTTTCATATTCCCGTTACCTACTTTGGCGAGGTGGAGCGGTCATAGTATGCATTGTACACAGTAGTACCGATTTCGATACACAGTTGCATGTTATATCGTAGTGCATAATGCATAGTGCGTAGTGTAGTTTAAATCAACAGATGTAACCCAATATAACCTATAAAACACCCAATACCCCTTTACTACATACAAACCCCTTCCCCAGTTCATCCATCTCCAGAGTCCTACGCACCAACTCTCCCACCCACCCCCTCCGTCCCCAACTTCCTCCTCAACCCATCAAACTTCCTCGCCAACCAAATCCCCCCAGCCAACCAATTCGCCTCGCTAAAGTCCTTCTGATAGTCCATCAGAATCGCCAACGCCTGCGCCTTCTTGGCCTCATCCTTCGTCGCAGACCACGCCGACGCCAAACAAACCGGCATATACGCCGACCCTAACGGTCTGTGTCGCGCCGCCTCAATCGCCAGGATCATCATCTCGTCAAAGATGTACACCCCGTCCGCGGCGAGGGTGGCGTCGTCGGGGTCGAATTCGCTGAGGATTCTGTTCAGCATTATCCCTAGGGCCGTGAGGATGCCGTACGCGGCTTGGTAGCGTGTCAGCGTGCGCATGGCCATAATGCCTGGGTCTGCGTCCGGGATCGGGAACAGGGCTAAGGATGTTTCGGTCAATAATTCGCGCAGACGAGGCATGTCGGCGCGCATGGCTTTGTAGGTTGCTTCGATCTCGAAGACGTGTTGTTCCGGGGAGCGGATGAATTGGGGCATGCTGGCGAGGTTGCGGAGCATGAGGCTTGGGAAGGGACTTGCTTTTGTGGGTTGAGGGGGGAAGTATTTTTCGCAGATTATGGAGAACCAGGGTTGGATTTTTATGCGCGGGTTGAATGTGCTTTCGAGGATCTGATTGTATGTTAGATCTGGTCGGATGGGCGGATGGCGGGATCGATGAGGAGGGAGAGAAGAAGAGGTCATACATACCACCGGAACTGAAAAGGTAAGGAGCATTTCCTTGATGAATCCTCCCTGCCAGTTCTGCGTCACGGCCATGCTCAGCAAATGGGCCATCGCTTCCCCGTGACTGACATAGTTATCGTCCTCCTTGCCGAGCCAGCTCTACATCATCCGTTAGTCTTCCCCTACACATATGCCTAACAGACGCACACTAACCTGACAAATCATAATCAAATAAATCCCACACAATGTCTCCGCCGTCCTCGTCTTCGCCGGATCCTCCAACGCAAACCTCAACGTCTTCAGCGCATGCACATAGCTTCCCAACGCCTCCGCCGACGGCCGATGCGTATGAATCGCCGAATAGCCATGCGTGAACGCCACGACCGACGCGTCCAGCACCGCGTTACTGCCGAGTCGTCGCGGGAGGTCTTTCAGGAACTCGCCGTAGTAGATGACTTCGTAGCGTACGTCGGACATGTTTAAGAGCGTCGTCATGGCTGTTGTTGCGGTTGTGATTGAGTTGTGAGGGGAGCGGGGGACGTCGAGGATGGAACAGCGGGAACCGGTACTACTGGGTGTACTACTGTTGCTGGTGGTGGTGGTGCGTCGAGCGGACGAGTCCCGCCAGACGACCATCTGGTCTTTGAATTTGAAGCGGCGTTGCCCGCTGCCGATGCACGGGATGTTGAGACGTGAGCATCTTGAACAGGTTGGTTTGGTTTGATCGCACTGTTCGTTTGTCAGTTCCCTGGCTCACTTTCACCCAGCTAACTTGATCTACCTAGGACAAACTCACCTTCTTCTTCTGTCTTCGACAAGCCTCGCAGCCCCGACCGGATGGAACACCAGGCATTCTGCTCTTCTCTACTCTGCTCGATCAGTCTATGGACTCTCCCTCGATAGGCAGTGGCATATCCAGATTTAAAAAGTGACCGATGACGCAAAGCGGACGACAGGGGCTTGATTGACAGACACGAAACCGCCCCGGGGCGTCTTAGCGTTCAGCTGGCTGCGGCTTGCAGCCTCGTGTTTACCCGCTTGGCAACGGGGCGCCTTACCTCATCGTTTTGGGAGTGATGATTGGTGAGAGGAGTGGAAAGGGGAGAGGGTGATTGGCGAGTTGGCCAATGTGAGAAGGGATTGGGGATGTTTAGGTCTTGTTAGTTCCAATATTTATGGGTTGGGCGTGGCTTAGATTCTAGTGGGATGACTTTATCGGGGTTTAGGTATTTGGCTAGGTATTATTTGTGTTGCTGGGTCTAACTTTGATCTTTGCCTTGGGCGTTTTTTGATTGTCTGTGTTCTTTTCTATTTTATTTCGTTTGTTCTTGATTCCATTTAGGTTTTCTGCGTTCGATAAGTTAAACATACGGAGTATAGGGGAAGGATTATATACCACTATTTACTCCGTACTGGTTAGCCTGTTCAGGGCTGTTGGCGTTGGTTGCCTGAGGCAAGCTGCCAAGCATTTCACCGTTTGCTTACGATCCCCTTGGCTTCCTCGATTTCGACTCAAATCTATAACATGAATATTATATATAACTTTCCTTTGTATCGTCGATTGTAAAGTCCAACGTATATCTAGCTCCCTAGATTGTAGTCCCAATCCCTCGACAATTATTCTAAAATTGAGAAATGCGAGTGGAACTTTGTTTGGTCTGCCCATGATATCGAGACAGAGGAATCGATATAAACAGGTCTCCTCGAGATCAAAACAAATAATAAATAGCCATAGTATTTCAATCTAGATGCCAGACCACCTTATCTAAACCATCTATCTAGTAACTATGCTATTGTATACCTCGTATGAAATGGTATGGTATCTCGGCCGAAATACACAATCAAAAACAAAGAAGACAAAAGACAAAACAAGCTCACTACTTAGGTAGGTGGATACCCTTCAGGTAGCTAGCGAAGCCTAGCGTAGGTAATGGTTAACCCAACCCAACGCCAAACACCAAATGCGAGAATGCGAGAATGCAGGGACGGGGTCGTGGTCATCATGAGTGAAATTGGTAGGTCTGGGTCGGTGAATACTAGGTATTCATGACCTCTAATCGATCAAGGGATTGATTGGTTTTTTTTTTTTTTTCGGTTTGCTGTTTGGTTCGACTGTCCAACTCTATAACCCCCGAAGCAAACTCCCCTGCGTGAACGGATTCTCAGGAGACATATCCAGCATCGGTTTCGTAGCGAGTCGATCACCCGTCGCCACGCCATGGCCGACTGGGATCCCGTTATTCGTTAACGCAGCGATCTGCGCAGACCGCGACATCAGACTATTCGGGATGAAGGGGTCTTCGCGCTGCGTGGCGTCCGCGGGAGATGTAGCGATTGTTGGGGACGCTGGGGTGGACGAGTTATACTGTCGTGGTTGGGCGCTGTTGCTACGGGCCGTGTTGGAGCGGTTACGCGTGCGCGTGATTTCGGTCGACGAGGATAGGTCGAGCGGTGCGGGAGGCGGAGGAGCTGGACGGCGCCAGGTCGTGGCGGACGGAACGGCAATTCCGCCAGGGGCGTCGCGGCCGGTGGCGGCGTCGATGAGCAGGGTTCCTGGCTCGACGGCCACGCCGCGTCCCTTGCGCGTGTGCTGGGGCGGTTCCTGGTAGACGGGGGTCAGGTCGACGAGGGGTTTGTTTTTGTTGACGGACTGTGAGCGCTTGAGCGCGGCTGGGTCGGGCGCGTGAGTCGATGTCATCGTGTTGGAGCGGCTGTTGGGTCGGCTGGACGACGGTCCGTTGGTGGGACGGCGTGTCATGGTCCCGATGAGGCCTTGCGCGGCGAACGGTTCGTCCATGGCTTTCTTTTCGCGCTCCTCGCGTTCTTTCATCGCGCGGTGGCGTAGCGTGTAGCTTCGTCCGAGCAGGCCGGAGGACGTGAACGGGGAGTCGTCGGGCGAGGATGATGTCGACGGGAGTGGTGGCACGTCCGACTCGTCGGCGAGGAGCTTGGGGAAGGATGATGGGGGAGGCGCATGCTCGCGCGTGCTCTTCTTGCGCGAGAACAGCTCTTTCGATTTCGACGACTTCGTCCGGTCCAGGGCCGTTCCCTCGCAGCCGGATGTCTCGGGGGAATCCATGTTCATGTTCAGCAGCGGCTTGAAAGGCTTCGTGCCGGGCGACACTTCATCTGCAGGAGGAGATTCGGTCTTGTCTTCCGCGCCGGCACCCAGCATGTTGACCAAGTACCAGCTGCGCCAGGCATGGACGGCGCGGTGCCAGGCGTCAGCCACCCCCTTGTCGTTGGTACAGAAGAAGTGCACGAAGTTCTCCGTGGACAAAAACATGCTCGACTTCTGCTGACTCTTAACCGCCTGGCACATCTTCTTAGGCGGCTTGATGTTATTGGACAGATAGCCCGGCGTGGGCGAGTAGATGTCGAAATCCGACAGATGACAGATATTCGTCGCCTCCTGACCATTCTCCTTCTTGGACTGAGCCACCTGGCCGTCCGAGCGCAGCGTGATGAATCGTTTATCCCACTTGCGCGGCCGTTGCGAGTAGTACATGTTCAACGTCACTTCCGCGGGCTGACCCACCGGCACGCAGTGGGCGTCCAGCATCGTCAGCGCTTCCAGACTGGCCGCCGGCACGATGATCAGCGTGTTCTCCCGATCGTGCGCCCACGAGTTCATCACCTCGCGTACGTACTCGTACCGGCGCAGAGGTCGCTCCAGGCCCAATTCCGTGAAGGATTCCATGAGGATGAATTTCAACGGGTCAATATCGCCCGCGAGACACTCGCCGGCCAAAAATAGGAGATCCTGCGCGGACGTCGACGGCGTGACGGTTAGCCGCATGGACGTTTTGCGATAGCGCACAACGACCTGTCGCTCGCCCGCATTGACCGCCGAAACGGGCGCGTCGAAGCCCGGGTGTCGATTGCCCACACTCGTGTCGATGGTCTGCGGCGCTTCCTCGGCCGGTCGCGCGGAGGACGCCTTGGTCGTCTCCTTCAACGAATGCCGTCGGGGCTCCTGACTCGACCGACGTCGACTAGTCGCTCTGGTCCGACTCTCCCCATCGGTACGATACGGTCTGTCCTCGCGATCGCGCGCGGCCGCTCTATCGCGGGTCGACGGTCTTCGTGGTGCCGTGGCGCTAGTCTCAGTCGCAGTAGCAGTGTTGGCAGCCGTAGCCGTAGTGGTAGTCTTCTTCTTCTTCTTCTCCTCCCCCCCAGTCAACCGATCCATCGCATTCTGCCGATGATGGTCGCGAACATCGTCATCCTCACTATCCTCAACGTAGTTTAATTTCTCCGCGCGCACCGCCGCATCCCTCTGTCTGCGTCTCTCGCCCTGATCGCGCCCAGCCGACCCGTTCTCCCTCCCCTGCGTCGCCGACGCAGGACCCCTGTACGCCAAGCCCCGATCGGCCGGCACGGGCGGCGCACTCGCATTCGTCTCGTTCGCCCTCTGGCGACGATATCGCGACATGCTGCGTTTCACCGTCGTGGCGGACATGGTCACTGTCGGGGTCGGGGCGATCGCTTGCTGCTGCTGCACGGAGGTATCGATGGGAGGGAGTGGAGGGAGGTGGTGATGAGGGGAGGTGACAAATTCGGGTCTGTTGGAGGCGGCTTTTCGGACGGATCGATAGCGCGAGAATTTGGCGGGCGCTGCTGCTGCGGCCGCCACGTCGGGGGTTTTTTCCATCGCCATAGTCGTGTGCTTTATGGCTAGAAGTAGATTGGACTTTGGGTAGAGAGAAAGGACGGGGAAGGGATGTGTTTCTTGTTTTCTTCAATGATCAGGAATCTCTTGCAAGGGCACGAGATGCATCGTATTCCTCCCTTGTTGTAGGGCAGGACAGGGATAGCAAGGGGATTTTTTTTCTTCTTGTATTTTTTTTTCTCTCTCTCTCTCTTTCGTTCCTGATCGCAAACGTCCAAACGGTCTAGAAAGTCGGAATGTCGATCAAAAATGGATCCGAATCGGGAGTTGGGCTGAGAGGAGTTAAGATCAGTTAGTTGGCCTGGTGGATTTTGCGACGGGCGGGTTTTGTTGGTGGAAGACGGACAACGGTCGAGTTGGAGATTGACAATTGATTGATTGATTGTTGATTGAATAAGTACTTCGTAAATTGGAAAACGAAGGAAAGAAATAAAGAAAGCAGAAGGGTCCAAAATATGAAAATCTCGTCCCCCCAGTTCCAGTGTGTCCTTCTCTTCTCCACCCCCTGATTGCTGCAGGTTTGTTTCACCGGCGTTTAATCACTTCATCGTCGTCGCGATGAAGAGGGGAGGTTGAAAAGGGGGCTGCATAAACAGGAGACAACGAGACCGAGAGGGAATCGCAATTGTGCGGAGAGACCCGACCAGACGGAGTAGAAGAAATAGAATGGGGCGTCAGGGAAAAAGGAAAGACAAGAAAAGAAAAGAAAAAGGTGTAGATCGGGCGTGGCAACGGAGTATGGACTTTGGATCTCAGAAGTAAATGAAGACAAGTAAGGGGCGGAGGGGGGGAAATTGGCGATAGTCGGGTTAATAATAAGGCTGGCCAGAGAGAACTGAATCGTGGGATCTAATAAAAGGATCCGCTATAGGTCGAAGTGAATACGATATGCCATTTCAATTCTAGGTAGTATTAATTTTAAAATTAAACACGGCGTCGCACAGTAATTTCCGGGGGAAAAAAAAAGGATTGTTGGAGTCTTGGAGATGGCTGGACTGCCGTTAGCGTCGGTCTACGAGGTTTAGCCAGTTTAGCGCCCTGCCAAACAGGAATTGTATGAGTCGGAAATCAAGGCATGTCTTCTTGGAGTTGTGGTTATGATGATATATGGTCTTTTGGTGATGATTGATATCCACTGGGATGCAACGGTGAACAGGCAGAATCAATCTGGTCACTTGGCAGTTGACGTGCCATTTCCTACGTTCCGCCGTCGATCTCTGGTTATATCCTCTCGACTATTGCCTATTATTGGTGCTTGTGTTTTCTTTGTTACCATATCCCTAATCCCTGATCCCTATCCCTGTCCCTGTCCTATTCCTGTCCTATTCCTATTCTTATCCCATCCTATCCAACCTCCTCCTGAGTACTCCGAAGTTGTTACTTGACCCTGGACGCACTTATTTTTTGTATGCCCCCAAGTTCTTGCGCCTAATTATGCAACCCCTCGTTAGTCTCCAACATGTCTAGGAATAGCTCCCTCCACTAGGAGCATCTCAGATCACAATCACACTTACCACCACGCCACAAAATCCACCGTGCCCACATCGATGCCAAGATCCTGCAAGGTCTTGGTCGACAGGTGCGTATCGTAGGGCCGCTGCACACTCGCATTCGGGTCATTGCCCTGCTTGTTCCGCTTCATCCCCACCAGCGACAATCCCAGCACCTCCGCCAGCTTCTCGCAGATCTCGTACTTGGTCATGCGGTCCTCCGACGAGAACTGCAGGATGGTGGGCAGTGTTCGCTTCTGCGCTCGCTCCTTGATGCACTTGATCACCACGTCGCGACACACCCGCGCCACGTCCTCCGTGTTGGTCGGATACCGCAGCGCCCAGTCGTCCATACCAACGTTGGCGTTCTCGTCCTGCGACTTCCACACCGCGTCGACGAGCGTGTTGACCGCGCTCTCGCCGTTATCCTTGGCCGTGCCGTAGAGCACGGGAACCCGCAGCACGATCCCCAGCGAACTCTCCTTTGTGGCTTCCAGCACCGCCAGCTCCCCGTCACGCTTCAGCTGCCCGTACAGGTTCGGCGGGTTGGTCGCGGCATCGGCTTCGTAGGGTGCGTCGCCTTCCTTGCCCGGGAAAACGTAGTCGGTGGAAATGTAGATGAGCAGGGCGCCGCTGGCTGCGGTCGCTTCGGCCAGCGTCCGGGTGGCTTCCACGTTAACGCGACGGGCCTTTTCGGGATCTTTCTCGCAGAGATCGGGCGACCGGTTGGCGGCGCCTAGAACGCAGGGAAGGATTGAGTTTTAGTGAGGGGTCAGGTAGGGAGAATGGGGTCAGTCATGGGGGGGGGGGGGGGGATTTTTCACGCACAATGGATCACAACCTGCGGTCTGAGGGATTTTATCAATTCGCATTAGTCAATTCTTTCAAGGGTCCAGGGTCAAGGGTCAAAAAACACGTACTTAGCCTCATCCAACAATCTCTTAATATCAGCCTCGTTCTCCAAATCGGCCTTCAATATCGTCGGCGGGGCAGCTCGCGAGAAACCCTGTCCGACGACCAAACAGCCGGAGTGCTTGAAGGTGTTGAAGATCTGACGGCCCAGCAGGCCGGTGGCACCGGTAACGAGAACATTCGTCGACATGATGGTGGATGTTGTGTTGAAGGAGGACATGGTCGTGGCGGGGGGAGAAGATGAAGGATGTGGTTGACGGCGGGGACGGAAATGACGTAAAGCGATTTGTTGTCCTGAGGATCTCGATGGTGGACCCTTTTGCTCGCCCGATGACGATGAAGATGGATGCGGTCGCCGGTGTAGATTCCTCCGGGTCGGCTGGAGGTGGGTTCTAGAATGCGATCGCAGCGCAGGAACAGGTTGCCTTGGTTTCTTGGCTTTTGGTGTTGTCTTGCTGATTTTGGTATCGTTTAACACCACTTCTATTTTACATTATAATGAAGAACAATTTTGTTACATACATAAGAATCTACTCAGAAATGTGACATCTCAACCCCACGAAAATATAGATTGAGGTCGCCCCGACACTTTTTAAACACCATATTCTAGAAACCTGACTTTTTGGGACTCGACTTATATAAGCCCTGTCAATCTTGGTATTGTAGGGAAGTATGTGTTTAAATATCTTTCGACAAGGTTTCGTGTATGAGAAAAGTTCGTTAGCATTGACAAAACAGTTTGCTAAGCGATTGTTGTCGATCTTGTTGGTGTTCGGGGGCTATTTGCACCGCAGTGGACAGACCGATATACTGAATCGATCGATTGATTGCTCGATGTACATAGGAAGAAACAAGGTATCCAGAGGTGCCTTGGGACAAGCAAACGGCGGAAAGCTTGGTATCTTGCCTCAGGCATCAAAAAGCCATCAGATCTACGAAAAATGTGAATTAGGCTTCTGTACACCTTGAGCAGAAAATCGATTGGGACGTATGTTCTGAGAAACAACAGACTTAGCACGGAGATAGACACCGTAATGATCAAAGTTCAACCAAAAAGGTCGCTTGAACTTCTGAAAAGACGTAAAGGGAAAATGTGTTCTTCGGCTTCTCCGTTTCCACGCTTCCGTGCCCAGGAGCAACAACTAGGGGCTCACAAACGTGCCCGTGCGCGAAAGGAAGATATTTCCGACGTGGACACGGCATTGCCGAGGGGGCAACCAAGGGATAGGGACTCAAGAAAGGGATACCACGCTAGGTTTGAAGGTACTTGATGATCTTTATATCATCTATGATTCCTCAAGGTAATTCTCACGGTTTTATCCTATTTGTTCGCCAATGCGAGGAGATATACTCAATGATCCTGTTGATGCGTTGCAGTCGTCGATTCAAGTGGCTAGAATGGAAGGCAGATATCAATTGGGACTCCTTAGATGTCAGACCATATTATGTGGTGATTCCGTCATTGGTCTGTCACTAGGAGTTGGGAGGGATATCTCCTACAGCTTTGGCGGATCAAATTGAACGAACAGAGTGATTCCGTCATTCCAGATGAAACTGCGATCTCAGCTTTTCGGACGGACGATGCAAGGGGGCACAATATGTTCTCAATTGAAAGAATTCGACTGAGCCTTGGGGTTGCGTCTGCGACTGTTGCCTTGCCTCGGCGCTGGAGAGAAAATCAAAGAGTTGCTTCGATGTAATGAGAATCTGTCGGTCGAGACCAGCATGCCCTTTACAGAGATCATCCGTCGCAAAGTCCCTCAATGATAGCTGTATCAGATCCCCCTCAACTGTAAGTCCAGAATCTGTCCGAAAGGGCTACCCATCTGTCAGCATCCAATGGTCAGATATCTTGGCTCTGAAGTAACCGTACTTGCGCCTCTACCACAGCGGTCGCCCGGAACTCCTCCACACCATCGACTGTTACATACTCTGTTGGAGCTTGTATATTCGATATCCAAAGCAATGACCACGTTAACGCTTCCGTCAGGGTTCAAGATATGCTCGTCCGCCAGGTGGAGGCACGTCGGCTCTTCTGTGAATAGCAAACTTCCACAATTACACCGGGATAGTGTGCCTAGCGGTGACCGAATGATGCATCCGGCTCCCGTCTGGAATAAGTCTGACTTCCATCCCCCGTGTCATGGGGTATTAAGATTCGGGAGGTGGCAAAATGCTCGACCTCGTTGGCGAAATCAGCAACGGGCCCACCGATTCGTTGGAATTGCCTTAGTTGTCTTGAAATTTCATTGACAACCCCTGTACACAGAAAATAACATGGAGAGGACTTGGCATTTGGATTGCCAAGCAATGACAAGGGCCATAGTCGTACCTAGGGACATCTATCTAAGTACGTCTGCCTCCAATGTGGCGGAACCTAGAGATACTCACCTAACCTTGTCTTCCACGTAGTCCCGAAGAGATTCGTCAGCATTCAACAGGCGCAAGACTTGCGTATAGTCGTCTGGTCGGAGTCGACGCTCCCACCACATTTGTGGCCGATGACCTGCTCGATGGAGCTGCAAAAAGTTCACAACGCTTTGAGCACTCTTTGACAGCGGCTTTTCTTCCGTACGCAGCGACTCGAGGACACTCCCTGGTGGAGTAATTCCCGCAGCCATGAGATTTACCATCAGAGGTCCAGGTCGAGTCGTTGGGAGGTGGCTTGTTTATGTCTGGAGAGGAAGGGGGAGCTGCAGCGTCACGTGGCGTTGATGAGCTGGTTGATGAGCTGGTCGAACATTGCGCGATACGGTTGAATTTGTTACCATGCGAAGTGATGAAGCGATGCCAATAGACTAATGGACGTCTTGGGGGGGTAATGCTGCCACCCAATGAAGGGGCTAGGGCCATCAATACGAATTGCAATTATCCCTCCGTCAGAACGCGCGCTAAAAATCCCGTTGGCTTCTTGGCACACTGTAAAATGCTTCTATACTGAACCTGGAAGCTCAATATGTATGAATCTGTCTGGTGTTTATAGGCGGAGATGCTCAAAGTCCTGTCCTACTATATCTTACTCTTACGTGGCCTAATCACGCTCGTCTAACTCGATGCAGCTGTACAAGACACCTAGTAAACGCTATAGATACGGGACATAGTCTGGCGCTGAAGAACGAGCCTTTATTGGGCAATAACAAGGGAACCCCTCTTATGATCATACAGCCAACTAGCCAACGATATTGCTGAGAAAGGCGTCCATGTATTCCCCCGCTTTGGAGAAAATTGACATATAAGTAGAGACGGCCTTCTCTTTGGATTGTTGTTTTTACTATCAAAGTCACGAATCTTGAACCCTTGTTGAAGCAAAAGTTTTGCTCATTTATATCCTAAGTATTGCTTTATTCTGAAATCATGGCTGCTGCTAAAGGGGGGGCGAACTTTTTCGGATACTTTTTCTATGAGGGCACCACAATCAGTCCAGATCGAAAGGCAGCACTAGTAGCGCTGGCTTATTCGACAGCTCGAGACCAACTGCTGGCCCCTAAAGCAATTCTCATTCGGTGACACATGGACCATACATACTATATGCAATCCGATCGACGCTAACATGGCCCTGTAATAGATCTGATATGCACGAAACTACCACCAGCGACGGCAAGCATACTAAAGACCCCAAGGGCTGGCATGGCACCCTTGCCTTCAAAACAGACGATCAAGTGCAGCGGAAATTTCATGTGGCGTCGCATGGATATACGAATGGCAAGGAGGACTTCATTCTTAACGAGGCGACACACACCCCAGAGAAGGCGGACATAACTCCTCGTGGTGGGAAGAGGTCAGGAAAGGTCGTTTGGCCAGCTGACGACCTACTTGAGGAATATACAGACAGTCCCATCGCTTACTCACACCTGCCCGAGAGGAATTGAAAGCCGGGGAGATTATAAGCTTCAAGGCTGGTGGGCTGACCAGCAACTTCGGAATATTGGCACGAGTGAGGAATCTCAGGTGATAGATAATCACTGTATCAAGGGGGACAGATGGAGACTATGTGTCGTTATACGTTTTATCCATTAGCGCCATAGTCACCTTTCCACTTCTCTACTGTTCCGCTACACAATGGCTTCCATGATAGTTACTGAGAGTTGCTAAATGTGCTGTTATCAGAACCGAGTTAGATGTGGAACTAGACCTTGATTTAGTTTTGACGGAACCCCTATGTAGAAAAAAAAGTAGTTCTTGCACCCAACGTAGCAGCGCGTCTTCTTCTACTAATAAGTCATGCTCTCGTCCAAGCTCTTTGCTCACGTCATACATCTACCAGTTAACACTAATATACGAATGCTGCTATGATGCTTTTCTTCTTTACAACCACTCAAGTAGGTCAATGCGTGTGACATGTTAGTACATAGACTTGTGGGGGCACTTGCCTGAATGGGCTTAGCTCAAGAGGTTCTCCTGTTAATAAAGCCCCTTCCGGCTCTTAGGAACAAACACCACTCCGCGTGCTGATCATGGCGCGTTATTCTAGCATAAAGGTAGCTACTCATCCTGTCATCCCTGTTTCTTTACCAACTAGGTTCCTCCGGTTTGTGACTCAATTTTCACATCCACCATCCATTTACTGCTCTTCGAAGCTTGTGCCTTTTGGGTTGTTCACGCGACCAAGCTCTATCCGTTCTTACTCATCAAAAGCAATGTTGCGCGGCGAACTCAAGTACAACTGGATTGATGGCGCAGAGCCACTTGAAAAATACAGACCCGGTGGCTATCATCCGGTCATGATTGGCGACATACTACACGGTCGTTACCGCATTGTGGACAAGCTGGGTTTTGGTGGGTATTCCACTATTTGGCTGGCCCGGGACACTCGCTTGGAGCAGTACATTGCTGTCAAAGTCGGCATAGCAGACGCACTTCCCCATGAAACTAAGATCCTCCACGCCCTTTCGTCTTCATCCGTACATCCCGGCCGGATATCCATTCCGTTCCCCTTGGATGAATTCACGCTGCATGGTCCCAATGGAACACATCCATGCTATACGATGGCCCCTGCACAGTGCAACCTCAGAGAGGTCTCTTTCAGCCGTCTCTTTTCTCTTGAAGTTGCGCGAGCCCTGTCAGGTGGTCTTATTCTGGCTATTGCGTATACTCATTCACAGGGTTATATTCATGGAGGTCTGTCATCTTAACTTTTCCAGCTATACTCTCAACTAACCTTATTTCTACTAGATGTCCACCTTCGTAACGTTTTAGCCAAGCTCCCAACAAGTATTGATCAGATTTCGATCGAGCAACTGTATGAGGAATATGGGGAGCCTGAGACAGTTACTGTTAAGGCACGCGATGGAAAGCCACTCCCACCCAACGTCCCTGCGAAGGCAGTGATACCACTCTACCTTGGGAAAGATGCAGAAGAATTCTCCCTTTCCGACGCGCGTGTGATTCTTAGTGACTTTGGCGAAGCATTCAGCGTGGATGAGGTTCGTCGGGGCGAAGACTGCCACACCCCGCTTGCAATGCGACCCCCAGAAGCCCGGTTCCAACCACAGGGTCCCCTTACGTATTCAGCAGATATCTGGAGCTTAGCTACCACGATCTGGGAGATTCTCGGTATGAAAGCCATATTCAGCAGCGAATTCGCAACTGCAGACGAGGTGGTATCCCAGCAGATTGACGTCCTAGGACCCATGCCTCTAGATTGGTGGAAAGGTTGGGAAGAACGGAGTCAATTCTTCGATGAGGATGGATGTCCAAAAGCAGGCCGCTATGTGTGGCCTCGTATCGATCAGGCATTTGAGGAAGGAGTGCAGATGTATCGACGAAAAAGTAGTCGGGTATGCGAGTTTGGCGGGGAGGAAGCGGCGGCCATCCTAGCTTTGATTAAACGAATGCTGGCATTTCGACCGGAAGAGCGACCAACCGCCGAAGAAGTCCTGAAATCGGACTGGATGGTGAAATGGGTGATGCCAGATTTTAACAGGAGCTTGGATTTTAAATAGAAATGTTATTTCAATGACGATATCGGTGATATACTATGTAAGCTCTATCATAGTCGTGCAGAGAACTATTTGAGTACTATACATGTAGGATTTCATCTAGTCGCTATTAGCCGCTGGTTTTAGTGTAGAACAAATCACATTCACGACCAACCGGTAAATGCGTTCCAAAAGGGGTTAAACGCTGCCATGCTGTAGACAAGTAAAGGTTGTCGAGGATGTAGAAGACATGTTGAATCTAACGCAATAATCTTAAGCCTGGAGATCATGTATGATGGGAATCCTATGCATTGAGCTAAACTTCAGAGTCTAACGTGTAAACTTAGTCTTAGGTTGTCTCTATTTAAGACTGACGTTGACATTGTGGCCGCCAGTTATACAGATAGATATTGTCAGGAGTACTGTTGAAATGTTCCGCAGATGCCAAACCCAGCTGTTGTATGGACAGACACCATCACACCACTAAGACAGTCTTCTCCATCCTATTCAATTAAAATCTCTCTCCATGCAACCAGAAAGAAGGCGAGAAAAAAAGAAATCCAAAAAAACATACAACAGCCGGGATTCGCTGGTGGTCACCCACCCAACTACTAACCGGCCGGCGTGAGGCTTAAGTACGGCTGAGCGGACGGGAAGCCCTGTTCTCCTCACCCTGTGGTCGTATGTGCTTGGCTTATCTCGTTGGTGAATAATATGGTTAGTAAATTTCGACGAGATTTATAGTAATATCTAACCATCGTATGCCCCGGGTGTTAGAATATCTATAAGAACGAACATATATATTTCTTCCTCATGTCTGCGAATATCATCATCTAGTAATCCTTAGATAGAAATGCAACGTTCCTGGCTTACAGAGATTGAGTCATCATAATATGACTGGTTTTTTACCTAAAGTAAAGGCCTAACCGCCGTCTATGGTAAGCTAGTTTAGACATGATCCACATTTACAGCAATATCGCTAATTTATTGAAATCTTTATTACCATTAAATATCTTAATAGCAAGGTCTCTTAGATCTATGACATGTTTTCCGCACTTAAAGGTCCACCCTCTAAATTCGTATATATCGCGCTGTTGCTTCATACTTTCGAGCAAAACCTCCGGTAGGCGGTTCGTGTCTATTAGAATTGAGACTCTCTCTAGTATTAAGCCGACTAATAGATTCTTACTAGAGACAATCGCTGTCGCATCTGGCAGGATATTGGATGTTTCTCGCCACTGTTTGTTTGGCCATCGAGATACTTTCTCTCTCTATAAGCAAGCTACATTATGATGATACATATTCACTTTTAGGGGGCTCGTTCTGAATTGTGCGACGTCATAGGCGAGAGAAGGGAACCTTGAGGAATTTCTGGCGCCCATGCTGTTGTGAAGAATCCCGTTCTCTTGCTAAGTAGACTTTGGATCCGAAAAGCAAGATCGCGAGTTGGCACTTTCTTTTTAACAACATCCAACACCAATCTATAATATAACTACATATTTCCTACCCGGGAGAGTCCCGTCAGCGAGCTGATATTGGGGTATAATGCAATCATCATCATCATCATCAACTGTATATTAACTTTGCAATAGTCTCTAGTAAAGTACAAATGATTAACTACATGGTACTAGTAATAATTATACGATATTAATATTTTTTGACATCTTAAGCAGATATACAACATCAGTACTGGGCTCGTATTTCCATCGCGCTACAAGCCCCTGATGTTAGCTGAAAGTCCCCTCAGCGAGAATTGTTGAACACAAAACAGCACATTAAAGCTCACAATACAAAACATGCAATTAGACGTAGACAGGAAAACAGCCATTAGCAAAGCCTACCATTCACTGAACAGACCCAGCAAGATACCTGTTCAGTTCACTCTCCGTCCAATCCCACAGTTCCTGAGCCAGCTTCCTATTCTTTCCGTCTTCACTGGTCCGGCCCCCCACACCAACGGGCTCATAGTACTCCCCACTATGGACGTCCCGTGCGACAGAAGCCCAGACTTGGTTTCGGGCCCCCTCCTCCACTGGTTTAAACAACCTGTATGCGACCTTCGCGAACGCCCGTAGCATGATGGGAGAGGCTGTCGCCCCAGCCGCCAGATGGGTCTGCACAACACCCGGGTGAACAGCCGCAACGCGAAACTGCGGATACAGTTCCGCCATTTGTTTCACCCACAGCACATTCGCCAGCTTGCTTTGATAGTACCGTTCGTAGGCGCCCAAGTCATCCCCCGTGGTGGTGAGCGAGTCGAAGCGGAAGCCGCCCCGCCGAAGGTAACGGTGCCCATTCGACGAAACCGAGACGATGCGGACGTCTGCGCTGGGGGTGGCGTTGATGGTCTTATCGAATACTGGCAATAACAGCTTGGTCAGAAGAGCATGACCCATGTGGTTGGTGCCAAATTGGATCTCGTAGCCTTCGTTGGTTGTTCCGGGTGGCACGGCCATGATGCCGGCGTTGAGCATGAGAATGTCCAGGCGGTCACAGGCCGACAGGAAGGTCTTCGCTGCCTTCTCGACAGATGAAAATGAAGTGAGATCTAATTCGAGGATGCGTATATTCGCCCCAGGAACAATCTGCGCAATCTCGTCCGCGACAGTTCTGGCCTGAACCTCGTTACGAGCTGCTAGCCAGATCTCGCGGGGACTGTGTCGAGCAAACTCGAGGACAGACTGTTTGCCCAGACCATGGGTGCCTCCTGTAACAAAGATCACTCTGCCATCTAGTGGAGGAATGTCAGTTTCGGGGTTGAAGCTGACAGGACTGCTGTTGCAAGGCATTTTGGTGTCAAGTCTGCGCAGAGTATGGATCTGGGAAAGAGTAGAGAAACCTAGGCTGACAGAAGGGCACAAGACGTGCGAGGCGAGAGTATTTATACGCCAGTTTCCCTTGCCCAAAAACGACGGTCATCTCAGAGCCCGGTTCTCATTCAACCAGCATCTTTAAGATTTATTGCTATCGTCTATTGCAAATATCTGGATTGTTTTCCTAATAGGGTAAAGGATGATCCTGCCCGCCAGCGGCTATGCCGAGAACGGAATACAATATCAGCTTGGGCTGCTTGGCAATGTCTGTCAGCATGCATCGCCCCTCCCCAGGCGGCAAACCTCAGACGCGATTTATATTGAGAACGGGCCTCGTGGGGCCCCTGTTTGACTTAAGACCATCCAAAACATACGGCACCTGACAGATGCACCCGTTTATCGTCACCACGTCACTCGACAAGCCAGACTGGCAGACCCGGAAATTGATCCGCAGCCATGTCATGCTTGGGAAGAACACACGTAAGGTCAAGCGCGCCACAGAGGCCAAGGCGAGGGCGGCAGCAGCAGCTTCGCCGTCTGAACAATGGGCTTCTGCAGATGCGAAGGAATGGGTGCTTACGACGCCTCGAAAGGTGGCATCGGAACTGTCTCTTTTCAACTACAGGACCGAAACTAAGCCTTACATGTTTAATCTCCTTTTCCGGGGTAATTATTGAGCCCACTCGTTGCTTTTGAGAACAGCCTGGTCTCTGACGACTCTAGCGTTGACCGCCATCAAACCAGCAATGCATGCTTTAGACACCATCACAGACAATAGCAACCCAGACAGAATGTTTTGTTTCGCAGATATTTCCCAGAATCCTGCCATGGTTCACTCCATCATATTCACTGCACAAGCGTTTCACGACATGTCGCTGGGGGTCTCATACGGATCACTGGCACGATTCCATCTAGCAAAGACTCTCCAGTATCTGCAGCAAAGTCTACAGGATAAGGCAGAGGCAACCAAATCTTCCACCATGACTATTGTCGGGATTTTGGCACTTGCAGGCATTATGGCAGGAGACCTCGATGCAGCTGCAAAACATATGGACGGGCTATATAGAATGGTTGAACTGAGCGGGGGCTGGAACTCACTCATTGATCGAGAAGCAATAGAGCACAAGGCTAAAACGTGAGTGTAGTATAAACTGGACTTTCTGTGGTAATTTATACTTGCTAATATCTGTATCCGGTTCAGGATAGATATTTATCTCGCCGCTGGCACTGGTAGCAAATTGCGCTTCGTCGAAAACATCTCCTGGGGTCCACATATTGCTCATGGTAGACTGACTACTCTTTTCCCGGAGCTGAAAATGGTACATCCACGGCCTGATCCAAGGCTCCTGAACGTTTGGGCCGATATACGGGAGTTTTCTACACTCGCCAACAATGCCACGACCACCGGGGTCAAGCTGGTGGTCACGTCTTTCCTACGGTTCAGCAGGTCGGCACCATACCGACTGCTCTCTTTGCAATGTGTCCACCCTATTCACGAACTATTAAGGCTATCCATGCTTGCTTTTATGAGACCTCTCCTGATCCAAACCCCTGGAATTGGTAGAAAGATGACTTACCTTGCAGACAAGCTCAAGTCCAGTTTACTTGAGCAGACGTTCCCGCCGTCGGTCGAACAGGCCAGTCTTCTTCTTTGGTCCCTGTTTATAACATGCTTATTAATATTTGAAGAGCAAGATTGGGAATGGTTGCGAGCGCTGGTGGTACAAACTGTGCACACACTTGGCTTGAGAACATGGGCAAATACTAGGGCTGTTCTCAAGAGCTTTTTGTGGGTTGACTTGATGCTTGATAAGGCCGGCGAGAGAGTGTTTGACAGATATGCATACAAAGCTCCAGTCGTGTCATGTGCTGATTGAACGAGGTTAAGCCTCGGACCTCCTTGTACCTTGAGGGATAAAAGGATAGATAGACATTACTTGCTTGCTACGCTGACCACTCATGCTGATGCGTCTTCAGTTTTGGAATCCCTCAATTCAAAATCTAGTGTCGAATCACCTCGCTCGCAGGGATTGAGTTCATACAAGATAGTATCTAATATATACATTAGACGCTAGGGTCTGCCGAGCTCGAAAATCGTGCTTCTCTCTCTGGATTGCTCACGCATGGTAAGTGTGTGAGCCGGAGACTTGAAACCGCTAAGGAAGCAATAAACGCACTAGCAAAAATAGAAATGAGAAAACACAGACTTTTCCCCCTCGGCTTATCACTAGATTTACTTGTTCCTGATACTTTTGCTAAATCACTCTTTCCGGCTTTATCTAAGTCTATATTAGTTACTATTTAGTCCTAACCAGTACATACGACCACAGGGTGTGGAGAACAGGGCTTCCCGTCCGCTCAGCCGTACTTAAGCCACACGCCGGCCGGTTAGTAGTTGGGTGGGTGACCACCAGCGAATCCCGGCTGTTGTATGTTTTTGCCTCTCTACCTGGCAAAAAGAGGCGAGCGTTGGTGCTCGGTATGTATATGTATGTATGTATGTATGTGTGTGTTTTAATCAAGCCGAATGCTTTTGTCGTGGGGTAGAGATAGACTATATATGATTCAAGAGAGCGGTAGTTGGTGGTCTTCGTTAGCTATATCTACTAACTAACATACACAATAACACACGGGATCCAATCGGGTCGATTGAGACTGAGAACCCTTTCCCTAAGTTAAAGACATTATCGCCTTGTCTTTGGTCTCCATCAGCTCATGACTTTCGCTAGCCGGTTCAGGCTAGGGGTGTGTCTGATTCCCTTGTTACAGCCAATGGAGGTAGGGACCTCAATAGATTTAACATTCGATCTGAAATGATAGTCGTCTACATTTCACACTTCCTTGCCTAAAATCAAGCATATTATGTCAAGGAACCTTGTCAGTTAGCCCTAACTTGCTTGGTAACAATGCGCAACTGGATAGATATCACATGCACCTAGCGCTCGAGAAAGATGCAAATATTCGAATAAATAAAAGAAATCCCGGAAGTACATAATCACATTAAACAAGCAGCTGTGAAATACATCTCTTATCACCGCTATCGAGAAACAGAGAAACAAAGTCGTTGAAAGCCATCGCAACCTCCTGCATCACGCTCTCTGGAATCCGCCCATTCCAATACCTAAGCCTCAACTGAATATCGTTTCCACGCTCATCGATCTGTAAAACCACATCAAACTGCGGCTAATTAGCGAGGCAATTATGTGTGAGGAGAGAAAGTAAGAAGATGAAAAGAACCTCAGATGCTTCTTTGAGAGACACCAGCTCGAAAGAAATATCACCACCAGCTTGAGTAGAGCCGTGCCTCCGATGATTGACGAGAGTGTTGAGCAACCGCTTGGATGACGACATATCTATCCTATCTGCGATGGCAGGTGGCGTACCACTATAGTGCGGAAGAGATTGATTATAGTCGTCGTGCACAGCTTTCATGATCTCATCGAGCGTGGTTGTGGTGCCAATATCAACACGACACACGATTAGACTAACCAATGCGCCCATGATGCGATCGATCCCCGGTAGAGATACATGCCTACCTGATGTGAAGTAGGCAAAACAGACGGAAGATCTTCCAGTCCATTTATGGAGAACAAGCGCCCAAGTTGCTCTGATGAGCCCGGCGACAGTAATGTCGTGATAATGACACAGAGCATGGATATCGTTGGCCAGGTCTAACTCGATGTCAACGTACTGTATGGTTCCAATACCCCACTCAAGGTTGTCGACAACGGGGAATAAACAGGGTTGGGTGTGTGTGAGGTAGTTCTCCCAATAGTTCTTGTTCTCTATCTCGGTTGTCAGAGCCCGTGAGATGTATGCGCTAAACGGGAGTGCTTTGTCTCTCGGGAGCTCCCCGGTATAGGCGAGTCTCCACTCCATCAGTAACAACGATAGTGATGTAGCGTCTATAATGGCATGGTGCATGTCAAGTCGAATATATGTCTTTTCTGACTCATTTTGGGCGACGACGAGCTGATGAAGAAGCTTGCCTTCATCATAAGTCGGTGGTGGGTGGGCCTGTAGTGCCAAAAGTGTGTCGTGGTCTGATGCACAGTTCAGGTAGGAGATATTGGGCCTAGCAGATTTCAGAGCAACCTGAAAGAAACGCTGCCCAGTCCCTGGTAGAGACACTATAACTGTTCTTAGACTCGCATGGCGATCTACCAGGGTCTCCCAAGCTTCCTGAATCCTGAAAAGATCCACAGGATGCGAAGTTAGAGATCGGACTTCGAATGTGTGAATCGGTGCAAAGCATTCCTTCTTCCTGCGTTGGCTATGTATCAGAAAGTGCTGCATTGGCGTGCACGGATACACATCCTCGATATTTGCCATTCGGCAGCTTGTATCTGCCGTTTCTCGCGACTTGGCCCGGGTTAGAAGCTCGCTCAACTCGCTATACGACAAGGTCAGTAATGGAAAGTCGAATAGAGTACTCTCGGGTTCCATATGCGTCAATAGTTCCACTACATCCGTCAGCGACTTCTCGCATGTTCCGATCCACCGATTGATCTTATCTTGGTGTTCCAAAGAGTCACCCCAGGTGAAAGAGAACTGCAGTCGACCTTGCTCAACGACGGCGACCACATCAATCAGTGCGAACCGTCCCACGTCCGCCGCCACATCTGGCGGCTGGTCCTTCCAGGAAATCGGTGGGCGGAGAAGGGCGTCCTCTCTCTCAAACTGTTGATACCGGCCCAGGTAGTTGAACGCAATCTCCACAGGGCCGTAACTTTCGAAGGACCTTTCACGGTCTGGGCCCAGGAGCCGAGCAGTGAAGTCCTTCCATCCTATGCTCGAGGCGCGTCGTCGCGCATCCTTGGTCCACCGTACCACTTCAACTAGATTGTCTCTGTCGCTGCCCATCTCCATAAAGGTGGGCCAAATAGTGGTAAACCAGCCCACGGTCCGGGATAGGTCGATGGTCGAATCCCACGATTCACGTCCATGGCCTTCGTTGAAGATAGTCGGGGGCGAACGATCGATGAAGGTCTGCACAAATGAATACCAGAGAACCGCCTGAAGTATCTCTACCGGCTGGGTCTGAAACGCCTCGTTCGCGCTGCCAAGGAGAGTAGTTGTAAGCTCTTTGCCTACGGCGAAACCACGATGGAGTGTGTCACCATGACGGTTTTTAGCAATTACTGGGCTCCAGTATTCATATGGCGGCGATAGTAAATTGGAGGAATGGGCTTTCGCGAAGACGTAATTACTGATATAGTCTGCCTGTAGACGACACCACGACTGAAATGGCAGCGTCCTCACCCCTGGGAGCGTGCCGCCCTGCAAAAGCTCCTCGAGGTCTCCTAAGATTATTCGCCATGAGACCAGATCAATAACAAGATGATGGGCGACGAGGAAGACATATTGTTTCAATATGCCGACATTGATGAGATTGACAGCGAGCAGGGGCCCATTCCGAATATCAAGACTTTCTTGGCTGCGAAATATCGTCTCTCGGGCCGCTTCGAGCGAGACATAAGTGCCTGACACCGATAGCTGCTCTGAATTTGATCACTGATCACCTGAGTCCATCTGCCATCTTTCGATTGACAAAACCGAGCATGCAGCATTGGATGTTCGGTTACTATCGTATGAATGGCGCGGGACAAGTCTTCAAAGTCGATCTGTTCAACCAAAGGGACCAGGAAGCTCTGATTGAAGTAGTTGGGGCCATGTGGTTCGAGTTGAAGGAATAGAGTTTGAATGGGGGATAGCCCGAAGGTGTCACCAATTGTTTCTTGGGCCTCAAGTACAAGCGGAGTTCTAGTTGCTAGGAATTTCGATAGATGCCCTATAGTCTTTGACCGAAGAATATCGCCGACATCGAGTGAATATCCCGAGGCTTGCGCTCGAGCAGAAACTTGCATAGCCGCGATGGAGTCGCCACCTAGACGAAAGAAGCTATCATCCAGACCGATGCTCTCGGGCGATACATTAAGTACACGTGCCCACAGCTGTTGCAGCATCTGCTCTGCCGCCGTTGCAGGCATGCGCTTAGCAGTCGCAAGACGGCGGTATGATTCAACCTCCGCTTGGGAGAGGGCTATGACTCGATTACGCAGCCAGTGTCTGTCAGTCTTGCCCGTACCCGTGAGCGGTATTGCTCGCAGGGGGAGGAAGACAGAAGGCACCATGAAGGCAGGCACCACCTCGTGGAGGAGAGCCTCAGCCACAGGAATAGCAGCACGGAAAGCATCAGTGGGTGAGAGCAAAATATTCTCTTCGCCAGCAGTGGATTGGTCTCCCTGCGATCTATTCCTACAGATGAAGACGACCAGTATTGGTGACCGCCCTGGCTCTGCTAGAATCACATCTGCGACCACATCCCATGCCCCAGGGAAACACTGGCGTGTATGATGCTCGACCTGGGCCAGCTCAATGCGCTGGCCACGGAGTTTGACCTGACTATCCTTGCGGGCGACAAAGCAGAGCGACCCGTCTGCCATGTACCGGACCAAGTCGCCCGTCTTGTATAAGCGGCTGTTCTGGGTGGTAGGATGGCCACCACGGAAGTCACGCAGCCATGCTGGCGGCTTGATAAATGCTGTTGCCGTCTCCGCCGGATTCTTGAGGTAGCCGCGGCCTACGATGGGGCCTTCTATTAGGAGCTCGCCCACTGCGCCGATTGGCAACAATCTCCCATGATCCTGCGGGTCCACGATCCACAACACACAGCCTGTCGGCTTCCCAAGATTCTGGGATTTGATATTAAGGCGAGTGTGGATTGTGCTCACCACCGAACATTCAGCCGGTCCATAAATATTAACTACTTGCATTCGTGAGCTCCACTTCTGCAATTCGGTCGGACTGATGACTTCGCCGCCAACGAGAAGAGTTTTCAGCGTAGGGACCCATTCTGGCTCGAAGGTCCTAAGCATACTAGGGGTAAGGAATGTCCATGTGGCCCCGTATTTGCCCACAGAGTTAGCGATACTGATGTTCTGTGTCATCGAGCATGGGACGGTAATGCAGCCCCCAGAAATCAAGGAGGCGTGCATTTCCATGATACTAGAATCAAAAGCGTAGGACGTGAACTGCAATAGCCGTGAGTTCTGGTCCAATCCCAGTGCTTCGCAATAAGGCAATATGCTGGAACAGAAGGAAGCATGTGAGATGACCACTCCTTTAGGGGACCCCGTTGAACCAGAGGTAAACACAACGAACATGGCATTATCAGGAGTGACAGAGGGTAGCAGGCGAGGAGTACTCGTCTGCCTCCATGGCAACTTATCAGGTCCAACAACAACCACTCGTTTCACTGTATCTGGCAGTAGTTCTGTCATCATTGCCTTGTGTTGTACCGACACGACGACCACACTCCCTGACACGGTCTGACATATATCTCGAAGCCACGCCCTAGGGTGCGACGGGTCCAGCAACACGAATGATCCGCCAGACTTCATCACGCCGAGCATTGCCACCGGTACCCACCGAGATTTATCGAAGCATAAGGGCACAGCTATCTCCGGTCCAACCCCAAGGGCTGCCAAATGGGTTGCTAATGCGGATGAGAGCTGGTCGATTTCCGCGTAGGTGAAGTCTCCATCCCACGAGCATATTGCCAGTGAATCGGGTTGGACTCGGATCCGATCTTGAATCAGCTCATGAATGCAGCGGCTGACTCGTTGAGGAACCGTTCCATTCCATTCTTCGAGTTGCTGCCGATCCTTATCGCTCAGTGCGCAAATATCCCTGATCGGTAGCGGCCCATTGCGCTGCGCGCTCACCTCCCGGAGCGTTTGCTCTAGTTGGTATGCGATTCGTTGGACGTGGACTTTGTCCATGACGTGTGAATCAAAGCTGATCCGCGTATGCAGTCCCTCTGTCTTGAGATGGCATTCTAACATGATAGCGTACGTGTTGAAGCCGTTAATCCAGGTAGAATAATCATCTTTTTGTTCCATATCTACAAGGACCTCGAATCGCTGATCTTGACCCTTGTCCCTGTTCTCTTGTGTCATGGGTTGCACCACCAATAGGCTTTGAAATTGACAGGCTTGCTCTGCATCAGGGCTAACCTGCCGAATGTGCTGCAGGCCTATTTGCTCGTACTGGGTCATCTCGGCTCCCTGTGTCTGTACTTGCTGGAAAAGATCCTGAATATCCGTCTCCCACTGCCACCTCACGCGCACTGGAACTGTTGCAATTGTCGGACCAACCATCCGCTCTACCCCCGATACTGGCATTTGGCGCCCAGTCACGGTGGTTCCAAAAGTCACGTCTGCCATACTGGTATATTGCCCGAGAAGAAGCGCCCAGGCTGTACGGACGACCGTCGACGGAGTTATATTGTTCTGTGGCCACTGGAGCTTCGAGATGCGGTATTGAACCACATGATCAGCCTTGGTCTGGTAGCTGCAAGATGGCAGACTGGGAAAGGGCAGCGCCTCGGAATTGGATAACTGGCTCTTCCAATATTCGTCTGCGCTCTTGGTGCTCTGGAGGATATGTCGGACGAATCCCTGGAAGGGAACTAGACGGTCCCTGGTCCGGCCATGATACGCTTGCTCGACTTGCTCCAGCACGAGTGGCATCGACCATCCGTCGAGTAGGGCGTGATGGATCGTCCATACGACTACCGGACGAGAACCGTCTATGATAGCAAGCCGTGATAGGTGCGTGCCGAGACCCATGGGCTTCCTATTATCTGCTCGCAAATACCATTCGATATCCCGGGTCACTGTCAAAATGTCCTGCTCTGCAACCACGACTTGCACTAACCCTTGCACCGGCAGGTCCACGATTCGCGTTCGGAGAATTGTGATCGACGCGATAGCCTCCCGCCAGGCTCGTTCCAAGCTCGCGACATCAACATCACCCGAAAGCTGAAGTACGGTCTGTTTAACATAGTCACCTGGACGCTTGGTCGTCATGGCGAGCATGCCTTCCTGCAGCGGCGTGCATGGGAAAATATCCTCCACCATCTTTGTGTCAACACCGCACTGAGACGCCGCTTGAGCTTTGGCAACACCCGTTTCGGTCCCGGCCGGGAGCAAAGAGAAGGGCGGGATTGTTTGTTCCGCGCAATATCCTGCTGCCTTGACAATCAGGGCCATCTCGCAGAGATGTGGCGCGTTGAAGATGTCGGTCACTGTCATCGACAGTCCCTGATCCCTTGCAGCTCCGACGAGTTGCACGGCCGCGATAGAGTCGCCGCCGATCCGAAGGAAATTGTCCCCTGTGCTGATTTTGTCTAGAGAGAGGTTGAGCACTCTAGCCCACAGTTTACGCAGTTGTCTCTCCGTTGCTGTTGGCGGTGCACACTCAACGCTGCGCGACGGAAGCAACAGCTCGGCCAGCCGCTCGCGCGTCAGCGCGCTGCCCATCTTCCGCAGCCGCCGGCGATCTGTCTTTCCCGTGGCCGTCATGGGGATTGTATTCAGGGCAAGATATGCGCTCGGCACCATATACCGTGGCAGTTGCTCCGCCAGCCGGTCCCCCATGCCTTGCACCCATGTTTCAAGTGCCGCGCGCACTCGATCGGGGCTATCATTCGCTGTCTCGCCAATTGCGAAATATGCTATTAGCATCGGGTGGTCGCTGCCATGCGGCTTTATCACCTCTGCCACCACCTGCGGCGCATCATCGCTACTAAGGTTGCCTCGGATATGATGCTCGACCTCACCTAGCTCCACACGTTGGCCATGGATCTGGACTTGCGTGTCCTTCCGACCTACACAGGTCAGACTACCGTCGGCGTTGTAACTGGCGAGATCGCCGGTCTTGTACATTCTGCCGCCACGTCGTGGCGTCTTATTATACATCTTGCAATACTGGGAAAACCACCGCGGTGCCTCGATAAACGCTTCGGCGGTTTTACTTGTATCATTGAGGTAGCCACGTGCCAGGTTTGGTCCCTCGACGAGCAACTCTCCAACCGTCCCCGGAGGCAATAATTGATTATGATCATCTGGGTTGACAATCCACCCAACGCTCCCTGTCATTTCACCAATTGACCGTGGGTCTGAGAGTGCCCTCATATCTTGCGCAGTGGCGCATACAATAGCGCACTCAGCGGATCCATAAGCACCACTAACCTGAACATGGTCTGCCCACGCCCTAATATCTCCCCGTGAGGGCGGTTCCCCACCAAGAGTAATATGCTTCAGATCGGGGAAATCGTCTGGGCGAACAACTCTCAGGAATGACGGGGTAAATAGCGCCCAGTTGACTCGAAGCTTCCGTGCTGCTGCGGCAAGGTTGTTCTGGCATTCGGATTCGGATGGTATGCAGACGCAGCCACCAGCCACTAATGTCATGATAATTTGCAGAATACTGGCTCCGAATGCGTATGACGCGGATTGCAGGACACGGGACTCCGTATGCAGGTGCAATTTGTCAATGTGAGCTAAAGTATTTGAGCAGATGGCCGAATGCTCGACCACCACTGCTTTGGGCCTCCCCGTGGATCCGGACGTAAAGCTGGCATATGCAGCGTTGTGAGGTTGGATAACAACTGTCAGACCATGCTTCTGTGAACCACGCCAGCAGGACAATTCTACCACACTGCTCACTACAACCACTCTGTCCGCAATCTTCTGACCGAGCCTTTTATTGCCCAACGAACACAGAAGAAGCGAAGCATCCACGTTGCTACACAGGTCTTGCAAGCGGGAGAGTGGTTGGCTGGGATCAAGCATGACAAAAGCGCCTCCTGCCTTTAAGACACCCAAAACAGCCACGGCAGCCCAGCGGGATTTCTCGAAGCAGAGTGGCACAAACACCTCTGCCCCGACGCCGTACTCTGCCAAATGCACTGCCAGCGCCGACGACAGATTGTCCAGCTCGTTGTATGTCAGGTCGCCGTCCCACGCACATATAGCTATGGCATCTACTTGGGCTCGGCACCGCTCCGAAATCAATTCATGTATGCATTCGTTCACCGACTCTGGTACGGTGCTGTTCCACTCCTGCAACTTTGTCATGTCGGCTTCGTGGAGAGAGGTTGTCTCTCCCCTGTTGTCACAACTGGTGATTTCTTGTGCTGCCTCTGTAGCACGTGGTTCCTTCGATCTGTCGTCCTGACAGCCTTCGGAGAGGCACAGATTCTCCATGTTATTTCTAGTTGTTAGCGGACTTTAACCAGGCTTCCGGCAAAGGGTCACGCTACATCGAGTTTCTGTAAATACTAAACCCGCCTCTCAGAGCGCACTCGGCGCGGGGCTGGGTTCTCTTCTATCTTCCCTGCGATTTCCCTTCCTAGTTCTCGTCTTCGATAATTGTTCAACCTTTCTGTCTAGATATCATCAAGCTAAAAGTGAAGAGGTCCGTTCGAGTGAAAATAGGCAGGGCCCTATACCTAATGTGGGCTCTATCTGTTAGACAATCTGCCGGGTACGGCGGCAATATTTAACGGAAGAGATACTGTTGCCAAAGGAAAACAAAAAGCATAAGAAAAAGAAGGAGGGAGGACCCAGGGAATCCTCTTTGTTTTAGTCTGTGAATTCATGCTCGAATAGGGACCTAGCTGGTATGATGACACTCACCGCAACATCCCTTGCATAAGCACGCGCATTGTACTATGCGGTGTGATGTTAGGTACAGCATCCAATCATGGATTGATGAATCATCATCATGGCATAAACTAATAGTTCATTAAAGCTGGAGAGAACAGATTCTTTATCTCGCGTGCGGTTCGATGTGATAAACGTGCAAGAAATGTAGTTAGTGATTTCTCTAAGTAGATGAACAGAGGGACGTAAAGTAATTTCGTTGTTGCGAGAGGAAGCCTTTATATTTTATTTCTAGAATCCACTCAGTACATACGACCACAGGGTGTGGAGAACAGGGCTTCCCGTCCGCTCAGCCGTACTTAAGCCACACGCCGGCCGGTTAGTAGTTGGGTGGGTGACCACCAGCGAATCCCGGCTGTTGTATGTTTTTTGTTTTTGATCTATGTTTTCTTGATCATCAATGTCATTTTAAACAGTCTCAGTCAGTTACCTGAGGTTGTCTGCCCTGTTCGCGGTGATCCACACCCCTCGTGTGCGCTGGGTGTGAAAATATCCCTAGGAAAGAACGCATCCGCACTGTAATTGTCAGTAGATGTTGCTGCCCAGTAATAACTATGGCGGATCTACTCCAGAAACCGCATACGTGCAGAGAAATCTCTCACTATCAGTGAATAAGAGATTAAATGAATTATTGGTGAGGAGTGCCGGCGCGCCTAGTACCAGGTGAGTAAGGCGGAGGGTCAGATCAAAGGCGATATTCTTGTAAGTACTTCAGTTGACAATGTTCAAGATATCCCAGGACGCACTGGACGAGTAATAGCCTGATTCAGAAAGGTTGAAAATGAGGGGCTTTTCCATTGTAACGGATGTTGGCTAGGAATAAGAGGCTGTGAAGTTCCGGACTAGAGCCCCCGATTAGTTCGCAGGCAAGAATCTCATTGCTCACGAAATGTTGATTTCCGGTAGAGGCTCCAATGAAATACGATCCCGCGAAGCCGGAGAAAGGGTCTCACTGAGTGGGATGGCTGTCTTCTCATGGCTTTATAGCATTCAAAAACTCCTCAGGTAATGAGTACAAACAAGTCGGTGGAAAGCCGATTTCAGTCAAAAAGGCCGTGTTATTCTACGATCCGGGGCCCAAGGCACGCAACCGTGTGTGTCCATCAGGAAAACCTATACTAATGATGAACAAACTTACTATCTATCAATATATGTTGTGTTCCGCTGAACTACTGTCTTTCGCCGGTCGTTATGTTATAGTATTTTTGCAATTACATAGTAAAATATTAGAATTGAAGTAATTTAAATCATGAAAATACTATGAATATATAACCAGCCCGAGCTTTATATCGGGGTACGGAGTACGAGTATTGACTCTGTGCGGACTACTTTGTAGAAGATTCAGGGTTGCTGCTTGGATTTCTTCCAACTAGGAAACGACTTTGGACAGATAGGGTTCTCCTGAGAGTGCTGGAAACGATAAGAACTCAATTGCATCCATTATTCAGCTATTGAACGGTGAACTATAAATGTTGTCAAGTCTACTGTGAGTCTGAGCACGGAAAATGGTTTCCCACTGTTCCAAGTGGGACTATTTGCCGCGGATCGGAGTACCCTATAAAACAACATAACTCACCTGAAATCCAGCATCTCTACTCAATGTAGCCACAAAGAGGCCGTCAATTGGGCATTTTGTCTTATCAAGCGACTTGGTACGTGTTCTGATACAGATTTACAGGCCACCCATAGCACATTGAGGTGAAATATGGGAAAGGCTTGACACTAGAAGTTTTCCAATCAATGAATCATGATCCCCCCAAGGTAGTGTATCCAAACGAGTCACAGCTGTTGCCGACTATTACATAGCTGACTAGCTGCCTTGTCACGCAATATGTCTCAGGCCCTTGCTTGGCGTATTCCTTGGCTTGTTTTCAAACTCACTACAAAGTACTGTTGTATATCCACTTCTCGATACGCTAGGGAGGAACGCTTCCAGAGTTACTCCGTATCGCTGGCAGTAAAGTTTCAAAGACTAGATGGCCATAATTGGAGATGAAGCCAAGGTAAAGATTAATTATAAAACTGGGCGAAATTAGTTTGAAGATGCATTAAGAAGGACTTGAATGGTAGCTTTCTGCACTCCTCGGCGCTAATTGTGTTCCGTAAGCCACATGCGTTCCGAGAGCCTATCGTGACCCACATGGCTGACCCGCCATACTGGTATTGTACGTTGGCTCTCAGATTCGATTCTAACTAGCACCATTTGATTCAATGTGATTGTGGTCAATCATGTTCGATACCTAGACATCGCTGGGACTTACTCCATACGCATATCCAGGCCTATACCTTAAGTCCCTTTCGCCTGTGCTCCGAATGTTGATTGACAGATACAAACGGGTGGGTCTTGTCGAGAAAACCAGATTCTTGACGCGCTAATTACAACTTTCAAGTCCGTACTCCGTACTCCGTGAAATAGGGACGGTCTTGGCGGGTTGATCCGACAGTCGTTTCCTTTCATGGAACATGACTCGGGAGGCCTCCGAATCTTTGTTTGGATCATGGCTGGGCTGCTGATGCGGAGGACGGAGTACCTGTCTACTCCGCACTATATGCACCTCGTTGAAGCATACCTAGAAAGGAAGGTTCAGCAGTGTCTTGCAAATCCATCAGGATTTAGATCTTACGAACTAGTTCAGTCCCTTCGTGTATGTGTATTGGCATTCGGTAATACTGGTTGAGCCATTACTCTACTCATCGGCAGGCTTGATAAATGTGCACAAATGGCAAGGGTTTCTGGAAATTATATGCTGGGGAAAATAAGTGCGAGTATAGACTGTACTCGACAGAGTCTTACGCACGATGATGAATGTTCTCATCTTCTTTCCATGCATAGTAGCTCCTAAAGTGATAATAGTTTTATATCTCTCCGCAGAAACAACTCCTGGTATTTATTCGCTATCCTCGATGAGTGAAGGCCTCGTGGCATGCCGGGGTTTTCGGGCTCCACAACCTAAGAGCACGGAGTAGAGCCCGGGGTCCAAAACCACGACCCACCATTTCCATGCCAAGTGGGAAATCCAATTTGGGGAATGTAGGCTAAGAAACCCTATACTACGTAGGTGGCACCTTCGAATTGAGGCACTCACTGCGGTGTATACCAATTCACTCATCAAGTGACATACTCTGATTTGGGGGCCATAACTGGCCTTCAATCGCTCTGGAATCCTGCTTGCGCTGAGCGAGATTCCACTAACGCATTAGGTTGATTGGCCATCCATGATCTTGGCGATGAAAATTAGATGAAGCAAAATGTATCCGACCACGAGGAACTACATTGGCCCCAATCCCATCAAGTGAGGAGGTAGTATGACGAGGTTCCTTGGCTATCTAGGAGAAGAATGATATAAAGCACCAATTTCTTTCCTTCGATTCCCAAAAGCTCAACAGACACGACCACTCTCCGCCCATCAATCTTACCTTAACACTATCCAAGCCATCTGTGAGTTCCATTGTCCTCTTCCATCTCGTTGAAAAGAATTGTTCTAACCTCCATGCTGAAGCCTCCTACCAAAACCTTACCTTGAAAATGAAGTTTCTCACCATTCTTGCCCTCCTGGCCCCGGCCCTGGCTCAAATCACCTGCGAGACCAGCAATGCGAGCCCCTCGACCGAAGATGTGACGGGTGTCATCAACCAACTTAATGGCAAGAAAGAAAAGACATGCGCCCAAAACAACAACCACGGTAGTAAATGTACTACCCACGCTACGGATGGATCTGCTAAGATTGCTATCTGTGGTACCTTCGACTCTACCTCCCGTGGGTTTAACTGCGGCGCTCTCGCCGGGTGGGCGAATGCTGTCCAGCAGGAGTGTCTGAGCAATGGCAAAGTTGGTGGCTATTATGTTCCTGCTAATAACGCCGGCACTAGGATTGAAATTAGCCACACTTAAGGTATGTTGGCTTGGAATATATCGATTAGCGGTTGGCAAAAACTATGTACTAATGGACCTGCAGCTCTACACCCGTTCTGCCTTAAGGCCAAACTGTGTGGCGGAGAATGGCTACAATATTCGGTTTTCGCATGTACATATCTTTTATTGTGAGAGCACGAATCGAAGGTACCAGATGAGAGCCTAACCCGTTGTTGTATTACCATACTTCATTGATGTTCATCGCGGCTGTTAATCTAAGTGTAGAGGTCTAATCGAAAAGTTTTCTCGAAGATAGAGTTATATGTACTATTGAACTGGGATCAACGCCCTAACTGGACTGCATTCCATATCGCAGACAGTGAGGTCGTCAGCTGGTCGAAGGTCGAGCTTGAGCTCGTGAGAATCGAATCTCAGGAAGAACAGAAGACAGACCCCTTAAATAGTGAGGACCAAGGCGTCTGTAATTGTTAACGGAGACACATAGACTTAACAGGCGATCCCTTGAGGCCCATAACTGGCCCTTTTGTCGGTTCGTGCTTGTGAACTTTGACTTTAAACGGCGGTTTCTTGCGCGAAGGTCGGAGCCCGCCGGGACGCTCCGCGGCGGTTTGGCGGTTTGGCGATCCTGAACGCCCATTCTAAGTACGAGTCAAAGTAGACCAAGATAAAACTTATGTCAACTGCAGTAGGAAAATTGGGAAGCTCAGCAGGTTAAAAACCGGTGGAGGTTATTCAAGAAAGGCAAGTCCAGTTATTATATTTGAGATTTGACAAAGAATAGTAAATACCTCATCACACCCCCCTGTATACGTACGAAGGGCGGCTATGCGAACCAACCCTAAACGTGCCGAACAGCAAATTGAATAATCTAGAAGATACCATTTTTTGAGCCTATTATACAAATATAGTTTATCTCCTAAATACTATACAGTGCTAAGGAGTTCAGTTCCTCAGCGTCCCACAAGTCTTTCGTCGGAGCCAAACATAAATGTAGTGTTCACGCAGCTTCAGAGACCCTGGCTGTCCCCTCGTCTTTGCCCTCCGAAATACAGGTTTGTTTAGCATATCAGGGGCAATTTAGAAGTGGGAATGGCAGTTTATCGAGTATCCTGCCAAATGAAAAGCGGATCCAAGCGGAGTAGGGAAAGACGCCAGCATCACTAGTACCTATGCTTGACAAAATGGGGACGGGCGTCCTGGGCAATAATACGCGCAGCAGCAGCCTCTGCAACAATCATGATGGTGCTCTGGATGTTACCGGTAGGCAGATCAGGGTGGATACTACCATCGACGACATACTGTAGAGAGTTTTGTTAGCGTGTATGCCAAAGAGCAAAATGAGAGCATCAAAACTTACCAGATTGTCCATGCCGTAAACCTTGGTGTTGGTATCCACAACAGAGGAGCCACCCTGAAGACCACTGTCAGTGCCCATCTTAGCGGTGCTTGTGTAATGAATGCCAACAGTCATGGCATCAATGATCGCCGAAGCGTTCAGGTTGGTGATCAACTGAAGACCGGTTCCTGGGGCAGTGATATCGTTGACCATCTGTTGGACAAACGCGAGGGCGGCGACCTTGTCCTCCTGGGTCTGTAGGTAAGGAGAGTGTTCGAAGACTGTCTTCTGGTTCGCGTCAATGCCCAGAACGCCGGTAGAGGTAGCACCATGGGTCATGTAGGCGGTGATATCAAGTTTAGAGTTGGCATTGGGAGCACAGGAACCTTGGTAGTATCGGGTCTGTCCGTCGATTTCGTTGCTAGTGAAGAAGATCATGCGGTGCTTGCCCTGGGTCAGAAGACCGTTTCCTTGGCGGTAAAGTGCGATGTTGCTGTAGTCGGTGCCATTCAGGATGCGGTCATAGTTGGGAATGCCAAAAGAACCGTTGGTCTGGACGGAGATAGGGAAGATGGGGTGGTCTCGAAGGCCAACACCAACGGGCAGGTCGAGCCACTGCTCCTCTGAAGGGACGTTGATGCCGCTCTTCTGGGCGTTCTCGATCTGCTTCTTAGGTCCGATTCCAGAGTTGAAGAGAAGACGAGGGGTGGAGAGAGCACCGGCAGCAAGCACGACACGGCCATTGGGAGCAAGAGGAACGATTTCAGTCTTGCCGGAAGCGAAGTGCACTTCGACACCAGTCACCTTGCTACCATCACGCACAACACGAAGCACCTTAGCACGGAGGCGCAGCGAGAAGTTCTCGTTCTTCTGAACCAGAGGTAGGTAGGTGCGAACGGGGCCAGCACGCTTCTGGTCCTTGAGGTTCCAAGCCGGGTAACTATAGGCCTGGTACTTCTCGTTAGGCTGGGCGCTCATGTCGACAGACTTCCAGCCAATATTGCTGAAAAAGTTGGAGAGAACGGTGTAGAGGCCCTGGTCGTAGCGTTTGCCATCGGCTGAAGGCAGAGTGCTACCAGGGTTGCGCTGGTAAAGCCGCTCTGCCGCAGGCTTGAGGTCGTCCCACTTCCATCCCCTAGGCCAGTTGTTGTTGTCGTCGAAGTCGTGCTCGGGAGGGTGCACGAAGACCATATAGTTCAGGGTCACTCCGCCACCTAAGACACAGGCAGCAGTTCCCTCGGTATCGGTGCAAATGTACTCATTCCACTGATTAGTGTTTCCAATATCCGCAGACAGGCCAGGTAAATCAATTGGTGTCAAAGCGTGGTTCCAGGGCAGAGTCTCGTTGGCTCCGGTTTCAACGGTTGGACCAACACCACGTTCAAGTAGGAGGACCTTTTTGCCAGCCTCAACAAACCGCTCAGCGGTGATGATACCCGCGGGTCCTCCGCCGACAACAATGTAGTCGTAGGATTGATTTCCGAAGCTAGATGCCGCAGTAAACCCACCAAGGGTAGCAACTAGGGCTGCCTGGTAGCCTGCCTGGAGAAACCGCATATTGTTGGATATAGGACTGAGCCCAGAGAAATCGCAAATTGGCTTAGAACCTTCCGAAAACTCTGAAACTTCGGGGGCAGTGGGAGTTTTATATCCCTCTGTAATTATTTATTCCCCACATATATCAGCCCGTTGTTCGGCTGATGAAACCAGGGTTCAGATCTCAATTTGATATTTTCTCATCGAATTTTCTAGCTTCATCAGATAAGCCCCTCTATGCTCTGACAGCTGAAGAATATTATTCCCGAGTCAGGTGGGGAATCCGAACCCCCTGAATGGGTCTGACTGAATGATTAGTGACTATCTGCTGAGTGGGCCTCCCAAGCTCAGAGGTTGCGAGTCGCCAGATATGTGACCAGATAGAACAAAATTGCATTTGAAATGACCAAAGGCTTGGCCGATTAAAAATCAATGACGCAGATTAAGGCCTGAAACTAAGCTTGAAAGTTATTGGAAAATGCCACTCGGAGCTCCCAAGTTCCGGAAGACGCGGGTCACCGAGATATACAAAAATTGGTTCGCGGATAGGATTTGACAGTTTGCCCCCACTGAAAAAGTTTAGTCTAAAATTACTACGCAACGATCTGCTTGGTAAGAAGTTGATAATGTAGGGTAAATCTTTAAGCGTAATTAATGCTTAAAAACCATTATAAATATATTACTAAAAGTTCCTCAGTCCTAAGCGAACGGCCCATTTGGTATTCCATTCTCATGGCTGTCTTTTCTGCTATTAATACATTTCGCAGTTCAAATACCGAACCAGCTACCAAAGGAAAAAATAATAATCATGACTTTGAATTTTCATAGCATATTGTTACTAGAAACCATAGAGTTTCGAAACAATTTTGCATCATTGTACTCTAAACTACTCCGTACTCTTAGTCCTCGGTTTGAACTTTGGTCTGACATGAGTCAATTCCTCATCATCTTGGTATTGTAAAGCCCACTCCAGTGTATGTACCGTGAATGCCCCATCGTGGCTAGGCAGGAGCAGCGGAGTCCGCAGAAAATATTGGGATAGAATGCTCGCGTGTGACACTTGAAGAACAGTATCCTGGATTTAGGTTGAGGCGAGGAGCTGAAAACAAGTTCAATGAGGCCACATCGGCTTCTAGTACTCTAAATAGTTACGTAGGTATTGAAGAGACCGCGTAAGGCGCTTTATGTAGGAGTGAAATCAGGTCGCCAAGGAGATATTTTTTATAGATAATAAATTTACGTCAATTCGTTAGAGCCCCATCCGGATCTCAAACTATCCAGACTCGAATGGTGAAGTTACGCCTGTCCAGATTGTAACGCCAATCGCCCTGAAAAGCTTAACGTGATTACAAGTGGCATGATTGATGCTCTTATTATTTTCTTCTCGACCGTTGATCTTGATGATCGGGTTAAAGTCATCATCTTGAACGGGACGGGAGGAGCTTTCAGTGCCGGGGTCGATTTGAACGCGCATTTCAGTCAGGAAAAGAATGTATTGCGACCAAGTGAGATGCGTGATCCGGGTGGTACTTTGGCGATTGATATGTTTAATTGTAGCAAACCCGTCATCGTGGCATACAACGGCCTTTCTGTGGGCATAGGTATGACATCTACTCTGGCGGCCACCATCCGGTAAGTTCTTTTGTTTCTTAAATAATACTGAGAATCAATGACCATCTTATAGTATCGCGCCTCGTGATGCTGAATTTGGTTTTTCTTTTTCAAGAATTGGCTTGACAATGGAGTCATCAAGTTCCTTTTTCCTCCCGCGTATGGTTGGTTATAACTAGCAATTCTACATATTCACTAACTACGGGGAAGCGGTATGCCGCGAGCTCCCCGGTACTGAACGGTATTTTCGCGGAGCTTCTCGCTGAAGCAAAAGATGTGCTTCCCCGTGCCATTGAGATCGCGCACGATATAATCTCCAATGTCAGCACAATGGCAATCCACTTGAACCATTAACTCATTTGGCGGAATCCCGATTCTGTTGAAGCTGCACATTTGATGGACAGCCCTCTACTATACGATATGTTCGGTGGAAAGTAGCCTCTCGAAATCTTATTGATTTAATAGTCGTATGACGTCTGCTAACTTCCTTAGGGACCATGTTGAATTCAAAAAATCAGTTTTCGAGAAGCGCCAGCCGGTATTTCTGGATGTTTTGTCAAAAGTGCGCCTGGGACATATCCTTGGTGGAACAAGTTATCGATTGGTTCGAAACTCAAACCCGAACTCCGCAAACTATGATGAATAAGTGGATTAACTCTCTCTAGAAACAACCAGATTTCAACTAAATAAGGAATACACAAAGTCCCAGTTCTGATATATTGAAGGAACCCAAATCCCGCTAGGGGATCAAAGCTCCACCTCTGTTCATTTTCATGTGTGACACCATCAGTTAAACTCTTATTCACTGTGTCCGTTTTACTGTAGCTTGCTAGTGCACCAGAGGGACAATCCTTGGCGAGAGTCTCATAGTGCTAAAAGCAAGTATTAGGCGCATGATATATAGACTAGGGTGCTATTCCGGGAATAAGCTTATTCATTATAATAGCTGAAATAATTATAGTAGAACCTCAAAGCTATTATAAGCAGTGATCTAAGCAATTTTGCAAGCTAGCGGAGTAGATTCATCCAGTGATCTATCGAGACTTCGGATAATTGGGACCAGAGAAATCAGGCCTAAGGAAGCGTAATGATCTTAAAATTTTAGGCTTGTCGCCGAGATTACCGCGGCTTAAGTCAATATTCAACCAGATGTCCTACAAAAAACATAGAGATCGCGCAGATGTATTCTAGCTGTGGAGTCGAGCGGCCAGATAATTGTAGAGTGACGTAGATAATTATGTTCGTATCAACGATAGATGCCTCCACATTCAATCTTTGCCCAATACCACGCATTGGGGTCGTCAAGGACAAATAATGATTTGGTAAAGGAGACTCAGGAAGCATCAAGTGAACCGATGCCGAAGGGAAGTACCGCGAAAGAATCATCAATGTCCGTTTGGATGCAAAGAGGTGGAAGAGAAGACAGCGGAGAGCGAACAAGAAAGTTTATGGAAGAAAACGTCGAGCATTGCGATGACTGTTGAGCCTCGTAGAGCCAGAAGGTCGATATTTTCCATTGAAAAGAGTTTGCCGTGGTATGACAATCCATGAAGTTGTGTTTACGGATATTGTAAATCATCCGGTTTGAAGAAACTTTCTAGTATTTTCAATGGTTACAGCCTGCTTTTGTCTTGTTTATCTATAAAATGTAACTCGGGCAAGTTTGATTGACTATGTCTCGAGTAGGCGGGGCATTGAAGTGCATCTTTACACTTGGCTGCGGGCAACTCAATACCTAGCCACGCTCATCAACATTTTCTTGGCTCTGTTTTATCTCATTCATCACCTGAGCAAATACAATCTACAGACGCTGTAATAGCCACCAGCAATCTCGGCTAAGAAGATTACCATTCCTTGCATTGTGAAAGGAGTTTGCTTTTATTCTAACGCAATAAGTAGATAAAGCTTTTCTTTCTTATCCCACCTCTCACGTCATGAAAATCTTCGGTGCGTTCATTCACCAGACTCATTAGAAACTGCTTTTGAGGCAATCAATAATCGATTCTCGTTTCGGATATAACGAGATCCTGGGAGCATTGAATTCCGAGCCAGAAGGGGTCAGACTCCGACTCAAGTGTAGCGATTTGCTCAATCATGCTTGATGACACTCTGGTTTCGGGTTATCAATTTCGAAGTTGCGAACAAATAAATGACGAACGAGTTGAATAACCCTTGGACAAGCCCACCGGAGATTGTAATCATTCCGAGACTTTCCTCGGAAAGACTCATCATATTTCGCGCAACATACAAGACAAGTATACTCCACATAGGAGCGCTGACTAGCCCATTGAGGTAAGTGGTCCAGGCTGTGTAGGATCCCATATCTCCACGTAGCTTCGCCGCACGAGCCATCTTGCTGAATTGTATAGTATAGAAACATATTTGAGGTCCAAGGGCTAACCAGAACGCTTTTGGATGGGACCCTCCATTGAATGTTGGACCCTTAGTGATCTGGAAAAGGAGTCCGAACAAGCCGCATGCTATCGCGCCTAGACGAACTTTCCAGCTGATCAAAATTGTGTTGGAAGAACGAATGCTTTTCTGACGGAGATATATCATCGAGGTAACGATTAAGAAAGGTCCACTGAAAATAGCTGAATACAAATTGATCACGAATTTTGTTTCATGCCAAAATTGACCAAGCGTGAGCCAACATACTCTCAGGACTGGTGCTGAAAGCATAAACGCGTAGTTGAGGACCATGAATTCTCGATGTGAGCCGGTGTCACCATTCCAGATAGCATAGATTGCAAAGCAGATCGTCTCTAAAACACCAATTGATAGCGTTGATAGAATATATGCGAAAGGATCTCCGGAGAAAACCTGTTTCGCCGGCATGGTCTCGGCCAAGAAAGATCTTGAAGTCCAACTGATTATCACAGCCAATAGGACATATAACCGACCCAAAGACCGGTGGACCGTAGGGTATTTGAATTGGAAGGAAGTGTTGAATTGAACCAGGCCAACAATGATAGCTATAGAGCCAGCAATGGTATGAGAGAACATGGCATTGAAATTGCGGAGATAAATCCGGATTTGACCCCCATTTTCATCGGAGAGAGTGCCTGAACCCTTCCCATATGCAAAATCGGGTGATATGAGAATGGCCAGGACCTTGTCGCTCAAATTTGTTATATGTGGGTGCTCAAGGAAATATGTAAACGACAAAGGCGCGAAAAAAATGGCCGTCAGAATCACGACCGTATTGATTGTCTTTGTGTACGCAAGACCAAGGCCACCCTTTGGTCCCTTGGGGAGTTGAGCATTCTGAGCCATTGTGTCAGAACGTTGGGTATGAAGCAACTTTTTCGACGCCATGCTTGGGTTTAAATGATGCTGTTGAACAGGCGAGGGTCTTCGGAAATAAGTTGTGGGCTAGGGATAATGTTTCGTATAGCGCTTCATACGGACCAGTGCGCGAAAGGATCGCCTTTTTGCTAATGTATCTACACTGTATAAAACTTCAACTAAGTATGACGTAATCAGAAGATAGAGTGGCCGAGGAAACACATAAGCTGATTAGTCTCGATTGCCTCGGTCGTCAATTAATGATCTGCGCTAGGGCCTTGGCAGTGGGGCCCAGAGAACAAAAGCTGTAGCTGTTTTCGCTATCGACTGTACAAATGTATCATGAGATTGTGTTTCACAAGGACCCATGTACACACACCTGAATCCTACTCCATAGACCAGAATCTCCTGACGCTACTTGGTAATCTCAGATAGAAGTCAACCCATTCCCATAGTCGAGATAGGGCAATCATTATAGAGCAATCTAAGCAGTATTATAAATATCGAAAGGAGGCTCTTAGATACATTATATTTTCTGCCAATCATTATTTGCGTAAGCATAAACATAGTATCCATTAATACTTCTTCCATACACAGACTAGGACTTATATCAAACGTGCGTACCGTGCAGCAAAACCGACAGTATCAACCTTTACTTGGCTCGCATTCTACTAGAATATCAAACAGGTGATAAGGAACCGCACCAATCGGATTAGCTAAGAATATTAAATTAAGAACGTCGTTGAAATGCTCCTTGAACCAAGTTCGCTTATGTAGTATTTTGATCGCGAAGAATCGAGATACTCCCCCGAGAATCAAAGAGATAAAAGCTAAACATGCTGGTCCATGTCCTCCAGTACTATCAGAAGGCGAGACATTCCAGCGTTCCCTGCTTCACACCCACAAGATCAACTTTCCCAACCAACTCCCAATGTTCGTATCTTGTCAATAGCAACATTCTCTATCTTCAGAAAAGATACTCCCTGCAACTCAAATTTTTCGGTTTCCTCACAAACGTCGGAAACTATTTTTACAATAGTATTTTCTGTCAAGGTCTAATCGATCTCTAAAGTTTCTGCTAATTGTAAAAAAAAATAACTCCTATAGTTTCTATAATTTTGATCATCTGTGCCCTCTGCTATTATAAATACAGCATCAAACTAGACTTGCCGGCTTTAGTCATAAACCATAGTCCAGCTCACAACTTTGGTCAGACTGTGTGACGCAGCATACTTCAAGAACCCCTTAGATTACTCGTAACCACGTCTCCTAAACCAGTTAAACATTGGCACTGGATCGTTTCGGGTTGCTACACTGAGCCAGCCTGGTGCTGCATCATCAGAATAGGGGTTTCCAAGATACTTTGAGAGTCGGAGGGAGTAGCCAGGTTCTGATCCGTAGCAGGATAGTGATTTGTAACGAGGCTTCAATGACGGGCGGGCGCACTTAAATTCCGCGGCTCAAGCCATCTCAACGTTGCGCCCTATTTTCCAGGCAGATAGCCGAGGCGTACCATGTAATCACACTCGGCTGTACTCTTCAATGATGGGCCACGTTTTTCGTAGTCCCTAGTCAATGGGTATTGATCTATGATGTTAGATATTCCCATCCTGAATTTGACAATAGTTCTACCAGAAAAATGTGGCCATTATTTAGTTTCTTCATAATGCATATTGGTTTGAAAGGTGTTACCATTGCAAGTAATGTATCGTTTAGCTCATTATCGTCACCAGGACAAAGGATGAATTTCATGGCTAGTCATTTATAGTGGTTCTATTTCTTCCCACAGTTACCATGTGAATGAGATAAAAACTTTAACGAAACCTCGATACTTGAAACTCTGTACCGTAATAGAAAGAAAACGGGAATTTGAATCACCTGTTTCGAATGCTACCACATGCTTTCAACTACGACCTATCTAGATCCATCCAATTGTGTTCGATTTCTTGATTATTCAAGACCTCGGATCAACAAAATATTGATTAATAAACAAGCACCACAACTCTCTTCCGATTAACGAGATCTTCTTCGTAACTATGTCAAAAAAAATAGATACTCTAGGCTTCAAGCGTCTCTAAATTCTCCTAAACGTGACCTACGATTGTCCCACCCCCGGTCCTTTGTCGGAACTTTATTCCAAGATCGACACTTATTGGAGTCTACCTCGGTAGAAGCTACATGATACCATCTTGTCCTTTTCGGGACAACTATTGAGCAGAAACCGCAATTTCTTCGTTATGCAATAATCTCGATTTTACAAGGATTACCTGACTCTGCGTAATCAAACCGAGAATCTCCATACACATTCGTTTGATGGATCTTGGCTTCTAGGCTTTCAGTGTGAGCCGTTAGAATCCTATTCCCTTGTAGCGCAGTTTGAAAAGGCTCTCAAGGAGGCTTTCCCTCACGGCCTTACAAGGGCATGTCTATTAACACACCTATCCGTTTTACCCTTTCTAGGAATAAAAATCTAGAAGCAGACCAACTTATTTCACTGGTAGGATGTCTATTACAATATCGAGCTCAAAGGGAACACTCGGAGAATTCTAGATCACATCAACGGCTGGGTCAAACCTGGCACGTTAACTACACTTATAGTAAGCCACACGCTCTATCATTCTATTCATAATAGGTAGTTTACTAAGATAATTTAGAGCATTTTTGGCGCTAGAAATACTATCCTTCTTAATGTCCTGACTAGCCGAACCACTGTCGGAGTGGTTGGAGGCGATATTTTTTATCAACAGTCGGCAACGCGACACCTCGTTCCAACGTAAGACCGGCTTCGTACAGCAGCAAGATCTCCATCTCCATACATCGACAGTCCGTGAGGCGCTCGAATTCAGTGCTCTCCTAGGGTACTATTAACTTATAGTCGCAAGAAAAAGCTCAAGTATATTAAGACTATGATTAACCTTCTTAATATAAGGGCATATGCGGATACAATTGTTGGAGTCCCCGGTGAAGGTTTGAACGTGGAATAACGGAAACGTCTTACTATTGGAGTTAAGCTAGTAGTACGCCCCAAGCTGTTATTATTCCTCGATAAGCCTATACCTAGGTTGGACAGTTAGACCTCCTGATCCATCAGCTTACTACTCGAAACCCTGACCAAGAATGGATAGGCGAACCTATATATGATTTACCAATCTTCTGCGATGCTCTTGTAGCGGGTTGATAGGCTTCTTCTGTAGGCAAGGGGCTGTTTAACAATTTCATGAAAAAGAGCAACGACGACAATTTACCTCATGATGAAGACGCCTTCCGACACCAAGATAGAGGAGATGCATCTTTATTAATCAGATATGATGATGGAACGAGCTTCCCTGTGCCAATATTCTTCGTTGGTTATGAGTCAAGCATGACCTTGCTTTTGCATGGAAAGGAATGTTTATTGGGTATATTCAATCCCCATTCCTAGCGCTCAACAAGTAGACAATGATCATATGTTATAGTGTCAATGGGTGTTATAACAATCGAGAGCCGGAAATTCGGGCCAGCCAATTAATTACTGACATGACTAGAAGAAGGGTCGGTCTAGGCTTATTATAACGTCAGTATTACTGTTGATCAACGAGAAGCCGTTGACTTCCACAATTAGTCTACATATTTCGCTCCCGTTGCTTTGTTACGCTTCAAGCGGGAAAATAATTTTGTGATCAAACCTGATATTGATAATCGGTAAGATAGTGGACTAATTATCACATGTACCAAAGCTAACAGGGACCGCTAACAGCACCACTCCAATGTCAACAGAGCAAATTTCTCGTAAACAGGGCGAAGGTTACCCCTGCCAGAAAGATTTCTGGTGGTTTGATCCACCATTTGATGAATCACTGGTTTCTGAACAGGGCACTGAAAATCGAGGGGATGCAAGCTCTACATATCCACCAGAATACTCGGCTCATAAGACATCTTTGCACAATGTCCCTAGCAATGAGATGTACAATCTAGATGACGAGTTATGGGGAATTGACCCAGATGATCATATGTTAATTACTATGGATGCAAAGGACGAACAGGGGGTCGTGTTTAAAGGCGAAAAAGTCTTGACACGCACAGATAAGATTGATTAACTGGGAGGATAAAAATGCCATATGACTGCTACGATACCCAGGTACATAAGCATGTGGGCTCTATTCAAAATATTCCGCAGACCAGCCGAGATCATGTCGCTGATAGATAAGTAGAGGTAAACCATGCATCTGTCTTCAACGAGAACTTAAATGCCCGTATATCTGAACCCACTTCCCAACTAACTGATTTTCAATAAGTATTGCAAGAGGGCGTCTATCAAGGAGAACCCAGTTGAAAAACGCCCTGATACGGGAATATCCGTTCTCGTAGCCAGCGGAGGGGTTGCTGGCCTCGTTATGGTGCTCAAAAGTTTTCGTAATGGACACTAAGTGACCGTGCTGGAAGCCGCTCTGTCCGACGGCAAACGGGTCACGGGGGATGTGGTAGTGGCTGCAGATGGTATACTTTCCGCTTATGGAATCTCATCGTTGGTACCCCTATTTCAAAGGTTAAACGCGGTTATGACTGTAGATCGTTTCTTCGTTATCTTTAGGCAATGGAAAGAGCTTGAAGCTGCTCACTATCAACCAGAAATCTGCCATAGTGCCCCTTCAAGCGAGCCGCCTCGGTTCCCAACAAGATTCTAAAATCAGGCAGAAGGGCCAAAAGTAATCGATATTTGACAGTTATGGAATATCCCATTGGCTCGCACCTACTTCTTGGCCTCTTTCGCCCAGGAGCACGACTGTGCAAGTAGGGCCTTGGCCATGGCCTGTCTACGTGGCGCAGGAGGCTCGGCGTCAATGAGAGCGTGATTAAATACGAACACCGCATGAGACACGGACGGGGTTTAAAATGCGTGAAGAGATCCTGGGGAGCTGGCCGCAAACGTAATACCAACTTCGAGAGTCTTCGCGTCTAAGAGGCTCAGATAGACTAATACCATGGAGGTAAACCTCACTGTCGGACAGGTTTCTGGTATCATTGCGACAGGGGCAGTCGTTGGTATGTCCACTCTTACTATCCCCTGCGCAAATAGCGCCACAGTGTCACTTTTATATCCATGCTTACCTTTGTAGCAAAATTAATTCTGCCAACTCTCTGCGCCTTCGTCTTTATCGGAACCCTGCGCGAACGAAATAATGCGGCGACGATGACAGCCGTGACATGGTCGTCTGTCGGCCGACTACTCCACTCCTCCTACTGGCCGACCATACTGGGCAGTGACTCTGCGGTTTTCACAGGCGTTACATTTCGTGTCCTACTTTTCCGGTATGCCGGTATGCTGTGCACCATGCTTATCTCAATAGCAGCTATTATAACTCCGCTCGGTCTCTACGAATCGATCGTCCCTGGCGCTCAAGCACCAGAGTCATTTCACTATCTGTCCGACAGCGGGATATTTGGGACTGGTACCATGTCAAGGAATGAAAGCGTACCGTGGAGTCGAGCATGCGGTAGCAGCGTCGAGCCGTTTACCTGTCCTGATTTGACTCGGGGCATATCGTCGGATAATAGAACCATGGATAGGAGCATACCAGAAGAGACCATTAATCTCTTCTCGAGCGGCATTTCAGCGACCAGTACTTCCATCTCTAGTATATTCGACATCCAATGGCGCCAGTTGACGTGGACACGGCTGTCAAGGCGCAACCGCAGCAATTTCACCATGCCAACGCATCCATCGTTTTACGAACCGTATCCTATCGGGATATATCGGCAGATTTCGACGTTAGTCCTGGAAGATGGCTACACACTGATTGACGGGCTTGTCGTCGACACAATACGTGGAGGCGTCGGTTTTCGAAATCACAGTGCGCCTCCACTGACAACGTATGGAAGCACCTGGAGCGAGGACTTGCTCTTCGTCCAACCTGTGTCGGCCTGCGTCGATACCAACTTAACACTGGACTACGCAATAGGAGGCCACAATTCGTATAGCGTAGGCACAACGATGACTCCAATAAACTTAACGGATCGGGGCGGCTTCTCGCAGCTCAACACAACATACCCGACGTGGGATATTGCCGCTGTGCAAAGTAACCCGCAGCTTTGGGAGCGCGCCTACCAGGCTGCGTGGTCATCCAACGTTTTCGCACTAAGCAAACTCAATATCAGCAATGTGACCCTGGGCACCGACCGGAGCCAACCTCTCCGCCTGCGCGATAGCAGTATCATGCCTGGTGCTGAAGTGTTTCCAGTCGAGCCAATGGTTTCTGGAGGGTGTACTATCGACACACAGAATGCCGCGGCTGTCGTGCCCAATCAATTTGCCTGTTACGTGGCCGATTCCCAGGATCTCCCAGAAGATGGGACCTTTGATGCTGCTCCGCGGGTGATCAGTAAGCCCTGTCGTTATTCCAGCCCCTTCAACCCTTGCTGCGTTCCTTGATCGAGAGTGGCTACTGACCAGTACTTACTGCAGCAAACCTGTGCGAAGGGGGCGATTATGACGAGAGGCGCGGCACCCTGGGAAACATCGGCGGATACTGTACTCTCATCCTAGGCGCATCACAACGATCCGATGGCAGTGGTCATGAGGAAAACCACGACTGGCCCCTCCACACCCCCAACACAGCTTGGTCGCTCCCAATGTACTGATGCGCAATGGCTGTCGAGGCAACCATCAGAACCGTCGCCTTTTCCTTCAACACAACTGACGACCTTACCGGCCTAAATGTTCTCAACATCACAGACAAGACCTACGCCAGCGACGCCGAGCACCCACTATGGGCTGTCGAGAATCTAGGCGTGGACATGGAACCCTTCTGGATGCGTCCACTGTGGGGTTTCGTCTCGCACGAAGCCGCAGCGAATTATTCCACCGAGCAGCTTAAAACGGTTCAGAAACCGTCTCTCCTTCTGCCCAGGACTAGCATGTTCCCGCGCGGCTCCACCGTTGTGACCCAGGACTCGCAGAACCTCCCGGGAGTCCAGTTTCCCGACGACGGGATGGATGCCGTGGGTGGCATGAACTACGGGTCCATTGGACTGATGGATTACACGGGCGAAGGCAATCTTGCGCTTTCACGCCGGTGGAATTCGCTGTCCCGGTCGCCCGAGTCGATGGCAAGAGTGATGAATCTGGTGTGGACAGATTATGCGGCTAACGCTGTTGTTGGGACGAAGGGGAGTTCCCGCGAGCCTCAGGCCAGCAGCAGCACCACCATTCTCCGCCGCGTCACGACATATCGAACCGCTATACGGTACCATCTAGCCTATGCAATTCCCGCCGTCATCACGCTCGTAATCCTCGCACTCACCTCTTTTCTCGCCATCGCTGCCTTCCTACTCGGTCGCGCAACGCTCGGCAAAATGAAGCGATACCTCAATGCAACTTCAGCAGGACGGATCATGGTTTCTGTGCTTCACCAGCCGACTGTTGTCGCGAGGGGTGTCGACAATGACACTCCGACTGATGAGTGGGTTCGGGTGGAGGGGACGACTGAAGTTACTACGGGGAAGATGCTACCCGTGCCTGTGCTGGCACCTGGGCTGGGGAGTGTAGAGAGGAGTACTCCTTTGAAGGAACCAGTTGTGGGTCAGGAGCCTTTGTAGCTGTGATCCACATCATGGACTGATTACCTTGCGTTGTCAAGTTTACCAGTCAAGGAGTTCAACCATTCATTCCCTTGACCGCTTTTCTGTGCCCTGTTGTTACAGGGTTTAGATAGTATCCTAGTTTCCTACCAGGTCAATCGATACCCTAACTATAAAGTCATCTTGTAGATAATGAAGGTAATTCCACTTGTCACGGGTCAAGTATCTGTCTGAAGCGGGAGTACAGTCTGTTAAGAAGCCTTCCCTCTAGGCATATTCCAGCAACAATAGCACAGAGCCTCATCAACGCAGACATGTGCGAAAACTCAATCCTCGAGCACAGTGCCGCAGTATAAGGGTAGAGGGTGGCGATACGTGCCCCACGGCGGGGCTATCTGTGGCAGGACCTCGCCAGGGGTGGAATACCACAAAGATACTCTCCGACTGTCCTCTACGTCACGACGCGGTTCAGGTCAGTCAGTTGCCGCCAAGCAAACGCCCCGTGGTCATCACAATAGATGAAGGCGAAGTGCGAAGGACAATCACCTTGGCTCTGTTGAAAGGACTGGAAAGACGACTGGCTGTGAGCATCCGATTGCCCAATATTCCCGATCTGTTTGCGGGCACCAGTGTTGGTACATCGATCCCAAGGCTTCCGCCTGCTTTCCTCCCAATGCGAACCCGAGGGTGGTCGTGGTGTCTGTGGCTGACAATCTCCTTCCAGGGGGCCTGATTGGGGCCGATGTTGCGTACATCTCCACCTCCGCCGAGGAGGCGCACCGCAAATTCCCCCGTATTGCCCAGAGCGGGTTTCGAACTGTTGTGATTCCGAGGAAGATTTTCGTCGATAGTCACATCTGAAATACCGAGGGCATATATATATATAAGGCAGATATCAGGTTGATTCCCAATCAATCCGCTTGTATCTGAAATAGATCCCGTATACGAAGCTGAATTGTTTACCTAGTCGAGCCTCGATTCACAACGATAGATAATGTAGTACTGGCTGATTCTTACTTATCTTCAGGCTACATGGCCTACATGTTTGCACGTGGACTCTCATGTCAGAAGATTCGAAGATATGGAGAAGGCAAACCTCAGTTCATTGAAGACATCTAGTGATAGTATTATTCAAGTCCGTTAAAAAGGACTCACATTTAGCCACCGAAAGGATGGGAAATTCGGGTTCTTCTGTGAAATCAACACAGGAGAAAAAGCCCTAGTCTCCTCTAAGCTGAACAAACACCCTGCGAACCTGAGGATAACCTATGATATGTATGGCATACCTAGGGTCTCTAATTCGTGCACGCATAGTTCAGGTTCACACAGCCATCAATTATACCACTTCTTGAAATACAGATGCTTGGTCTCTACCAAGTTTGGGGGATAAACGTAGTGAAGTACAGTACTTAGTGACGACGATGCTACTGTGTTGTATAGCGCATTCGGCCGGCAGGTATCTCGAAGCCAGAATTACGCTATAACCTTTTATTCCTACATTCTCCCTTGTGCTTGGTGCCCTGCTTCCTATACGATATGACACCTATGTTCTTCTATATAAATGTGTTTTATGTGCAAAGCGGCCATGGTGAAAGCTTCCATCCTACTAAACGGTACCTCCCTTGCCATTTTGGTTCATGCGACAGTTTCGTCAATGATAGCTCGTGCTGTACACTGTGCACCCTTGCCCCTGCTCGTATCTGTCTGCAGCCCGTCACGGTATTCAAGACTATGGCAAGTTTTCCAAACGGCCAGGCGTGGCAATTGATGGTATGTTCGTCATGCATGATTACAACAGAAAAACCAATCCCGCGATCCCCACCATAGCTATCCCCGGAATAGTCGTCCTCGCCGCACCCTGTGTCGAGGTCACACTAGTAGGAAACGGCGTCAGGGGCGAGTACCTCGTCATAGTCTCTGGAAACTCGCCGACAGAATCCGGGATACGGATTCCAGGCCCAATCTCCAGAATCTCATCTCGTCCGGGATTCCAGTTCGTGGGTGCGACGCAGGCCATTTCCGTGTCGTAGTCGACTGCAAGATACATGTATTGGATGATGCTGATGCCAAGTTCGCCTATATAGTCTTCAAAGGGCCCTTTCTGCATGATATGGATATTGAAGGAGCACGTATTGACCTGTGTGACTTAGAGTTTAGGTCTGAGTCTGGCTCTTTCGAGATGAAAACGGTCCAGGGTACGGGGATAGTGGCATTTCCAATCTTGAAGATGATCGTGTGATTTTCCATGTCCCAGGAGCAGGGTATTTGGACTCGTCTGTACAGACTGTCATATGAGATGTCCAGGTCGGCATACAGCCGCATTACGGGGCCGCGCGGGAGGTAGATTTCAGTCCTCAATGTGTCAGCGGTGCGAACGCGGAAGTGACCTTCAGGAAACTCGTAGATTGTCGTCATGTCGCTCTGAGATGTGTCGTTTCCGAGCTGGACTTCGACCCCGTTGACGGGCAGGGTCACCCTGGGGTTGCTCCCCGAGGAAGGGATTTCCATGCGGAAACAATGTAGGGGCCCGTGGTACTTGGCCGTGTTGATTCCGCCAAATAGGACACCGGCATCATTGGCCTCGGGCTTATTCCATAGACTGAATGAGGACGAAATTATCAATCCTTGATCCACGAGCCTTTTGTAGGTGCTGCCGTCCCATCCAAATTCACTGACTGAGAAATGTTAATCAGTGATTCCGAACACTCCAATAATGAACAAAGTACCCACCAGCCGAGAATTCATCAGCGAGAGGAACAAGCCGGAACAAAAGCCCCTCTGCTTGCACCCCACCAATGCTCAAAATATGTAAGTCCTCGAAATACCTATACATCTCAGTACCAAATATCTACTCCACCAGTAATCGCCTCGTAGCTCGACGACCGCACTGGATCGAACGATCCAAATCTCCCCGCATTTTGGCACTCGTCGGTGCACGGCGGTTCTGCTAAAACTGGGTACATAAGCGTTGAAAACACTTCGTCAACGTTGAACAGCATGCTCAAGGGTTGTGAAGGCGTCCCGACGGAGACATTAACCCAGTAGCCACCCTGTTTACTTTATGTTAGACAGTCAAAACATGAGGATATGTGGCACACGCGCCTCAACTAGCGCATGCGCCGAGAGAACAGCGGTGAATCTCTTTTCGCTAGGGATGCCATCGTGGGTATGGCGAAGAGCGGTATCATCGCCCATATAGCCATGGTATGACTTATATTACGCATATTAGGCAAGTATGCGTCTTTAGGGGTCACTGTACCCACGTGTGGCGACATCAAGGACGTAACACGGCTTTTATGATTTTTAGACCGGGCTGGGCAACCCTGCACCTTAAAATTGCGCCTCTTAACATGATCCTTGCCGCGGAATGTGCATACATTGGCGCTTTATGTGCGGAACGAGCATGCCAAGGCCTAAGACGTGGCGGGGCGCCGCTTGGCCGGTGAAAGAAATATACCGCAAGAGGCTCCGGAAGGCTCCTGGGATGGTAGTTCCTAGATCCCGACTGTACCACGCACTACTTGATGCAGAACTATGTGTGGCATACTTATATGAATGAAGGGTAATGCTGATGTCAATTCCTCGACTCTTACAGGGAGATTGAGAACTACTTCTGAAGAACAAGTTGTCAACCCACTGACGTATACTGATTCCGTCCTCTCGAGGGGAATTTCAGACATCCAAATCTTGGATCGAGTAGCAATGCAGAAGTCACATCGTCATTTATATAGACATTTCTGGTTCTTCATCTCTTCCTCTGCACCAGCAGTGTGTAAATTGTTGCGGCCTATTAACGAATGACCATGGGAGCGTTATCAATATCGAGTTTGCGGGCAATTTTGTGCATAGGCTAGTGGGGTGCCAGCTCGACGCATATCAATTCTACCTGTCTGTGGTCAAATTCTCACAAATTGTTTCGCTCTAAACGGCTAATATGCGCAGCATGGCTACTACAAGCGAGCCGCATTGGTCGTTGAGAACCAGGGTCAAAGCGATGAGTTTCAGCATCAGCAGGTGTTTGCTTCATTACTCCGAACACAACTTCTTGGCCTCGTATTCGATGAGAACTTTAGCAAGCTTATTGGCGGGTTCAGGCATTATTATGCACCTTGGCATAATCTTGGCCGGGCATCTGATCAAGGGGAGTTTAGAAAGGCAGGAGACTGCGCCAAACCATACATAAGGTGCGCATGGGTTAGCGTTAAAAAGTTACATGCCAAATTTCAGCAGAAAGAAGAAAAGGAATACCATGCTCTTCCTTCCACTCATACTCCTACTTACTTCTACGGCCCTCGCACAATGTGAGTCCGAATGCAACACCCTATCCTCGCTCCTCCCAAGATGCGCCCTCCCGCCACTCACCACGAACCGTACCACGGCCGACCCACCCAGAGGCGACTACCGTAACCTCACAGGCATCGAGTTCCAGTCAGGCCCTCGCCTCCTCCCCGGCCCATACAAAACCTTCCTCGAAACCGCAGCGGACGCAGGATGCCTCTGCATCGACGGTGTGCACTCGCTGCCTGAATGTAGCCACTGCCTCTTGATGCACCGGTTCGAGAACTCCCTCCCCATGCTCGAGGAGGATGAGCACACAATGGACACTTATGAAGCGGACTGCACCGCTTGGGGATACTTTGCGAACAAGACGCTCGAGTATCCAACGACGACGCAGAGTGCCCTGCCCTCCTCCGAGACGGGCTATATCGATATCGGTGATAGTAGCACTAGTATTACCTGTGGCGCGATTTGCGGTGTGATACGAGGCCAAATCAGTGATTGTGGTTTGGCACCGCTTGAGGGCGAGACCGAGGACGAGGATGAGGATGAGGGAAATGTTCTTCTGCCGCGGACGCGCGTGGACCCTCGCTATTGGGCGAATCTGCTACTTAATCGAACGGCGGGTGAGTGTATGTGCAGTTTACCGGTACTTTGACGGTTCAGGGGGTGCTGGATATGTATCGATGCTGAGAGGGAGGTAGGGCGGTCGAATATTGTTCAGCATTATCTTGAAGAATGTAATAAACTGGGGTATTGGAATAACCCGGCGGTTGTTGAGCCACCCGGAGGAGGAGCTCGAAGAGAGCGAGGGGATGGGTCCAGGGGTGAATGAAGCACCGACAGATTCAGCTGGGAAGGTCTTATACATCTTTCCGGGCAGTTTTGCTCTCAGTATTGGTCTCCTGTTGGTGGTCTTATCTGGATACTTGGCGAGTTGATTGGTATCGAGATATGATACCTTCTATCCACAGAACACCTACTTGGCTACAATAGAAGGATGCTGTCCATGGCATAGTAGAGAATAAAAAATATTTGTTTCGATGGTGGTCGGGAAGGTCCGTCGAAGAAGGGACTGTCGGTCCCCTGTTCCCGCGCCGGTGGCGCGGCTGAAGTAGGAGCGATGATGGGCTTCACTTCTGGGCTAGAGTAGGGCTATTAAAAGCTCGGGATTCAGTTGCATTTCCCCTTATTAAAAACGATAGGTAGACCTGCCACTTCTCCTCCCTGGATAGTCTGCTGTTAAACTAGATCCCCTTGCCAAACGGCCGCATCTTTGCAGATAGTGATTGTACAAAAGGTGTTATAATATCATCATATCATAGCATGCATGCTAGGTTATCCTCTCACTGAGAACTATTTATTCCATGGTGCGCATGAGAATAGATACAATAGAGTAAAGTGAAGACTATCGGGTTCCGCGGGGATGTGGCTGCAGTAGCGCCCCAAGCCTCGCGCGTTATGATTCCTGACAGGTCACAGGCCACAGGTTAGGCAGGACGGTTTACAGTATCTTTTTGGGACAGTAAAAACTTAAAGCTTAGATGCATTAACTTCCTCGATGAATGGATGATTGCATATTTCAAAACCAAATGTGTTCGGGTAATGTCTGAGAAAGCGAGAGCCAGTGGTCATCGACACTGTATTCCACATTCATGCTCTGGTAGTATTATTCCGAAGATACCAAAGCCAAATGTCCTCTAGTGTCCCCGCCATCAATATCATCTCTTTCGGGGATATCTACTTCGATCAGCTCCTCGTCCTGCATCTCGTGCTCCGAAGGGGAGCTTCCAGCAATTTTGGGACTGGGGTACCACGCCACTAGCACCTCTGAAGAGTCTGAAGGTCAGCTTCCGGTGGCATATGGCATAGATCCGTTCTCCCAGCGTGCTGCATGCTTCATAGATCGATGCATTCGTGTAAGATACACGGAGAAGTTTGGCGTCGAGAAACGTCCGATAGCCAATGATAAAGTAAATTTCTGACTGTGTTTTATTATAGCTAAAATTTAGTTTTCTGGTATTTTTATATTAAATTCAACCCGGGGGATATATATCTATTATACGAGGGCTTCGAGATTTCATGTTGAGATAATATTTTTTAACTTTTTCTAAGATAGCTATCTGCTTTTGTCCCTCCTTGAATTTACCTATAAATATTACTAAGAAATATTCGGAATCTCTATAGAGATGTTTTTAAACTATATATTTATTATTACTAGGATTAACTTGAATCCTGATGTAGGGACCATGATATAGTGAAAGTATGTTGGGAAATGAGATCTTTAGACATGTTATTTTTGAGATTAGAATTTTATATACGATTCCACAAACTCTGTCGCACTTGCTTTAGATATGGCGGCTATTAAGCTTATTATATTGAACCTTAATGGTGTGACTTGCACGAATGTTAGAAAATGCAGACTGAAGTTTCAGAGAAATGATATATATTAAGGTTATAAAGAATGTAACTATATTAGGGAATTCTAATTAAACAATGTACCTCACGCCCTTTATGCCCGAACCTGAGCGCACGGTTGTTTGTTCAAAGAAGGCACAAGGCCTCTGATATGTAACTTGACCATTGGTCGCACAGATAGGCACTTTTCGGATCTTAGGATTAAATAACCTAAAATCAAGCCCTTGTGTACCACACTATATCATACTTTGTTTCCTAATGGTATATATTGAGATATTCCTTTCTGTGTATCCAAAGGTTTAAAAAGTCTCTATATCCTTTTGATTACTCGGTCGATCTATTTTCGCCTTAGACTAGGAGATTCTGTACCGGACTTAATTTTACCCATATCGCGATAAAGATATTATGCTGTTGCTCGGGGTCGCCTTTCTGCCCCAGGCATTTTTTTGTCTTGGTAAGTGGCATACCACGACTGACGAGAATCTCGCCTAATTAAAGCATTTATCACTGATGCTCACATATCTTAGGGATGAGACGAAATCATTAGTCAAGAAGCAAAATGGTATAAAAGCTGCGAAATGATAATTATTACCCGCGCTATTTTCCTACAATCTTGTTCAACAACTAAAATCTTATCGCCCAAATGCATGCGGTAATACCGGAGCAAGCGGTGCAAATCTTGCTCAATAATCTGATATCGCGTCAGATATGACGCCATCCGCCAATCTCTCACTTGAGAATCACGAAGTTTATCACCAATTTCACCCAAACACACCTCGTGTATGATGTCCAGATCAAACGTCACCTCAAACTCAACTAGCATATTGAGCATTGGAATTTTTGCCGCGCCAGAGTTGTGGTGCTCGATCCTAGCTGGAGCCGTCTTAGGATGTCCCTAGTTATGATATGAGCAGTCTATGCTTTCCGTCTGAAGATTGTAAAGCTTGCGAAAAACAGCACTTGATTCTATGTATGTTATCGACCGGTATATCAATTCACTGCTCATCCAACAAACTTCTCAACGCTTCGTCGGGTGTACGCTGCGGAGCGGCAAGCTCCAGCACCTCCTTGCTCGTCGTGGATGAAGTGCATTTCCCGTCCCATGCTATCTCTGGGGCGCGCTTAACAGACAGCATAACGTTCCTCGATTCCCTCTTCGCCTCGAAGCTCTGCTCGTAATACAGATCGATAAAAGATAGGTCCTTGTAGCTGACATTCTCGACCTTGATACCAGTGTGCTGCTCAACCATCTCGACGATCTGCTTGCCAGTAACGTCTTCCGGCCCGTTAAGGACGTATTTGGCTTTGTTATGGGGAGTAGGATTTTCCTCTGCGAGGAGATGAGCGGCAAGGCTCCCAACGTCGTCAGGGTCAATGATGCCCACGGGAGCATCTTCCGACGCCAATAACCTAAGAGTCCCCTGTTCCCCAGTCTTTCGGTGGTGCTTGATAAATTCTGCGGCGGAAGCTAGGTAGAATGATGAAAAGACATTGGGTTGTAGAGATGTCCACTGCATGTTCTTGAATTCTGGGGAACCCAGCAAAGCTTCAATTGCCCAGTGCGAGCGCGCATAGAACGCAGCGCAGTCTGGGCGAACATTTGCGGCAGTCGTTGAAATTCGCACCACATAGTCTATGCCAGCTTGGAGGGCGGCAACGTAAAAGGTGGACTCCTCGGCGAATTGGTTGGGATTATTGTGTGAGGCGATGAATGCCCTAACAACTTCGTATTCGCGCAGCCAGTCTGGGGTGATCTCGACCCAATTTTGGTTTATTATCTCGACGCCGGGGAGCTTTGCAAGTTGTTTTGCTACTAGGGTATCAGGAAAGCGCGTGAGAGCGAGCACACGGTGGTTGGATAAGGTGTTTCTGGTCTTGAGCAGTCGCGGTAAAGCCTCAGTCACGCTCCGGCCAGTGTTTCCGGTTGCGCCAATTATGAGAATGCTGGGAGCCATTGGAAACGTGCAATAAATAGACTGTGGCGAGATCTTTGGAATGACAGAATGCGTGAGCACCACCAGTTTCCTCTGTTGTGCGTCGATTTATATTCTGCAAAACCCCGGAAACACGCCGCTTGAAAAACACAAAGGCCGTAGTCAACTACCTAGTTAGTGACAGTCTATTATTCAGCGAGGTGGCTAGACGCAACGTTTGATTATCGATCCGGTGGGCCCTCAGGTAAGTGGGCGGTCCGTCGATGGCAACTTTGTAAGTGGGATACCCGTGAGTAGAATGTCCGGGTTAGCTGACTTCATATCTACGTGTGTAGTCCTATGTACCTCCTGTAATACATCAGCGCAGACCGCTTCTATGGGAGTCCCAGCTTAACTGCCCACTTGGGTGTGATTGCTCAGAAGACGTGCCAAGTCTCAAGTAACAATATGATTGATTTCCAAATAAACGCACGTCTATCACTAACACATGCCATAGAGCTAACGGAGAAAGTAATTGCTTTTATTGTCTATCATCCTTCTAGTTAGCCGCCTGATTTGCGACTTTAATAACAACCTTGCCAACTTGCTGTCCAGTTTCCAGTCTTCCAAAAGCCTCGGTGTACTCAGCGAACGGATAAACTCGATCGATAACCGGCCGTACCTTGTGTTTCGCCATTGCCGTAAGCATCGCCTCAAATTCCAGACGCGACCCAATCGTTGATCCGGTCAACGTCAGGGACCGAGCGAGTATATCGATGGGCGGGAGCCCGCCACCAAAACCGCTAGCAAACCCAATTACAACAACCACACCACCTATCTTGGTACACGCCGCAGACCTCCGAATCGTCTTTTCTCCGGCAATGTCAAGGACTTTATCCACTCCCCTACCATCAGTCAGAGCGCGGATCTCATGATCCCACTCTGGAGAGGTGCTATAATTTACCACACTATCTGCACCGAGCTCCTTGAGCCTAGCAGCTTTCTCATCAGACGAGGTAATCGCTAGCACGCGGGCGCCGAAAATTTGCGCAAACTGCAGCGCGAAGAGCGAGACTCCTCCCGTTCCCTGAATCAGCACCGTCTGACCTGGCTGAAGGGGCTCAATTTTATTCAGCGCCGTCCAGGCCGTCACCGCCGCACAGGGTAGTGAAGCAGCCTCGTTGTAGGACAAGTAGTCGGGAATGTGCACGAGTGCATTCTCGTGAAAGAGCACGTATTCTGCCAGCATCCCATCAATACTAAACCCGACGCTCGCAAGCAAATATTCCGGGATAAATGGACCGCCGATCCAGGATGTACTGCAGCTGACTGCGACCCGGTCGTTGGGTTTCACCCGTGTCACTCCTCGTCCGACCGCGATGACTTCGCCGGCGCCGTCAGAGACGGGGATAACTTCTTTCTTGATTCTCGCTGGGTATTCGCCTCGTAGCAGCGCTGTGTCGCGGTAATTTAGCGAGATAGCGTGGACTCTAATCAAAACTTCGTGTTGACCAGGGTTTGCGAGGAGTTCGTCACGAAGCTCGGTCACGATCTTACTTCCTGCGGTGACAACGCGGACTGCTTTCATTTGATTCATTGTGGAAGTATTTTAATAATACGGCCGGGTCTTGTTGTATCAGATAGGATGATTGTGAAGGAAAGAATTGCCTGACTGGTAATGAGAACTTGTAAGGGCAAAACTGAATTTGCGGATCTATACGGGGTCAGAGACCCTGTCCTACAGGCAGGTGACATCCATCGTAAAATGATGAATAATTGCTGTAGTGTATTAGTTAATAATCTTCTGCGTGAATTGAGTGGGCTTTCCGGTCAGTGGGACTTCCGGTCAGTGGGCGCTCCGACTACCAGTGGGGCCTTCAAATCTGACGTCAGGCAGAATCCCACTTTGACTGATTAATTGACTAATTGACTACCGTCTTTCCCGGCAACTTACGCGAAGCCACGGCCGAACCATCCTATTAAGATCATTACTCCTACATGTGAGACACTCCAGCCTTTCGCTTAGGTGTAACCCATGAGCATCAAAGTAGCCAACAAGATGGATTCGAAACCATTTCGATGTCGCTTTCCACAATGCAGCGCGAGCTATCAGCGAAAGGAGCACCGTCGTCGCCACGAGGCGCACCATTCCCGGGACCAAGAAATCGAGTGCACTACTTGCTACCAGCAATTTGGCCGGAGGTAAGCGTGGTTTAAGTTGTTCCCAAAGTATTGCTGGCTGCAATTTAAATTAATACCGATGTCTAGTGACACGCTCCGGCGACATATGCGGACGATGCACGGCGTGGAGGAGCCCGCCCGTAAAAAATTCACATGTACAGGCTGTCGAAATCGCAAGACTCGATGCCAGGGTGGGCCACCATGTACTAATTGTTTTCGTCGAGAAGTGCAATGTTCCTTAGCGCCAGAGAAGGAAGATAAAGGAGAGGAGATTGATTATAGCAGTGGGTTGACAGACATATTATCAATGGCAAGTAAGAGTCCTACCAACCCAAACACGAGTTGCTCCGAAAAGGAAGGACATTATATCAAGCTTTATTTTCAGCTATTTCACCCACATTGGCGTTTCATTCACCAAGGCTCGTTCAAAGAATCGGAAGAGACACCCTTGCTTGTCCAGTCCATGGTTGTTATTGGCTTGTGGCTAAGTAATGAGGACAATGCGCAGTCGCAAGCTATTGCGCTGCATAATGTCCTTAATTTGGCTATATTTCAACAAAGGGTTTGCTCCCCGAACCCTTTGCAATAGATCTTTACATGGTACTAACAACCAACGGCGTAGGAGGTATGGGATGCTTCTGAGGTCGAGGGCGTATGCAGTTCCTGTGCCTGGCCTATCCCGACATATCAGGCTATCTTGCTCCATATCATTTTTGCTATACTATATAAAGATCGCGGCGAGCTGGGTCTTGACCTAAGGCCCTCTTTATCGGTCGCTGATTCCGAACTTCTTCGCAGGCTAGTCGTGAGTTGCAAAAAGCTGGGGATACTGTACTACCCAAATATGCTCGCACGATATTGCCAAAATGATCTTCCTTCTTTCGTCTGGATAAGCATTGAGGAAGTGAAACGATTCAATATCGCTCTATATAAAGTTTGCACGGCATACAGTGGAAAGGGGCGTCGCACAGGTGTTCTAGATACCACTGCCGCATCGAGCGGGGAGCTTCGGGTACAGGACTTACAATTCCCCCTACCGAAGAACACTCTGTTATGGAAGGCCATAAGCAAAGAGGAATGGGTATCTGCTGCGACAGAGGATGTACACCACCATATCTTGGATGATGCTTTGGAACACGAATGGATCTCTAAGTCAGGATATATCTTGGATGCGCTCGATATAGCTTGATGTCTCTTTTGGTGTTTGGTTTGCTATTTAAGCCTTAGTCGGCTAGCGAACCTATCGCGGTTTGAGGTATAATCTCGGGCCTTCTACACTATATTTGCTTGAGCTATTACAGCTTTTATACTTAACATAGTACATACAACAGGAAGCGTGACTAGTCATATGATGCATAATCCGGGAGTTCAGAAGATGATAACCCCAGGATCTGTGAAGGCTGTAGGGTGGCGGTTCACTTCGTTCTTCCAGCGCTAATATTGAAAACTGAAACAGCCAAGTCATTGTGATTATCTGCCACGAATTTAGTAAGGAGCAAGTAACGTCATCCCCGGGTTATCCGACCACCTCGTCAATTTCCCACGCGTGAAACTACTGTGACTATTCAAACAACCACGATGTCACAAAAACAGCGTCAATCAGGTAAGATTAAGTGGAGTAGCAGGGAGATTTTAGCTCGCGAAACCAGCTTTGGAAACCCGCGAAATAATAAGTGTTCATCAAGCAGTAGAGGCTTTTTAATGCCTCGGTCCACTCCCCAAGATTAACTTCAACGACTTATTCAATAAAAACTCCACTTAGTTAAGTGGACTATACTAAGAGATCTACGTGGAGTAGCTCCCAGGGTCTCTCACGTACAATAAATGTCCCTTCTAATCCTTTAATAGGATTCACCTACTCCCCACCTAAGTGTCAGGAACCTGCCTGTAGGATCCCTTCATATAGAACTTCCCGCCAGGAATTGGGAGATTCCTGGCAGTCATGTGATTAGTAGCTAGTATCATAAAAAGGAGCTTCTATTCAAAAGCAAGAAATCAAGTTAATTCGTGAAGCTGCACGTGTCTTTAAGATCTCCCATACAATCCTACGTCGCCGACTGAATGGAACAACTTCACGCCTAGAAACACGCGCCAACAGCTATAACTTGACTCAAAATGAAGAGGAATCGCTTGTACGATGGATTCTATCGCTAGATCAACGTGGAGTACCCCCCCTCCCCCCGACCATCCCATGTTCGAGAAATGGCCAATACTCTTCTTATTGCGCGCGATACTACACCTATTCAGACTATTGGCGTGAACTGGGCCTCTAAGTTTATTAAAAAACGTACAAAACCACGTGCTCAATGTGAAGACTCTAAGGCTATACAAGAGTGGTTTAACCGTGTACAAATCACTAATGCAGCATGGGATTGCGCAGGAAGATCCCTATAACTTTGATGAGGCTGGCTTTGCTATGGGCCTAGTAGCTACTGCTCAAGTAATTACTAGAGCTGATTACTATAGGAAAGCCTTTCTTGTACAGCTAGGTAATCGGAAATAGGTTACTTCGATTAAGTATATCAACATCAACTCTACTGGTTGGGCGCTTCCTCCATATATCATCTTTTTAGGAAAGGTCTATATTGAAGACTAGTATCAAAATATCAAGCTTCGACACAATAGTAGGATTAAAGTTAGTCCTAATAGATGGATTACTAATAAAATAGGCCTTTGCTAGCTTAAAAATCTCTTTAGTTTTACTACTTCTAGTTATATGACTAGAAGATACTATCTTTTGATCCTTAATAGCCATAGCAGCTACCTTACACCTTAACTTAATTAACTCTATAGTAAAAATAATATTATTCCATCTATATACTTACTTGTTCTTTCTATAAACTTTAATATTTAGATGTGGGCTGCTTTACACCTCTAAAAAATGCGTACGGAATCTTAGTAGAGCAGAAAGCACGCTTAGGAATTAATCATATTAATAAGCTTGACTTTCTGAAGGTATTCCCACAAGCTCGTAAATGTATTTTTAATCAGACACTATTTAGAATAGCTTTGCAGGAGCTGGCCTAGTTTCATTTAATTTAAAGAGGGTGCTCAGTTAGTAAATATTCAACTAAAAATCCTACACCACCAGGCAGTCGATCGACTAATTCAGTGCCTAAACACCCTATACTACGAGACAACCGGGGAAACAGGCATCTATAGTAAGAAGGAAGCTTCAGAAGCATGTACAATGATATCTGGAATTTCGATGAAACTGACTTTGCAATGGGGCTTTGCTCAACTGCTAAAGTTATTACTGCAGTAGAGCGCAGCGAGCGACCACGCAGTTATTCAGGGTAACCGTGAATAGGTTACAATTATTGAAACTGTCAGTTCAAAAGGTGTACATATACCACCAGTTATTATAACTAAAGCAGGCAATCAACAAGCGACCAGATTTCAAGAACCTAAGCTTAGTAAATACTAGTGGATTGCAACTAGTCAGAATGGCTAGACAACAGATGAGATTGGCCTTTGCTGGCTTGAGGTGTTTGAATCATTTTCTAGACGCTATATAACTGGTGCAAAGCGATTGCTTATTCTGGATGACCATAGTAGTTATTTAACTGATGAATTCGATGATTGTTGCATACAGTATATAATAGTATTTCTTTATATGCCTGCCCACGCTTCACATCTTCAACCGCTTGATATGGGTGTTTTTAGCCTACATAAAAAGGCATACGGGCAGCTTTTGAAGGGCGTATAATTACGGATAATAACTGAATTAATAGAAAGGTCTTTCTATCACTATATCCAGATGCTCGGGCTCAAGTCTTCACTTCTACAAATATCTGCAGTAGCTTCGCAGGGACAGGAATTAAGCTATTTAATTAAGAGCGAGTTCTTTCTAAGCTTACCTTTCAACCACGTACACCAACACCATTACTAATTAAAGAGTCAATTTTCTCTGCTTTTCAGACTCCACAGAATACTAGTCAGCTAGATCAAAAAATAAAAGGTCTACAGAGCAGCCTAAGTACTAAGCAAAAGCTTTCTAGCAGCCCTGTTACTCATATTTAATATCTTAAAAAGGCTGCTCAAATATAGACCTCGCCATGACCCTCGGGTGACCCTAATAATCTAGACTATGACCTAGACTATATAAGATTTAGAGTTGTAAGATTAAATTCTAAAATAAGAATGACTACTGATGGTGGATGTAGGTAATGTGTCATGGTTGTTTATTTGATTAGCTGTCAGATTTTAAGCCTGTTTCTATCTTCGATGTACCGTACCTTATTTCTTGGGCTATTTCCTTTTTTCTTGAAACCGAACTCAGAGGGCATTATTCCATCCTCCTAGAATCCTACATCCCTCGCAGAGAAGTCAGCAAACCTGCTAATACAGTTTTCACCGGAAATCCCGTCATGGGAGACTATGATACTGTCTTTGCTGAGTATGAAAATTACTTGGACGACAGGGAACATATCATTAACGGTGTTGAATCTGTGACGCTGGCTCCTGACTTAACGGACTTGCGAATAAGTAATATATCTTGGACCTCTGATCTTGTTGTTACGGGCGCTATAAGTGTAGAAGAGAAGATTAATCCTTGTGCAGTCTAGTTGTTAATCAATATAATGAGAATTCTCTTTGATGTGAATGGGACACTAAGGATGATTACTAGTAGGGTCGTGTATAGGCAGGCAGCCTGCAGATGGGACAGACATAGTTGAGGGTCGATGCAGTTGTGGGTAGTTATGGAAGGAGAACTGAAATCGGTGCAATTTAGAAGCTACGCTGGGTTGGAGGACATAGGAGTTTAGGTGGCAATTATTGTGCCTCAATATATCTATATTTGGCGAATCCACTCCATTGATTCCAAAATATAAAATTCCCAAGTATTCTCATCGCACATTATATCAGTCGGGCGAAGTGAGACTCGACCTTCAATTCGGAGACTGTTCGCTCATCGTACTAGCATATCAGCAGTAAATAACCTAGCAAGTGGAAATACTTTCCTAGATCAGAGTCAGATAGACAGACTCTGCTATCCGGAATATTCAGTTCTAGTGACCCTGGCAATATCCCCGCGGTCCAATTACTTTTAATCCGAGTTTCGCAGCGCGCAAGGGTAGAAACGAAGCTAGCTTCGAAGAAATAACGATCACTGCGAGAATATAGTAGCTCGGCTGGGAAAATAGTATTCTACCAAGACATGCATCTTGCTAATCGACATTAAGTGCATTAACTCCGCGCTACACCTGTATATGGAGTAGAAGAGGCCTAAGATAAGTCTGGATTAGTAGAATACCTGGCCTTGGCGGCGTGAGCCGCGCACTCACGACACCAGAGAGAAATGCGCCCTCTCCGACGCTCTCGCCGTAACAGCATAACTAAACGTCTTTGTAAGATACTCGCGTAACATAGAAATAGCTTGCCTTGCTCAGTCAATGAATATCATCTGGTGGCAACTGAGGAGTATTTCATGGCCAAAAGACCAAGCTTCAGGGCATCAAGGGCTGGCTCTAGTTCAAGGATCTGATCTTCTATACATGGATTGAGGGTAGATATTTCAATGCTAGGGTTGTAGAACGGGAAGAGAACAAGTCCTACGCCCACTTCCGATGGCCTCTGGATTTTGAATTGTAGTTCATATCCCAACACGAATACCCTGCGAGGGCATAGTATATAGAAATAGTCAATTCCGAGAAAGTTCGGCGCAGCGAGCTCGCAACAAGATAGGACTCAGGAGTGAACCCTGGGAATCCTACCGATAGTGAAAGAGCTAGATCAATTCCCTAACTAGCGCCGGTGGTCATTTATCCTTTTAATTAGTTACCTTGACGCAAGAGACAAAAAGTTGAAATCTGTTTGGTAGACCGTTCTCACTAGAGAGTTGATATCATCCGTAGGTAATCGAGGAAGGTTGTTGAGGAGGAAAATGCTTTGCTATATAGATTGCTAGCCGCTCGACCCACATATAACCAGCAAATGGGGTGATAGCTCAGTTGGGAGAGCGCACGACTGAAGATCTACTCAGTCAGTCAGTTCATCTGGCAATCGTGAGGTCACCGGTTCAATCCCGGTTCATCCCATTACCAATTTCTTTTTTTGCGCCCTCCAGGTCGACTGGAGAGGGGACAGAACCATGGCGTCAATTTTTATTGATTGACATTTTGCCATTTCAAGTAAAACACTTCCCCGGAATAGTTACAATAGATATGACCCTACTACTCCAAATTGACTGGATACTTCATCCTCAAGTTCTTGCCAAACCTCCAAATAAACAGTGAGACGCCCCCAAAACCAACCGCCAAAAGGCCAAGGAGCGTGTTTCCCCATCCGTAGCCGAGATGCTCGTACATCTTGGGTCCGCTGAGCGGGAGCAGCCCGCCGGCGATGCCTCGGAAGAGGCCGCTTGCCGCTAGGGCGCTGGCGGCGTAGATAGAGAAAGCGTCGATGAGGTAGTTGTTTATGGCGTTCTATCTTACTATTCAGTATGCCGTGTATTTAGGATATGTATATGGGAAGGGACCGATCTGCGCAAACGTACAAACGCAAGTACTAGGCCCACACCAAAGGTTCCGGTGCCAATTAAGGGGGCGATCCAGTGGGATTTGAAGTGCACTGTCCAGCCGTAGATGAAAAGGCTCGCGGGGAGAGCTACTGCTGCTGGGAGCAGAAAGAACAGTCGGGATCTGAGTGGTATGGTACATGTATCAGTGAAGGAATGGTGTATGTAGCTAGCACGGGGGATTGATAGACATACTCCGGTTGATCGGCATCGCCGGATATTTCTTTCTTCCGTTGATAGATACGATCGCTATACCTGCCCGTGATGAAGACGCCGATAAAACATCCAATCCCAAGGCTGAGCGAACATAGTCCCAGTGCACCCTCTCCCCAGCCGTATACGTCTTGAAATACGAGCGGCATGGACGTGAGGAGGAGATAGGTGGTGCCGTAGACGAAGGCGAGGTAGAGAGATGCTATGATCAAGATAGGGCTGGCGGCTAGCAGAACAATTGGTCGTCGGAAGGCACGTCCCAGTTTTTGGGCGAGAGGGAGCTGGTGTGTCTTGTCTCGAGCCTGGAGTTGACTGTTGCCTGTTTCACGGCGCAGTTGTGCTGCCTTTCGTTGTAGCAGAACGGGACTGTACGTCTCTCGCAATATCGCGAAGCTAATGATAGTGGTCACGCCGCTCTGTTGTATGTATGTGTCAGCGCCTATGGTTGTATCTCTAACCCACTATAACGGTCATACCAAGATCGTTATCAACCAAAAGATCCACCGCCAGCCCATGTCTTCGGCCAGAAAGCCGCCTGCTATCGGAGCCAGTGTCGGTGAGAGAATTAAAGCTGCCCCAAAGACGCTGTTGATTCTATCAATCCGTCAGCATTTTCCAGGCCCCCCATTGCCAATGATACATCCGTACAAACCGCGTCGCTCAGGGATTACCATATCTGCAATTGTACCTCCGGCATTGGTGACTGGAATACTTCCCGCTAATCCAGCCAGGAAGCGAAAGCCCAGCAGTGCCGAAGCGCTGGGCGAGAGCGCACAACCTACTGCGAAGCCAGTGTATGAGATATTGCCGACATGATAGATCCAGGAGCGTCCGTACGTCTCGGACAATGGAGCAAGAACTAAAGGGCCGACCGCAACACCGATAATCTAGCAGAGTTAGCACAGAGTCTTGTATGGTTGGGGTCCTGGATTGTGCTCACATAGATTGACACGGTGAAAGTGATTAGGGTTGGGGAAGAGCCTTCGAACTCGGCTTGGATCTGCCCCAGAGCAGGAGACATCATTGAAGAAGCGAGCATTCTGACCAGAGATGGAATAAGCGAGAGCATCATCCCAGGTTAAGGGCTTCTTACGATGTGAATCGACATGCGGTCACCACTGCAATCATGCTGACTTTCCGGTATTTTGGCCAGTTCAAGGGCATGTCTGGGTCTTTTGGGCCTGTCCAATCAACCACACTTGCATCCATTGTTGAAGTCGATGCGCTAACATCGCCTTCATTGTTCCCATCGTGATCCTTGTTTTTGGGATTGCTGAATGGGATTGAGGTTATGTTTATGGTGGTCCCCGGGTCCTTTCTATCAGACTCTGTCATCATGCGGGACGAACCAGACCATCAGCAACGTTCACTTAAAGATAGACGGTCTATGGGCTCGCGAAACCTTAGAAATCGAGAGTTGGATAAATTGATTGGAACTTGTTGCTTGCAATCCAGATAAGGCGACAGACAATCTCGGATTCCGGTCGACTACTTCCCTTACATAAAACTATTCCCTAATAACCTGCAGGGCTAATGCATAGTGAGGGCCTATGATCGTCACCAAAACCTTCCCTATGAAGCGTACGGCGATGGACGTGTCCGACACAAGATCTTATTTGCCTCTTTATTCTGACGAGTCCCATGCATTTTCTTTATTCCCAAACATAAAAAAAGATAAAATACAAACAAAGCTTTGTGGAATTGCCTGTTCGCGGAGAACCCGATGCTCTTTTTGCATCTCCCGCACTAAAGCCGAAGTCTCTTGGACTTCAGAAATAGGTAATCAGGCATAGCCTCTCGCACACTTGTCTCTATTCTGCGGCCGACCTCATCTCCAAATTCTTCCCGCCATTTGACCGACTCCTTGTCCAGAACAACATCGCCTACGGCCCTTGAGGGATCTATTTTCGTTGATTCATAGAGAGTTCCTCGAAACGCCTGCCACTCTGGAGGTTCATTGGTACATTTCGTGTCCCAAGTCAGGCGAACCCTAGAGCTGTCTAGCCCAGTGATCTCGCAGACCTTAACCAGAATTTCAGGCTGAGTTATGATGTCATCGAATTCAACCACCACAGGCCATGTTCCTTGGTCATGTTGAGAATTGGAAAGATGCTGCGCGTAGAAGCTGTATAGTTTGCGCACACATCGCAGGGCCATGGCTTTTTGACAGAATTTCCGGCCTTGGTCGGTTTCAACAAACTCAGAACCGTAAGCCTTGACCAACGCGCGATAGAATGAAGGGACAGCTGCCCCAGGGTGCTTGATCAGGAAGACGGGTTTCCATGACTTCAGGAAGTCGTCTGTAAACAATGTTTCGTTGAGTTCTGAGCGACCGATATCCGTCTGTTCCAGCTCGTCGGGCCCGCGTAAAGTCCAAGGTAATTCGTCGGTGATACTATTGTCGCCATAAAACAAGCGGGTCTCGGCCACCGGTTCTGTTATGTAGTGTGCGTGGTCCTTGAAGCAGACCATTTTTCCTTCCTGTTCGGCGTTTTCGAGATGCTGCAGCAGGCGCTTGTAACAATCTTTGATACATCTCACTTGTTCCTCTCTTTGGTCAGGTGGAAGGGCCTGTACATGCGTTCCCATGTGCCCATTCTCGAGTTTCAGCGATAGCAAGGGAACGAAGAACCGCATCCCATTGATATCGGACTGATCCTTGCGCTGAACATTGGGTTGATCCTCTAGTGCGAGGAGCTGGGTGAGCAGATTGGATCCGGTTCGGTGATATGTAAAGAAATATACTCGTGCAGGAAGCTTTTGGGAGCTCATTTCACTCTTTGGTACGGAGTATTAAAGTGCGGTTTCTGTCTGGGTAGTGTAGAGAGTGAGAACGACTTAAGAGTGACGGATTCGGGAAAAGGGAGGTTTTTTATCGTTGCTCAGCTGCGCCCATTGGAGGTTATATAATAATAGCCGGTGCCTGCAGTAATTACAATAGTCTTTATGACAGGTAGCGGCAAAGCTAGCTAGCCATTATGGGCCCCGGCATGCTCCTATATCCTTTTGACTGCCACTTGCATTTCACTTGTAAAACTTTCTCTCGCCAAGTCAGCTACGGTATGAGATCTTACGTCGCGTGCTCTCGCAAGGATAACAGTAATTATCCGGTTCAATTGCATCTATTCATTGCATTATCGATTATTTGCAGTCACGACGTGTCAGCACATATCTGGCGGGCATATATTGACACTAATTGGCTGAAAGTGGCAGGTTGTCTGTGTCGTGTTCTCCTTGCATAGAGGGGAAAGGGGCAGCTTTGGTCAACCGTCTTGCTGCAGGGAATTTGGACCCATTTTTTGCGATCTAGTGGGTAGAATGCAGCTGGGCGGATTGCCAGCATTTCTCTTGCAGTCGGGCACCACTTATTCAATCGCATCGATTATTCCCGCGCTATCTCGAATATTCCTACATACTTGCTATGTTTGACACCGAAGTTGCTTGAGGCTTTATGCCGTCGATTAGAAGCTTGTTATTTTTGGTGAAGTTGATGAAGCAGGAGCTTATGGTAGGCAAAAAAAGAATGGACTGTGGCTTATTTCATGATCGAACACGAATATCCATCAATATAAAAACCCTCCAACGTAGTTTGATACATTTTACTGCGGTAGCACAGTATGTCTATAAGGCCAGCAGGTATATTTCAGCTTTCAAACTAGGGGCCAAACAAGAGTGTCGAATTTCCAAGCAAGGTGTGTCGAAAACAAAGTAGAGGCCCATGGGCCCGATTTGGACTCAGGATCTGATTATTTTCACCTGATCAAAAGCAATAGCGTAGCTCGAAGGAATGATATGTGGCAGGAAGCCTACAATATCCATGAAAATGACCACGATCGGTTTTATGTAAGTTGCAATAGGAATTCCCGCATGCTCCGTTAGAATAAACGCGGCGAGATAACCAACGAGAGTCTGGGTGGATGGTAGAATATTCTGCCTAGCCCATTTAAGATCTTTTCGATGACGGAAAACCGTCAACAGATGTAGATCTAATTGAAGGCGGCTAACCAGGATTAGAGCCAGATATGTCGAAGGGGCCACAGCAAGCCTTGGGGTTTCAATAACCTGCCGGAAACCCCATTCGAAGCAGTTGCTAGCATGGAGCAATGGAGCAACAAGCATATTATACCGGGGTGTCTTTTCAGCACCCGCGAAATAATGGAAGATAGGCTACACAAAACGGTCAGGTCACTTCAGCGGATAGGGATTCAGAATCGCTAATGCGGAAACTTACTTCACACGCAATCTGGATCACTGGTATCAATGGATACCAGTTGTATGAGACGACTTTGACCAGAAAAAGGTACAGCCACAGATTCCCAATTGCGGCGATGAAGCAGCGTGTCCAAGATATATCAACCATGCTTCTGTGCTTGACAAATTCAGACATGGAACCATGTCTAGTGCTGATACGCCGGCCAGAGAATAGTGTATGCAATCGATCCGTGATAAAGATGAAAGATGTATAAATGAGACTAAACGCAAATATTATGGCCCCAGAGCATAAGAACATAGGCGTTTTGTAATTTAAAAGGGGTGGCAAAGAGACAGAAATCAACATTGCCAGCATCACCATTCGCAGGCTAACAAAGTAATGGAACTGCTGTATGATAAAACGGTTGAAGTTGAACACAATGGCTGTCGCATCGAGAGCATGGCCCGTGGCAAGAGCTAAGAAAATATCGATATACTGTGAACGCCCGGCGCTTCCCTTAGCAAGGTTGAGCTAGTTAGTATCTATATTTTCAGTGGAGTTCTGTTATTGATAGTCGGTACCTGATTGGTTCCGGTTGCCACCGAGGTAGAAGCATCTTGGTCCGTGAATAGGCCTGCGATCCAGGAGAAATACAGCAGCCATAAGAGGCAAGAGATTTGAGCAAATAATGTCAGGAGCCAAGCATTCCGGATCCGCGGATCACTTATATTCAAGCACATCAGGACATCCTTTATCGGTGTGTTTGTCATGGCGCTGTGGAGTATGTCAGATCGATTACATGCGCCTAGATGGACAAAGCCTGGGATTTTACCTTTTCCTTTGAGTCATATCGCCCATCATTTCAAAATTAAAACACAAAGCAATTTAGAGCAAGTATTAGATTTGAGGGGCACACTGAAAACCAACAAAGGTAAAGTCAAGTTCATATATATGCCCTACAGAAGGAAAAACTAGCAGATAGAATTCTAGTGAATTTATATTGAATTTTTATAACCAATATCTCAATGATTGAAATTGCACCTTGCATATTATTACAGAAAAGTAAATCGAGAGATAATTTTCTTGGAAACCCATATCATATCGGATCTACCGTCTAGGCAAATCAACTAAAATACAGTGTTACACCGCCAATTTACCTTCGGCGGTCTTCGTCTCCCTAATAGTCTTCGCTTCAACAAAGCTCTCTGGATAGCAACACTTTCAGCCTTGTTCTCGGATGAAATAGTGATGCAAAGATTCTGAAACCGTGACAAATAATGTTTTTAGCCATCTCACTCGTTTCCCTGCTCTTGGTAGCCTACCTAGTAGAACGACTCTGCTATCATCGTTTCGAACAATTCGCCCCATGGCCCCAATGGAACCCCTCCCTCCTTTGGGGTCACCTAGGGCTTATTCAAGAAGTCGTCGCACATGGGCCGCTGGACAGGCATATTGGTAAGCCCTTTGCTTCTTGTTTCTGGGAGCGAGTCCTTTTCCAGCTAAGATACCAATATAGACTATGTGTTTCGAGAAATATCTGAGAAGCTAGGTAAACCACCAGCTTTTGTACTGGATCTCCGTCCTGTAGCCGCTCCGCTGTGTGTTATATGTAACTATGAACTTGCAGAGCAGGTTTCTATGAGATCAAAGAAATACCCTTACAGCCTACCTAAGACTGTTATGGGCTCGTCTTATGCTGCTTTGCTTGGACATCGTTCTCTCCTTACTTTGCAGGTTAGCAAAACCCTCAAAGGCATTATAGTCCTGCTATGAAGAGACAATCTTACTTGAACAGCTATAAAAATCATTGCAATCTGTGGGTATGGTAGGAACACTAATTTGCCTCTTCTACTATTCAGGGCGAGGAATGGAGGAAAATGCGCCAACGACTCAACCCAGCTTTCTCTAAAGGCTACCTGATAACGCTCATTCCCTGTTTTCTCGGGCGCATCTCCCCCTTTCTCGAATACTTAGATCGACAATCTACAGACGGCACACATTTCCCTCTACAAGAGCCACTTGCAGCTCTTACCTTAGATATTATGGGTATGTGATGGTTCGTGATAATGTGCGCCCACCGGGCTAATACCGGCGTTTAATAGGTACAGTAATAATGGGTGGAACCAATAAATCATCTGAACTGGCTCAACAGCATGAGATTACTTTGGCATTTCGCGAGCTATATTCTACTTATAGCTTCGATCCAAATGTCCCTTCGTGGTTCATTGATCCAAGGGTCAGATGGCGCAGGTGTCGAGCCGAAAAGAAGCTCAACAGCCTATTGCAACACGCCGTTCGGAAAGTTTATGATCAAATGAACTGTGGCACGGATAAGAGTTGCATAAGACACACTAACCCCCGCGGTGTTATTGCGTTGGCTTTGAATGATGTGGAACATCTAACGACCGAGATTCTTGAGCTAGTGTGCGACCAATTGAAGTTTCTACTCTTTGCCGGCTTTGACACAACCATCTATTTGCTAGCTTGGTTATTCTACCAGCTTAGTATCACTCCGCGTGCCATGGAAGCTATTAGGGATGAGCTTGATGACATTTTGGGGCCGGCCACCGATTCAGATATCGTCGAAGACAAGCTTCTCTCCAACCCAGCCGATATCATCAGCCGCATGCCATATGCCTCTGCACTAATCAAAGAGACATTAAGGATATATCCACCGGGTGCTACATCTCGAACAGTACCATTGGGATCAGGCGCTTTTCTTCGAATGCCGGATGGTCGCGATCTATGTATGGATGGCTTATCGTTTTACAATTGTCATAGTATGATCCATCGAGATGAAGAGATTTGGAGAAACACAAAGGATGCTTTTATTCCGGAACGCTGGCTCAGTCCTACCGAGGCCAGTTCACAGCAGATCACTGAAAACTGGGGAAAGCCAGACGTTTCGTCTATTGCGGGCGCACAGATACCACAAGGCGCCTTTCGTCCATTTGAACGAGGTCCCAGGCACTGTATTGGCCAGGAATTGGCGCTTCTTATTCCACATATTGTCCTCATCTTTGCTGCGAGAAGGTACGACTTCAGCAAAACGGGCCTCGGTCAAGTTGCACGCGATGCAAACAATGAACCCATGTTGAACTCAAGTGGACAGTATGAAGTCATGTCTCAGTTATACAATGTGAGCCGAAACCACTAATCATTTGTTTTTCTAGTGAGGAATAAACACTAACTAGAAGTAGGCGAAGCAGTTCGTTCCCAAGCCGGTGGACGGGATGCAAATGCGCGTCAAGCTTAACCCCAAGAACTAACAGACTCATCAGGGTGTTATGGTTGCTAGCCCAAATCAGATTCAATTCCACGCTGCGTAATCCATCGCTTGATCTTTGTGCTGCCTTGGGCTCCACATCTGGGTACATATTTGTAATTCTTAACAAAAAGGTTGACGATGTATTTCCACGTGGTCTTGTTGACCTCTATTTTCTACGACTTAATATGCAAAGCTTCATTAGCCAAGTGTGTTTGTCGATAAATGCAACGAAGATAAACTTTTGCCTTTCTTTGATTCCCTACCTCGTATGGGAATTTATTCTTCTCAAGGGGCCATAACCAGTGATTGGGAACCTGGGTAGGCGCAGTAAATATGGCTATAGAATACAATGAATGGTTTCGATAGCACAATCTTGACGTGATAGCATTATTCAATATTCGAGGAAATCGCCCAGGATGCTCTGCAACAACCACTTTTCATCTCTCTGAGCAGCCCCAACCAGGAATTCCTTCGCATATTGATGTACCTCGCGTACTCGAGTCTCAGTCCTTTCTCCAAATATAATGCCGAATTTCTCCCAAATCACAATAAGAATGGCGATCGGACCGGCCATCTGAAAGACTAAATCTTCACTCAGCTGGCCATATCCGCGGATGAATCCACGCAACATAAATTCGGCGGACGGCGTATCCTCAAATTGCCATTGAATATAGAGACACGAGACCATAGAGGCCAGGTCCTCTGTGATGCAACCATACCGGCAGAGTTCCCAGTCAACAAGCGCAAGGTTGATGGCATCCTGTTTGCTTTCCTGATGTGATTGGAGTAGAAGACTTCGCTCGTGAAAGGAATCAGTTAGTTTCTGCAGGCAGTCAATCGGGTGAGTATGACGTACTTTCTCGTGCTGAAGTCTCCGTGGAGAACAGAGAGCCCTCCAGAATAGTGTTGGGAAAAAGCTTTCGAGATGCTCTCTTTTGCGAGTGGATCCTCCTGAAATACGCTCATGAGTATCTCAAATGGCACTTTTGAAACCCCCAACGCGACCGTGTTCTCGTGTAATGTCGCCGTTACTTCTTGATCAATATGGCTCCAATCCCGGGAGTGAAACTCTGAAAGCCATCTCCCAAGGCTTTCACCAATGCGCATTGCTGTTGAATGGGGAATTGCTTTGTTGAGATAGAGGTGGTCCCGCAGGGTTCCGCAATTGGGGATATCCTCTATAACCCGGATATTGGCGTGTTTGTCGAAATAGAGGTGATGCGGGGGGCGAATCGAGACATTGGCATACTGGAATAAACTACCATGCATAATCGCAAGTGATAAAGCTTCCGCGCTCTAGTGGTAAAGTTAGTGGTCGTAATATTATCACATAAAGGGGGCACAGAAATTACACAGCGAGTCAATGGTAAATCAAGTTTCCCCGTCTTCTCATATGGCAGAGAATGCTTGACAATAATACTTCTCCCATTATCTAGGAGCGGCGAATAGAGACTTCCTCGAAAGGTAAAGTTGCCTAATCCACCACTTAATTGTTCCAACGATAGACACCTATAAGATGTTTGAGATAGGGACTCAATGACATGAGACTCAAGATCTGGTCTTTGCTCAATTTGTTGATCCGCCGGCGCAATATCTTCTCTGGTGGTCATTGTATGTATTCCTGAGGAGGCAGACACAAGATGAAGGGGAGACGGATTTTAGAGAACTGAACAGTCATGCAGAGAAGGGATTGTACTTCTAGACTGTGGTAAATGTTTGTTTACGTCTTTTCTGTTCAAGCGAGCAGGAGGCTATATTAATTGCCTCCATACAGAAAATGCGGGTGAATAAAATAATCCTTACTCCTTCCTCATCAAGTAGCTACAAGACCTAGCCCTTAACGTGGAAGCCTATATTATTGTTCGGGGAGAAGCCACAGCCGTAAATGATTAGTTGAATTGGAAATAATAACCATATAAGGAACACGTACTGTACACATCGTTTTGCATGCAGGAATATACATATCACTCCGTCCACAGCTACTTAATCAGCTACAAAAGCAATGTGGCTAAGAAATAAGTTATGGTACACTATTGAATATTCTACTCCACTTGAAGCCCCGATTCATGAATCCTTAAAAAAAAAGGTGTCGTAGGCCTAGGTCCTTACATGTTGGGCCCACCCAAAGATTACCTTATGCAAAGGTTAGTTGCCCGAAGTATCCAAAATATGTGAGTTGATCTATGCGTGATTTCGATTGGCACTTAATTCATTTGAAGACCGCTGCCGATCAAATGCAATTAACCAAATTACACCTGCATCAATTATTCAAAAGATTCTTCATATCGCACCTAATGTGATATGTATGAATACCTCAAAGACCTTTCTTGCTTATTGTTTTCATACAAACACCGTACAATCCGATCTAGTACTTATTACAAAACAGCCGATCCGATCCACCTTTCAGATGGTAGAAATACATGCTCAGTGTTCTAGGAAGCAGACCAAAGTGCACAGTTGGATGTAACAATGGCTCAATTAGGCTAATGATATTGGGAATCCGATTATGAGCTCGGATTTTCCCCGGCAAATAAGTATATTATTTCTGCTCTAACTCGTAACTGGTCTAGTCCGTACTACCGGCATGTGCCGCCAAAAAAATTATAAAAAAAAAAAAAAAACACAAAATGAACAGCCCAACGCGGGGCTCGAACCCGCAGCCTTGTGATTAAGAGTCACACGCTCTACCGATTGAGCTAGCCAGGCGCTGTTGTTGAAAAAGAGCGCAAAATGGTGTAATATAAAATAAAATTCAAATAAAACTCTCTGAATTACCTTCCCATCCCATTGTTAGCGTTCAGAAAATGATGCTGATCTTGGTGCTAGCGTACATGTAATATGATAATTATGTCTCAACAGATGGCCTTTAATGAGCTTGGACATGGCTTTTCGAGTCACATTCAAATCGGTGTCGTTATGTGCGAGGACCCTTCAATTGGGTCCTGTTTGAGAAATGAGGCAACGTTGACGGACAGATATTTATATCCGCACGGCACTTCCATGGCTCACTCTAATCCACTTTGATGCCTCTCGGCTGCAACCTCAATCAGCTTCCTATACCCTCTAACTGCCTCCTCAATCTCGCCCACAGTAATAGCCTCATGGCTACTATGCGGCACATAGAAGCTCCCAGGCCCATAAAGATATCTCTTCACTCTTTCCCCATCCCCTCGCTCATGCACCTCCAGCGCAGGCACATCCGTACCATAATTCACCGTAATCACCTCAAACTCATCGACATCGGCATCGAGATTCTGAGGTGCAAACCCGCCATTATAAGTCTCAAAGTCCGCATAAACACTCCCGTCCCCACCTGTAACATCCTCCACGGCCTTCTGAATAATCCGTCTCGTGTCGTCCGGCGTCCCAGCTGCCAGACGGATGGCGATACCTGCCTCTGCAGACGCAGGAACAACGTTATTCGCCACCCCGCTGATTAGAGTTCCGATGTTCAGGGTTGAGTTGCCGAAGATGTCACTGCGTAGGAGTCCACCTTCCTCGGAAGGCGTGGTCTGCAGGGTATCCAGGTGCGACAAGACAGGTAGAATGGCTGATATCGCGCTCTTTCCGAGCCACGGATACCCCGAGTGCGCGGCTTTACCGGTCGCGACCAGTCGGAATCCCAGCGCGCCTTTGTGGCCCGCGACAAGGGACAGATTGGTCGGTTCGCCGAAGATGATAGTGTGGAATGAAGATGGGGAGGGGTTGAGGTCAGAGTCTGAGAACGTTCTTATGCCAGCACCGCTGTTCTCTTCGCCGACGTCTAGGAGAAGACCGAGTGAGGTGGAAGGCTTCTCGGCGAGGGTTTCGAGCGCGGCGAAGACAATGGCCGCGACGCTGGCTTTGGCGTCGACGGAGCCGCGGCCGGCGATGAGGAGGTCTTCTCGTGCGAAAGATGTCGGGTCTGGGTTTGACTCTGAGTTGTCGGGTACGTGTAGAGAGTAGGGGATGAACGGCGGTACTGTGTCGATGTGGCTGGTTAGGATTATATCCGGGTGTCGTGTCTCCCCGATGTAGGCGTAGATGTTGAAGCGCTCGCGTGTGTTTTCAGACTGTTGTTCGACTATCTGTTTCTCGACGGTGAAATTATGCGAGGAGAGGAAATTGATAATGAAGGAGCCGACGTTCTCCTCATTGCCGCTTATAGATTCAATCTTGCTGATATCGCGATGGAAAGAGAGAAGAGGGGACGAGTCAATGATTTGGGTCAGATCGTTGGCGGACGCTTTCTTGATATCGATGTTGTTTTGAGGGGTTGCGATGCGATTTCCATTGAGGAATTGTTGTAATGGAGATGGGATTGATAGTGCTGTTGTGAGGGCGCCGAGGCTGAGTACTAAATAAGATGTCTTCATTGCTGTTACTGTTGTCGTTATCAGATCCGTAGAATTTGGGATAAGGTTGGTGAAGAACGAGGGGAAATCTTAATTATATAAGGTTATCTTTACCCTAGATTGCGAATGGGTTTCCTTGATGGCGTTATGCGGCTTAGTCCGTATCACGTCAATTTGCTAAAAATTCCATTCGCATGTACACACATCTCTACTTACCATACTGCCTTATGTATTGGAATTGGGATACGCTAATAGCATGTTGTCTTTCTCCACGAATAATTGCACGCAAGTAACTATTCACATACCGTTCCCATTTCTCATATACCTCAAAATGATAATTAAGCTTGCTCCTAGCCCAGTCTGCTTATGAAAAAAAAAAAAAATAGTGGCAAATGATTATTCATGTACATTAGGATCTGTCAACTCCATATAGATGATCCCTGATTGAGTGTAATGTGACTTGGCCAATTGTATGCCTTTGTTTACATCCAGAACCAAATCAGCTCATAGGCGTTAATTTATAAATCATTAGCTATCTCAACACCGACTTCATACTCAGACTGTATGCACCAGAATCATGCTATTCGCGGCGCGAGGAAACCGAGGGTTTAGTGACCAGCAAGCTCAACCATGATGCTCGACCTTTAAGAGAATTGTGCTCCATTTGAATGTCCAATATTATCTGTCTGCAGACGTGATTATAGATGGGAATGTATCTAACAAACTTGGTTAGCCCAGCCGTGGACTCGGCGTAAATGATCAATCTTGAGTTGTTTATTGAACCTAGAAATGAATTGTGAAATGATTTAGCAGCTTTACTAGTAACATTCTTTACTGCTTTCAAGTACATACGACCACAGGGTGTGGAGAACAGGGCTTCCCGTCCGCTCAGCCGTACTTAAGCCTCCTGAGTCCGCACAGTTAATTGTCGAAGAGCCCTTAACTCGAATATTTTTCTGAAACGATATTTAGATCGGGTGTCACCGATGGGGGTGCTCTGTTTATGTACGGTCGCCGATGGTCGCCAACGTCGCCGGTGATCGTCAATGGTCGCCAGTGGTGGCCAATGGTCGCCAGTGGTCGTCAGCAGTCGCCAGTGATTAGAACCAGAAAGGTTTAATGAGCTGAACAGGGGTTTTTTGAGCTGGTTCAGAAGCTGTCGATAAATAGGCGGAGGGCCTTCGCGATTTTGTTGCAACCTCTGAACTTGTTTTCATCCAGCCTTGCTGAACTCTGAATCTCACTCACGCGAATCACGTGCTATCACATGACCATGATCTCCAGCAAACTCCAAATCATCGAGGAACGCCGTCGTCTGGCAGCTTCCCGTGGTTTCACTATTAATTTTCAGCAACTACAGGAAAGTCAACAAAATGTCATTTGCCACAAAAAGCTTGCTCCAACTACAAATGAGAAATATGATCGGGCATTGGAGAATTGGGAACTGTAAGTTTATTTATCTTTTTCCCTTTAGGAAGGAATAACTCAGAGATTTCTGACCGAGGATATAGTTGGCGTCTCTCACGGAATGAGTCTAAGGAAAAGAACTTTTCGCATGATGAGCCAGATCCAACCCCCCAAATTCTGAAGTTATTTGCCGAAGACTATATTGCTACCAGGAAGAAAATCCCTTCCCAAAAATCGGCGTGTCATAACCTGACTAGTTTCACTTCTCTCTGGGAACGAGAAACATCACGAACTTTGCCCCTTCATGTTAAGAAGGACGTCCTAAATGTGAATTTCCACGATACACGAAGATATTGGTTCGTGCAACTGACTGAGTGTCTTAGTATATCCGGAACACCCTCACTCCGAAATATGGACTTCCTACTAAACCGAGAGAACGGGCCCTGGTCACAGCTAAGGACATTGAATATTTACTACGCCGTCTATTCGGCAAAGATAGTCATGATTACAAACATGAGCGAGCCAGAGTTCAAACAGGCTCTTCTTTGTCCCTCTTTGCTGGCTCTGGTGCCCGAGCCGGTGCTATTGTCGAATCTAGTTCCTATCGAAACTCGAACGAGTGCCTCTATTATAAGGTTGGTCCTACCTTGTGATTTTTCGAGAAGTAAATCTAACAGCTTTAACCAGCACCTGACCTTCAATATAAAATGGAGTGAAAGCGGGCATATTAAACGATGGGTGACTATCGACCCTGAATTTTTGAAAGGTTGGCGTTACCGTGATGATGTCAAATTGTTAGTGCATATCCAAATCCTCCTTAATTCCCTAGCTTATGTTATTGCCTTGCTCTAGGCCAAAGAATTGGTTTCGAGAACACCCTGTTCTAGGATTCAATTTTGTCTTCTGGGTAATTGTGCATGGTATTGCAGATAGTGCATTCAAGGGCATCTCATCTGTGGACGACCTTTTAGCAAAGCGTCCACCGATTGGAAGAGAATCATGGACATTACAGTGGTCGGATGCGGCCAAGCAGCTCCCATTCTTCCGCATGATTACTCCGGAGGGGCCTTCGCCAGACAAGGCTTTAACATTTTCTGCTATGCGTCATAGTAATACGGCACTTGCCGAGCGAGAAGGATTCAAGGATACCCTGCGCATTCATGGTATTAGGGGTGAAGTAGCGAATAGGATTGACCGTAAGGTTCCAATCTCGGTTTTCAATTCGGTGTTGCTAACTGTCCTCTAGCTAAAGCATCCGAGGCTACGCGCGGCCAGGCACTTGACCACCAAAATCACAATACGTATCTTAAGTATCAAGCACAACTGAAGTCTCTCGACGTGCAAGCTCTCTTCTACAACATGGCACCAGACTATGAATGTCGAGATATGGAACAAAGCATGGCCCACCATCGAGACCCAAATGTACCCCAGCACATTGACGCCGCCGCTATAGCCGATTTCGAGAATGATTCTGAGATAGTGGCACTCAATAAACAGATTGCCGCGCTGACAAAACAAATTGCAGGCCGTCCTGCAGTACACAGAGATCTAGACATGGAACGTCGTAAGCTCTACAGCAGGAAGGCGAAGAAGCTTGAAGCTAAGCGGTCAGCCTTTATCGCCCAGTGGTGGGAAGCTTCTTATGACGAATATATTGCCGGCAATGACTTCTCTGAGCGCGACACAACCTGTCTTTTCGACATATATAAGAAGTACATGCCCGCACGATCCCGCCTCTGGGACAATCTTTTCAAAAATATTTCTATCGATAGCAGTGAGGGCAAGCAATGCCTGCATGATATGATCTCTTTATGCACTTCAACGGAAAAAGTCGCTTATTATCCCGAATTGGCACCAAAAGACGGCCGATGTCCAACCTGTTCAAGAGAAATGTCGAGGTTTGACGCCTATTACCGCTGAGATAACTTGTACTAACTTTCTTTTAGCATTAATCCGCAGGGCCGCGCAAAACACATCCTGCAGTGTCGAAGAAAATACTTGGATGCTGCGCCCTACCAACAATGTTATAAGAATGGCAAACGCGCTCACCGCCGTACCCAGCGCTCATTTATGCAGTTTTGCTACCTCTGTGCTGAATTGGTTTATGATGCAGATGAATGGGACACACACTGTCAGCATCATCTGGAGGACCTTCAACCTCGTTGTGGAATCCTGACCTTTCGGTATACGACCGTCGCGGCGGGTCTTTGTCCCTTCTGCTTAGGGGATAAAAGTAAGGCTCCGTCAGAACGGTTCAAGCAGTGGATGACCAAAGCCACTCTTTTAAACCACATTGATGATCACCTGAAATCGTATCCGTCGAAGGAAATGATACGGTGTCCGCATCCGCTCTGCCAGACGAAAGAGTACATAGGCATTGTAGGGCTTCGGCGGCACTTTTACGATGTCCATTCTATCACAGAGACCCGTTCAAATTGTGTTACTCGAAAGCGACGATGGCCGTTAGAGGAAGAATCTTGCGATAAGAGAGATTCTATAGAAGGTGTGAGTAACAAGCGACTTTGTAAAGAAGGTACAAGTGAGATAAGTGATTAATGGAAAAGCATAACTGATCGTATCTGGGAATCCTGAAATAATGCCCTGGCGTCCGAGGCACGTTCATTTCCCGTGACTCCGGTCTACTTCTCGAAAGTTGCCGGTATATCTATACCCCGAAAGCATTTTTCGTAGAAGCAATTACGTGTACATTCTTGAGGATACGTTAACTAGTCTTAGAAAGCTTTTTTAAGCTCTTTAAAATTCGCCAAAAATTCTCCGCGGGTATATTGCGTGTTGAGCTTACGTAGGATCCAACAATAATATGAAATAATGTCTCAAGAATGCCAAAGGTCTTTGCAAATGAACTGGAGGCTAAAAGTGAGGTATGCGTGAGATGAAGCCTTTTGTTAGGCATGCATTTCGAAAATATTCATGTTGTTACGCGTTTTGCAATGGTATGCAGTACGGGAATGCTGCGCCCAAAGCCTTTTGTTTTGATTCTGCATTTCTCATGAAGAGTAGCCATTTTTGATGGCGAACTAACTTGGAATTAGTTATATAAACGGACATGGACAATTTCATACATCTGGGTTAATACGAAATTTACTCTCCAACAGCCATCATACCTTTTCAGTTGCCAACATGGTGCTAAGGGAATTTCAAACTAATGCCCTGCAAGGGCTTTGCACCGAAGAACATCTCGACCTTCTCAATTCAATTGATAACCTTCGTTCCCAGGGTATCAGTCACTACATTTCTTTACCACAGATTATCGTCTGTGGAGATCAATCGTCAGGAAAGAGCTCGGTATTAGAGGCAATCTCAGGTGTCTCATTTCCGGTGAAGAGCAGTTTATGTACAAGGTTTCCCACAGAGCTGGTACTCAGAAAGAGTGTTCAAGTCGGAGTGCGTGTTTCAATCGTACCTCATCACTCTCGCAGCGATGTCGAACGAGATTCCCTGGGTAGTTTCTGTGAGCAGCTAGACGATTTCGAAGGACTCCCGGCTCTTATCGACAACGCGAAAGCGGCAATGGGAATAACAACATATGGCAAAGCGTTTTCAAATGACCTCCTTCGAGTGGAGGTATCAGGCCCCGATCGTCCTCATTTGACTATTGTCGACCTCCCGGGCCTCATACACTCCGAAACTAAACAGCAATCAGCGTCTGACGTCCAGCTTGTGCAGGACGTTGTTCGGACCTATATGAATGAGCCGCGGAGTATCATCCTCGCTGTTATATCTGCCAAGAATGATTTTGCCAACCAAATCGTGCTGAAGCTTGCTCGGGACGCCGATGAATCTGGAAATCGAACATTAGGAGTCATTACTAAACCAGATACGCTTGTTCCAAGATCAGAAAGCGAGTCGATGTTTCTTTCACTGGCAAAAAATCAGGATGTTGAGTTCCGCCTGGGATGGCATGTCCTCAAAAACATGGATACCGAAAAGGGAGACTGGACACTTACAGATAGAGATCGGGAAGAGAGGCTATTTTTCTCTACAGGCGCCTGGGAGGACCTTCCAAGATCCCTAGTAGGCATCGATGGTCTTCGCTCACGCCTTAGCAAAGTGCTTCTCGGACAAATTGCTGCAGAGCTTCCAAGTCTGATTGATGAGATCAGAGGGAAGGCCGACAATTGCAGATCTGAGATTATGAAACTTGGGGAGCCTCGGATATCTCTCGACGAACAAAGGTCCTACCTCCTACACATCAGCCAGTCGTTTCAGAGCTTGGTCAAAGCCGCTGTGGACGGCACTTATAACGACTCTTTCTTCGGATATGTGCACGCTGAGAATGGTTTGGAAAAACGACTACGTGCGGTGGTACAGAACCTTAATGAACAATTTGCCAAGGATATTAGCATCAGAGGCCATTACCGGCTAGTTGAGGATGGTATTACCAAAATACGGTACACCGGCCAGATTCGTACAACACGGGCGGATTTTACCGCTTATATTGGGACTCTTCTAAGAAAAACCAGGGGCCGTGAGCTGCCGGGCACATTCAACCCTATGATTGTCCGTGACCTCTTCTTGGAGCAGTGTGGTCCCTGGGAAAAGCTCACCAGAAGCCATATCAAGAAAGTATGGTCATCCGCCAGAAAATTCATGGTCCTTGCTGTTCGCCACGTCGCAGATGAGGCCACTTCCACTGCGCTGGTCGAGGAGATAATCTATCCTATTTTTCAGTCTGTCTTGCAGGACATGGAGAAAAAGACTTCGGAACTACTGGCACCGCACAAGACGGGCCATCCAATTACATACAACCATTATTTCACCGAGAACCTGCAAAATATTCGTGCAGAGCGACGTGAAGGCGAAGTTGGCAGCATAATAAAGCGATTTTTTGGTGTAGCTGATCTTCACGAACCCTACTTCACGGATAATTCTATCGATCTCAGCCAACTTCTTCAATGCCTTCTGCGGCAATCAGAACCAGATATGATCAACTTTGCTTCAGCGGAGGCGTTGGACTGCATGCTGGCATACTATAAGGTCACTTTATATTTTCTCAATGATGCTTCTCTGCGTTTACTAATATGATTCCAGGTTGCTTTGAAACGTTTTGTTGATGATATTGCAAATGAAGCTGTGGAATCGAAACTAATGCTGGCATTGCTCGATATCTTCTCTCCAGTAGTTGTGTTTAACATGCACGACAAAAGGGTAACGCAGATCGCTGGCGAGTCTGAAGAAAATAGGTTTCTTCGCGACCAACTTGACAGAAAATTGCAGGTCCTCACTCGCGGATTTGAAACCTGCCAGCAGTTTGTGGGTGTTCGAGGTTACGGTATGGAATAAAACCCAAGTTAATCTGATTCAGCTAACATTGAAATCAGAAGCAAGGACCTTCGGTATCTCCAGTCAGCCCGCAAGCAAATTACACGGTGTGCAGGTAGAATTCGACGATGAGGTGCAATCCATCGCGGAATCTTCCAACCTTTCCGCAGAGCCAGAACACATATGCGCGCATTCGGAATCTATTGATAACGATGAAAAGAAGTTAGTTTCAAAAACGGCAGAATCAAACTCTTCTAACGATTGCCCAGAAGCTATTGAGCCGTACGAATTGTCGTTTTCAGTTCTTTCCACCACTAGACCTTCATTGAGCTTCGATTCTGCATACAAATGACTAGACAATACGAAACTTTCATGATCCAATATAATAATAATATTGTTACTCCGTTAGGCCAATGGTCATCCGGTCTGGGGGAAAACCATGTAGGGCCTCCGGCCCTATTGGGTGAAAAACCCCTCCGCCTCGATGATGCCTCTCTCCTTCTTCGTACATGTCCTTAGCATCTCCTGGATAGAGGCAAGGAAGCTGAATAGGACAAAATGAAAAACACAGTGAGGTAAATATACTCCAAAAATGGCTCAGTCTAGGTACATGTTAGTATGTGCGACTAGCTACCCACCTTCCCCTCAAGTTATCCCAGATTTTTCCCCGTCTCATCTGGTGCGAACGCTGTGGTTGCACTTCGTACTCCGAGGACTGAGACCTATAGTCATCATATCTGTTTCCATATTCCCGCCACGATGGACGCCGGCCGGGAGGGCGACCATAAGCTGTCTTCTGCATAGATTCAATCTGTTGTCGCAAGAAATTGATTTCTGCATCGCGCGGGTCCTCTCGCTCAATGGATTTGCTGTAGGCCCGATTAGATGCTGGTCTGGCACTTCCTTTTCTGGGTGTGGCTCGAGTGAATGGTTCGGCAAATCGAACCTCGCTAATCTTGGAACGCTCTCGTGAGAGGGGACGAGCGCTATTAGGACGCGTAGAGGCTCTCTTTGCTGGTACATCATCTTTCTGGCTGACACGTGATGATTCGTCCTGTACTTCTTCCTCGTACTCGCTGAAATCCTCGTCTCTAAGCATTGAATCTTGTCTGGCTGTTTTACCTGAGTCCCGGCCAAGCAGGTGCTCAAAGGGCAAACCCTCTTCTCGGCGAAAGCGAATCTCCTGGGTGAGTGCTTTTTGATAGATGACTCGGTCTCCCTGCAGGCTGGACCCTTTGGTAATACGACGGATGAATGATCGGTCTTCGAGGGTAACTTCCTTGGTCTTCCACTGAACCAAGATCCGAGTGTGAGGATATTTAGCGTATGGCTGCGGCCATATATTGTCCAGTGGCTCCAGACCCTCCTCATCATCATCTTCAATCTTCCACCCTACCCCAATGATCCCATGAACATCCTCTCGCCCCCATTTGAAACGTTCCTCCTTCCTTTTCTCTGAGATTTGAAGCTCTTCTTTCTGCTGTCCCTTTTTGTCTGATGAGAGAAGGCAAGGGACATCATCTTGGTCATAAGGTTCATTAGATCCCGCACGAATCCGATAAATGCCATTGGACTCAGATCCGTAGCGTACAAAGACCTGAGAGCCTGTTCCACGCTTCCACCAGAACAGGACCTTGCCGTCTTGAAAAGAGAGTTCTTGCCTCGCGCTGCCCTCAAGCTCATCCAAGTCGGTTATCTCGCTACTTTCTGACACGTCATCATCTGACACGTCATGATCAACAGGCATAGCATTGAAGTCCGGCATAGGCATATGATCCGGTAAATTGCCTTCAAAAAGCGAATCTGTGTCATTATCTTCGACCGATTGTATAACCGTGGGTCGAAACTTCTCTTCCACAAACGAACTGCTGATGTTCCATTCTGCGGGCAAACCGTGATGCTGGTTAAAGGCTTGGAATTTCTGACGGGTGTCATCGAACACCTTCCATGCGGCTTCGAAGTTATTGTCCAATTTAGCTTTCTCCAGGCCGTCTTGGAAACTACCGAAGAAGCTTTGGTAAGCCGTTTCAGGGATAACACCATGCTCGGAGTCAGTGTTATGGTCTTTGTTGGCGTCACGGATCTTTTTGTTGACCCTTTCAAAAAACACAGTTGCCCCGGACATATCCGGTGTACCCGAGATGAAAGAGGCCTTTAAGTCTTCGTGTACGTCCTTGGTGGTTGCTTCCCGGATAATATCAGCCACCCATGCCTTGGTGGCTTCAAGGGGCGAGGCGGCTCTTTTAGATTTTCCTTTACCCCCGCTAGGGTCGGTTTGTGGAGGTCCAGTACCAGCTGGAGCAGGAGCCGAGTTGACTTTAGAGGATTCAGACATCTTGATCATTGAAGCAGATGGTCAAAGAAAATCTTCTTGGTCTTGTTTATAAAGTAATGAAACTGATAATTGCAGTAACTGAATGTTCAAAGGACACTGGAGAATTTAAGTCTCTTCAACAGCGATAGGTGGTGATATTTATAGAAGAAACACCGCATTCATCATCCCAAGTCAACTATCAACCATTGGATATCTGTATTGGGAAGGGCTTTAACTCTTTGCAACCTGTATTGTCTCTTTGAAATGCCATTTGTCGTAGTAATTGTTTCGTAATAGAACCTACACAACAAGATCTAGTAATTTATCTCAGGCCTTTACAGGATACAATCAATAGTCATGTATTTGAAACTATTCTTTCTAACTCTTGATTCATAATGTCCTCATATGATCTGAGATAGCAACGGTCAGTGATGAAACAACTGACAAAACATGCATTTCCAAAATTACTGGTTCCACCCACTTAAGGCTCGTTTGGCTCACATCGTGAGTATTTTATCAGCTGAATGACCACTTATAAAGCTGTATTTTCCTTCTTGCCTAAGCCATCTTCTCCACATTCTGACCTTGAGATTTGGTTAAAATTACACATGTCAAGTAAAATACTCAAGTATACTTTGTTACTAGCCATTTTATAAGCTTGGCTGCTGCTTATTTAGGCTATGGATATGGTGGTAAATAAAAAGTAGCTCGGTGAACAATAGAAATCCGTGTTAATTGCCTGAATATTAAATTACAACTATTCTAGTAGGACTTTGAGATTACTTTCTATGCAGCAGGAGTTGCATCCAATTAAAGTTTAAATTAGACAGATTTGCGCAGCTGGATGTGGTATCCGGGTGTTAATGTTATCATTACTCGGCTAGGGTTCCAGGGATTTTCTCGGCCGCATGGTCAATGCTCTCGATATCTTTGAAAATACACCAGTGGCTGGTCTACTGTTGTTCTAGCCTAGCGTTTTTTGCCTCTTACTCGGCAACCACCCCTGCCAGTCAACCCCTTCCTCACCACACTCCTGTCCAACAGTCAGGGATATACTCTTTCCCATCCGATACTAGTTTGCCGTTCGTGCTCCTGCTGAACTATCTTCAACTTCCAAAATTTGTAAAACCCTGTTAATCCTAGTGAGATGATAGCAGATAGCCCAGTCGCAATAACCGTCAGAAGAGCCATAATCGACCAATTACCCCCCCTGGCTGTATAGATATTGATAAGGGTAGTAAGGAGCCCAGCACAGGCATTAAGACATGTCGGCCTTTCACAGTTAGCATGTTGCGCTGTCCATAAGGGAAGCGTCCTGGATAGGAAATAACTTACAAAAAAAGCCGATTGGTAACCCATATGTAATTATATCTCCACCTATAAAGTAGAAGCAGCAGAGTAACTGCACCAATTCCGAGGAACGTGCATGCGATAGCTGCCAGCGGCGGGTTCTGCACAGTGCTTAAGATGCCACTTGTCGAACTATGATTAAGCTCCTTTTGAAGTGACTCGGAATTTTGCAGAGAGGTAAATGTGCCGGGGACCACAAGATAGCCAGCTAATAGAGTCCAGCTAGCGAAGCTTGCTAAGAAATTATACGCCCAGTGGATATTATCCAGCTCTAAAAGCATATGAATGTACTCCGTATCCACAGTGAAGTTGGTTCCGGTGCGCGCTGGTTGGAGGTGTGCATCAGGTTGGGGTGCATCCAAGGCGGCTTGCATTTTCTCAGGCATTTTCTCAGAAGAAACATAACAAAAATAGATCAAGGTTGCCAAAAGTGAACAATATCTGCTTACAATGGGGTTAAAGTCTTCTATTACTGAGGTATATAAATTATAACCAGTAGGTATAAGTGAACCTAACATGTAGCCTGTAAGTTATAGAATTCGGTAAATATCGTGTTATAAAATACACAGGCTTAATTGGCTAGCTAATGACGTAAGTCAATACAGTAAGAGGGCTCAAATAGCAGATTTTGGCTTTTTATAATATAGTTAGCGCCTAGAAATTACAAAAAAGCTAACCAGTGGAGATAATTGGCGATACAGTTAAGTCGAGAGTATTATTAAGTAAAAAAATAGGGCCATAATACCCTTAACGTAATGTAGAAGATTACATGTCTTTTTTCAGCGTCCCAATTGTGCTTTTTGTACAATTGTGCATATAATATTGGTCGATCGAAGACACCAGCTCCCGGACTTGATCTTGAGAAAAGGATGCTAGAAAGTGTTAGTTTGCTGGACTTTGATCAGAGATGTTTATTTTATCTGACACATACTTTGAGAAGTTGCTCTATTGTTGCCGAGCATGGAGCACCAGCAAAGTCTCCCGCGAGCAGTCTTACAGTCCCACCCACCTCTTCAGCCTTATCCAGGCGAAGCAGATTTCGTATTATAGCGCATACCGCCTGCAGATCCTGGGTCTTCCTGCGCGGGTTCGACACACGGATCATACTCTCGCCAACATTCCCTAGCCACAGTCAGTCATCTGGAAGTGGCTCTGTTAGCAGGCATACTGACCGATCTTGACATCTCCATTCTCCATAATGAAAATATTTTCCGGACACAGGTTTCCATGGCCGACACCAAGTTCATCGTGGATATAACTTAAGCCGTTAAGAACCTGATAAAAGGTTAATCACTTGCGCTGAACAGTATTTCCTAAAGTCTCACCTCATTACAAAGTGTGGCTACTTCAACTTCGCCCAGTTTGAAAACTGGCCGAAGTTGGCAAATTTCCTGCAGGGAGATACCCCAGCGCTCGTAAACAAAAAAAATAGAGTTTTCGGTCACAAAGGCCTCTTTGAGGTTGACCAAGTTGCGATGGTGAGTAGCCCTCAAATGGCCCACCTTTTTCTCTGTCTCGTTTGTTGTTAACTTTGTGACATATGCCACTGGAAACTTTTCCGTGAATTCAATGGCATTGATTCCACCCCACTGGGGCTCCAGCCCAACGAAAAAACGGTTGTATGCTTTGTATGGGTGGCCATATTGGACAAAACTTGACCCTCTCGCGACTGGCTCTTTCATGCTCTCAGGGAAAGTCTTTGGAAGAGCGGCTTGACGCAAGTCAATTGGAGAAGCAAGGACCTTAGACTCTGCCATAATTAAAAACAGTGTTTCAATGTAGTTTGATTTAGCAATCCTTGCCACTTTACGCATGGTATTTATACGCAAGGCGATGCCTCTAGAAAGGGATCAGGCTTATGATTACAAGTCTAGATCGATACGCTGATAGTGGATATGTCTTTGAGGTCAAGTGTACCACAGTACATGACAAATATGAGTTCGATAAGGTCCAACAGTTCGAGTTTTACCGGCTCCAGTTATTACCGAATTTATGTTCTCATGGTATGATTTGCATTCAAAATCAAGATTACCATCCTGGGGTCATGTATCGTATCCATGGAAGGAACTATTATTTTTTTTCATTTTATTTTGTTTTTATGTATTTTTGATGTCTAGTGGGTGGTGGGGCGTAATCTTTATCTAGTGAACCGTATGAATAGATAAAACAGGATATTTACATCTAGGTCAGTGGGTCAAGGAACAAGATATGTTTCCCTCTAAGTTTTCGTTGATTCACTTTTCAAGTGAGCAGAATGGTATGTCCCATGCGGGGGCACAGGGTAATTTTCCTGAGTGGGTCAGATATTATTGTATCTTTTCTTGGGTTAGAACAAAGGCTAGATAGAATAACTAAACTACAAGAGGATTACAAAAGCGGGCTGTAATTTATATAGTGGGCTTTTAGAGGTGGGTAAATTACCCGACGGCAGAGTTTGTAGTAAGTAATTAAAACATGACGAGCTTTTGATCAAGATGTTGGCATTGCATTATCCACCCAAATCATGCTAGTCATAAACTTAATGTCGCCACGGATATACACTAGAAATAAACCCCTACTATTAAGGGTTGACCCTTTTTAGTGTAGCGGTATTTTTCTGCCACACTTAACAATAACTGTCATTCTGTAATGTTCCAGGCCATCCTGCCCCCAAACTGTAATTTGTAATATACCATTATCCCGCAGACTTCAGGTATTCAATCAGTTGCTATTATGCTGCGACCGGGCCTTGAACTACCTGGCCTGAATGAATTGTGTCACCTCCGCTATGCACTTGATTGATTTATGGCCCACTTCGTACGGAGAGCGTTTTCCCTACTGTATGCTTTATGAATGTTAATTTTGTTTGTATTTTGTCTATCAAATCTAGCCTCGGTTTGAATTTCTCAGGCCCTAAGCTTTGTATATCTCAATGTAGATAAAGAGTAATATATTTACAATTAAGCAAGTGAGGTGATGTTGACCACAATTAACATTGTATGCCTTCATGTTTCCCGCTTAAGACGAGCCGCCTTCAATAACCAGCCTGAGAATATTTCTTGATATGGACGATACCCAGCACCAAGCCAGCTTTTATGATCTACCGCCCGAATTGCTGTTGTATATTATCCAATATGCTAAAGAAGGTAGCTCTTTGTTACCACTCTCGTCAACCAATCGAGCACTACGCCAGCTTTGTGCCTCCCACATATTCAGGAAGCTAAAGGTGGCCTTCTCGATAGCGGGAATGGATCGCCTACTGCATATATCACATTCTAAGATAGCATCGCATGTCCGAGAGATTGTTTATGAGGTTCCTGAGAGAATTGACCCTCGTGAGTACTACCTACCTTCAATAGATAACTTGCCAATAATGCTCCTAGTTATCGAAAACTACGACTATTTTCGATCTCGGATCTACACGCCAGCTGAGTATGAACGTGATCAGAACGAATGCTTCTGGACTTTTGGGGGAAAAAAGGTCTCATACTCGAACATCTTTCACTATTTCAGCGCTCAGGCACGGGAACAACGCCTGGTCCAAGAGAAAGCTCGAGACACTGAGGCCCTTATAACCTCTATTCCCCGTTTTAGCAACTTAGAAACAGTGGAAATGGTCTTCATAGACGGTATTCAATCACCTTTTCGTTGGTTTGCGGGTCGCGTCCTGGACGGTATGCACGCCCTTACCGAACACCTGGTGAAAATGACAGCAGCCATGATGGTCGCCGAGCTAGATGGTGTGACAGTAAGGACGTTCACGATATCTGGGTTTTACTCTCGACTCGAGCCAGCCGACCCGGTTTTACTGGACTGGGTCGGCCACGCACTCAGGCATGTTGAAGAGCTTAAGGCCATCAATAGCCCTACGATCTTGGAGTTGCTAGGCCGAGTTTCTCTCCCTTCTCTGCGGCGATTCGAGCTGGCAAGCTGCTGGCTATCCTTAGAGAATCTCGAGGAATTTGTCCGAAAACACGCAGCCTCCTTGCGTTTTCTCCACTTAGAAGATACGTGGTTACTCCACGAGAAGATCAACGAGGATGGAATCTTTCTATCAATGGCGAGTGCACAGTCCGTATTCAACAATTTGGAAGTGATTTGGAATATTGGCATCCTTGACGAGCTTACGATCAATCGTCAACCTGGGGGATTGTATGAGGCGCAGGCGCGGGTCTGTTCCTAGTTTTGGGTTGCCCTGCTCGAAGACCTTCGCATGGTTCAATATAATTGCAGCCATTTATTCCGGAATGAAATGTTTTTAAAATCTTTGAATGAGTATCTATAAGAGAATCACAATAAAGCTACGCGATTGACCACTTCAGCCTCCTGATTTTGTTAATTCTTGTTCGTTTTTATCTTGTTCGACTTGCCCTTTTTGCCTTTCTTTATGGCTCCATTTCCTAGGCTGAAAATGAAGCGAGCAATACACAAATCGGTCTGTGATTAAGATAGAAAATCTGCTAAGAGTCTTTTGTTGTTGATCGAGGCGGTTCATCAAAGCGGGGTTATCTGCAGGTCTGCGCGCCCGAAGGTAAAGATTACCCGTGACCAGAATTTTTCCTATTGTGGTTAGGATATTTCTGGCAGCCGGCGCAACCCCCAAAATAAACAAACGCCCCTTAAGAAACCTACTTGATTTCCCACCTTTTCAACAGCACTCAGAAATGTCCACCCAAGAGATACAAGAGCTGCGCCGGCAGCTCGAAGAAGAGCAGCGACGACGAGAAGAAGAGCAGCGGCTACGAGAAGAAGAGCAGCGACTACGAGAAGAAGAGCAACGGCGACGTGAGCGAGCCGAACAGTTTCAGATCAAAGCTGAGAAACAACTGAGAATTCAAACCCAAGAAACGACACTCCCCGAATTTCTCGACGCATGTCATGTCGATTTATTCCTCGGCCTGACAATCCAGAAAGACAGAAATTCGTCGACAAAAGGAGACCCCGCGAACGCCGACCGTAAACTCCGCCCGGCCAAGATTCGAGAGTGGACCAGCTTTCCAAACGAACAAAGCTCGGTCTGGGAGGACCTGATGAAAACTAAGTTTGTGACAGAACGACATTTTACCCCCCTGATAGCATTAAAGGAATATGGGAAAGAGGCCCGACAAAGGATGGTTAGTTCAGAGTTGGATTTAGGTTATTTTCAACGGCAGACTGTTGAGTCCCGTGTCGCGACCGTTGTCAAACAGCTATATGCAAATCGCCGTCTGCAACAAACATTTTGCCTGAATGGAGACATCAGCTTTGAAAACCACGCCAACACCCTGACTGATGAGTCAAACATCGTGGCGGATATGAGCTCTATTAGCCTAACTCAGAGGCAACCACGACGCTCTGGCCGCTTGGCCGCAAAATCGGGTAGCACTGACCCTTTGGTTCAGCCACCAGGGAAAAGCCACAAAAATTCGCAACCAAGAAGCTCTCGTCCTCGAGCAGACCAGTTCTGCGTTTATAACAAGGGTCCTGAGGGAAAAGCTCCGGCTTTTATTATTGAGTATAAAGCGCCTCATAAACTTTCTCTCGCCCATATCAAGGCCGGGCTCCAACCCATGGATCTTGACGAGGTTCTCCGCTTGCAGAAAGAAGAGACACCTGAAGCCACCTGCCGTCGAACAATTGCCGCAGTGATCACACAAACATTTTCCTACATGATTCACGGGGGGCTAGAATACGGCTATGTGTGTACCGGTGAAGCATTCATATTTCTCCGTGTGCTTGATAACGACGCTTCTACCATATACTATTATCTTTCAGTACCAGAAGAGGATGTTGGGCCAACAACAGGATGGACAGGGCGTCCAAATAGTGACAACAGACTCCACCTGACTGCGCTAGGCCAAGTATTAGCATTCACTCTTCGCGCTCTGCGGGTTCCAACTCGGGATCTCGCTTGGACGAATTGGGCAGCGCGCGGCTTAGACACCTGGGTTATGGTATACGACGACCTGTTGGACGAAATATCAGAGAAGGATATCCCTTCTTCGGATTTCAAGCCACCGACACGGAGTAGGAACGAATATTGTCGAGCAACCCCTGTAAAAACCCGGTCAAAATCTACTGCTATTGCATCATGTAGCTCTTTGCAAAATCCGAGGCTGCCCGATGATGACGCTGGGGATGGCTTCGATCCAGATACGCCTAGTCGACAACCCCGTGAACCCTTCTTTCCTAACCTGTCGTCATCCTCATCAGGGACAGGTGAGGCGTCGCAGGGTTTACACTCGAAAGGCAAGTCTCGACAGTACTGCACACAACAGTGTCTCTTGGGCCTGGTCAAGGGAGGAGAATTGGATCGAACTTGTCCTAATGTGTTGGACCATGGAACCGGTCGACACGAATTAAATCGAACAAATCTCATCCATCGATTGAGCCGGCAGCTATCCAGCAATAGTCTTCATCGTGATTCGCAGCTGGGATGCGAATCGCTGCATATTCATGGAACCCGCGGAGCTCTCTTTAAAATCACTTTGTGGTCCCACGGATACGTTTTTGTTGGCAAAGGTGTGCCCGTTGAGTTTTTGAAGGGCTCGAAGCACGAGAAGCTCATCTATTCACGCCTTTCTCCAATTCAAGGGACATCGGTGCCTGTTCTACTTGGCAGCCTACGACTTAATCGTCCCTTCTCTTATGACGGCATAGCGGAAATTGTTCATTTAATGCTGATGGGCTACGCTGGAGGGACCCTTGCAAGCCAGCAGGGTCTCGATCATTGTGGGATTGTTAGTCAGGCTGAGAAATCCTTGCAGGCAATCCACAATCTAGGTGTGCTCCATCGTGATCCGATACCCGGAAACATGGTTTGGAACCAGAAGTTGGGTCAGGTGATGTTTATTGATTTTGAGCGGGCATCGCTGCAAACCCGACGTGTACCACTCGGTCGCATTTCGTCTAACAAGAAACGAAAACGGGATATCTGCTCCTTGGAAAGCTCAAATAAGCGACTGACCTGTTTTGAGCGCGAGAAGCGACGCATGAGACACGAATTAGCATAATCATATCTCCCAAAGCAGTAATTAACGAATTCATGACATTACCTGGCTCAAGACATTGCATCTGTAGAGTGCTTGCCATTCCATCTCAACGCCAGTCCATCGGTGCAATTTGTCTAGAACACTAATGGACAGATAATTGTCAATAAATAGCAAAGCCGTTCGAATTGGCACTATGTAAACTAGGGCTGTCTATCTCAAGTTTTTATTCGCCTTCTGTAAGTGTGGGAATTCGAGGTATTGGAAGCAGTATGAAAGATTGAAATCTTATGAAGTCAAGTATGAGTATATTGTTCTGTCTTTTTGATCAACTAACTACATAGAAAGAGGCCTTATTTATGTGCGAAATGCAGTGATCAGGATGGAGGAATCGATTGCAGGAACTCGCTGGCAGGAAGATGGAATCTCCCGGATTCATGCGAATACCGGGATCTTCCACAGTAAGCGACTGAAGTCAATTCCGACATTTTCTAGACCCTGAACCCTATGTTTCAATAGCACGAGCAAAGAGGTCCCATAAATACGTCCGAGGCGATGCTTTCAGCTTTACCGCAAAGCAAAAGCATCGCTAAGGCAGAACTAGTTTAGGTCCCTCAGAGTTTAACAGTACCTGACAAAAAATAAAAGCCAACGCGCACCGCAAATACATGTTAATACACATGTATGCCCTGAGGAGGACAGATGATCCCTCACACGGTATAGCGTATGACTTTTGACAAGATAGCGAGGGACTGAAGGCACCAAGGTTCGACCCCCGCCTGGAGAAAGCGATGCTAGATACCTCTGGATTAGCTTAAACTCGTTTCTTGAGTTCAGGGCATCTAACGTTGAGCAACTCATCCACCGTTGCAGTTGACGAAACGTTTATGAAGTTCTCAGCTTCAAGGTAGGGTCCAGGCAGATCCTCTTCTAAGCAATCAAGCCTCAATAGCGTAGCTGCGATCTGGCCCACGGCGCGGTTGTCCATATTTCTGTCTTCGATACCTCGGCCGCGGACCATGCCATCTCCAACGTCGGCTTTCCAAGCGGTGTTCCAGGTTAGCTTGGGTTCATATTTTATCGCAATGCAGCATCTCTTACTGATCTTCACTTGTCCTCTATCTGTTAAGATGATTGTATTGCACGATAGATTTCCGTGTGCGATGCCGACTTCATTATGTATGTATTTGAGCCCTTTGAGAAGCTAGTCCAATGTGAGCAGACGAAGATTAGAAAAGAAAAGGTAGGGCAAAAAGGCACAGACCTCCCGGCAGATACACGCAACTGCACCTGCATCCTTGATGAATACGTTGGACGCTCGATGAATCTCCTCCAGTGAGATACCGTAGCTGTCATATGCAATGACTATCGATCTATGGCCGAGGTAGGCTTCTTCCAGGTTGACTAAATTTTCGTGAGATGTTTTAACAATCTGGTCTGGACGTATCTGGAGTACTTCCAATGGATAGGTTTTGAAAAAAGACACCGGGTACATGTGGACAGCTGCAAGAGCCAACGAGTTCAGGCCACTGGACACCGGTAGAATGGGAAGATACAGCCTTTTTGTAACAGGAGGAAATCTTTGCTTTTTGAATGCCACAGGTAGTCCTGCATTATCAGGAGCGCTCCAAACGGCCCGAAGAGGAAGGGTGGTCTCTAAGCTCTGTTCGTGAAGTGGACCTCTATCTTCAGGTTCGTTCTTCAGCCCCGACGGGAGCAATGTCTGACGCCCGGCTCCAAGCATCTTCACCAACAGAGGATATGAACTTTGAGGTACAGAAGAACTTTGTGTTTCTGTAGGACTCAGGAGAGACCTGTATATAATAGAATGCAAGCACTATATTAGAAGGCGCCTTCTGGCCTTACCTCCTAATATTTTAAGCTCTCCAACAGAGAAACGCCGATCAATTAGAAAATGAGTATTACCAGCAGTTCATGCGATTAGTGTGATAGGTAGAATTTAATACCAAAGAATGACGCTTTGATAGCCCATCCTCTCCTTGCTATGTCTAATTAATTCCCCTTAATCGATTTGGGTACAGTAAGATAGAAAGAGCTAAAGATGCACGAGAATACCAAATTACCGATATGGTGGATTTGGTAGCCAAGTCAAAAAAGAAAAATTACAAACATACAGCTAACGCTATTAGGAAGGAGCTAGCGAACCTCTCGACTCGTAATAATCGGGCGGAGATTCATAGTGCCTACCGTAACGATAAGAAGCACACTCCAGGTAATGTTACAAAATCCCCACCTGGATTTGTCGATCGACAATTACTGTTTTTAATGAGTGGGGATTAACTAGGCGGCTTTTCCTTCAGTGAGCCAAAGACCAAATCCTGGCCTTACGTTACGAGAAAGGATTAAGCTAAATTTAACGCCAACAGGATATATTACATTACAGCCTCAAATGAAGTGGGGTGTACTTTTGAGGGGTGGGCTAAATATATTACACACATTTACTTGGGTTTGTATTCCTTGTATCTTACGCTGGACCTGGGCGCTGGTTGTATTAGTAGATATGTTTAGTTTAACGCCCTCTCATTCTTCTAGTCACCGTAGGCCTAGCCTCGCAGTTTTTCCTTAACTTTATAAGGCAGGGAAAAACAATGTAACAAATTGTCAGTCAGGTGATAACCTCAAGAATGAAGAAATGATTTATTATAGGCTAGTCTAGAAACACTAGGTCGAGGATAGAAGAAAACAGCGATTTACTGCATGAAGCAATAAACAAACTCACTGTATGGGACAAATGGATCAAACAGAGCAAACTATGCAAATACCCTGTTATAGGGCGTTGCTGCAAGCCCAGGAAGAATGATGTATCGTAATTTTTTCCTAGGCCCAAAGGATGTCACCAGCTATTTAAAGCATAATGAATGTTCCCGCTCAGGCGTAGCTAACGAGAAGGTCCTCCGAGTGTGATATTTGTCTTCCTTTCAATTGCTACATGTCATTATCTGTTAGCTCTGACCCAGACTACGTCGTTGAAGATGGATGCATCTAAGAATTCGAAGCATACCATCAATCGTCAGACCGTATTACCCTTATCCCTGACCAAGCCTGATGGACACAGATATGATGCGTTGGAAAAATTGGAAACTTCAATGCCACCAGATAAAGGACATGAAAAAAGAGATACCTCTCACAAGCTACAGAAGATAATCGAGGTCCCATCTCCGATGGCTGATAAACCAGCTCTAAAGAAGACTCGGTTTCCTGTTGTTCCGCAACACAAAGACTTGACCTCACCATTAGAGGAATTATGGCAGAGATACCATCAACTTTTTGTGTCAGACCAAGCGGGTCCCGGGATTTTTGCCCATAGCAACACTGTTGACCACAGGCTTGTTGTGATCAAAGAGCACAACACTCAAGTGAGCTCTACACAGCGTCGTCAGCTTATACAGACTCTACAGGATAATCCTGTCAATATTGTTTGCCTCCTCGACGTGTTTCTCGGACCGGACACAGTGCGTCCAGTCTATGAACTCCTCGAGGTCTCGTTATACCAGGTACGAGCGACCAGCCGACAGGTGATTACCGAGATAGATCTTGCAATTATTGGTAAAGAGGTAAATAACATTCTGGCAAGCTGAGCATATGGACACACTAATCCATATTTCCAGGTTTTGCAAGGTCTCCAGTACATCCACGATAGGCTGGGAATAACCTATGGGCAGCTGAATGCTAAGAATGTTCTTCTCTCATTATTCACCTGTAACTTGAAACTAGGTATGAATCAATATTGGACCTAGGAGAACAAGGACTAAAATCTATAAGCCAACATAGCAGAGTCAGTGCTTGGCTCTAGATCTACGGGATTTGCGGATGATATTCGGGGAGTTGGTACATTGCTAGTGAATATAAAAGAGCCGGCAACTCATGCGCGGGATCCGGACGGTCTACAGCTCCAAAATCGTGATGTTAGCGAACTCTGCCGCAATTTTATAAATATAACGGACAGAGCATCAATCAAACAACTGCTTGAGGTAATGCGTCCACTTTTCCTTTAGATAAATAAAGCTGATGGTAGTAGGATGACTTCCTTCTCAAATCACCTGGCGTTGGACGCCTCCGGATCTTTGCTTGTCGGGCGATGGAATATGGGTCAAGAATGCGAGGCTAGAATAAATTGCTGGATTGTAGGGCTTTGAATTTTCAAAAAGTTGATTATGTAGATTGTCGGAATTTTAGGTTATAAACTGCTGATTCTACTGTGACCGCAGTCCACTCATGACTGCAGTCCTCTCATGACCGCAGTCCTCTCATGACCGCAGTTCACTCATGACTGCAGTCCTCTAGTGACCGCAGTCCTCTCATGACCGCAGTCCACTCATGACTGCAGTCCTCTCATGACCGCAGTCCTCTAGTGACCGCAGTCCACTCATGACTGCAGTCCTCTCATGACCGCAGTCCTCTAGTGACCGCAGTCCTCTCGTGACCGCAGTCCACTCATGACCGCAGTCCTCTCATGACCGTAGTCCACTCATGACCGCAGTCCTCTTATGACCGCAGTCCTCTTATGACCGCAGTCCTCTCATGACCGCAGTCCTCTCGTGACTGCAGTTCTCTAGTACTATTCGTATTAACTGTAGGCTACTATGAGAACTCGATCTTGAAAATCATATCTAATATTCCGACTCTTCAGAAGATAGTCTCTCACCACGTCTCTTTCTTCCAGTTAAACCATCCTGATTCTCGAGATTCTCTTCTTGATAAACTTGCTTCTGATTAATTCGCTTTTGATGAACCCGTTGTTGATGCTTTCGCTGTTGATGAATGAATTCTCCTGTATGGTTGTCGAATGAACAGACGTATTCCCGAAGGTTTGTATTAGTTAATTGTTCGTGCTCCAGCTCTTTGTAGACAAGTAACATGTTTGTCTGATGGATATTCTCGATGACTTCTTCCCAATTAAGCAACCCTCTTCGGAGATCCGCCAAAGAATAATCGTTTGCGACGTCAAGTACAAATACCTCAAGCTGTGAGTTGAGATTGGGGTTATCAAGTGCGAATTTGATAAATTGCCGTGACTTGAACAAGTAGAAAACAGCCAGTGACATATTGTTGGATTGAAACCAAGCCTCTAAAATATCATTCGCATTACGGTCATGCGATATATCAGTTAGTTGGTTCAATGGCGCAATAGCAGTCTCATCCTCAAAGCCCGCTGCTATCGGAGGGCAAACGATGATTTCATGGTCCGTATGGAGGCCTCTTTGGAGTTGTACACTAGGCGTGTCCTCGACGTCGACAGAAGCACTCATCTGCAACTGGGGATCTGAGGCCCCTTCCGCAGGGGGGTCATTGTAGCCTGCGATCGAGGGTGTTCCTGGTGGGTAGGTGTCCAAGTCGACGGGTGATGAAGCTATCCATGACGTAGAGCACTCCACTGAGACTATGTCTTCGCCCAGAAAGCTAAATATCACATCCCGCCTGATAGCAAATGAGGAAGGAAATTCTCCCATTGGTTGGTCGGGGCTATATATACACGGAAGAAAAAGCGATTTACGATCCTTTTGGTGGGATTCGAACGCTGGCAGACCGCATCGCTTTAAGGCTTTGGATGTCTGTTCTGTAAAGGGTGGGATATTCATCGTATAGTCTCTCTTTTCCTGAGCCCGGGTTAGATGTTGAATAATGTTGCGGGATGCATTGTTTTCCCAACGATTGGGAAGGTCATAGATGTCTGCAGGACGTCGACCGAGCAAGTACGCTTTCACGTTAGGTTGTAAGGATGTGTCTTCACAAAGAGAATCAATTGGTGCCGACTCAAATCCTAGTCGCCTGGCCAGGAGGCCAAGCCGGTAGTTAGATTCCCGTTGAGTTGGTCTAAAGGCTTGAACCTCAGTTGAAGGCAACTTGTGCCCGGCAAGTTTGGTATTAGTAAGATTCTCTACGTGTCGAATAACAAAACACCAGAGTTGCACCCATGCCGAATTCGACCTTCGTGAGTGCAATTCGTGCTCGTGGCACACTTGGGTGTTTATGGATTCGATAACACCCTCAGCAACCTGAACAGGCCAGTCCACCCCACTGGGGTTAAACCGTGACATGATCGCATGTCTCAAGTCTCTATGCTTGCCTGGGATCAATCTCTTCAGGGCAGCCGAGCACGGATGCCAGAGCAATGTGTCCTGGATCATAGAATGCAGAGTTAAAATCCTGCCTGAGGTGCTACAAAGGGTTTTCGTAACCGATTCGCGATCAGACACCCTTATCAGTGATGGGAAAAGGGTGCTGTCGTCCATCAATCGAACTATTTGAGAGCGGTCTATACTCGATTGTCGAGGCATCAGGTTCTCTATCAACCTTGTTGACTGGCCATCAACAGCCTCAGGGAATTTCCCACATGAACTCGACCATATCATATATATACGGTCCAAGTAATGGATGATCTCCTGTGACTTGGTATAAGCAGAAGGAGATGGGTAATTTCTGAGTAGTAGACTGACATTTGGGCAGTTGATCTGTACAATCCGTCGAATAAATGTGAAGCAAAAGTTTACCCAAAGCCCTGGGAAAGTGATAAGTCGATCGATACTTTGCATGATACCCTTATAATGCTGTTCCAAGCTATTGATGTCCTTTTGGGAGCGAGCAGATATCAAGGATTTCCAGAAAGAGGCATCATTGTGACCAGCCAGTTCACAGTGTCTCCAATTGCGGAAGACATCCCCTGGGGCGAAGTCTGGGTCTCGATACAGACATATCCGACGTCGGAGGTTATCCGGAAGGTCTCATGCGACTTTAGCTCACATGGTCTAGCTGCGATCATGACAGACTTACCTTCGGAGTATAGAACAACTGACCACCAACGATCGCCCGGTAAAAGAGAGCGTTTGGCGGCTTCCACCCGATGCTTTCCATATAAACAAACGATTCGAATGTCTTTCGGGAGTGTAAGACACGGCAAGTTGGTATCGTCCCTCAGAGTATCTAAGCTCACATCGGATTGGGCGATGATATGTTCCAGGAGGTCATCAGCCACCACGGCTGCGATAAAATTTCGTGGCTCCTCACGAGCGCAACCATCAGTTTCGAATTTTTCTTGCAAGACTCTAAAGTGTGAAGGATTCAATATCCTTTGTCCAAAATGTGAATATTCGAATTCAAGGCACCTCAGTTCAATTCTTGCGTATCCACGGAAGAACTTCGACAATTCTTCCGCCATGATTAATCAATAAATGTCTTAGAACACGCACGTTCGCCTGACTCTTTGTAAGCAAGGATCATCACTCTGTGTGGAACAGTGTAGGGACTAGTGATAAGAGTATCGATATGCCCGGACAGTACTGTACCTAAGTCACGACCTGGTTATCAGGATTCTTTGCGTTTAATTAACTATATATGACAATCAACAGGTTACGCCGTAAATTCATTTGCCATCCTTACTAGATTGATGACTCGGACTCCTGTTGTCAGTATGCCGCGTCACCTGTACTAGCACACGGTAACTCCTAGGTAGGCAGAATGCGTGCCTGTCCATATGGAATGTGTGTTATGCCCCACATAAAGCTCACTGTAATATTTCTACCTTTCCTAAGGCAAAAAAAGGTGGATCGGAGTGAACCCACAATCAAAATTACCCTACCATCCCCCAGTAAACTAGGATTATAGGTCGCTAAGAGAATATTACCGGTATGAGAGGACTCCACTATTCTTTACGTTGATTTCAGCTGACTGTTATAATATTAGATACGTCTGGTTTTTGTATGAATATTAAGACGTAAACTAGATATTAGTGGAATAGCGCGGATATGTAATACAGAGTATTGGAGTATCTACTCCTGACTCGAACTCGCTACCGAAAGTAGCCCTGCTTGAGGTGATCTTTTGCTTGCAATCTAAATTCTACTATTTCCAAATCGCATCTGTAACTGCGCCCTACGGCTATGAAAATAACTGTTTTTTATCAGTATTGTAAAATATTAACTTTAGTATAGTTCGTTCTCTGTCAGCAGTATGTTAAACCTGAACTCAACCATAAGACTCGGTCTCCCAATGATAACAATATACAGCACTCTTAGTACACTTTTGAAATCCTCCTAAACGAAGGAAAGAAACTGGTGTACTTGCACTAGTGAGGGCCGTGGATTCGTCAATGAACCAGTTCTGGTAAGATCTATATTGCTCGGTAGTCAACTTGAACTAACCTCCTTTGTAGCGCCGAGCTTTACCCAGTTGTATCTATGTCGGCTGTTGCGCACACTATAATTACGGCTTCGCCGGTATTTCAAGAAGACTATCGGTGTTCAATCGGACATGGGATATGTGGTACGGATATTACTTCTATCACATATGATACCTCTGGTATAACAGGCTCTCCATGGACCGGTATTACGTTCAGTGGAACATACATCGTCTCTGACATTCCGACCTTTTTACCGAAAGCCTCTCAACTAGAGAGTCGGGGCCACTTAGCCAGGCCACATGCGTACTGGGTAGTATTCATTTATGTATGGTTACTTCTCTATATAGGGTCATGACTTGACCAGGGGTTTACGGGTCCAAATACATGATGCGCGTGCGAAATGTCCTGCTTCAAGTAGGCCTCATAGGGGTAAGAAGGAGTTCAGGACTCTCAATTAGTTGTAGCCTATAGGCATCGCTGGTATTTCAGCCTTAAGTCCTTGTAAGAATCGGCTGATCTGGTTAACCCCATCGGACCATTGGCACATCCGATTTTGGTAGTAATCTGCTATTGCCTTCCAATTCTCTGTTTCTTTCTGCCACATCTCAACACTAGCATTAGTGACTATCAGCTTCTCCTCCAGCCTAGAGATCTCTGTCCTCATCTCCTCTCTCTCCTGGTAACACTTCTCCAAATCATTATTAGCCTTTTCCAATTCCTCGGCAAGAGCTGAATTCTCCGAGGATAGAGTGCTTAATTGGTCTTTCGAGGATCGAACCGCTAAGCGCTAACACCGAGTCAGTAGCTGAGTAGAGAATGAAAAGTATGAGTTAGACTAGGAAACAAACGCTTTCAGATGCATGGACGGCCCAGAAGGAACGCCCTACTCCTTCGATCAACATCGAGAGGCCACTCACAGAGTGCCCACTCAAATGTCTCTCAAAAAGCTTCTCGATCTGCGTATTTTCTACATGCCACGCATACTCTGCATCTGCTTCAGGCCTCAGGCGAACTTGCGATGGCATGACATGAATCCCTAGAGTCTCATCTAAGGTACATCAGTCTCAGCTGTGAGCCTCTGTCATTATGATGTCTTACGGATGTGTTTTGCCAGCTGAGTCCGGCAACCAATTCTTAAATCAGTTCTTTTTTGAATACCGAGTGCTGCTTTGTTCGAAGCCTCGGGGTACATTGTGGATTAGGACAAACGTGAGTGTGATTGTTCAAAGTCCGCAAAATTAGCAGACTCCCAATGTCAGCAGAGCTGATATATATTTTCGAACACTGTTGCTTGACTGAGCGGACCAAGCCGGCTGCGTCAATTGCTGTACACAGAATTGTAATTTACGGTGTAATAAAAGACAGCCAATCCCTTCTTTCCTGCCAAGGCTGAAATTCCAATTCATAGAGCTCCACATCATTTTTCACGTTTGCTCTCACTAAACGCTGTATTTTTACGCGGACCCTCCTTTGGGCGGAGACTTGACCCGGCTCAATTAGCGCCACTAAGGTACCTAGTCGTGTGGGAGTAACTTACCAGAAACCAGTATTTTCCCTGCTCGATCGTGCTTCTCTTGGGACAGAACCTGCTCCCAATCCACCTCACCGCTGTATATGGTAATCAAATCATGGTGACCGAATTTCCGGACTTCCTGATCCTTGCTCAGTGGGTCGTATACCGAGACCTTTAGCATCTGTATTTTAGACATCAAGTCAGACATTGTAACCGTACCCGAAACGAGGAATTAGACAAACGATCACCTACGTATCCGTCATCTAGCTTGAGCAAGTGTTGGAGCCAGTCCCTGGCGCATTCGTAATCTCCAGTGCGGTCAAGCTGCCAGACGAGGCAGATCCTCTGCGTGCGTATACCCGCCAATCGACGCCTCTGCACCAGTTCCTTCATGTATGGCAGCTGAGCGGCGATGCCAATCCCAGTGGTGACCATGAAGATGTGGCCGTAGTCACCTAGGTCCCGAGTGGCACCGCACTGGTGGACTGCAGATGGGCCGAATGGCCCGTCAATCCACGCCCAGTATTCGCGGTCGGGCTCTAAACACTTGAGAGCTTTTCGCGTGAACCCTGTTCGAGCGCGAAACAGCAGGAACACCCGGTCTGCCTCGCCATTCTGGTTCTCCTCCCACCAGGTGATGCTGAACGGGTGCGCCTGGAAGAAATAGAAAAGACCAACAGCCGGTACGCCCAGGGTCACTCGCTCGCCAGCACGCACTGTCCACGGCCGTGGGAGACGCAACTCCGCACGTACTATATCTTCAGTAAAGGGTGTGATGCTCACCCGCAAAGCGCGCCTCCCAAATACCACGTTTCGGAAAAGGACGCGGAGTACCTGAAGCACCCCAGTCACAGAGAATGTTACAAGGCATACCAGAACGAATCTGCGCGCCGTTTCCGCAGACAGCTGGATGTGTTTCCACAGCAGGTAGAGTGCTAGAAAAGCACATACGAGGTGGGTTACCAGGAAAAGCTCGTACACTCGGCGTTTCACCAGCGGCAGTATCATGAGCGAGATTAACATGCAGCCAGCCTAGACACGATGGTAAGAATTAGCCGACACCCTAATACAACAGCTGAATAGTGTCTGGAGTGACTTGCCAGGAGTCCATAATATTGAGCATCATCTGTAGTCGTAAACCGAGTCATCTGGCAAGCAAGAGCAACATGCACGGCGGCTTGGACGGCAGCCATGAATCCCGCGATGCGGTGAATCATGCTGTAGGTCTCTCGCGATATGCCCAGTAGATGCGCGCCGAACTCCCGGCCACCGGACAAAAACAGTAGGCACAGGTTGATTAAAGACAGGTGGGCAGCACGTGTGGCACGCTGCTGCAAGTTGTGTAGCCCTGCTACGTTGCAAACAACAGTACCGACAACATAAAGGAGGAAGCCGATCGTCTGGAGCGGTGAAAGCTTTGCCAGACCAATAAATTGGGGATTGAATCTTGGGTAGACTAGGTATTGTAGATAAATATGGTAGATACTGGCGGATCCTAGTAATGAGAACCGTTGGAATAGATAAAAGAACAACTTCCGGTACAGACAGAGAGTCAGTAGGAGCAGAATAAGACTTGCGAAAGCGGCAAGGTATATAAGCTCTGTCAACTCCATATCGGTCTGAAGGAATCTGAAACGCATGATGTATGTCGGATAAGTGACAAGAAAGGAGGGAACACGGATATCTTATATCCAGCATCAAAGCCTGTCCCTGATAGCTACGACAGCTGAGCATTGCCACCGTACCAATCAGTGGAGTCCCCACTCCATATGTAAGACTCATGATCCCTTCCCTCCTGATCTACCCCTTGTTCTACCGCTCTTTGCTTCCCTTCATTTCCTTCGCCAACCGTACTATCCTCTTCCTGTAGGCTTCCGTGCTCACCCTGACTATCTTCTCGCGAGCCTTCGGAATCACCAGAGCCAAAGAATTGCTCTTGCGTTGGATTGGCTTCCAGAGCAGGGGGGCCTTTGGCTACCTCAGAAATGTAGACCAGCAGCTGGATAAGCTCCTTCCGTTCTTCTCCCGTGGCACGCGTCAGAATCTCCCGTGAGCTGGACAGTCTCCGTAACGATCGATTAAGGGAACCCTGGATAGACCAAACACTTAACCACTAAACAAGCCTTCTATCATGGATATAACTTACCAGAGATCGGTCATCTGGTGGCCATAACGGATCTTCTACCGAGTTGAATGTGACAATACCATCGCTACTTTCCACAAGCAAGTAGGCCCGGCAATCGTGGAGGAGGGAGAGTTCGAAAACCTGGTCCACGATACCATTGACCCTTTCCGTATAACCAGACATGCTGTAACTTTCAGCTATGCTAGTGGTTGGCGCTGCCAGTCAAGTCGCCGGGAAGATATAGAACAGTAGACTGGTTTAACAATATTCTGAATTGCAAGGATACAACGTTTAAATACAGACTCGACTCTAACCCCACCAGTCCGTATGCCTACTCCGTAGACCAAGGTGACCCACCTCCATATAACAAGTGTCCTAGCAATTGTGGGCTGGTAAATTACAGGCAAGATTTGCTAATAATACTGGTAGAAAATGGTGTAACACCGAACTCTAATCGACAGTGCTAGTCTCACTGGCGCGGATCTCCCCCACAACGCAAAGACGCTTAGTTCCAAGCTCCGCTGGCGACGATACAGACAAACCTTCCCGCGCTTCGTTCTGTAAGCGGCCTTCCCAACTGTCACATGCCGCGCATGGCGCTGCAGTGGGTCGATCATGACTCGGCCGCCCAAAAGATTGATGTAAGTTCTTGACCTCCGCAAATGACCACAGGCTAGCCGGGAATCCGCTAATCCTCCACCGTTCCTGTCGGCCTGTCCGGATGTAGATATTCAGGGGCTCTTTGGGATGATGGACAAAAACCGAGACAGATTTGACGTAGCGCCCACATTGAGAGCAAATGCCTGCTGATCCACCGAATTCGCCGAGAAAGCCTGTATCGGTAACAAAATCGACGTCACTGGGACAGAGTCTACCGAGGGCTTCCAAAATATGTCTCGCTGGGCCTTTGCAGCGGATTGTGCCACGGTACCAACCTGGCAAGGAATGTCGAGGTTGCATCGAGGAATTATCCAACTCAAAATAGAAACGGGCTACTAGAAGGGCCGTCGCCGCCTCCTTGGCCTGTCTGGCCGCCCCAATTTGGGTGGTGACCAAATTTCGGTAACTGTCCATCGCACCGACGTCATCAATGGTGCATGGAATGTCGTGCAGCTCAACGTTCAGCCGCAGGTAGTCTTCTTTCGTACCATCCTCAAGCTCGCTTTGGAGTTCTAGCCATTTCGGCTCCGTGTCAAGATTCGACATTAAGGCATCATATCCCCTGCGGAGGAAACCGTCGCGGAACACATGACGGAAATGGGGCGACTGGAGACCCGGGCTTTGAGTCTTTCCGGTACCTAAGGAGACTAACCTTCCAACTCCAGTCCTAGACGGCCAGACGCGGCGACTGACTCGCCTAGCAATACCAGCCGCGAAATTATCCTTTAACCCTCCATCCTGGAATGACCCTATGGCCCGGATATGCGCAGGCGAAAAATAACTTTCAAAACTATTAGCAAACAGTGTAAATTCCAACGGCTGCTAACGGCCGAAACAAAAACTTTCCCAGTCTTCATTTCTTAGTCTCAAGCGCTCAAACTGGAAGACTTGGAGCTGGAAAGGGCGTCAGAGGTCCAGAAGGATCCTTCTCAAGGGGACTCACAATGGTGCCGCGGCAGTAGCTCGCGCTCTTGCCGGAGTTAGTATATTGCCGAAACAGCGAAGGCTAATTAACTTACACTTCCCAAATCAAAGGTTCACCCCGGATATTTTCGGCGCGGAATAACTCGTGCTCTACTTTCGCTGCAAGTCAGTGACGTGGACACATGCATCATCACATGCTTTGTTTGTAAACAATATTCTTGTCAAAAGAGTAGCTTGAAAAGGAAAGTGAGGCACGGGGATGGATAGGCTGACCGTGCTCTCCAGCAGACCGGTCAGCGGCATTAAAATTCCCAAAGACAAAGGACCTAGTCTCTTTCGCAATACTGGCTGCAATAACACCGAATTTCGACCTTGCATGTAACCCCGACCCGGTCCCCACTACATCAAAGATACGATGTGCCTCCCCGAACGCCTCTCGGAGGCTGGCGTCGAAAACACGCGGGTCGTAGCAACTGTCATGGAGAAGCCATGAAACCCACTGGAAGATCCCCCCCAGTAGAGAGTCTCGGCCGAGGATAAGGCGGAGCAGTTTTGAGAGCGACATCGGTCGTCGTTCGCGGAAGATGCGCCGCGCAAGACGATCAAACACCTGGGAGCAGGTCGCGACGTCCCATCCCATACCTGCCAGACCTAGGACAATCAAGCCGCCTGCCGACCAGTTAGTACCTACGAATCGAGCTTGTCCGAGGACACCAAAATTGGGAAATGAACTCACCGGAACTGGACCCCACCGATAAATCCACAAGGTCCCGTATGGTGCATTGGGGTCCAAGTTGTTCCTGGATCAACAGGAGATATTCCAACGGGATTCCCCCTCGGACCCCTCCGCCGTCAATGGCCAGAATGGTGGGGTTCATGGTAGGGGGCAGGACGTCGATGGTCAAGGTACCACCGCCAAGGCAGATTAGGCAATTCGAGACCGTGAATTGATATTCAGCATCGGGCGCCGGCCGCCCGAATAACTGCGCACATTCGTCGCACAGTGCATGGTGGCAGGCCTGGGCGTGTTGTGCGCTGCGGACAAGGCAGTAGAGGCAGATCTTGTCCGATTGGACACGTCCTAGCTCATGGCTGATCGCTAGTAAGTGGTCCCGACGATGATCCACGGTTCGCCATCCGTGGGCGACCACTCGACGGAACTGGCTCACAAATTCCAGCTCCACTTGAACCGTTAAATCACCTACTCGTGTACCCGACTTTGGATCATCGTAATCTCGGATCCCACGGATGAGAGAAGAGCGATAGAGGGCTCGAAAGACGGCTCGCGGCTCCAGCACTAGACATCGATTAGAATCCTACTACTGGAAGCGGAAGATTTCACGAGGCAAAACTCCGGTCAAATAAACAACTCACAGATTGCACCGGGTAGATAGTGGTCCATCAGCAGCGCAGAAGCGATAGATGAGACCAGAGTGTCTAGTCTACATCCTGCGCGTTTTCCTATTTCCAGATACTGAGAAACATGGTCACCCAGTCCCTGTGGGACAGGGTTTCCTTCACGGGTCGCCTTGATGAAGTCGAAAGAGTCCTCTTTGTCTAGCGCCAGGCGCGTAGTTGCCAAATCAAAGAGCCCCTGGATATGCAAGGCGCTAAAAAGTGCCCCACAACCGCGTCGAGCCGTCCGCACGTCCTCGAGCTGTCTTTTGATCGTCGCACGGAGCTGATCACGGATACCAACGTCACTGGAACTGTCGATGGAGACTACTTGCACCCCGGAGAAAGATCGGGACAGAGACTCGCAGTCTGCGCCGCGTAATATTCGGTTAAGGTCATCTTCCGCCTGTCGGATGGCACGACCCGGACCGCTGTCCAGAACCAGCACGACCTGCGGTCGCACTGCAAGAGGAAGCGACGATGCTGATCCAACTGTCACGCACTCCACCAAAAATTGAGCAGCTGATTGGACACTCTCAAAGTCATCAACAAAAATCCAAATCACGTCCGCAAATAAAAACACGAGACGAGCGAGAATCACCCGGATGGCAGCTTGAGCCGAACCAGCCTTCCACGTGATTGGATGCTCATGCACACCTGACCCCGAATTGGCCTGTGCCTGGGAAGAGCTTGAACCAGATCGACCAACCCTACCATCGACAATAAGATGAGGGTCTCGGGTTGTCTCTGAGAGATTGTCAATCCGCAAGCCAATGCTAGCGGTGGATCGCGTTCTTCGGATGTTGTTACTAGGAAAGAGTGCTTGGAGAGCCAGCTCTTTAGTTCGCTCGCCTAAAAACACTGAAAACACTGGATTTTGATCACTGGGAGTTGGCAACCGAGAAATGATTCGTCCGAGCTGACCATAATCGCGAATCACGAAGTTTTGATTTTCGCCAACACCAACATCAATCCAACTGGAATCGTGTCTCAAGCGCATCGTAAGGTTCATGGGCAGGTTCTTGTAAACTACAAAAACTGCTCCCGACGGGTCATTTTTAAGCAACACCAGGGCAACTTCTACGCTTCAGTGTGGTAAGGAAATCGGCAACCCTCTGACTCTCGCTGTTTCATATGCTTGGTGCTTTCTCGCCGGCCTACATCAATGCCAATGTGACCGAATTCTTAAAGTTCGAGTGAAACCAATAAGGTAAGACATAAAACGCCGAAAATGCAAGATTCAAAGCTGGCAAAGATAGGTCTCTGAAACGCCCGGTCTTGGTGGCTCATTAGGCTGGCGTATTTTTGCTCCTCGGTTTGGATGGTGCTACCTACATAACAAATACAAACGTGGTGACCGGATAAAAAACAACAAAGAAGATGAGGCCGAGTAAATACAAAAAATTACACGTAACACCAAATTGTCCGACTATCGAAGTAAGATAAATTCACATTGACCGGTAAGTCTGATTTTGTAGCCGCCGCCAAAACTCTGGTAGCCAACTGTACATAAGATCTGTTGCTGGAGCTTGGAAGACTTATGGCTATGGTCTAATGTAACACCCTTCATGTTTCTCAAAAGAAACCTTTCGGGTATCTACGCTAGTTGTGTTAGGAAAGAAGGATCTTAATTCCGCAAAGCCCTTTTTAAGGCCCCTAGTCCTAGGTATAGCGTACAGGATACATTATTCGATAGTAATAAAATGAGCATTTTAACCAGCACCGTTCTCAGGCGACATGCCAAGGCGATCATTTCTCAACAAGAACAAAACCGAATACATGTTTTCATGGGTGGGCTTTGGTTAGGATTGTAGCCAGTTTACTGGATATCAAATCCTTGTAAAAGTGCAGGGGTGTGGTAGGGGTATGACAGGGATATTGTCAAGGTACTATCCTATGATTTTTTAGCATAATATATATATATATATATACATACTCAGTCCACCCAACCGTCTTTTTCTATCCCTAAATGCTTTCTTCAAACCCTTTCCTTCTGCCTCAGATGTTTTCTTCCGACTTTACTTACAACTTGCCCGAGGCAAGCATGAGTAATGAGTCTTTAGACTATATACCATTTGACCCGCAGAAACTCTCGGATTTTCAAACCTCTCCCTTCAAGTCTGCGCAGGTTATTGCAACTGAACAGGCCATGAATCAATGGCCGGATTTACAAGGACCGTCGCCGACTGTCAATTCTCGAACCTCTCACGTTGGACGACTCGAGAACGGGCTCCAGAGAACAGGAAATGGGTTCGTGCTATTAATATTTTCATTGATCGAGTATTAACATTTTTTTAGTCGTTCTCAGCCTATATCCCCTATGGTCGAATCTTCAGAGTGAGCCTTTCAAGCATCCCAATTCTTGCCAGATTAAATGGGCTAAGCATATCTCAACCTTCGCTGCAGCGACCTGACACTGGGAGAGTTGCGCCATATGAAGAAGCGATATGATCAGATCGACATGCGGATGGATACAATCATGGAGAACTTGAAACATCTCATGGCTCATGCCAACCGAGTTGGAAACCTTGCAGAGAGAATCCATCAATTGGACACCCTTTCCAGCCAGCTGGAGAATATTCGGGCCAATACTAAGCGTTTAGACAGGCAGTTGAACGAAAACTGTGAGGAGATGAGGAGGGAGGTCAAACGAATTGATCGTATGGTTGAAACATACGAGTATATCCAGAAAAAGTTCCAAGGCTTGCTTTGCCGTCTATCCAGACGACGCAGTGCCGACGACTGTCGAGCTCCACCGAGTGAAGAGGAATTACTGGTGTAACTTGAGGGCTTTTGTTAATTATGCGTTTCTTGTATTATCGCCTGTAACTCTAATAAAATTTTCTCGTGTGAAGGTCAACTCTATCTACTCTCCTATTATAATTCTATATATTATCACTGTAAGCCTTTCGCGTGTCCCGCGATATGGCCAATTTGTAGGTTGATCGCAAGGTAGGCCCGTTTTGCTGCACCCCACAGCGTTAGCACCCTGCGCCGGCCTACACAACATTTATCTTTCATACATATCTCCTAGCTCGTTACGGCAATCGCTTACGTTATAGATTTCTTTGTCTCGGACGGGTCCGGGATTCCTTCCGTATTTCCCCCAAACTCTAATTACTTACCACGGCCTGTACATGACTCGGGGAAAAGGCTCATTGTAGGCTTTGGTTGTATTTTTACTTTCTTATTTTATTTTTTTATTTTTTACAAAGACATCATCGCCCAACCTAGATTTCACAGAGTGAATTTTACCACTAATTATTCCGGTAATAATGGAAAAGGCCACTCATAATCTCGCTCTGTAATTTTACGTTCCCTCCCGCAGACCATGTTCCGTAGCTGTGCTCCTTGTTCTGGTAACGACGATGGGTATAAAATAACTCGCTATCTTGAGGATTAAGAAACATCTCCCAACGCATACATCACTAGGTCGCTGGTCAGAGGAAAGCAACATTTCGATACTCCAAAATGGAATCGGAAACAATCATTCCGCAGCCTGTCCACCATAATATCCTTCCGACGGTATGTACTTGCGGCCGTCCCGGTGATTGGGTTGTCATTAACAGTCAAGTAGATGGAAACGTTTGGAGAACCAAATCAGATGGTTAATCTCACCGGATTGATCCAGGATTTCCTTGACCGAGAACGAAATGCGTCTCTTTACCGCGCTAGCCTCGAAGCTCGCATTGAGAATGAGTGCGCATACCTACAGGAGGAACGTCATATCCGCAGCCAATTGGAGCATCAACTAGCCGAATCGCAGTGGGCACGGTCGCAGCTAGAGTCTTCATATCGTCGCTCGTGTGAAGACCGGGACCTCTTTCGCCAAGAGCTTGCTCAGGAGAAAGGAAAGGTTCAAGATATTGAGTCTCGCTTAGCTGCTGCCCTATCGTTCCACGAAACTATACAAAAGAGCGGCTCAGGGAGAGAGGCTCCTTTGGATAGATCAATCGATGGCTTGCAGCTACGGCTCCAAAGCCAAAGACAGCAAGGATTGATCGCAGAGCTTCAGGTTCTCAATCTAGCACACGAGAAGACTATACAGACCCTACAGGGCACCCTGCACAACGCCATGGGGTGTTTCTCGTGCTGTTCCTACACTGATAGCGACGGTACTACCACCGTCATTGAGGCTTCTACGAGCGAAGGAAGCAAGAGTCCCCAGGAGCCGCTGGATAATACGGACCCTATGTTACCGATGAATAGACTGGGAGCGACATGGTATGAGGAATGATGGTTCTCAGGGACCTCTTTGATAGTTGTTACGAGTTTGAGGACCAATGAAATCGAGTCAACCCTGTTTATGAAGGAAGTGAAGTATTTGCGCATAGTAGACGTTACACACCATACCGGTTTCAAGGAGAAAGCTGTACGTTTACCGCAGCCAGACTGGCTGTTCTCTAATAGCCCCGCTAGCAGGCGCTGTTAATATTTAAACCTGGAGGATTCCCGTAGTTAATTGTACTCAGGTTAAATAAATCTATCTCTATATTTTATCTCAACATCTTTGCCGCAATAAAAATGGAACAGCAGCCACGTTATTCACTTTATTCCATTCCTGAAGAGATCACCCCGCAAGACCATCAGATTCTTCGCAATGGTGGGACTTCGTCCAGTATCGAGCGCCTTCCATCTCGTCTTAGACGGGCCAAATCCCCTTTCCAGAGCAAGACGAGACAGATCGAGAATTTGACCTACGAAGTTGGCTATCTCAAAGCGGAGTTGGCATGGCATTCAGAATCCCGACGCGCTCTATTACTGCTTCAAGAGCAAATGTATGAGATGTTTCATAGAATGGAGGACGCTCTGATACAAGCCAATGTACGTCTACAAGAAGCAGAGCATCGTTACCTGAGCTTCTGGGGTCTCGAGGCATGCGCAGGAGAAAATGAGCAAATGATATAGGTTAGGAAACATTTTTTATTGGATCGCAAGGATGTGATGCTGACAATAATCCCAGGTTTCAGAATGTGCATAGTGGTATAGATGTTGTCTGAACCACCGTCTTTGTATCAAGATATATACTTTGACAGACAGAAGCCACTTGCCCATGAGATTGAATTTGCCGTTGTACGGATTGGCCCTTCAGATAGGATCTTATTTACTATCAAGAAGAATTTTAGCATGCCATCATATTGAAGATTCTGATACTAAACTTACTCTTATTGTCGTGTGGCATTCCATGAGGTCACAAACATTGCAATATCGGTTGGACGTCTATCGTAGCATTGTATTGTGATCTCGACTTCGGCGGATAATTCATCGCCTCCTTGTGATAATTTTTTAATAATTTGTTGAAACGCTTTCCTCCATGCACTTCGTCGTCGGCCAGGCTCTATGGAGATGATTCTCGCCATGTTTCAGCGGCTAGCTTCGATTAAGCACTCTGGATTGAATGTAGGTTACCTTATCGGGAAGGTTTTTACTTTGCTTTAGATGAAACCAGCGCTCGTAAGTGGCATGAGGGCCGTTGTCTCATCAAATGCGAACACCCAATTTGAAAGTTGCCTTGTAGAACATTTCGTAGGCCAAGCCGGGCTACTTTCTATTACGGACCTACAGCCGGTGTTTCCGAAGTGTTGGGGAGCATAGGCCTGCAGGATACATTTTACCATTAGGTTCAAGATCGATTAATACAAACTAGCAGCTATCCTTGTGATCGATTAATGCTGTGTATTGAAAGGATGGGCCAGTGCTCTTTAACAGGTAATGTAATAAAAATGTCTGGAGTGGGCCATGATAGTATGTACTTTATTGCGCGGGCTTGATTTTGTATAGAAAATACAGCTATTGTACTGTCTCACCCCATCGTCCTTTCACTGCGGGTCATTACCGAGTTTTCTATTTGTAATAAGAGAAAAAAAAAGGAGTCCAAATAATCGTAAGTTATTTTACAGTTCGAATTATCTTTAACTATTACAGCAGTTGCGTAAATTTCATTAGGTTCAACCCCTAGCAACCCGGCCTTGGCACTTGGCACTCTAACAAAAGTACAAAAAATACACATATCTATTATATCACCGGATTGACCACCAAGCATTCATTCGATAGCCCATCAGAGCAATATAATGACATGAAAGTCAGTCGAGTAACTGTTCTGCATTGCTATTATAAATCCCTCTGCATACCTCTACGGACTCCAAAGGAACAAAATGAGATATTTCGACTGTCGGAAGCTCCTCCCACCGTGGGTTATCATTCTTCTTCTCGTCAACTCTGATCCTATTTTCTCTCTGCAGGTAGGTAAGTATCCTGCGGTACTCAAGAGTTCTTAGCTGAATTGTGCAGGTAAGAGCACTTCAGGTCATCAGTGATAGAACCGATACATTTTCGGGTCTATTGGGCTTCCCACGAAATTTTAGTAAGTGCCTTGAAAACAGAAACGGTCCCTTTTACTGACAGAGTAGGTGCTGGAAGGGCCCAAGCCGAGCCTTACTCTTTGACCGATACAGAGCTGTCATCCTTTTTCTGCAGCACATCTCAAAGATTGCCATACCAACAGACACGGTGGCCTCGTTTAAAAGCCACACCTGGCGCGACGATTTGCCCGCACTATGCGCTCGATACATTGACTAGAGACCGGGTGGGCCAGGGGACAATTCGTTGGTATGGAAGTAGCTACGATAACCGTACTGAGTATAGAAAGCTTTCAGATATCATCAACCTTCCAGAAGACAGAACGGGGCAGGGTTAGTCCAAAGTGCAAATTGATATTACTCAAGTCTAATGGACTGTCAGCTCTTGCAATGCACTCGTACCCCTCGCTTGACCATTCCGGTTGCCCGACTCCATTTCAAATCCCTAAGGATTTGAAAACCGCAAGCGTCTACACGATCTACTGGCTGTGGAATACAACCAGGATAATGGATACTGGATATAAGGTACATAATCTGTCGGGAGGAGACATATTGGTACTGTGGTGCTAAATCACCCTTATAGATCTATACCACATGCTTTGACATTGAAGTGACGTCTCTTGAGGAGTTAGCAGAAGGGCCAAGCCCTAGAGGCGACACCCTAAGCTTGACTGTAACCTCTACGCATTTCATTTGTCCGACCCGCCAGGCATCTAAGGAAGATAGGTCCACGATTGGCTCCCCTTCAAGCCCGTCAGATGTACCAAATCAGGCTTCGGTATTTAAGCCGACACAAAGTTTCAGGGTCCCGTCAATCACGTCGATCAGTACCTCAACCCACACGTCAATTTCACGCAGTACAAATGACCTATTAGCCAACGGCGTGTCAAAGATTACTCCGTCAATTCCACTCACAGTGGCGGGAAAAACCTCCTTAACCCCAACGCACTCGCCTCCCGCTCTATCCGCTGCATCCACACATACTGTGAAGCTCATACCGGGTGAAGTTGTTACCTTTAAATATAAGTATCTCAATGTTTCCGTCGGGGACACTGTCCATTTTAAGTCACTAAATGGGTCCCTTTTTCTTTTCAATACGACATTCGAAGATCCATGTTCTCCAGTCAGGCAGATCGAAAACAAAAGTCAGGACAGTGTACTCTATACAGTACAAAATGCCGACCCTGTCTGGCTCCTCGCATGCAATTCTGCTAAAGCCTGTCGATGTTATCCGCCGTCTCATTTTGCTCTTAATCCAGGAGTCCAGTCTGGCCAGTTCTTCGACGGAATCAAGCACAAATCCGTCTACATCTCCACGACCACGGCACAACCCACCAGGTCAACAACCACAAAAGTAGTGGTAGTCACTGCATAACTCGTGAGATCGTGGTATTTGTGAGTCTACCGCAGGCTGTACTATAAAACAAAGTATATCACACTAATCTTAAGCTAGGCTGTGTTTGACCCAAATAGAATCTGGGTGCCGTATAATGTTGACCACGAACGGAGCGCTCAATTAACGCGTTGATGGATGGGCAGACACTTCACACTATTAGGCGATAAATAGCTCATAATTTTAGAGTGACTGGTGGATACTTCTCCTTGTGATTATGCTGGTAGTTCCGTACCAACTGGGCCTGTAGGCTTCAAATCCAAAGCCGAGGAATGACATGGCATGGCATGATTACCAAATACGCCGGTGGGGATGGAGTTTTCTCTGGTAACCAACCGCATACAGGGAAACAGGGTGACAGTTGGGACCTGGAGAGTATTTAGGACATAACACTCGTACCGGCTTGGTGGAGGTCAAGGTTCCCTAGTTAATGGATGCATCATGGGCAGTTACAAACTTTTGGTCCCAGCTATCGCACATTAATAGTTGTTTGTTAAAGTACAGGGCATCTGTAGCGCCTATTAGCTTTCCCTATTATTATAGTAATCCGGTTTTGTCTCCAGTGGCATCCACTTATACCACACGCAATCTTTTCGATCCATATTCTTCGGAGCCACGCCGTAACCGTTTGAGAGAACCTGGTCGCTGTTGCATCGGCCAGAGATCTAATTTAGATCGATGGAAATCAATTATCAAGGCCCGTTTGAGCTCGGCATTCCACAAAATGTTTTCCGGACAAAGATCCTGATGGATAATACCCAAACGACGGATCTCTTTTATCGACTGAGAAATCGCACTTTGGAGAGCTTTGTTTATGGTTGTATCACTGACACTCTCGCCACCCCAGCCCATCAGCAGCATATGACGGATTCTTCCCGCGCCGTGGAGGAAGTAGGTTTGGGCCAAGTCGATCGCCCCAAGAAAGACGGGAACAGCCGATCCTTGGGCACACTGGAGGACACGGTAAACCTCGGTTTCGCGTGACACCTCCATCCAGCGCCTCGACGTCGTCCCTTTCCCGAAAATAGTATATCCGAAGGTGGCACAAGTAATCTTGAACGGTGCGCCGTAGTGCCCACGAGGGCCCATTGGAGTGCAATTATGATCCAGATCCTGATCGAGCTGCGCCTTGAGCTTCATGGCCAAGTTAGCTGCGCTGATCAGGTGGCAATCTCCCCTTCCGCCGAGCCTGTGCAGCTCCGTGTTTGGACACGAAGGGTCAAACGTGCTGCATTGTTGTAGTCCGAGAAGACACTTTTGTGTGCAATAAGGAGCAATATGTGGGCGAGATTGCCCTCCCTGGTTCCCTCGGGCAATTGTTCGAGGTGCAAGCCGTTGGGTTGGAGGGGATGATGTGATTTGGCTAAACCCCCGCTTCCGTCCAGCAGACGCGGCAGGGTCTACATCAGAATCCGACGAATCCTCTTGGTGATGATGGTCGGATGATGGCGCGCAGCCGGAGGTCACTCGTGTGGTCGCTCGGCGGCCTTTGGGAACGGGAGATTCCGCCGGAGACGTCGAAGGCAGGTACTCGGAGGTGGTCTGCTCAGGACTAGTGATTTCGGAGCTAGCATAGTCCACATTCGAGTTCTGTGGTAATTCTATCATTGGAAGCTGGGAGCGCTCGCTATCAAAACTCGTGTGCCATTTCGGTAGATTGTTGTCGGCGGCATTCCGCCAGGCTTGATCGCGAAGAGGAGTGCGAAAGCTCATCAGACAGAGGCATAAAGTCCTCCCAATTCGAGTCATAGGATTTCCGGCACCCTCTGTTCCGTACATATGAGGGTCACCCAGGTCGTAGTAAAGGGTAGTTGGGTCATCATAGGGCACCCATAGTTGTACATCCACCAGGCCGTTCGTTAGATACGAATACTCCAGGCCTTCTTGAATCATCACATGGAATTCTTGGACGATCGCGGATCCGACCAGCCGCGCGGCATTATATCTTGATTTTTCCGGCTCTTCCATCGAAACAGTATCCGGTACTACAACTTCTTGCCAAAAGTCCATCGGCCGAAGCCCCTCACGCAGGATCGCCACAGAGAGCTTATGGGGTGGTTTATATTCGACCGTAGTAAGCAAGGTACTCGTGATCCCGTCAACTCGATGGATACAAAATTGATCCGGTTTCGAAGGTCTCGTACTCGATGTCTGTCGCGCCTCGATTTCATCATCTTCGTCCAGTGTGTTGGCGTGGTTATCGAACCACAGTCCGCTACCTAGCCGGAACTCTTCGCGAGCATTAGGTATTTTGCACAGCTCTGCGACGATATCGTGCACATGGTCTTCAACCGCGAGTCGCTCGTAAGTCTCGAGATCCTGTTCGCTGCTAATCGCTCGACGCGCGAATCGTCGGCCATGGTCTTCCAAGGCCACAAGCGGCGTAAATAACTGTCGTGGGTCCTCTTCTGTTGGTTGAAGGTAACGGCAAACAGAGTCGTAAATTACGCGCTGTCTCGCTTCGCAGTCAGTCCACGGAAGCAGTCGTATAGGGCAATTTTTTCCGGTCGGAGAAGGGATTTTGCCTGTCGTAGAGCGAGATGGTGTTTGCGCTCGTAGTGGCTTCCAAAGGAGATCGTGACAATGTCGGATGAACTCTGGAAACGTCGTCGGTCGGTTGCGTTCCCTCTCTTGCCACTCCCGTTCTTCTGCTTGCCTTTGGCGTTCTTCTGCCCGCTGCCTTTCCTCCTCTGCCTTAAGAAAAAGTGCCTTGTAGTCAGGGGAACTGCTTCCACTCATCGTGGCCGAAGGAATGGATGAGAAGCCCTATAGTGAACCCTGTCAGCACTGTCCTTGATTATCGGATGTCGGTGGAGCGGTATGTCGGCCAAAGTGATTATCCGCCAGAACGCGCCTCGCCCGAGCTCAAACATCATTAGTGGGTCTTATTGCTGCTGCATTGTTGGTAAAGTTTCTTTGTGTCCGTGAGCACCACCCGTGTAATCTACTAGTCAATATTAAGTAGTAAAGGCCATTACTCTGAGCGCAAAAGCATTTTGTCTATGTTGGAAGTATGCAGATGCGATTATTTTTATTTGAATCGGCCTATTAGTTATAGAATAGGCTTGCTCGGGGGCATCGCAGACGCTTATGTGATCAATCGATTCACCGCCTATTTCTTTAAATAACTAGAAACCGGCTCCCTCTTTCGATGCTTTATTTAGTGTTTCAGGTAGAGTGCAGGAACTGCGCCATAATTTGTTCTTTTTTCCCAGGGCATTGAACACAATGCCTCAAAGACATCCGGAGACTGCGGGTGCACTTCAAACCCATAATGAAGTTTACTTGGACCCGGCCAGAACAAAAAGCATCGAGACTATCACGTGCAGGGGATCCACAACCAAGTCGGCCTGTCGTAACCACTGCATAGAAAAAGGGCGCGGTGGCCATGGAATTGACGAAAAAGAGATCAATATAAATTTCCGACTACCCAGCATTCACTCTCTGATAAGTGATCACCCATATTTCAGCGCTGGTAGGGCTTTACCTGCTTGCTCCTATGGACAGTTGAGTGATCCCAAAGTGTCCGAGCGCCTACATCACGGGAGCCATCCTGAACAGTTACAGCCAACCCACCGGAGAGGGTTCTTTTTACTCCCATGCAATGAGAGAGAGCAAGACCGACTTGATTTTCTCCATAAAGTATTCTCTATCGCCAGGCGGTCCGATGACCCCATTCATCTTCCTCACCCGGAGAAGGGCAGAATCTTGGATCTAGGCTGTGGGACGGGAATATGGGCCATAGACGTGGCTCAAACATACCCAGAAATGTTTGTTGTGGGAGTTGACCTTTCTCGGATCCAGCCTGATGGACATCCTCCCAACTGCGAATTTTATGCCCCATTTGATTTTGAGCGTCAGTGGCAGATGGGAGAGGATTCGTGGGATGTAGTCCACCTCAGGATGGCATGGGGCAGCGTGTCCAATTGGTTCAATCTCTATCGCAGGGTTATTGCACACCTCCTCCCGGGAGGCTGGTTTGAACAGGTGGAGATAGATATTGAGCCACGTTTTCTTAACAATCCCTCGAGGCACTCGCCTCTGAAAAAGTGGTATCAAGTCTTCGAGCGTGCCATAGCGCTGCCTAGACAGCCGCTGACACACTGTTCTCAAGACACAATAAGCTTTTTGCGGACTGCTGGCTTTACAGAAATCAGCCACCAAACAATCAGGTTGCCGTTAAATCAATGGTCGTCCGATTCTCACCAACGAAAGATTGGTCGCTGGTACGGCCTGGCGTTCTTGCAGTTTATTGAGTCATTGGATCTTGGCCTTTTCAGGGGCACATTCAGTTCGGCTTCTAATGAGGCGCGTGAACTTATTAATCAGGCGAAGGCAGAAGCATCCGATCGCAGTGTTCACAGTTTTCATGTGTTACATATATATAGAGCACAAAAACCCCGCTGAGCTAGAATCTGATTCCTTGCAAGCCTACTTCGAAAATCAACGTACTGAGCAACTGCGCTCGGTATCCTTTGCCCATAGTTTGCCTTCCGTACGCCTTGGAAGAATGACATAAATTTCCTTTATATCCCGGCCCAAAAGTGTAACCCTGCAACCTTTTCTTATATCTCTGCCCTTGATGGCAGGGCCCCTCCACCAACCAAGAGGCGCACGCGGATGTGCTCTATAGATAGAATCCCATTTTGCGATATCGGATGGCCGAATTTCCTTTATCGCCGGATATCTGTAATAACAGTATTCCGAGTAGACTCCCTTCTTCGTGTTGGTAAAAACCTTCTCCAAAGGAAGCTTTACCGTCTCCTGACCATTTATAACATCGTAAATATTCAGGGTAATGCCAGACGGGAAGTAGACCTCAAATCTATCCTTGTCATATTTCCAACCATCTTGAAGAGCGGCAAAGCACCGTTCACTTTCGTATTTAAGATCGCCTGAATGGTCACCTGCAATAAGAGCAAGGTAGAGACGGTTTGACGATTTTCGGGGGCGATAGGTACTCAAGCTATGGCCAATAAGAACTGGAGAGCATCGATCAAATTTCGAGGTAAACTCCAGCCAACTAGTATCTTTGAAGATCTGTTTCCAGAGCAAAGAACTGGTGTTTATAATATTTTCGATATCTGCTGGCGTCATGAAGTCCTTGATGCTTAACCAAATATCAAGTGGGGTTTCAAGGGGCTTCATTATCAGTGACTGGCACCGGTGCTGGTATTGATTCGGATCTTAACAGGGAAAGGTATTTATCGATTGCAGAAATCATCCGGAAAATACTTTATCTTAAGTATAAGTTCCGCATTCTTATCAGGGTCAATAACAGTCTATACTCTGGATTTTTCTGAAGGTTGCTCGCTTATTTGCACCTATGACACAAATTATTCCACCTCAATAACTGTCCGTCCCCAATAACAAGAACAAAGAAAATACCTTTATTACCTTACAACTAGACTCATAATTACCTGATTTACAGTGAACGGTATAATTAGTATGCGCTTTTATTCAATACAGGTGCTCAGTTTACGCTAAATCCTTGGCAGTAGGGCCAGAAAATAATCAATTTGTGGGACATATATATATCTTATTATCTGTATTTTTAGCCAAGTATTTTGTGATACCTTACATTTTTGCTTACAGGACACCAGACCTTAAGCCCTACCAGTCCTAAGCAGGATCGGCAATCCTAATAAGACGAGATACTTATTTCTATTTTTCACTTTGGGAATATAAGCTGTCACCCTATTCAACCAACCAACTCTTATAATTTGTTTTCGATATGCCAATAATTCATCATGTATGGAATATCCCAAGACTAGCTTAAGAAGCTCCTTGAGAACGGCGAGCCGAACTTCTCCGACATACCTAAGTAGTTTAACATATTACTTATGGTATTAATTCCTTATTTAACAACTCTTTGAAATCTGGACATCGATATTAACTGCAGGGTCGTATATTAGGAATAGACTTACTGTTAAGAAAAGCCGCGGTGTAAAAATAAAGAGAAGTTGTTTATATATATTAACGGTTTGGCACCATACGTGAGTTATAGCATGTTTCAGGCTAAGCAGAACATAGATTCAATATTTGATGCTTTCCGTTAGGTTATACATTCAAGTTGAATTCATATTTCTAAAGATCAGTGGTAAATACCCTTAGAATGCTAAATCTAAATAGAGTAGCAGGATCAATTGCTATTTACTTGAAAGATCACTAAAACTGGCACTTTAACTCGCCATTAAGGTTGGAAAGGTTAAGATCTGAGAGTTTCAATTAGCCAAAACAAGACAAAGGAATGTATTTGCCTACCAAGATTGATATTTGGGTAGTTGAAGTGCATGTCATGAGTCCCACAGCCACACGATAGCCAAGTTCCATCAATGCTGCAAGACGGACAGAATCGTGACATCTCGCCTCTAACAAATGTTAGTACTGCAGCTTCCATGCAACGGCTGAACACACCCTTCTTTAGCCCTAAGGACCCCATCCTCATTGCTGTAGCAAGAATTCAAATCTAGGCTACTTCTCATTCTGGCGCCATCCATTTTGGTGCAGGTTGCAGTCAAAAAATGCTGATTCTCCAGCGCTATATCATCGCAGGTAGCAGAGAACCCACGAGCAGCTGACATGGATGTAAGGTAAAAGCTGCCCAGAAGCCAAATGCACTCGGACCTCATACTGGAGAAGGATCGAAAGTAGAAAAAAATTTATGATCGGCTTAAAAAGAAGATACTTAGAACAGCTATTATGACTGATTAAGCTGAAGTGTCCCTGAAAGCCTCAATTTGTATGCGGATGACTTAGTCTAAAGGATATACAATATAGCATTATCAAGAGTTCTAATTTAATCATCTGGTATTATTCGTTTGGCTTCCTCGAATAATCCGGTAATTCAGTATTTTTCCCTGTATGAAACCAGCCTTAGGCAGTCTGTCAAAAACATGACAAAGTTTCCTGAGGTGGGGCGTAATAAATCATAGCCGTGTATTCACTACATTAAGTGGATATAATACCCGATTAGGGGCGAAAATACCTACTATAGATGAACGTCTCTGACCACTAGGGCTAGGTAGCATTGTTATAATAACTCATATGTATATTACACTAAGCCAGGGCGCTGTTTTACTGACCCCAAATTGATTCGTGTATTCACTTATGCTGCGAAAATTTCATTACGTCATTGAGAAAGGGCATTTTCATATGAAGATTTAATAAAGTGAATCCAGAGTATCCGTAATTTACAGCGAAAAAGAGTATTTGAGAGTATTTTTGACTAGGGCGCTCCACTATCACCTTGAACATCTCCACGGCCTGAGTAGCCCCATATTACCGTAATGGGGTATGTACAGTACCGTGGTAGTGAGCATGCACAGGTCCACATTGATTCTGTATCATTAAGCAAACAGATCTGGAGTGTTGGGTAGATAGGAAGTCGTCTGGAAGAAATACTTAAGAATAGACAGAGAGCATTGCAAATTGATTTTTATTAAACAAAGACCCTACATTGTTACAGAAAACAATGTTCATCGATATGGAACAGCTTTTCCAACGTACACTTGTTCGAAGAATTTTCCACGATACTCGGAGGAATTTCTCAAAATCACCGCACATATGCCGCACACTCCCTCAGGTAGTGACTTTTTCAACAAACAAAACGCAACCGGTAGGTTCCGTTGCCCATACTTACCAAACGGAAAATACTAAAGCCTAAAGACCGTTTCGAGCACCAAAACCCAACAATCTCCTAGAAACGACCTCTTAGACAGCTACAAACCCACCTTTCAAACCCATAAACTGGGAAGGGAAGCAATCGCTTGCATGGAACTCAATTCAGCCCAAAAAATCTGCTATTACCCGGGAAAGCTCCATGGCGGGATCCAATCGTTCTTGCTGGATCAGATCTTGGCTGACTGCTGCCAACCGGCAGTAACAGCTAATCTTAATATATCTTTCCTCAAACCGTTAGACCCGGAAAAGCCAATAATGCTTTTTGCACGTCCCGTTAGCGTTGAGGGACGAAAGATCTACATGGAAGGCGGTATTAAGGTCCATGATGGGAAAACTGGGGCTATGATTGACGCGACACGGGTGAATGCTCTATTCATTCATCCAGCATAGGAATTGGAGGCGCGGAGGTATGTTCACATAATATTTGCGTTGGACATCAAGGGCAATACAAGATAATGTGGGCGGGAAGGGAAATCGTTTGTATATATGAGCCACCAGAAAATACATAGGAGCAAGTGTAAGCGACTTTGAATTACTGGACGTGAACTAGAGCTATAGAAACTGAATGGCCCAGTACATGTAGAGGATTCTCCACCGTTATTCCTCATGGTATAGGTCTTGGTAATAAGTCTGACCGCTTATGAGCTCCTCATGAGACCCTCTCTCAATGACCTTGCCCTCATGTAGCACAAGAATTTCATCAACTCCGCGTAGAAAAGACAGTCGATGACTGCATTGTAATTAGTCAAAGTGGATAGTGTGCGATGGGAGATAAACATACGTGATTAACAATTTGGTCATTCTCCTCGCTTGTAGCATTTGCCAAACCTTATTCTGCGCCAAGTTGTCCAACTGGCTAGTAGGTTCGTCCAACAGCAAAATAGGGGGGTCACGTAAAAGAACCCGGGCTAAAGCAACAAGCTGCCTCTGTCCACCAGAGAGGTCAACGCCAGAGCTGATAACGGTGTTATATCCGTCTGGAAACTGGAGGATACGCTGATGAAGTCCGAGCTGCTGACACAAGTCCTGGATGACTTCGAGTCCGATGCCGTTTTCGAGGCCGTATGTTAGGTTATCGCGGATTGATAAACCATGAATCAGTGTCGGATTCTGTGGTACAAAGCCAACGTGCGATCTGATCGAACATGCGTTTAGATCACCTGTATCATACCCATCAACCTTGACAGAACCGCGGTTATGCTTTATAAGTTGTAGAATGAGACGCAGGATAGTGGACTTTCCGGCGCCGTTTGCACCAACGATTGCCACGGCTTGCCCTGGCTCAACTCGAAAACTCACGCCTTTTAGAGCGGGAATGTCTTCCTTGTAGGAAAAGCACACATTCTCTAATATAAGTTGGCCTCGGCATTGTTCAAGGAAGATCCCTGACGAGCTGCGAGGGGTAGAATGCAACAGGGCATTTGATACAACTTCTGCGTCAAGTGAGATCCGAAGGGCGTTTATGATACGCCAAACAGATGTGAATGAAGAAAGAAGGTCTGTCCAGTGTTCAGCCAGCAGCAACATGTCTTCTGTCCTCAGAGCAGTAAAGCACAAGGCCCGCCCGAGCGCGATGATGCTGTCGAGAACGAGGTCATAACAGGTGATGTACATGTTTAGATGGCTCAGTTGTTGGTCCTCATCATTCTTGATGAAACACAGTCTTTCTTTCTCTTGGTGCTGTCTGTTATTCAGCACGATCAACTCCCAGGACAATGTTTGTTCACGTAGTAGTCTCTGGCTGCAGGCCCTCGCAGTGATGTATCCTTTTCGAGCACTGTCAGAACCGCGCGCAGCTCCGTGTGATACCGTAGCCCATAAGGATGCTGTTATCAGCATTATTAAAATAGCGTTGCACCCAAAAAGTCTGAGTGTACTATAGCCTAGCAACGTCAGTCTGAGAATCGAAGGAACGAGCTTTAGAGCTGTCATGGCAAATGTAGATTGCAAGCTAGTAACTGCCGACAGTACCTGACTCGGATCAGTCTGGTCCAAGAGTCCCGTCTCGCTGTCAATAGTCAGGTCAAAAGTGAGTTTCACGGCTGCTGCCTGGAGCTGCACTGCGAGCTTTGCCCATATCCACGTCTCCAGATACGTGAATAAGACGGGGATAGCCAGTTCCAAACCCAGCAAGAATAGAACCCTATCCCACTCAAAGTTGCCTACGCCAATGTTAGTTATAGTATACAAGACTTTGGGTCAAATTACCATCATATAGGTTTGTGTGTAACAACATCCTAGTTTGATTTACCGCGTAAGCCGACAGAATAGGCTTCGAGAGGATGCAAAAGGATAGAAGTAGCCACGTAGACGTAGGGCTAGATCTATCATGGCTCCAGAGCATCTTGAATGATATCTAGAGATTTCAGCCCCGTCAATGCATTAGTTTCTGCTTTCATACCCTTTTATGTCCACCCAAAACCTGGAACGTTCGATCAAATACTCTGCCAGCCCATAATACGGTTGATGCCAAATTAAGAGTAAATGCTCTGTAATGGAGCTTCCACAACACGAGTATTGTGACTAAGATCGGTATAGTAAAGTGGATCTGTGGCGATGTAGCAATCCAAGTGGTCCCAAGGGTAAGGTGCAGCTAAACGTAGTCAGTAAGCCCGCAGACCAAAAGCGGAGGGCGACAATACCATTTTGAGGTATTGGAAGTGCTTATTGGTGTGTTTTGTTGAAGAAAGATTCTGGTAGTATCAATTTTGTAATTTTCTTGAAACTTTTGGGTGGTTGTTCTTGGGCAACTTGGGAGACGCAAGCCAGGCTATATATACTGGCTCCATCTCTGACTTATGGTTTATTAAGCCAATCGTTACTAAATTTGCGGCGCTTATTAAACCATCTCCTGGCCACTAATCTGTAGTTATATTGTATCAATTAAGTATTAAATTTTCGTGTCTTCACAGCATGAACTCTATACATTGTATAATTGTATCCTAAGATCTTACGCAAGATACATAAAGATACGTTCTCCCGTTAATGACACTCAAATATTATCCTAGTCTATTGATAGTCACCGAGCGAACACTTCCTTCTTTCCCACTCTTTGCCCCTATGTCGGTGAGACACCACCATGACACAATCTTTCCATTTGATTTTTCTCTTTTGAGTTCAAAGTACTGGACAATTAGCTCAATTAGACCTCACGGATTAAGTTCCAATACTTACAGGGCTAGCAGATAGTGCCTTGCTAATCCTGAGCTCGAGCATAGGCAGCGCCGATTTTGTTGTATATTCCCGGAACCAAAAATGTAGTTCGGTGAGTCTTAGTGTTCTTCCAGGCGCATGGAGGAGACGCTTGCAGATGAGCGCGGGATACGTGCCGTAGAAGTAAAATCCCTCTTCAGGTATTGGGATGTTATTGCTTCTGTTCAAGAAGCTTGGGGTGTCTGAAGGCTGGCCCGTCACAGAATCCTCATCCAAAGGACTGCCGCTCGAATTATTGAGACAATTTGCTGGAGAAGATTCGTCGCCTTCACGGTCCTTACTTCTAACCTCCATGTGATCGACCCCCCAGCCCCAGAGATGTAACTGCGATACCTTGACAGAAAGCTGCCTGGTATAGTGATCAAAGTTGGTAGCGTTGTTCTCTGGACTCGCAAATGAGAATGGTCTGCGTGAGCTGGCATGGTCATGAAGAGCACGAATCATGTCTTCGATGGATCGGACAAATGATTTTAGACTGTGCCGCAGGACGATAAGTAGCTGTATCAGACCTCCATTACTCAAAGCCTTTGCTTGGCTCCGTATCATGTCACATCTTCCACAGGCTGAGAACAGTAGCTGTGCATGCCGCACAGTGAGCGGTTCCAAAGCCAACGACCACCTGTCCTTAAGGCTTGCAAGTATGTTTCCCACGTCACTGAAGATCTCGGCTATCATTCCGTAGTCGGAAACATGCATGCAGTGTATCATCACGCTGGTTCTCTTCATGGGGGCAAGGAGGTCCTCCAGTACAAATGCTGTAAAGAGCCCATATCCCAAGATCTGCTGCAGTGCCTCTTCGTGGCCTTCTCCATTACTCCTGCTTTGGCGATAAGCGCATAAAAAGTCGGGCGCGCGGTTTAAAGTCGGCACACGCATAATGCTGAAACAAGCCTCTGCGAGTCGGATCGATGCCGGGGAAAGACAGCAACCGGGGTTTTCAACAATTGTACGTCCTAGCCAGCCTAGAATCGCCGCTATCAAAACGTCTGGCACAGAGCTTTCCCCTCCAGAAATAGCATGGTGGACGGCGAGCTTCATATTGAAGGAATCTTGAGCAGGTAAACTGCAATATCGGTCTGGACATAAAAGGAGGAGACGGATGCTAATTCCGACTAAAAGCCCGGTTTGCTCTTTGTTCGTCAGTAGGCTTCGTAGCTCCAAATCTAGATCTGGACGAGAAAGGTATTGTAACTGAATTGGCTTTGAGGATAGGTGCCCCGAAAGAAATTCTTTCCACTCTGGGCTGATATGAAGCTGTTCCAGGAAATCACTGTTCCATGTCAGCCGTCAGGTTCGAACCAAAAGAAAACAAACGAGTAGAGCGAAGTATACCTCGCAGCCCAATCCATTGAGAATTTGACCGCTTTTGGCGTTATGAAAGCAAAGTAAAGGGCTAGATGAAAGGGATGAATCGGCGATATAATACGACATATCACGATAGCCTTTTTACAGTGACACTTCTCCTAACCTCCTATTTATGATACATTTCAGCTTTAAAGTCAAATGCGAACCCCTAGTTTCTTTTTCCACCTACCGAGTCCAATAAGACTAGAGCTTGCAGGGGTATGTACGAGTCCTAGGAATTAGTTTGCTTTGATCTTCCTAAATTTGGCACCACCGCAGGCATAGTCAGTCCCACAAAGAAACAGATTGAATAAACGATACCAGGCTGATCACTAGACTAAGATAGTAGGTTACATCGCGCAGGTCACTAATGGACGATAAGGAACGATTGTACGTGGCTATGGAGATGAAAGGTGATTTAACTCTATAAATTCATACCCGGTACCATGCAATTTCTGATGCTCTGGGCTTGATCATGGAACAGGAGACAGCACGTCAATCTATATGTAGGTCATGTAACAATATTTCACTGTTTATAAGCTATATGGAACCCTTGGATATTATCACACTCTCCCTTTTAGAGATAAGCCGAAAGTTGGCATTCAGTGGATATGAATGCCTCTAACAACGATCATACACCTGAAAGGCTGACGATGTGAGACATATTTAGAAAGGCATGGTGAAGGGCTTTGTCTGACGTCCTCCTTGATTCGGTAAAGATCTGCGTTGCGATCTCTTAAAGCGCGCTTATGTTTTTGGGTATTTACCCATTTGTATAGAAACCCAATCAAATAGCCCGGGGAAGCCGGCACACACACACTTTGCAGCATATATCCCTGCTACCAGTTTGGCTAGCGACCCACCAAAGTGCGAGTCAGAGTACTAACAACGCCCGATTAAACACGGCAGCGCAAACAAACCAAGGTCACCCCGAGAGTCCGCCTCGGTCGCAGCTATCTGTCTGTGTGTGTATCTCCATAGTTTCTTCACTTGAAGCTACTTAGAGGTTTGAGACAATTGATATTCGCTATAAGCGGGACTGGCTAGCTTTGCACTGTAGCTTTTGGTTTCTTCGAGCGTCTTTTTCTGCCTTGTCGCAACCCACATGCGTTGCAGTAGTCCTTTTCCCCGCTGGGGCCTATTCTCCATAAAGGGGTCCTTGTGGTCTTACAGGATGTACATCCATTCTTAGGCCCTTGCTGCCTTATGCTCGATTTTGTAGAAGGCAGGCGAGAGGGAGATGAACAATCGGTACCCTGGCCTACCGGCACTACCTCCATATTTGCTCCAAAGTTGGGACCTGACAAAATTCATGTTATCAGTCAAGGACAGCAACGAGCTCAGACTTAAATACGAACTTGTTTGACGATGTTCAAGGCTGATTCTCCACGCATCGAGGATAGTATATATTATCCCGCATTCTTTATCGTTAAACGATGCACGGATCTGATTGACAAATTCTTTCAATTCATCGAATTGAACGTGATCGAGTATCGTCTTTAGAGCCGCCTCGTGGTCTGTCAATTACTAAGATTAGACTTCACTTAAACATGATCATCTTGGTCCTTACCTGGTCTTGTAACCAGTGTAGTCTTCTCTATCTGTAATGCCGAGCTACCAGCGCAACGTTCGACGAGATACCTGGTGAGTACCTGGCAGGTATTTTCAGGCAGAAGAATAAATAATAACTTGCGATATAGCTCAGTGTGATAGATCCGGTTGAATGACGTGCGATGTTTTTTGGGGGTCTCACAACCCTGAATCGGGTCATCGCAGATAGTTGCTCCCCCCTTCGCATTTTGTGGGGCACGCGGTGTGATCTGGGATTGATGATCACGGGCCTCCTTAATCTGAATCGCTTGGATGCCTGATATCTAATTGTATGTAAGCTACTAGGTTATATCAACAGCCACGTTACTTACAATAGACCCAAAGTTGCAAGTCTGTTCACAACAGCAACAATTCAATTCGCAATAAAAGTCATTCTTGAGGGTCTTCCCCTGGAAAAGACTTGGCGGAAGAGTCTCGCAACACATAGCACACAAGAACTGAGGAGTATAAACTGAAAACGCGCGCTCTCTAAATGGATCGGTTGCTAAAATGTGGGAATTAGCATCTCGCCGGATCTGGCTGCATTCACTGATCCTGGCCTGTTCATGAGCTGCAGACTTTCCTTGTACCATACCTGTCAGGCTGATGCCTTCCATGTTGTTCCTTGCTTCCCTCATTGTTTGAATCCAAAATTGCTGCTGTCCCCTGAAAAGAAAATAGAATTGTTTTAAGAAAAACTGACGGTATAGCCTGGGCTATAACATCCTACAAGGATATACTATACCACAAATGAAATAGGATACGAACTCGGAATAAATTTCTCGGAACACACCAGTGAACATACTAAAGAAACTAAATAGGGGCCGACGCTTATCCAATGTAACTTGGAACACTGCAGCACGGGACGACGGGCTGTAGGTGCTTTGGACTTTGGCTGCAGAGGATTAGAAAACTATATTGTTAACTAGTATGGTGTATTCGAGCGCTAATGGCTGTAACAAATGTACCTAGGTTGCCTGTGGTAATTTTGATAGTACGATCCACTTGTCGCGCTAGCACCCCAACCGAGTCTAGCGCCCTATGTGGACTGTACAACCAAAATTACTGCGGTCGACCGGTGTAAGTTTCTATGACACAGAATGAGCTGCAGCTGGCTTTCGCCCCGAAACAACCCGACTGGAATATATTAGCTTAGCATTTCTCCAACCATGTAACATAAACTCACATCTGAAGTGATCCTGCAATGCCTTTTTCCAAGGCTTGACGCGCCGCAGCGCAACCAACTAAAACCTCCTCTTGACGCTTCCCGAGGTGTTTGACCATCAATTCCATGCTATTAGCCTCAAACCCCTCTGCCCATGCCGCGATAACTTTCCTTGCTGGACTTGAAGAGTGGGTTATATGGAGACACAAATCGTATACGTGCTCTACCACACTAACAAACCCCCGGCGTTCCATCTCGACCTTATAACATAGTGGGAGGTCAAGTGAGCGACAGCCTTCCCTATAAGCCTTCTCCATTTCTCCATAAAAAAGGTGGAAAGCACTGTCGCCTGTGGAATCCTGGAGCTGAACTGTGCTGTCCCATATTTCCAACACAGCATTGGATGAGCAACATCTAAGGGATTAGTTAGCTTATAAATTGAATTTACTGGGTTGTCTGTACCTGTAGGCTCCATCCAAGATACTAGCCAAAAGCTGAGGATTGCCTCCAAGCCCACCGACATGGACGAGGTCGAGTTGCGAGAAGTGGGTGTACCAGTCCGGCTGTGTAATATCATACAGTATGAATTCATAGTTTAGTGGTACCCTGTATTCTGTTCATTCAGTTTCTCCCAGTAACTGAGCACGGTACATACCACTCGTCCTGCATACGAACCAAATCGAGTCCGATCACCTATACTGTTGGCATTTTACCATGAATGAGCCCCAAGGTTTGGCTTACCGCTGAACAAGGGTTCCTATCAGCTAGATTGTAAGATCAGCACCTGAATAAAGTCCAATATTTCCGCAGATACATACCAAACTCAATAGCCCAGCAGCCAGTACCAGTTCGAATATCAAGCACAGTTTGAGGGCTATCGACAAGGATCGGGCTTAACCGCCCCCTGAACAATACAAGACAAGACGAAAACCATCGGTCTTCTAAGATGACTCACTATTCGAGCCCTGATCAATGAAAGGCTGCTTACCTTGTCGTTCTTGTTCTATCTTTTAATGAAGGGGTCAGCTAATTCTCATATAGTCACAGATATACGTACAGTATCCACAGGCCAAGGGTGCTGAAGTCTAAACGCAGTCGAGTAAAAGCGCCCATGTAGATAATCAGTTCCGCAAAACAAATTATCGAAGGGTTCAAGGGTTCTGTATGCAAGTTAGACGAAGTAAAAAAGAGAAAGATAACCGTAACCTACTCAGCATCTTCGTCTATTAGATAGGCATCCATCGTGTCCAGACTTTTGGTTTTTAGAAACATTAATTCGATCGGGGACCTCTTTATAACTATTTTTTTGTGCTTTGCCTCTGAATGTAACTATCCTCTATACTTTGCTGAATAGTGGTAATAGATCCTGCTAACTGACAAAACCATCAGGAAGCGAGAATGGTCGTACCTGCTGCCTGGTATCTTCCTTAATCTAGTAAAGATTTGCGTTGAGGCCCGCAAGTTCACAGGCTTGCATTTGGGTATATACCCAGATGTACAAAAGCCCAATCATATAGTTCGGGGATCCGGCACCCTGCACTGACAATACCCCTGTCGCTGATTTGACCAGGAATCCAAGAGATTTTGAACACGTGGACTAATTATTGCTGATCAACGATGAGATTGGTATTGGCTATAGGCGGGGCTACCTAGCTATGCGCTGTGGTTCGTGGATCTATCATGTATTTTCGTCTTCTTCTTTTCTCTCTCTCCTTTTTTGAATGTGTTTTTGAATCCAAATTATCTTTTTTTTAGAGCCATTGCAGTCCACAGGCGTTATAATACTCTCTTCTCCCGCAGGGGCGTTTTCGATCTTACATAAAGCGTACCTATGCTTTGGTTGTGTGGAAAGCAAACAGGCTTAGAAGCAGCGATAATTTTGGTCTCGTATATGTATCTGCTCGAGTGTGTTCAAGTTCGGTTCTCCAGGTATTCGAGTAAAGGGGCCCATGTTATGATGAGTCTCGCAGAACATTCTATTGAGGGGTGTGAAGCCTCTGCCTATGTGTGAGACAACACTCAAAGAAAATATTTCATGGTATACCCAGTATCACTACAATCGGCCTTCATTTGGTCTGGGAAATGCTTACGTCTTCTAAGAACGCTGGCTAGATTTGGAGCAGCCATCAAGAGCAATTTCACTTCTCAATACGGTAATATTCTACCCCGACTGCCCACGACCATAAGTTCCACGCAACCAGAATGCTACTGGAAAAGGCAAGCCCGAAAAACATAGCGAAGTCCCAACCTCAACGACTGTAGGCCAGTTAAGCAATCGTAGGAATAATTCGAGATCTACAGTCTATGTTAGTCGTCAATCGCAAGCCTCGTATAGATAATTACCTATAGACCCTGCTTCTTCGTTTCTAGAAAACGTTGCTCTTGGGCCTTGAGTGTCTCAATTAATTCGCTAGCCCTTAACACGTGGACTCTTTCCGCGTCAGAGAGCTATATAGCATCAGCCAGCTCTTATAGTTCTTAGTTATATAAACATACTTCCAGTCCGACATCCTTTTCGGTCTTGCAATAGATGCAAATGAAGGGTTTTGAGGATTGGATAACGCCTGGGTTTCTCAGACGCCAAGGGACGACCAGTCGCAAGTCATTATGGCAGCTATAGCATAGAGCCGGAGTCTCACGGAGCTTTGTGGAAGTTGTATTCATACTTGTGGCAGGTTTATTCTTTGGGTATGAGGTATAATAGATCTTTAATTGGCAGGTTTCCCACAAGATAGCAAGTTTGGGCGCAGGATGAGGAACTAATTCTTCGGAGTAGAGCTATGTGGGGATTTGAAGTATTTTTGAGGACAGTGGGCAGCAAGAGCGAGAAATGGCTATATTAAGGAAACGAGTAGATTGATGTATCTGCCTTTCGCTCCAAAAGCGTACCTACAATTGGATTATCTGGGTAAATACCCAGAAAATCAAGTAACCAATCATAGAGTGTGGGAAGGCGGAACCTAGGACCCACCACATACTAGCGCTAAATCCCTTGTCTTCCGCTATTGAGCTTCGCTTACGACTCTCTCGTCATCTACTCTCCGTCGTCCGATGCGTTCCACTGCATTGGTAAATAAGTCCGATATGACCTCCCTACCAAATGATAACAATATTTCACATGCTATTAATCTTCTTTCTTCGCTTACCGATGACCAAATACGGCAATACAAACAACCGTTGCGAGATCTCACCGAAAGGATCGCTGCAATCACCAAAAGCAATCCGCCTAACGCGGAAACGATAATAGATTCAGCAGAAGCAGATCAAGAGTTGGTGCGGAAATTTTTGCTCAAAGATCAGACAGGTGTTATCTTTAGGTCAGCGTATGAACCAGGGAAAGATCCGCGGACGGCCGTTCTCTCACTGCGGAGCGGAGACGGTGGGCTTGAGGTAATCCTCCTGCGCCTTCTCGCCTGTAGGTACCTGGCTTCACGCCGACGCGAATACTTTCCGGCGGACATAGTGAAGGGAAGTGCTCAGCTTAAGTCCAAGAGGAAGGGAAAGGGGCGTCCACTTTTAAGAGCAATGGGGCTTCCCATAACGAATCAGGCAGAGGACGGGCTTAAACGTGGGGAGAAGATGCTTCAAATAGAGGCTGAAACAGGAATTCCCGGAATTTCTCTCGCCCTCTTGCCCTGCCTTGCAAAGATCGATCATGTATATGCCGACGAGGTATGCCGGGTGCCTGAGGTATTTACTAGTCGAGAACTATTCCTTACTACCGTACAGGCTTCTGGTTGGTCTCAGCTATTATTCTTTTATCAGGCGCTCTATGATTGCCACGTCGGTGGGTACCTATTCCATTTATTTGAATAAACCTCAAACTGACGCATTCTAGATTCACTATACTCAACGAAAGAGAAACGAAAGAGAATTTCAAGTGGAGAGAAAGATGGGAACTAGGAGATTACCCGGTCCTGTACTCTTTCATTATGTCTGCATTCTGGTCCTATTTGTATCAATCCAGTTCGTGTTGTTTCATGAAAGGTAGAACGTGGTCACTAAAAGTGTCCAACCCAACTGGACTTTCCGAGCAACCTTTCCAAATAATGACACCACCACCACTGTGAACAGGTTCCACCCAAAGTGGGCCAAGAGTGACCAGAGCTTGATAGGGCTCGAGACGGACCTCGCGACGGACCTCGCTTGGTCTGCCTTCAAGTTCTGCCTTCGTAAGCGACTGGGAGCACAAGTAGATTTTGAACATTCCATTCTCCGGCCCAACAGAATCGTAAAGGGGCCGGAATATCGAGATTGAGTTTGGACTCGGATGGGCTCTCATGGGACCCGTCGTTAGTGTATTTGGCAGGAACCGGACGATTCGGACTGGTTGGTGCATGACATCCCCGTATCCTTTCCGTAAACCTCCTTTGATTAAAGCGTCGACCTATTGCAACCGACTCAGTTAGGCTCTATGGGTCTTCTCAAATTCAGCTTACATCAAGACCGTGCTCCGCGCACTGATCAAACAGCGCATCGGACCGCCCTCCTTCCCAGTGCTTAGAGAGGCTCCCATAGTCTCCCGATAATCGCCCAGATAGCTGGTCCGGCCCTATTATCTCCCTGACAGACTCAATAAGCTCAGGTTTCAGGGCCGAACTGGTGCTGACAATCCTGTACCCAGTGAACTCCATATCTTCATCGTGCCAGAGGAAGTGTTCGAATGAGCCAGGTTCCGCCATGATTTGAGCACGCTAGTTTGTCAGGTGATCCTGCGGGGGAATAACGTTAAGGAGGTGTAATGTATAGAAATCATGAAAGAGGACAGCAGCCTTATAATGGTCTATTCTGGCTTTTAAGAGCGTCTCTTAAGTGTGTATCTTCCAACAAGATATCATTGCTTTTCTAGAACGTTTTTGTTTATGACCATGAACCAGTGGATGGTTTTAATACAGTAATACAATTATCCTCTTTAATATATTACATACAATCCCATGTCGTACATTGCGGCGAGACCCCACACTGATTTTTTGTTTATCTCACGTATCTTCTTATTGGAGCCTGGAAGAACCCCTCCCCAATTTATCGACCCTGTATTTCTTTGAAGGACATCTCATCTGGTCGTGGACGGTGGTGGTAATGCGCCTGGCTTTTTGACTCCTGTAGTGTCATATGCACCTCGTCCCACTTCGAACGTAGGTAGAAGATTGATCGGTGCTCTGAAGAGTTTAGGGAATTCTCGGCGATAATACGATCGACCATATAGGGAGAATTTCAATTTTCCTTAGGACGGTCCTTAATCACTGGAAATATGATGGTTATAGGATAACCCCTGAGGAATTTATGGCGCGTTAAGCCACACATAAAGCTACTTGATCTGGTACTAGACCTGAAGCAAGGAGTCTACTTTTGTGGCCTTATTCTGGCAAACGTCTTATATATTTGTTTTTAGTGAATCTATCGACTATTCAGCGAGCGCTTTCTGTAATATTCGATATTAATTTTACTACGTCCATCGACTGGAGTCGAGTTTCATTCAGAAAATAAAAATGTGAATTGTGTAGACTACATAAATAGTACCAAATATGTAGATTGAAAAATCTATACCTTTCCTATCTGCGAATCGTATAATCCTGTAACAAGGCAACACCTAGACTGGATTGTTGCAACATTTCTTCCCCCATCTGAAAGCTCTCACCCCAAGAGTATTTGATTGCCTCGCCTTCTTTACTAATATCACACATGGTCAACCAACGCACAATCGTATAGCTTTTACCATCTTGCTGGCTGATATAGTGTCTTTGAAACCCCGGGTATCCGTTTATTGTAAGCTTTCCGTTGTAGAGGATGGGTTCCAAGGGGTCTATTCATGGGTAAGAAAGCTGTTATAAGACAATATCGGATGCACAAACCATGAGAAGAGGCAACGTTTGGCTCTTGCCATCCTAGACAACTGAAATAAGACCTGATGTACGCAAAGAAATGGGACATGATTTGAGATAGCCGTAAAGAGGGTAAATCCGAGGAAATGGAAGATGATATTTGCCAAAGGGAAATGTATACGAGACCAGAATTCTGTTTATAATTATATCTTTCGTGGGTTCACTAATCTAATCGCAAGTTCCCCTTTTTCTTCGCAAATTCTGCGTGTATCACGAGGTGATCGCAAACAGGGTCTAGAATACATCCATACGCCCTGGTACCATACGAGAACAGCTAAAATATAGTACCAGTCTCCCTAACGCATACTATAAGCATGCTTGATTGTGGCTGAATAAAACTTACCAGACAAAAGTCCTCCATTAGAATTCCTGTTGTCTTTTTCGGGGGTTGCAAGTATATACTTTGCAGTACAGGACTTGGAGTGCCTAAACTGATCCTGACCGAGATACACGTATGTACATTACATTAACACTTATAAAATTTTTCTAACTAGAATTGGCTATAAATTCAGATTTAGACCGCTATACAAGCAATGTACTCAGCTACTATGTAACTTTCGAGACCAAAAGACACAATATTTACGAATATCGTCCCATACCTCCCGCGGTAAAAGAAAATCCAGGTTCCATCGTAACAGAACCTGATCCTGCTGGTTGAAGTGTGACAGGGGACAACGGGATCTATCTCCGGTAGCGCTGTCATTCGAGGTCCTTTCAACAAATTAGTAAAATTACAGTCTTTCGAGTTGGTCAACTACATACGCCAGTTCTCATCTCGATCGATATTTTGTAACGCCAGATCTGCTGGGAAATTCTGACACTCAACACTGGGGGCACAGACACCTGCTTGCTCTGAAGCACCGACTGTAGGACGTTAATGAAATGTAATACGAATATGGGATGAAGACCTACCTAGCACATTATTGACTCGCGTTTCTTGTAAGGAAGAAGGCAGGGTTGAATGAGTTATTTCGACAGTTACAGTAACCTTCAAGCCGTACATAATGATTTTATGCTGAAAACGACAAAGATGATAGGTAGGCCTGCGTCAGATTGCAGTGAGGCCTTGACGAGTCTGTCATCTTTATAAACTTGGTGAGATTGCTTCACTTGTCTTGGCATTCAAGCGAAGGAGTCCTGCTTCCTGGGGTTCGTCATCAGTTTCGATTGGCTGCACATTTGTGACCTAAAGACACAGAGGCGCAGGAGAGAGCAATTTGAACCACCAATTGCTTACTATACATTACAGTAATAGGTGGAACGACGTGCCGAGTCGCTCTCACAATTAATGCTAAGAATTACACCTGACCAACACCTAGGCACAACCATCCTTTCACTGTAAACAAAGACAGTTAGGGATTAGGTAGTCTATACTTAGATGTACAGACAACATAGTGTCTAATTGTGTTAGTGCCAACAGAGGGAAAGGGATCGCCGCAAGACACATACATCCAAATAACACTTACCTACTGGAGACGAGCTGATGACACAAGAAGAACGATTCAGAGAGCATTGTAGAGGTAGTATCCATGACTGCAGTAGGCTTATTTTTGGGGAACGAGGCCCGATGAATATCTAATTTGCAGTTGTATCACAACGGTGATAGTAGGTTTAAGTGCAAGAGGAAATTTTTGTGTTTCAACGAAGGTGTGAGGGATTAACAGGATCGAGAGGGACAGATCATGGGCGCCCAGGCCTGAATACGGTTCCATACAACTAAACAAACAAACATGATGCATGTGCCGTTGGCTCCGAAAGCGGATAGTTAGTTATTTGGGTATCTACCCAAATAACCAGAGAACCAATCATATGCAGAGTATGGGGAAGCGGGACAAATGACCTGTGCACAATGCTGACGCGCCAAATCCCTCACCTGTCGCCATCAACAATCTTTTGACTCAATCATTGCCTACTTTCTGTTGTCCAAAATTTTCAATAAATCGGTCTATCAAGCTCGCCATGGACCCCTATTCAGTGTCAGACGATGCGATTACGTATGCTATCGGACTTCTCCTTTCACTTTCTGATGATCAAATACAGCGACATATTCCCCAGTTTCAAGACCTTACCGAAAAGGTCACTGCAGTTACCAAAAGCAATTCACTTAGCGCAGAAGCAATAACAAACATAGCTCAGAGTAACCTAGAGCTAGTTCGAAAATTCTTGCTCAAGGACCAGACCGGTGTTATCCTCAGGTCAGCGCATGACCTTGGGAAAGATCCGCGAACGGCCGTTCTCTCACTGCGGACCGGGGACTGTGAGCGTTTAGAGGTATACCTTTTGCGCCTGCTCGCCTGCAGATACCTGGCCTTATGCCGACGCCAATACTTCCCGGACGATATGGAAATAGTGGAGGGGGTTAGTCGACGACGTTCTAGGTCCAAGAGGGAGGGAAATGGGCGTGCCTTCATCGATGCAATCGGACTTCCATTGACGAATCAGACAGAAGATGGGCTAAAACGTGGGGAGAAGATACTCCAGATAGAGGATGATACGGGAAATTCCGGTGTTTCTTTCGCCCTCCTGCCCTCTTTTGCAAAGCTCGATCATCTCTATTCCAACGAAGCAAGACGGGTACCAGAGGTACTTGCCAGCCAGCCACTAGTCTCTGGTATAGTACAGGCTTCGAGATGGTCAAAGCTATTGGATTTTTATCAGACCCTGTACAATTACCACGTCGGTGAGTACCCAGTATTTCATTTATTCCAATTAACCCAAGCTTACACGTTCAAGATTCATTATACTTAGCGAGCGAGGAACGAAAAAGAATTGTAAATAGAGAGCAGGGTAGTCGTTAGGAGTTAAATCTGTCCTGTGTTCATTTTCTATGCCTGTATCCCAATCATATCAACATCAATGCAGCTCATGTAGTTTCATAAATGGCAAAACATTGTCACCAAAGGTGTCTTTCCCAACCGGCATTTCTGAGAAACCTTTCCAAATAATAACACCACCACCACTGTGGACGGGCTGCACCCAAAGTTGACCAAGAGTGACCAGAGCTTGATGGGGTTCCAGATGGATCTCGCTTGGTCTGCCCGTAAGTTCTTTCTTTGCGAGAGAATGGGAAGAGGGATAGACTTTGAACATTCCATTTTCTGGCCCAACAGAATCTTCAAGGGGCCGAAATATCGAGATGGAGTTAGGACTCGGATGAGCTCTCATGGGACCCGTCGTCAGTGTATTTGGCAGGAACCGGACGACTCGGACTGGTTGGTGGATGACTTCTTCGTAGCCTTTCCGTAAGCCACCTTTAAGTAGCATATCAACCTATTGCAACCGGCTCAGTCAGGTTCCATGGGTCTTCTTGGATTCAGCTTACATCAAGGCTATGTTCTGCAAATTGATTAAACGACGCATCGGACTTTCCTCCTTCCCAGTGCATAGAGGGGCTGGCATGGTCCCCTGATACTAACCCAGACAGCTGGTCCGGCCCTATCACCTTCTTGACAGACGCAATAACCTCGGGTTTCTGGGAGAAACTAGTGTTGACAATTTTATACCCAATAGATTCCATATCTTCATCGCACCAGAGGAGGTCTTGGAATGAGCTAGTCTCCGCCATGATTTGAACACACCAGTCGGTCAGGTAGCCTTGTGAGGAAAGGAGAGAAGAGGGTAAGGAAGATATGCTATAGAAATACAAAAAGGAAAGCATTTTTATAATGAACCATTTTGCTTTTGAGGGCATCTTTACCGTCAATGTCTCTCAAAAATGATAACTGCTGTTCTGGAACATTGTAGTCTGTGGCCAAGTGGATTGTTTGATACAGCAAGACAGCTACACTATTTTTAATCCATTACATACAATTCAATATCGTACATATTGTACATTGCGGTGGGACTCCACCCGTATACAGTATGGCCTGACTTTCCCTTCTTTTCCTCATATATCATATTATTGGAGCCTGGTAGAGTACCATTCCAGATCCTCTGGCACTGTGTTTGTTTGTGGAAGGTTTCGTCTTTTTAGGCGGTGGCGGTGGTGCGCCTGGCTTTTTGACCCCAGTGGTGTCAAATGCACCGCGTCCCATTTCGGATGTGGATAGAAGGGATGGTCGATCTAAAGGGGTCAATATTGGGCGGTAAGTATTCGGTGCTGCAAGGAAGCTGTACTTACAACGTGTTCAAGTGAAGAGATATGTTTGGGGGGAGGCTTGTGGGTGTAGATGTCTTGTTTTTCGTTTCTGTACCTTCGCCCAGCGCGTACTATAGCATTATTTATAAATAGTAAAGACCGGAGTTCAATAGAGAGCCAAGGTTGTAGTACGGTAAACTCCCCAACCACATCCGGTAACAAATAGGGGGCGGGGCATTCTTAGCGATAATATCACCGGCCGTAGTTGTGGGCTCCCTGCTTTCCCTAGACTAGACAATTCCTATTCACCATCTATGTAGTGGCTGCATGCGAACCCTTGGGGAGGTTATCCCGTATTAGATCTCATGGGAAGACGTTCAATTGGTCAACCAACGTGAAGCAAGATTTTGTTTTTGTCGACTCGGTCTCGTAGACGTCTTATCATGTTGCTTACGGTATATGATGGTCAATGAAACATTTAGCCAGTCTCCTGTGAAATCCTTGAGGATGAAGAGTGTGATGTTAAGCTTATCATCAGAGTTCTCAAATTTAAGACATGAATTGTGATCACCTATGAGATTACGTATAACTTTGAAGATAACCTTGACTTCATGTATACAAAGACGTGTTATATTTTATGTAGAGTGGGCTATGCAAACAGTCTTGTCTAATGTAAACGAAAGCAAAATAGCACAATCAAGGATATCCCATGCCCTCCTGACACACAGCTAGAATCAAAATAATCACATCTTCACACGGATTCTCTGCTGGATTTTGAATGAAATTGCAGCCGTCTGCTGTCCACCCGTTACTATCGTATAAGCTTACTAGAATATGGCTAGATCGGAACATACCTGATTCCATATCCCCACTGGGATAATGTTATCTTGCTTGAGGGTTACAGACAGAGCAGAATACTTGCTTGCAACGGAAATCCACCTTATACAAATCTATCGGAGTCACTTTCGAGCAACCGTGAACAGTACATGGAATAATACGGCGCTCGAGCTCCTCATAGCCACAACTGAATCCACAACGACCGAAGAAACACATCCTGCAGAGCGGCGATATTAGCAAAATTAGCGAAAAATATGTAGGCTTCTCACGTCAATCGGTAGTGCGAAGCAAAATCCTCCCACGGCAATCAGGTTAGGCGATAAAGTTATCCCGACAATTAAAAGTTTGGCAAGACGTGATAGTGGATAGATGATAGTAAGTTGACAGAAAGGTAAAAGTAGTCAGACTATATACTGGTTGACATCTAAGACAAGTAGGATCTAAGCCCATTCACCTTCGTTTTCCCTTCAGAGTCTGACGAGGATCCAGTGCCCAGGGGCCAGAAGCGTCGCTTCAGTCGAGTCGCCTCATCTCCATTGCCCCCATCTGTGCAACGATCGGCGCGCCAGATAAGCCCAAAGCGATCAAAACCAATATCATCAGGCGCAGATTTGTACTCAACGGTGTCTAGTTGGCCTACAACAGGGGAGATTAGTAGACGAGTTCTGCCCGAATGTAACACTTCACCGGAAGGGGGGAAAACGGCAATCAGCACCTCTGTATATTTTCACAATTCGAATTCTCCATTTAGAAAAAAGATTATTCGATTATAAGTCTTGAATTGGGAGGTCTAGCTGAGAAAAAAATCGAGGAACCGAATACTTACTGTACAGCGTAGTTGGATGCATGTATCAAGCGGCAATGCAGACATATAATGATATACTTTATATAGATACGTGGGGTTACTTGAGATAATTTCTCATTAGCTGAGCGTAGGTCCATACACTCATCTAGACCTCGTTCTTATCCCTGATTCAAGTAACTCCGCAGGCTGGTCAGTCTCATGCAGCAGAATCAGCCATGGTACAGCCAAGGGCTCATCCCAATCAAACTAGAGACATATAGAGTGTTCTAGACCGGTACTAGGCTAAGGCTGCGAGAGGATTATCTTACTGGACCGCTGGTGCAGGGTAAAATTATGCCTCATGATGTATGTTCCCTACCGCAGCAGGCTGTAGCAATCTTCGCCTCTTTTCTGTGAAATCTCTATTGCAACAAGACACTACGAAGAAGTATGATAGAAGGATCCCGTTCCTCAGCTGAGTACCACGCCAGCCATTGGGGCTGGGCTTTGCTGATCAATGGTTGTACGTCTTTAGTTGAGTATTATGGCATTAGACCCTGACTAAGATTGTTTCTTTGTCATTTCTAAGCACTCTGGACATCTCTCATGATTACATACACTACAACAGGCGCTTTCACAAATCACTCCAGTCTCCTTGTTGCATACACAACAAGATCCTCTAAGAAGCATACGAGATTCCTTTCTTACCAAAATATTTTTCGAAACATCTCCGGCCCTCTGATACGTTTTAGGCTGTGGCATCTTGTGAAAACCTCTGGCAGTTCACAATTCCATACTATAGATCATTAGATAATGTCCTTTAGGTGACAAGCGTTTCCATACCACTTTTTGTGTAAGGCTGTTCTTTAAACAGGCTTCTCTTCATAGAGCGAGTCAAAGTTTTCTTTTCCCAATTAATCAATACTCTGGAAGGTATGTAAAGCAAATTTTACTCAACATACTTATAGAGAGGATATTTATCTGATTCAAGATCAGGAAAGTACTTTTTCTTGAAAAAAGGACGCAGGAGAGAGAAAAGGAGGAAAAGACCGAATGGTGCTACCACGAGCAACAAGAATGCAAAAACGGAAGTTTTCATTGTTGATATCATGAACATACCTTGCGGCGGGACGCTTTAGGTTAAATATTCACCAGGGGATCACTCGTTAAGCACCCTTTGAGAGAACTAGATTATGACGTGGGAAGAATATCTGAAAAAAGATATCCCAGCCTTCTCAGCTTCGATAACATCCATCAACTTTTTTATTGGCCGGCCTGATGCGTGAACTCTCATTCTCCAGTGAACGAGTGCTTTGAAATCTGTGTGGAGTAGAGTTCATTCGCCACGTGAAGGGTGAACAGGAATAGATGACTCAAGATCAGGGAGGATAGAGATTTCTCTAGAAAAAATGCGTAGAATAGAGTATATCAGGACGATACAGGATAGCACTAACACAAGCAACATGACCCCAAGAGAAAATCAATTCGTTTGTATAAAACCAAGAAAAGTATATTCATTCGCTCAGAGATTTGGAAAAGGTGGCCGTGAAAGATGGATATAAACGGAATAAGACAATATGGTCGAAAATTGAGGTATAAAAAAGCAGAGTAAAAATAAAGACAATAGAAGTTGTGGGATTATATACAGGCTGAGTGGCAGACTGCTCTTTATCTGTAACAAAATATCCTAAGATGTAAGCCCAAATCAGGTGTACGATTGAGACCAAGGCTGTTCCGCATGATGACAAGGTCTAGATTTTTTGACTATAGGTCCTCCTATCCCACGAGCTTATCACATTCATCTCGTTCATGGGCACTAGTTCAAGTATTCGGCAGCGCCCTTGAACGACGTTTGCGGTTAAGGGCCCATCTTAGCCATCCAAGCCATCCTGACTCTCGCCGCTCAGGCTCCATCGGAAAATCTTTCGGAAGAGGGGGCGTATGTCTGAATGATAGTAGAGCACTTGGGTTGCTTTCAAATTCGATCAGAGCCTCAGGTCCGTCAGGTAAAGATTGCAACTCTTGATAGCTGAGACTTTTGCCAGTGGTGCCAGCCGGAGAAACGCACAGAACTGTTATCGTTGCCTGCCGTAGCCGAGAGCGTTGTCCGTTGTAAGGAGGTTCTACCGCCATAATATGGTGGGTCTCCTACAAATCAGTTTTCGTTGCATAAAGAGGGAGATTTATGCTCACCTCGAAGAGCGCTGGACAGGAGGCTGGATCACCGTGTAAAGTGGATATTTTTGTAGCGGCTGGTTTCTGGGCCTGGTCCCATGGCGGAGAGAGAATCCCAGTCTCTGGCGGCTTTGTGTCGGTATAGTCTCGATTTGACTGTATGTGGGAGCCCGGATTCGACCTATACGGAGACGCATCTTGGCTAGGAAAACATCGCCACGATATAGTTTGCGCAGAAGAGGCAGTACTTGGCTCTTGCAATCTTAGACAACTGAAATAAAATCCGATGTACGCAAAGAATCGTGACATATTGAGGTAACAATGAAGAAGGTAGATAGAAAAATGGAAGAAGATAGCTAACAAAGAGAAAGCTCTGCTAAATCAGATATCGGTTTACCCTTATAACTTTTTTAACTCTACTACTCTGATCTCTGAAGCTCCCCTTTTTCTTCGTAACCCCTATGCGTAACCTGGGGTGATGACAATCGGGACCTAGGACACACCCATTTGTCCTGACTACTACTGATTGTTATCCTGTAAACTTGCTTGAATGTGGTTGAAAGAAACATACCAGATCAAAGGACTACAGCGGATTTACTGACATCTTGTTTTAAGGATTACACACAGGGCACCTCGACCGGTTGCAAGTATCTTCATATGACTTGGTTATCAACCCGGGGCAGTCGTGACGGTTACATGGAAAAAATTGCACATCGGGGTCCTGATAGCGGCACTTGTACTGAGTGCAAACTTGATAGCACATCTTTTCAAGAGAGACTTGTCAGCAGAGTCAGCGAATAATATTTAGGTTTACTCACGTCTGTCAATAATAGGAAGCAAGAATCTCAAGAGGCAACCAGGTTGGATGAGAGTGTGTAGTCTTCTGATTTGAAGATTAACGAGGTAGCAATGGGTAAGACATGAAAAGGCTAAGAAAGCTATTAGTCGATAGAAGGAAATATATGTGAATATAGACTGGCTAGTATGTGCGATACGTGAAATCCAATTTCAGCTTCGGCTTCATTACTGTTGATTCTAGCCTTCAATAGACCGAATCGTACCCTCAATAAGCCTATTTTTCTTTATATACACATATGCTGACCGCACCCAAAATCACCTAGGACCGTCACCATAAAACGCCGTATTAAGGAGACCTAGAGACAGGTTAGCGTAGTTACAACTTGTTGAGTCACCCTGCTACGTACGCCAGTTCTCATGCCGATCGTAGTCTTCCAACGCTTGATCTGTTGTTGGAAAGTTTTTGTGTTTACCGCTGGAGGCCCAGGCACCTGCTTGTTCCGAAGAACCGACTGTAGGAGGTTAGTGAAACGGAATACGAATATGAGAAAAAGATTTACCTAGCAAATTATTGACCCGCGTTTCTCGTGAGGAAGGTATGATTAAACGAGTGATTTCGACAACGACAGTAATTTTCAAGCCGTCCATAGTGATTTTTTTCCAGAGAACTGACAAAGGCAAAGAATTGGACTGCGACAGCTTTTGACAAGGCTATTATCTTTATAAATTTGGTGAGATAGCTTCACTTATCTCGGTAGTCAAGCAAAGAACGGATCCCGCGAGCCAGCCGTTCGGTCCCGACTTCGTTAGATCAAAGATGACGATCTTACGGACGAGAATTCGTGTTTATGGGAGTTCGTCATCGGATCCAATTTTACATTCGTGACGCAGAGACGCAGAGACACGAGTGCGAGAGTTTTGCTTGCTATGCATAATAACAATAGGCGAAATGGCGTGCCGATCAATCTTTTCGAGTCACTGTCACAATTTTTTTTTTTCAGAATATGACCTTGGCCAGCGCCTAGACATGGCTATCCATCCGCCAGTGCTGGCAATCTGTTTCACTTCCCCAGTCATCCCTAGTCCACTTTAGAAAGTGCGTCTGCCAAGTACAGCCTCCAAGCGGAAGGCCATAAGGTCTGTGCTCGCCGTGCACGGCGAGCACAGACCACTTCCCAAACTTGTTAGATTTCTATTGGGCAGTAACGAGACCGACTAGCGCCCGCCATATCTATCCGTGGCTGCCCGACCCACCCACCGGCGAAAAGGCGGTGGGTGGGCGGGACGCTACGTCTACAGACTACACAGATGTTTAAAGTGCTACACTTCGATTTATACTTATGTCTTTAAATGTAGAATAATAATAATAATAACAATAATATTGTTACTCCGTTAGACCAATGGCCATCCGGTCTATCTCGCTATTTAGGGGTAAAACCGTGTAGGGCCGGAGGCCCTACCTAGGCTGCGGCAAACCCGCTCCGCATCCGCATCCAACGGATGTCCGCGAAAATCCAGTAAATATCCGCACTAGCATAAAATTCGCTAATTTAACTTATTTTGGCACTTCATGTGACCCTTATAGAGCTGACCAAGCAATCAGATCACGAGACTTGGCATGTTTCTACTGTTTTCGAATCCGCTGGATATCCATGGATATTTAACTTTTTGAAGCCTAAATCCGCATCCAATCTGCGCGGATAGTTGGATATCAGAATCATATCCATATCCGCCAATTTGCGGAGTAGATTTGCGGATGCTGCCGCAGCCTAGCCCTACCTGGTAAAAACTCCTCCACCTTGGTGGTACATCTCTCTCTCTTCGTACATGCCCCTAGAACCCGTTTGCTAGTACCAGCCTTATTGACCCTCAATTAACCTATTCGCCAGCCGGAATTGGTCAACCACTTCTTCCCGTATATACCACCTTGTTACCTTTTGTACCCCCTTCGGAGTGGTAAGCAGCTGCCGGACGTCTACCCGTCCTTGTATTTCTAGATCATGTCTGGCATGCCGTGCAGAGTGTAATAACATGCCTGGGATTCTCTTTCCCCCATTGTACTTGGGGTACATTGGGGATTCCCACCCCGGTACTTTCGCATAATGTAGGAAGGCTGCTAGTCCTACCTTGCCTGTCCGGAGTTGTGTTAACACAAAACTCTCGGCCTTGTGTAGACCGACCTGAAGCGTGAGCAGGTCCTTTGTTAGTCTGTGTCGGACTGTTTTAGATAGTTTCGTACGGAGTCCCTCTCTTTCTTCATTTCATCTCTTCAGGACTGCCTCTCATATTCTGCGCTTTTTGGTCCACTTCTTTGCCACTGGTGGCAGCATTCTCTTGATCCAAGCCTGGTCCCAACCTTGCGGCATCGATCTGTTGTACCCCACGGTCTCCTGCCTGTATGGTATCCTGCTAAATTTCCCGTGAAATAGTGTTCGATTAGGGGAGTATGAGCAAGTGATTCCAAGATAGAGGTCGATGTAGCCCTAACCGCCCCTGTGATCTTTCGTAGGCATCTGGCTTGGACTTTCCGGGCCAGGCAGGGAGGAGGTATTATCTTGTGCTTTCCTCTGATTGGAGTATGCCAGGCGTGGCTCACACAGGTGAGGGCCGGACGGACAATCGTATTGTAGAGCCTCTGGGCTTGTAGCATGGGGAGGCCCCATTTTGAGCCTGTCAGCCGTTTGAGTACGTTTTCTTGGGTGGCCATCTTTTCCTGTATATGGGCTCCCCAGTTGAATCTCGTGTCTAGATTTAGGTCCAGGACTCTGACGCTTTTAGACGGGTGTTTAACCATAGGCCCGATATGTATCGGTCTGCCGATGTCGTATTTTTTGCATCGTGAGAAATGGATCAGCTCATATTTTTCTGGTGCGAACTTAGCCCTGTGAGCGGTTGCTTACTTCAAGCATCTCTCGTGTAACATGGCCAGTGTTCGACAGGTAGACTGTGTAGTCGGCCCCCAGGCTATCATATTCGCATCAACAAAGCCGATTCCGATAGCTTTCCGGTCCGTCGAATTACATGAGTCGATTAGGTCAGTTATATTCAACCAATGATGACCCCTAGGACTCCTTTCCTACGCAGTATTTCAACGAACTTGGTCTTAATCACGTTATCGAAGACTCCCGTTATGTCCAGGCACAGTAGTGTCGCTACTTGCCCTGCGTTCTATGCCGTTCGTATTACCGATAACACCAAGTCCAGGCCGAACTCGCCTTGAATGTAGAAATGCGATAATATTTCACTGACAAATTAATTCGCTGCTTGTTGAAGCTTTTATTTGGACTTACCACATTCAGCCTTCGTAGACCAAGCTCTGAAAAGCTCGGCGGTGGTGTTGAAAGGACCGCCAATGGCTGGCAGCGGTCCTTGTCGATGCGAGCTATCATCGTTTTCGGCATTCGAATACTGAAGACGTCAACCTGAATGAGAATTAGAGGGATAATGATTTTCCAAAACAGCGTGGGAATGTATCTGTATCTCTGGCATTCTTGAATAAACAACCAATTCATGCTCAAGTCAATTCCAACATTTCTTCTGAGACAATCTGTTGGGCCGCTTCTCCTTCCTAATGTAATTTAGTGTGTCACTTGATCCACAAAGTGGATAGCTGTGGCAGAAATATGTGGGTCTAACTACCAAAGAAGTGATTATTCAACTGATTTTATGATCATATTGAAATGAATGAAGGTCTTGATTCTTTCTAACTACACGATAAAGAAGCCGATATTTAAGCAATTTCAGGGGCTTCAGAATCGTCATAAATGAGCGGAATTGTATGATTTATCGTCATAAATCAATATGATTGCATAGTCGGTCTGGTCAAGCAAGGCGATGATATGAGCGGTTTAGTCATAATTCGCGGCCACAATAGCTCTCCCGCAGCTACGCGGTATCTAGCTTTCTTTGCGAACAAGATGCATTGTACTGTACTTTTTAGTATATCCCGTACTTATGTTGCTCCGTCGCCGTTCCCAGATAAGTCGACTGACACATGCCTTAAGAAGGTCCTTACTAGTTTGACCGCCTGTTGACCATTACCGTCTCCACCGATAATAATGGTGACGTTGATCCCCACAGCTAGTGTGAGATTCGGTCGCTGACGGGGAAGCACGGCAACCAATCGAGTCAGACTGGTGTCCACTCATACGTGCATTAGCGGCCCTCTCCAAACCACTTTAGATCCATGCACATGGGTGCACAAGTGAGGGGATGTCAGACAGTTCACCCCTTATCACTCAAGACGTAGGTGTGAGAAGAGGTGTTGCTTTCTGAATGTATTCTCTCTCGACCGCACTAAAGCCATGATCCAGGAGAAGCACTAATTCAGCCAAAAGTGAGATGCTTTTTGAAGGCTTCCAAATTGAAATATCAAATAATTATGGATCTTTCATCGGCCCTGAAAATCTTAAAGTCTGCCACAGCCGAAAGTCTTAAAAACCACCAGCAAGAAGTGCTGGAGATATTGGCCGACTTAGGAAGTCGATTAGACGTAAGTTTTTGTTCTTTCATTTTCGCGGTCAATTGTTTAACGTTTTGAAGTCAATACCTTTTTTAGAAGATCAATCCAGGCGTGAACCAATCGACTGTGAATATTCAGGCAGTACCTCAGAAGCCCCGGGTCAGCCTGGTTACAGTAGCACGTCCGAAAGCGAAAGCTGCGAATCGTCCGCGACAAGCAATACCTCTCTCGAAGCGCCTGGAAGCGACCATTCCAATGTTGTAGCGTCCTCACAATGGTCCCACAAGCTACTCACAACGATCAGCGATGATATCCGTTGGTTGCTTGGTTATTCTATGGGAACGTCAACGGAGACAGCGATTCAGAACAAAAGAAATAAAGCAAAAGACGAAAGGGTTGCAGATATTCAGCATGTAGATGGCACGCGAACCCCATCGAACGAGAACAAAATCTTCAGAGCTTTCGCTCAGAGATCGATGGGAATTGAGTTTACACAAATCCAGCGTGACGCTCGGCTAGAAACAAGGGTGGATGAACTGTTCGACAGCATTTGTTCTTCTGAGCCTGAAGCTCAAGGTCGCATAAATAAAAGAACAAACTTCGCCGCCAAACACCTCGATTGTTTTCGCCATGAGCCAATGCACAGAGGAACTGTTCTACGGGGCATAAATGCTGGGGTTAAGCGGCTGGTAATGGAAAAATTATTCGCACAAAGGCTGAGGGAGTCTAACCGGCCGATCGAACCAGACGGGATATCTGTTCTCACTGCCCTAAAGGTTACTGCCTTTGACCGTCTACTTTATCGCGATATTCCATACTTCCTGGATCAAATATTCCGTTGTGAAGTAAACTTGTCAGGTTCTCCCACCGGCGATGAACCTAAATCTACATCTGTCAATCTTGCAGACATCTTGGTCACGCTATCCCCATGGGTTCAAGAATTCCAAGCCAAGTACGATGAAGATATATTCAAGGTCACCAAGATCCCTATTAATAACGGTGACGCCACTTCACACGATGGTCAACGCCCTCCAAAGCGCCTGCGTTTATCACTCCAAGATATCACGATGCCAACCCACGCATTAGACGATGGAAATATCGGACACAGTAATGCCGATACTGCGACAGTACCAGTCTCCAGCCAGTTAGAGCCATCCAGACAGACAGTGCAACGCATTATTAATTTTCCAGCAGAGGTGACTGAGACAGCAATGCAACCTAACCGGCCTATTTGTCAAGGACCTGATGACTCGGCGACCTCTGAACCGGCATTGCCAATAAACCACCCTTGCTCCTTGGGTAATTGGGATAAAGACTATGGTTTTGTACCGATGCAGAATACTCAAACACCTCCGGCACATAACTTTTGGGGCACTTGTCATCCTGGAGAGGATAACTTTGCAAGGAGTTCCGCACCATGGGGAAATTGGGACCAGGACTATGACGATGCCTCGAATTTGCAACCACGACGAAATCTAACGGCCCGTGGGCCCTGGGGTAACTGGGACCAAGATTACGATGTCACATCATCAGGAGTTGGGTGGACATCTCCATCAATGTTTTGTTATAGTAACTAGGGCGAAGCTTGGTATCCTTTGCTTCTAAAATTTAGTCAAATTTCCACTGATCCGTGCACGATGCCTGTTGACTATCGAGAGTATTGCCAAGATAAAAGGGATATATGTACAGTGTAATTATAAGAAAGATACTGGGCAACAAAAGTTTCGAACATTCCATCATACTACAGCTTATACACAATGGTCTGAAACATGCCTCCGCCTCCGCGCGAATGATAATATATCAAGTCACCTCTCCATACCACTGCATCCCCAACATCAAGACTTAAAGCAGCTATTGGAGAAGAGATGCTTGGTTTTGATTGATCCGCCCTTGTTCCCTCATAAAATGTATACCAACCATTCGTAGGTGATAAAGGCGTAAGAGCGATAGTCGCATAAATTTCTCCTTTCTCTGCCGTTTTTAATCGTCTCGGATCCGCTTCGGTCTCGCGAAAGATGCCCACGAAAATATGATCCGGCTCCGAGGGCACGGGCTTAGGCTGCATCAATTTCGCAAGTGCTGTTTTCTCGGTTCTCTGCATTGTATCAGCAAAGGTCGACGTAATAGCGAGAGTAAACAATCAACTCCTAACATACATTGACAAATTCATCCTTGACTTCAAAACAAGCGCTTGGTATTTCACAAGCGTCATACTTCTCTCTGCTATGCGTCGGTTGCGCACGCATTGCTTCAGCAGCTTTTTGTGCGAGTGACTCTGGAATAGCTTTTCGAATCACTTCAAACCCCTGATTATCCGTCATCTTTACCGCCAAAAAGCACCAGTCGACGAAGATAATCAAGAAAACCAGGAACAAAGGCTGTAAAATAAATTATGTCGCGAGTAAACAAAGTATTTTGACTTGAAATTGGGTGGGAGGCATGGCGGGGCAGATAATGAAACCCACTAATTTGATGCCCAAGCCGACAGCAGATACAATCACGTGAATAGATTTCGGAAGCGGATGTACACTGTTCCGACATTCACATCTATGAATATTCGCATCATGGACGCCGATGAGTCATCGGGTCCCGTTAACTAACTAACTAAAACTAACTAACCATTCTTGAGTATCTCGGCTACCAAACCTGTGGAGCCTCAGGTATGCCTCAAGCCTGCCTCCCTCGATTTGTTGCGTCTACACTCTTTCGTTTTCAGTAGATGATGTCTGACCAGACCTTCGCCTCGGAAATCTCTGAACGCTGAACTTGCCGCTCGAGGTGAATTCCACTTAGATGAAGTCAGCTTTGACAATCATGCTAACGCCTTTGACCCCGATCAGGTTGACCCATCCCAACCGAGCGAATCGTCGGCCTCCTGCCGTTCCAGACCGAACTCAATGTTGTATACGCTATGTCAGTGGTGATTCGGGTACCCTCCTTATATCAGTCGCGTACGGATCTGCTCATAAGTTAACGGTCGAGAACCTTCGCCCTGGGCTGCGACCGATGCGTTTCTAGGAAGAGGTGGTCAGGCCCAACCCCGTATCGAGAGAATCGTCATCGTCCTTCGGCCTGGTTTTCCGTATGGCTTCTGCTAGATAATTCAACCCGGCTAATGGGCTCGGCGGCAGCCCAAGAATTCAATGTGATGATATAGGAAAGACTCGAATACTCCTATTTGACAAACGGAGTGGCGGTGGTTCTGTTTCGAGTCCCTAATACCACCTGCGAATCCAACATGGAATTCAACCCCGAGAATGACCAGATCTTTCAGCAACCATTGACAAGTACTGCCTGAGTGCTATACCTCTATCTGATGAGCTTCGATTCGCGGTTGCGTGACCAGGAATGGCGATATAATGCACTCAAAACGCTTTCGGTATGGGTAACAAGTTTCGATCACAAACGCTTCAAAATCCTAGTTGAATAATATGCTCCGTCTGTATATACTGTCTCTGAAACTACTGGTTCAGAGTTTGCCATCGTCCCCTGTTGAATCCCCTACAGGAGGACGTCGACCGTCAACTGATCTCAGACTCAGTGTGCGCCTTCGCATCTAATCATTCGCGACGACCCTTCGGATCCTGACGAGGATCCAGCACTAAGAAGGCAGAAGTATCGCTTTATTCGAGTAGCCTCGTCTCTTTTATCCCTATCCGTACAACGGTCAGTACGTCAAACAGGCACCAGACATGTTTCCAGCGATCAAAATCAGCACCATTGCACGCGGTTTTGTATTCAACAATATCTACCTGGCCTGCAGCATGGCGATTTGCTGGACGAGTACTGCCCGAATGTAACAATCCACCAGAAAGATGGAGATGGCGGTCGGCACCTCATCATCACTGAGTTATTAGTCCAGCAGACTAAACAGTAGCTGGATAAAGAAATCAATGACTGTATACCTACAGGGGGCTGTGGAGCAGCTGGGGCGCCGTTCAAGATCACTTACGCTAGGTATACATATACTATTGTCAGCAAAGGGACTACTAGTTAGTGGTTCCTGTATCTCTGGGAGTGATCGACCTGGCTAGAGTTTATTTCCTGCATAGGTCGGGGAGATTCGACACATGCTACTTATAGCCTGGGGAGGCAAGCCCATTAACAGAATTAACATGTATCAGCGCGAAATATCAAAATATATAAAGGTGATATGCTCACTGGGAGTCTTACGGGAGTATTGAACAGTGCTTAAATATCTGTGCTGAAGCATCTGACCTCGCGGGGAGAACTCGGATTAATTCCTTTGAAGATGTCAGCTCAGCTGACGACTCACGCCAGTTAATAGTCTCAACAATAGGGGACCTGAGGAAGGTTTCTCTAGCTTTAGTCGTTAGATGACCTCAGTATTTGGTCACTTTGTCATTGTGAATCTTTGCTTCTATTCTGCCATGCTGGAAATTTTCTTATTACTTATCCTAGTGGTTACAGTCGAGCGGGTTCGCACGGTCGGGCAGGTCATTCAACCCATATTAACTAGAGGTCTAACAACCGCATGGGAAAAGACCTCCAGACTTGACACATTTAACCGGAATAATAGCCAATAATTATAACCTCCCACTCAGGTAAAACTCCATAGGGTATGCCGTATTGAGAGTAGTATACCTCCGCTTGTGTCACGCGATCAGTATTTGAAATCTAACCTTTTCAGGTACAACCCCAATGGGTTGTCCCGTATTCAGAATGGACCTGTCACCTGGCTTGATATTATGATTTAGAAGGATCTCACTTTACTGTGTCAACCTTGTCTAGCTATGGCAAAAAGACAGTTTCACTTTGAGGGCGACGATTCCCAATACATTGATTTTCTCGAGAATATTATTCAGACATCCGGCCTGGTTGACGGGTTGGTTATTGTTCCAAAAACCAGATATGAATCACAGCATCACGAACCGGCACAAAGACGTCCCCCACATAGTCCCACTACCAAAGATCAAGACCTTGCGGAGTCGCAAGCGCTTCGAATCATTTACTGTCATCCCTCCAAACATCCAAAGGGTGGTCGACTGACTAAACCGCGATGGCAGAAGGAGCTTGATGACTTTATTGTACGGGTTCCTAATATTACCGACTTGGATTCCAAAACAAGGGACATGGGCCTTGGTGATAGCCGAATGGTTATTTCCAGCCTTGTGAATGGGTTTAATTTCACGAATCCCACCTCTGAACCGGGCAATAACCCAATTGCTTGTCCTAGTATTCTTTCCACGCTTTGTAAATATGCCCTTTTTACCAAGATGTCCAGTGATAAAGCACGTCTCCTTTCGTGTCTAGCCCATTTTCAGGATCTTGTTTTCATATCTTTTTGTGACGTTGCCCTAGGGATTGGTCAATCTAGAGAGAAAGTCCACGAAGCTATGAGGCTTCACATTTCAGACTCTGAAGGGCACAACCTTGATAAAATTATATTTGGTGCCCGGTGGGCTAACAGGTGCATCGCAAAGCTCTCTAAGTCTAGCTGGGGTTTGAGGAGTTCAGAGCTTTTTATCCTAAGTAAGTATATTTCGGAAGCAGATAAAGCGATTTTGCTGATTTGTAGATGGGCAAACGATAAATTTCTATGCTCGGTATGCTGCTTCTGGCATTAAGAGTGAGCCATATATTCTGAATCAGCTGGGAAAAAAAGCTATGGAGGCTTCAGATCTCAATGCGACTGAGAAATCTTTCGTTTCCATCCCTTGTATAATCAAGCTATTGCTTCGTGACACGGTCGAGTACAGATCCCCAATACATAAAGAGTACGAATCTTTAAATCGGCTTTGACTAACATTTATAGACTCTCTACCATATGTTACATCCTTGGATATGACTATGAATCCACGCTGAGCTGTTTCCAAAACTCCTATGTTGAATTCGCGAACTATACTATCCAAGATACCATCCTATCCCCATCAAAATCCAACACTGAGATACTTTCCGAGACCACTCCGAAAAGAAAACGGAGTCAATCGAGTCACCTGGCCGAAAAAAGATCTAGAACGGGCTCGTCATCCGAATATACGATTTTAAATTGGGATAAGCATCTGGACCAAGAACATTCAGTTGCTCAGACTGGAGGATTTCTATCGCAAATACAACCTCATAATAGCCAACAGGCCGACGACTGCTTTTTGGCTCAGTCCTTCAGATCTCCACCACAATCAGGAGCGATTCCAATTAAATATACCAATGAGAATACGAGAGACCATGTTGCACAAGGTAGGTCATAAAAATCTGTCAATGGAATAGGTTATCTGACTATTACCGTGAACGTGACCCTTCGTTAAGGCTCTGCAGCACAAATTGATTCATCGCCCCTCATGCTCGACAGAATCCAGAGTTCTACTTCAGAAAATTACCTATCGGAGCCCAGTTTTGAAGTTGCTTTACCATTGACCGACCACCTATTGCCAAATGACCAAGTAGAAGACAGTCTCACCCGATCGCATTGCGAAACCACAGGTATGGGAGATACCAGTTTACTCGATTGGGACCGGGACTTTAATCCTTGGTTGGGGTGGGAGAAAGACGTCTCTATTCCATTTTTGGACTGGGAAAGAGATTTTGACTTACAGTGGCCACAAGTGGAAGAAGCTGCTAGCCAGTGTAATCTACAAGATACCTAGAACGCAACAAACAGACTACCATGTATTTGGATAGACAAGAGTTATAAACTTCCCTCCACCTCCGGAATTATGAAAATATATAAGGGCACCACTCCAAGCAACGGCATCGCCAGCTTTCAGCATCACCGAGGTTTGTCTCCTAAGGGGTGGTTTTCGCAGATGAGAACCTTCATAAAAAGTAAACCAACCATTATGTTGCCCTAGGTCCGTAACTGCGATAGTAACATAAACTTCTTCTTCGTTTGCGGTTTTCAGCTTTGAAGGGTCCGCTTTTGTTTCGTGAAATACGCCAATATTAGTAGATGCAGGGTGTTGGGGAACAGCGTTGAGGTGAAACAACGAGGCGAATTGGCTCTTATCTGAATTCTTGTATTGAATTTAGTCAAGTTTCAAGACGATATCAAAGTATTCATTACCTTAATGAAGTCATCTTTGACTGCATATCCTAGAGGCGAGACTTGATACTCGTTATACTTCTCAAGACGCGCAGTTGGAACTGCATTTGAGATATTCGCATCTAATTCAGAAGCCAGATTCTGTACGAGCCGCTCGGATACTGCATTTGGCAGTACAATGAAACCTTGGCTGTTCGCCATTTTCGAGGTAGTTGCTATTTTGAACAGTGTACAACGAATGTAGCGATCTCTAAGATGCTTCTCAACAAAACCACCGTCGAATGATAAATAGAGGCAGAATGGGCTTAGGATTTTTAAAAATGCATCTGAGTAAGGGTACTGTCGTGCCACAGAGGAAGAAATACATTATTCCAAGATAACTACCCAGCATTAAAATGGGACTTTTTGGAGGGGTCGCCCAGTGGTGGGGGTCTTAGATACCCGACCGCTACTGAAACTCTTCCCATTATAGCAGCTCGGAAAATTGTTTAGCCTTCATCCGCACCCTGACCTGAATGACTGAAATGCATTGAATTAAACTGCCTTTACTTTTATTTTTTTTTTGCTTGTGTGTTGATGGAAGTGCTTCGGTGTAGAATGCTTGAATTCCTCTCGAGCAGTCGATAGACCACCGACTAGCTAAGGACCTTTGTGGGTCACATGACATGCAGATAGAGACCAACCAACCATCGCTCCAACATGTGTTTTATAACTAATTGCTGCAGTTATTAATCATATTGGAGCTAAGTACGGCCTAGATAGGCGGCTAGAATAGTGTAATACTTTCGATTAATTGTATGATCTCGTCTTGTTGAAAACCTCTTATTTGAAATTATTGGTCGATTGCGGAGAACCACCCCGATCTTCCACATTTAGTCTATCAACCAGCACTTTCGTGATAGCTAGATGATGTGCTAGATCCATGTAAAGTAATATAATCTATGATGGTTTTGCTCAATGGCACTCAGTTGTAGGATTTTCGCAATATGGACAACCCATCGCTCGTAAATTCTAATTCGAAATCGTTATAACAACAATAAAATAATTCGCAGATCACTAAAGCTATTCGTTCTCAAAGCAGACCCCATAAACGAAACTCACGGTCATCCCACTTGTGACGTGGCTTTCGTCGGCACCAAGTTTCCCAATCGACAATGTAGCTACAGGCAGATAATGTAAGCTCCATGAAGAATAATGATAGTGCTCCTTTGAATACTTACCATTGCGCATTTTTCTCATCCCATATAAGGTTGCGGGTACCTCTATCCAGATTCAAAAAACCACAATCCAGGCATTTCCTAAACAATGTTGTAAGCAACCGGGACGAGACTGCACTGTCATAGTCTTACATATATGACGTTTTGAATGCTTTTCGCAGTCGCTGTTGCTGTTCATTATTTAATGCACGGACTAATTCCTGTGAAACTGTTTTCCCTTCAAGTCTCGTCATCAGAATGTAGTCGATGAAACCTCCAGGGACCCAGTCGTCGCGGTCTTGAGTTTCATGCTTCCAAGCTTTAAATCCTGGTGTACATGAGCACCTCGCCTCGGTCAGTCCCCGGAGAGCTTTGACTTCTCGCAAAGTTTGACCTCGAATATCCGCCTGTGCTTGTTGAGCTCTTATGCCTGGAGATTCAAACTCGGCTCCAAAGTATGGAATCCTAAAAAACACATTAAACATATAGTAAATCAAGGGAGGGGGGTGCATACTGCATTCGGATCTTCATAACCGCCTGAGCTAAGCTCACAGGTTCTTCACAGACAAAGATGCTGCATGATTCGGAATAAAATTTACTCTCTTCAAACTCTTCCTTAGTATAACGTGTCTCGTTTTCTTCAAGTTTCTTGACAATTTTCCACGAGGAGGAATCTTCGAATTCGACATATTGTCCAATCCAGATTGTGTCAAACCAAATCTTCGAGTCACTGGACATAGCAAGAATGAAAATCTATCACTTCGTAATCTCACAAGATGCACAACGTGAAAAACGGGTTGTTCTAAGCAGAAGTTTCCAAACAAATGGCCTGCAGATGCGATAGACGGATTTATACTTTTTCCGCGATCCGATCTCCACATACCTTTGGGGGCCTTCAATCTGTAACTCGGCTCTCATTGGTGGTTGGCGCTCAAGTAACCTTTTTGGGTACAACCCAATGAGTTACGATGTTACTCCATATTAGGAATAATGTCATGCCTAAGCCATAGGAACGCTTAGGCCTTCTTGGCTTTCACTCATTTACGGTCTTGATAGAATTTTGGAAACTCTCCCAGACTTTACTCCTTCACCAGACTATTCCTTATGGTAGTTTAAATATATCACTCTCTCTTTCCAAACAAGAGGGCAGAGTTTCGTGGACTTTTTTTCAATTTGAATAAAAAACAATCAACTTTTTTAATCATGGCGCACGCTCCCTTAACTGGCAAAGATATCATCCGACAGCCACTTCTCGATTTACTTGTATCAGATGATTATCGTACTCGGTCTAAATCAACCCACAAGCTTTGGTTTCTATCAACTTTGGCAATTTGGGATATCGAGAAAGAAGCAAGGCACTTTTCAGCGTCCATAAAATGGACAGCTGATATCCTAGGCTACGATCTTCCAAAACAAGAAAGGATCTTTTGTGGCGATGAGCACTCTGTGGTCGGTCGCTATAATCAGAATCTTTGCCATGACTTAACACCTATACTGCAAGAGTATATTCAATCAGGTCTTCATTTCGCCGACTACAAATGTGCAATTAATCAGAAGAATTTTAAAAAAGTTCCTGATTTTGTTCTTCTCGATAAAGAGCACAAGCCAATTCTTGTTGGCGAGGCAAAAACACCCTGGCTGCATGATATCGAAACAGCCCAAGCTGAGAATGTGACGTTTCGAAATTATCTTGGTAAGTTCCGAGTCCATAACTAGCGCTTTCATCCGTGCATTAACCCTTGCTCATGAAACATAGGCCAGATCGCTAATTACATGCGCGCGACCAAGTGCAGATTCGGATGGCTTACCACGTATAATCAGAGTATGTTCTTCAAACAGGAGCCACATCCAACAAAGAAGCACAAATGGGTCCTTTGTCATTCACCTGTCATGAAACATGATACCGAATGGCAAGAGGTCTTAGGAACCGAGGAGGAGTTAGATGATCCCACCAAATATCGACAGAAAGTCACATTGAGGGAGTGTTTTGTTTATTTGGCCAAGCAGGCTAGCAAAAGCAGCAGCATCGACAATAAAATGAAACCTGAAGACTGGGTTGGTCAGAAGAGCAGCCGAATTGTTGATGATGATTCTGTATCGTTCGAATCTTCCAGTGCTGAGTCTACTGATAGTGACGAGAGCGATGGTGATGAGAACGACGTTGAGGAGGATGAGAATACCAATGAAGAAAGATTCGACAAAGATATTGATCAAAACGAAGCTTCAAAGCCAGGAATGCTTTCACATCGTCAAAAAGTCCCGGAACGCCAAATTCAAACCCGCAGTTTAACCTACAGAGAACCAAATGAGTCTTCTGTCGCCAGCATAGAATCTGGTACTAGACACCTGGCCATTGAAGATCAACCTGAACCCTACGCCAACTTTCCATGGAAAAGGGGTACTATCTCAGTTCATTTTGACAAGTCACGTGGGAAATGGAGCTATAATACTAGCTCAGGAAGCCGTGTGCATGTTGACCTTAAGTATGATGAGGATGAAGGGTTCTTTTTCGTCTTGAACAATCACTGTTGGCGGGCAAAAAAGATTGAATGAAGTCACAGTGGATATCAGTTTGAACATGATGCTTCTAATGGGCAAGAATATCTATCCAATATACTCATATGCTACCGTAAAGAACTTCACAGAATGTATTAATATCATGAATGAGTTAGACTTGCCTCCCTAGATATTTACGCCCTGGAGCTCCGGGAGTCAATTTGACCGTCAGCAATCGAAATCTACTTTTTCTGGACAAGCAATTACGTCTGAGATAGTAGACATAGGAAATTCGGTGTCTAGTGGATAGAATGATACACCTGGATCTCCGGAGATCTATTTTGTATGGGTCGTCCGTTCAACGGAATCTTTTTACCAGGATGCTGCATGTTACTTATGTTCTTAATCTCTGAGTGTATGCGGCACTAAGAAAGATACCTTCAGGGCTACCTCCCAAAAGTGAAATGATATAAATTAAAGGATTACTTTGATCTGCCAATACTCAAGAGAAAATACTCTGTAAGAAGAAAATACAAACAGGGCTAACGCACTCAAAGTTGCTATTCAAAATAATGTTTCTCTCAAGGAAGTTATCACAAATATCCCACCAGCTATAGCTCATTTTCTGGTACAGTAGGTACAACGTTTTCGCACAGCATCTGTACTGTTCCCAGCTTCCCAACAAGAGCCTTTCTCAAGTGAACAAGAGTTTCGTTCGAGATTGTTGTCGATAAAGGAGTCCGCTCACTAAATAAGACGTTCTGAGTGTGTGCTGAGCGAATTATCAATTCGGCCTTTTCGACGTGGTCTTGGATGTGGTGTTAGAAATGCGAGAGGAGAGAGCGTATGTTGCTTTTGATAGTGGAAACACCAACCTAAAGCCTGTTTTAATGTACAGTGAACATATAATTCCTGAGCATATTTCTCAGCTTGTTTCAGTTCCGGCATTGTGTCTGATGCGTAGGTTTTGAAGCTGGAAGGTGTAAACTTTCGATACGTCTCTGAATCTGTTTAAAGCAGATTGTAATTAGACTTTGGTTAATAACTGTGAAATAGCTGTTGTAGAGTTACCTTGCATGAATCTAGACCGAAAATATACAAAGAAAATATTATCCTTCATCTTCTCTTGGTCTTCAGTCATCGCTTCTGATCCAACGAGGGCTGCAAAGTAAATGGCAAGAGGGTATTTCCAGTTCGGCGCAGTGCTGCTCAAAATCTCATCGACAACCTCCAGGCATGACTGCATCTTTATTGAAGACAAAAGATGTCGAACATTACCAAGGGGCCAAACAACTTTACGGACATGAATCATTTCGTTCACCCAGCTTGCTTTGCCATTCTTTGGTTCGATGTCATGGATTTCGGCAAAGTGAGGCTGTAGGCGCCGCAACCGACCATTCATAAACAGCGTTTCAGCGGAGAATACCTGACACTTGTTTTCGATTTTCAAGGAGCCTTGTGAAAGGAATTCCCCAAAGTAATAATCTTTCTTAGTTCGAAGTCCTAAGAAATTTTCCAAGTTCTTTCCCCCCGAATGAACGTCAGAGCTGCTGAAAGCGCGAATTAAATCCAGATCACGAAGAAATGTCCCTTTAGGGAATAGCGTTGTGTCAATAACATATAGTTCGATATCTTCTAAGCGCGACCTGTCTTGCGTGCTCACATGTCGATAATAGATGTATTGGATTGCAAAGAGCAATGAACTCGTCCAAGAGACGAAATTGTCCTCTGCGCCATCTTTTGGCCACCAGCGAAGATGCTTGTTCAGTGTTCGAGCCACCTGTACTCGCTTCTCAGGATCCAACCGAAAGAAAATGTCTTCGGTAGAGGAGCTCTGACCTTGGCATGCTGCCTCAGAACGCACCCACATTCCATTTGTTTCTCCGCTCGAATGAGGAGTAGCGACGCGAAAAAGGTAACGTGGAATATCTTGCAACGCTTCTTGTGATATTCCACTATCTGCGGGGGGGTTGAATAGCAGCTGTTCTTGTTCATCGTTCAGGCGGCTTTTTGCCAGCGTCTTCGTCAAATAGTCCATGTTGATAATTAATTTAGTTCTATGTGCTAGTCCTAGCCGTGGAGAGTGTCAGGGAAAGAATATCACAGTGCAATGAGGGTAGTAGGTTTATTACACTCACAAGGCTACAGTGCGGGACTGAGATTAGGTGAGAGTAACTGATGTGCTTGCCAAGGAAAAGGGTTCAAACTAGAAATAGTGGGACCTATATCTGACAAAACATTCTTGTATCGTTGGTCCCTGGTAGAATGAGTGCGACGGCCTATAAAGGAGCTTAGTAGAAGACAAGTTTGTTTATGACTCGTAGTCAAGGAATTTTCCCATGGGGAGGGAAAGGCTATCTAGGAAGATCTAGGACCTCTATATACTGCCTGAGGCTTCGCCTCAGGCGGTATACTCCATGAACATCCAGGAACCTTCCTGGATGCCTACCGGAGGGTCCCTTGATTCTATACCAACTAACCGGAACGTTCTCTGACTTCAGGAGGTGACAATGAGGACTGCCTGGTGCATAAATCCCAGGGTAATTTAACCATCTAATTCGTACTAAAATAATTACTGTCAGCGTTTCGCTATTGGAGTCTCCATATACGTGGCTTGTCTTACCTAAATGTGTTGTCTGTCTCATTCTGCTTTGTCTACATCATGGCCGAAATATACATTCACGCATCGAGGCTCTAATCAAAAAACAGCTGGTAAAATATCTCTTCATTGTTCAAAAACCGGAAACTTGATTATATTCAGATATAGTCTTCTGATAGTTAAGAGGTGGACTCAAGAAAATCCTGGGAACACAGTAACACTACCTCGCGTTTGTAGAGTTTACCAATTTGCCCCGCCACAAAATATCGCTCTCGGTCACAATAATCTCAGCATAATATGTCTCCCTGCCTGTTGATATTGTTAAACTGCCTGCGACAAAACCCTGGTTGCATAGTTAAAGTACCGAAGAGTAAGTTAAGCATACGGGGCCCTCCAATCTACTTGCTCGCTTACTGTATCTCGCCGGATTTCAGCTCTTCCCTTACCTTATGGCGCGAAGCTCCTATATACAACTATTCAAGTTATCCTGACTATTGCATGGCACCTAGATCGCGCATTGAGATAGTGATATAGGTTACAATCAAGAGATCAGGATAAAGGATACTTTATAATAATACTACCCATTCTCTTTGTTCTAACCCGACTAGGGACTAGCCCAACCATATTTATTTCAAAGTAATCTCTTTATCTCAGGTGCCCATAAAATACCTCCCACTAACGGGTTTTAATTCTTAATATCTACAGTCTTCTCTTCAGTTGCTTTACCTATACAGAATCTCTATATGACGTCCTCCAAGCATCAGCATCGACAACAAAAGCGTCGCATCTTCCATCCTCCACTCTTGTTTTGGGAGAAACTCACGAAGCTGTGGTTGACCAAGAGCGCGTTACAAGAAGCTGACCGACAATACCACCTCCTATCCTCAAAACAAAGCAGCTTGTCTTCTCGCCCTCACACCTTCGCTCCTGATTTCTTACGCAACTGCTCGGTTACTTGTTTACAAGAGATCAAAAAATTTTCCCGTCGTGGAGGGCCAGATCTATCGGACATTAGAAACGTAGGTTATCACTAAACGCTTCTCTATGAAATAGACGCATAGCATACTAACTAGGCAGCCTTGCTTCTAGTATCCCGCACCAGCCCACTTCAGTCAGTACTCAATAGATCCTACCGACTCCAGCTCGAAGCGGTCAACTCCAAAAATCGGAAATACAACTGTCTACCACCCACACTTTGAAAGCCATCTGACTGACCACGGTATTTTCCTACCTAATTCCACATACCCAGATGGGACCGAGGTCTGTGAACCGGAGAACATCGCCGAGATCCAAAGACGGTTACGAGCCCCTCGCCCATCCCTCCCATTATACGAAGAATCTCTGCGCAAGGAATATAAAGAATTCAAGCAACTCAATAAGAGGGCCTCCGACGAGCAGCTCGTAATCAAGAAAATCCTTCCCATCCTCGACAGTCCGCAACAGTCGTCCTTTCACGATGGCGGCAACCACCCATTCACAAACCTGGCGCCGCTCACAAACAGTACCCTCGCAAATGCCAAGCCTGATATTTACCATAGCGCGCCGCCTCACCAGCTGCATCCTCATGTCCGGGAACAGCTCAGATCAGATCATCCCCACCCGGAATGGCAACCGTCCCATCACGCCTAATTTCTTCATAGAGGCAAAGGGCCACTATAGCTCGCAGCCCGTGCTGCAACATCAGGCCTTGTATGATAGCGCTCTGGGCGCCCGAGCGATGCATTCCCTCCAGCAATATAGACATGCCCAAGAGGGACGCCGCAGCAGCAGCAACCGACCACAGGATAAGAAAGATTGCTCCGATCCTGCACCTGCTCCTGGCCCTACCCATGATTCCACTCACGATAACCAAGCCTATGTGATCGCTTCTACCTTCCAAAACGGAACGCTGGACATCTACGCAACCCATCCAACGCGGACTCCGAGCAATATCGACCCCGGCACAGACCGTCAGACGGATTACATAATAACCCAGATCGGGCATTACTTCTTGATCGGGAGTCCGAAATCCTACCAACAGAGTCTGAGCGCGTATCGCAATAGCCAGGACCTGGCGAAAGAATATCGGAACGAGTTTATCAGGCAGGCAAATAAGCGACATAAAGCTGATCGTTAGACTCTCATGATATTGGTTGAGATTTCCTGATGAATACGGGGCGCGCGGGGGTGGGGAAGATGGCAAAGATCGATGGAGAGAAAGAGAGAGAGAGAGAGATAGATACATGAGTGATTGAGATGGTCTGATATGGTCGGTGGGCTGGATTTTATCTGAATTAGATAGAATGAATTATAACCCTAGCTAGGTGCTGTAACTAGATATTTTGTGCATGAATCAGCAGTTCACTAGATGTGCCACTGACAGGCAAACTCTTTCAGATGATTATTAGAAGATGTGTGTACAGTAATAAATTATGTGACGGCAACTCCTATGTGACATGGCACCTAGATGTTTATCTTGACTGCTGTGTTTGTTGTGTTTGTCTTCCCTTCGGGGTTAACAGCTGCGTCGCCTAACTTCTTCTTCTTTCTTTCCTTCCTTCTCCACAAGTGAAATTCTAGTTTTTAGTACCAAAATACATCTATTTTGAGCGTCTTGATCGGCTTTCACAATCAGGTTGTGTCATCACCACTATAGAACGTCTCACTGACTTCCCCGTAAGCCCTGCCTGCAGTACTCTATACACAGAGTAAAAGTTGCATATTGCATCTGAGGGACAACGAAGGGTTGCAAACCGCTTTCCTGAGTAGGAAGGTAGCTACTAGTGGCACCTGTCACAATCCAAGGAAGTAAGAAAAGATCTTATTCGTGATAACTAACGAGAATACTAAGCTGGAGAGGAGAAAGAGAGATCGCTGTAGTAGTGGCGATCATATTATGTTGGCGATACTGCCGCCTCAGTCCGCCTTCCCTATATGGCGGCTTGGCAATAGCGCTCAACCCCTTTTCCATAGAGAATTCAAGCATTTCATTCCCGATTGAGTAGGCAATACAGCCATGTCGCTGTTATATTATGCAGGCAGAGACAATGAGATAAACAGAACAAACACAGCGAACAATGCAAACACCAACCGAACCTCAGCCAGGGCATCACAGCATCTACAAAGTAGTTTATCTTGTTGCCTAAATGTCTACGGCGGCGCAGCACCTCTAGTTCAGGCACCGGTTGTTCCAGGATGCGGGGTAATCCACCAATGATTTGACGATTTCCGCCGTTTTAACGAACCAAGGAGCACCAAGTGGGGCAACCAGGGAGGTCGCGCCCGTCGCCGGGTGTCGCCGGGCGACTCTGGCGCCATCTATAGCACACCCAAGGAGCTCGCGCGACAGCGCCGGCGATCGCCAGGGTCGCCGGTTTAGAGGCACCCACCCGACTATTGACTGCACACAAGCCACACGCCGGCCGGTTAGTAGTTGGGTGGGTGACCACCAGCGAATCCCGGCTGTTGTATGTTTTTGCCTTTTTGCATATACATCAATATACCCGTGCGTTCTAATAATGATTTTGTGTGTATGTATGTGTGGTGTCTGTCCGATAAGGAGTTCTCAAATGATGAATATCATGTCTTGAAGGTTTCAGATACAAATTCAAGAAGCGAATATGAGGTTGTGCATGGCACCCCAGATGGGGATATTCTAGATAAGAAAAGCAGTACACTGACTCTGGAACGGAGAAGCGGGTAGACAACTCTGAAATAATCCATTCTGTTTGAGAGAGCGATTGAAGGAAAGCTCTGCAGATCTTGAATTCGGCTTTTGTAGCAACATTGTAAAGACAGAATTATGAACAACGGTGAGTTTGGATTGAGGACCTACAGTCTAGACACTCTATTGTCAATGGCCAGACAAT